>OY728125.1:704485119-705735119 GCA_963277665.1 Viscum album
TTTATCATGAAACATGGAAAAAGGTTTTTTCCATCAAATTACATAAGACAAAAGGGTGAGGAATCACCAATAATCAACCATATTCCATGTAAACATTCCATAACCCTAATATATAGTATTTTGGATTCACTATATCATAGAAAAACATTCCCTTCATCAAGGATCAATACAAATACTATAATAGTGGGATTGTCTCACTCCATATCGCCTCATTTCATTAGTAAAGGTTCACTCCCCATACTATCATATTAGACCAATTCCGTTACTAAACTTGTTTTACATCCTACAAAAGTTAATATTATATAATTATAAATTCTAATTCACACAAATCATTAGAGGGATATACCAAAACCACCTAACCATGATTTATTTTTCCACCACCCATCCTTTTATTATAATGGAATCATCTATTATATAAATAAAATCTTATATATGTGGACCAAAATATCATAAAACATATATCATACCATCATATCATAACCTATTTAAATTATAAATGTTACATAAAAATTTCATAATAAAATAAATAAATCATATAGATAAATAATAATGATGGAAATAATGTAACATATCCCTATTATATCACAAGATACAGACAAGGGTTTTTTGTAGATATAAATGAATTTAAATTACCTCTAGAACCTTTTCATGGTAAAAAATACTCTTTTTTTAAAAAACTTATATATAATTTAAAATTTTAAAAAATATGAATGGAAATTTTTTAATTTTAAAATAAAAATTTAATTTTATAAATTGATCCTTAAATAAATTATTATTCATGATGATGGGGAAATCCCTTGATCTGGTGCCTGCTAAAACAAAATTTCCATTCAAATTTTCAGTAAAATGTTAGAAGTACATTATTTGGAAATCTATAAGAAGGTTACTTTTAAATCATGAGTTTTAGAGTAGAATATTTTTAGAAAAATTACATATAATAATATATAGAGGATATAAAAAATCATTAAAATATTTTAATGAAAAATATAGACATGGAGGAAAATATTTTTTCATAACGGAAAGAATGATAGTTTTTCATAAAAACAGTTATTCCATCTATTTATTAATTAATTATTATAAAATTAAAGTAACACATAAGATATCCAAAATTAAATATATTATTATAATAAAGATATGGTTTATGATAGATAAAAAATAAAATTTAATCATCTCAAAATTTATGCACAATGAATAAAAAAAAAGAGATTTTAACATAAAATTATTACCTCAAGTTTGTATTACTTCATAATATGTCTAAAATTATGTATAAAAAATTTAATTATATTATACATTTATAATTGGAAAATAATAATTATTATGATACCATACATGGTTTAATTATAACATTTTATCACTCATTCATTAATAATATTTCATCATCATCTTTGTTTCAACTTTTATGTTCATATCTTTTCATGTATGTTTCTAATTGGAAGTTATGGTACTTGCCGATTTATCAAGGTTAATTTAATTTCCCAATGTTAATAATGATATAAATATCATATATTTTGATTATATAATTATTTAAACAATTTATATAATTTAGTTAGGAAAAATCAATTACACCACTACTTGGAGATGTAAGTCCTTACTGAATCACTACAGATGTTTCCTTTTTCAATAAATCGAATGAAGGAAAAATAAATATTAATAAATATTTAAATAATTATTATAATAAACAAATTATAATATATAAAAATTAAATATAACATAATAAAAATCATGAATTATAGTAGTGTAAAATTAGACGTATCTCTCTGTAGAGACGGTAGTCAATACGTAGGCACAAGTGAAACTTTAATCTACAATTAGACATAAAAGTTGTTGTAAATGGAAATTAAAGAATCCTAATAACATATAATTATATTTATAATATAGTATTTTTCATGTTTTTAGAGGAACAATATGTTTATATGAATTAGAATATTAAAATATATTCAAAGATCTTGGTTAAGATCAATACCTATTCATTGAGTGTCCTCCCTTGGCTTACTCCAAAATCATTGATGGTTTGGTCCTTGTATAAAAACAAAAGAAATAGGATTAATGGATGGATTATATGAATGTTTTGGATTATTTATATACTGATATACAATCTTAAAAGGGTTTTCTTAAGGGTTGAGATAAGGTTCCCATTAATATGTCTTGGGTGGGACACACAAGCAATTTCATAAAAGATTTCAATGATTTAAGTTCACTTTCAAGGGAATGTGGTATAAAATTACATAGTATGAAAAATTTGGGTTATAGACTGTAAAACTATCTTCAAAAAAGAATACTTTTATAGGTGTGGTTGAAAAGCCTACCTTTATATCATGGTTTTACCTTTGATAACCTTAATTTTCGTATGACAATTATAGAGTTTTTACTTTTCAGCACTATGAAAAATTATTCGGCCCCTATTATATTATTTTAATTACATAAATAAATAATATGGAATAGATTGTACAAGATTCAATTTTTTATTTGGTATAATTTATATTTAATTATGAACAAAAACAATAATAGAAACATGTTTTAAAAGAATGAAATTTTATGCATAAAAGTAAACTTACATGCATTAAATACCTTTTGAAAACCAAAAAATGAATATTAAAATGTTATATTGAATATATATTCTCTAATAATAATTAAAACAATTAATAAAAAGATATAAAAAATAATTTTTCATATAAAAAATTATCACACATAGTTTAAAAAAATTATTTTTAATCCTAATAATCACCATATAACAAAATAATGTATACTGATTATTTCTATGTAAAAAATATTTTATTTATAATTAAATTTGAATTTGGATACATTATTATAAAACATAAATCATAATGGAATATTTATATTAATAAAAGAAAATGTTTAAAATATTCTTTAATATTTATTATTCACTAAAAAATTATTTTTTGAAACGTCCTATAAATTAAAACTAATTTAATTTGAAAATTACATTTTTAAAAAATATATTAACTTAATAAAATAAAATATCTAAACATTGAATAACATAATTATATTATTCAGATAAAAAAAATATAAAAAACCATTTGTGAAGAAAAAATATTTTTGATGAGTAAAATGAATTTACAGAAAATTGGGTACTTATTTATTATTAATTAATAAATAAATTTGCACTAATAATATATGTTGTACATATATTTATAAATTTATATTAATATTTATAAATACCTATTTAATTTCTAGGTTAGAATAGTTTACAACATCACAGTTCATATAAACTTGGGGTTGCTTGTAAGGAATGGTATCAAATAAATAAATTTTTTAAAAACGAAATACATATAAAATATATTTATGATACTAATGTATTATTTATTTTTTATGGAATAAGGTAAGATATATTTTGTAAAACCCTTGTGTGTAATTATATATTATAGATCGTTATGTATAATAACATCCCCATGTATTTACAATGTATATATTTTATAGTTCCCCAATCAATTGTATCCCTAAATGGGTACTAGAATGTGGATGTAGTTGTGGGATAGACATAGCTATGGGTAACCACCCTAAATATTTTGGTCGATTACTAACTCAAAATTTACTTTAGTGCTTGATTAGTGGGTCTGATATTTCACACATGGATAAACACTAATGTGGTATATGCTATGGATAATTCATAGTATCCAAAAATATCAAAAAGAAAGATTGGAAACTATTTACATCATAATATCTAATTTGGACTAACCGTTTATAATATTTATTAAAATGTATATATTTATGAGTTAATGTACATATTAATTAATATATAATTTTATAGATATAGGGTAATTAAAACATTGAGTTTATAGTTTAGTAAGAGTTGATGGCTTATAATATTGTAAGAGAGATAAAGATATTTTCAAGATATCTCATTTTGGTAGTAGTTTATGACGTACAAGAATACCTAACATAATGACCATTACATTTAACTGAAAGTATAAAATTATTAAATGAATGTGTCATTAGATATGAATTCATATTATTGGGATATCATATTGATATGACCTTTTACTCAGAATTTATTGATAATCATTTTGGGTTTTAGTATTTGGTTGAAACATGATCACCAAAATTAAGTTGAGATGGTATAAATCAATAAATAACATTGTTTTAGAATGCAATAATGGATTATAATTAAATGGTTTAGAATCATAGTATACTACTATTATAATGAAAAATGTTAGTTTCGTAGTTTTCATACGTGGAAGGTATTATATTTTAATAGAAATTATAGCTTGATACTCTAGACTATTATAATTAAATGTTGATATTTAACAATGATATTCATGTATATTATAATTTTTTGAGGATTATGTGAGGAAATTAATTATTTTTTAGTATTATTACTTTAATTTCTTTGAAACATATATTAAATGGTGTAAATAAACTGGAAAAAGTTATTTTAAAACAATGTTATACTTTTCTATATAAATATTTAGAAACACAAGATTGAGGGAACAATATCACATCAGTTTTATATATACCAGATGTTGAGATAATAAAGGGTTGATTTATTTATAAAAAATAAATTAGAATATTTTGGTAACCCTATAATTTATATTTTATTCATGTTATATTTTTATGATTATTGCATTTTAGGATTGCATAATATATTGTCTAGTGTATTATTTTTTAAATATTTGGTTAATATTATTTGAGGGTTTAGGAGAGTGTTAATTTCTATAAAAATATATGTTTGTATGGGGTTTATTTTAATAGATATTTATATGGTCTTGAAAATGGTTACTTGTAGAGAATATATTATTAAGGTATATACAAACTAGAGTATATGATTCTATAAAATATTAATACTTTTTAGAAATATATGTAACAAAAATTATCCTAAGAATGTAAGGGGGAAGTGATATTATAATTTATATCATGAATGATAAATTTTATAACAATAACCTCCCCTACATTCATCAATGAGTAATAATTTAAATTTTTTAGGCACAATTTATTAAAAGGTATTATAATGAAACACTTCTAGATTTTGGATTGTTTAAATTTATAGTATATTTAATACATTGTGGCACACGAAATACTGAATTAAGGAAACACTCGACTAAAAAATCCATGAAATATTTATATTTCATGAAGAAGACAATCCTTTTTAAGGAAAAAGAAAATAATTATTAAAAAATTACAAATTATTATTTTTCAATTATTTTTAAAAAAATTCTTTTTTATAGAACCATTGTAAAAGGTATAATATTTTACCTTCATAAATAAAGATGTTCGTAGTTAAAAAATTATTATACAAAAAATATATATATCAATACTAATATATTAAATTCAAATTATTTATTAATTTTTAATAAACAAGGCTAAAGACCCATAATGATGAAAAAAATATAGTTTTGCTTATAAATGGTGTTTTTCGTTATATTTTTTATTTCAATTTAATAGAAGATTTTTTTAATTTAGTAAAATTGAAATAAAATTACTTTATCGATTCTTAATTTCAAAATTTTATTATGATTAATTTTTTTACCTTTCTGAAATAGTTGATTTTTAGGTTGATAGGGAAAATATAGTTTTTACAAAAATAGTACTTTTTATATATGTATTGTTAAATAATAATGGACAAGGAGTTTATAAAACCAATTAATTTATAAAATAATAATAAATTGAGTATTATAATTCATTTAATAAATAATATTATACATTAATAAAACCTATCGTTAAAATTTTATGAACATAATTACTATTTTCTAATAATAACTATTTTAGTCTTTTATTTTAATTAAATATTATGATTTTTTTAATTTGGATTTGTATTGATTTTTAATCCACATAACTTATATTTGTTTTTTAATAATCCTATTTATTTCATTAAATTCTTATAAGATAAATTTTTTACCCTACATATAAATTATAATAATTAAAATACTATTTTCCTAAAAATTATCATTAATGTGTTACATCACTAATGTTAAAATTATTTTTACATAAAAATATGTTCACACCACAAAATGTTTTCCACAACCTTTGATGTAGAATTAATTATGTGCCCCTTTCTAAGAAAAAAATGAATAATATGAGTAGAGATGTGTCTCCAAGATTGAAAAATATGCATGTAGGATTTCCATTTTCTAGAAGTAAATTCCACAATCAAGGCTATGTGAAAAGAACCACCCATAATATTAGGCTGTGTATTTATAGGATCATTTATATAAAGGAATTGAAATTTTAAAATTAAAATTCTAGGTTTATTTTGAGAATACATCATATATTCCCCATACATAGAAGCATATATATCATTGAGGGTTTCAATTTGAGTAGTCAAATAGCTCAAAAAGATATACAGATCAAAAGATATGGTACTCAGAAAACAGACAAAATGTAAAGGTATTTTGCACACCTACATGAAGCACCTACAAGAGGGAACAACATGAGAGAATTGCATGACATACCTGCTTGAGGGACCTACATGAGGACAATGCATGATGGACCTCTAAGAAGGACCTGTATAAGGGACCTAAATGAGGAACATTTAGGAAGAAAATATATGGTGGAATTTCATGGGGGACCTTTACAGAGAACCTACGTGGGAGCCTACGAATAGAAGCTATGAAACTAATCACTTATCCATTTATTCTTTTCCCTATTATTTTTACCTCAGGAACAGAACATTATTCACTTTGGATCCAATCCCGAGAGAGGGATTTTTTGACACACCATTTTGATAAAGGAGGGAAAAAATATCATGAATATAATCTTTAATATTTCAAAGTATCAAAGGATCATAAGTTAATCTAAGAGACCTATCCCAATGTAGCCATTATCCAAACACCTTCACTATAATAAGCCATTGTTGCTCTTTCCAGGGCATCCCAAAAAACGCAAATCGTTGAAATGTAATCTCTTTTCAAAAAAACTATGAAAAGGACCTCCACGACCAAATAATCATTCCAACCCTAAGTGGGAAAATAGTTCCTAGGACATACATGATAGATTTTCACTAATAACAACCATTTAAAAGGTCCCCAACATAAATATAAATAGGAACCTTTGGTTACTCATTTGGAAAACTAAAAAACAGAAAGAAACAATGTTAATCTCATTGTATACTTCTTCACCTAATTCTCTCAAAATTTATCATGTAGATTTTTAAAAAAATATTGAAGATATAATTGTAGGATCGAAATAGTGATGTAGATGCTCAATATACAAGAGGGGGGGTGAATTGTATACTTTAAAAATTCCTTTGGAACCTTTAAAGTTAGTTAAGAATAACTATGTTTTCCTTAAGAAAAGGAAAAGGCTAAGTTTAACAAAGTTAAACTAAGCAAGTTCACAACACCTCTTAACACCGAATGCAAACTAGGAAGGAGATTCCGAATGAGCGTTCCGGAAATATGGTTCCGGAAGTTGAAACTTAACAAAAGATTACAATATGAGATTCTACCTTAAAGCGTATAGAATCTATATTAATCGTAGTACAAGTAAGGAAGTAAAAGAAAGTTATACTTTCCTTATAATACAAAATGCAGCGGAAATAAAACAAGTAGTTAAACTACAAGTAACAAGATATAAGTCTTGTAACCCAAAGAGAAGGGTATCCAACAACCTTGGATAAAGGTCCCGTGATTTATACTTTCAAGAAAGTCTGTCTTACCCACACCAGGGTAATCCCTCGATACGAAGATCGGAGTCTCTGTCTTGCTATCCCCGCAAGCCCTCAACTTCAAGGTAGTTGGCAACCTCTGTCTTCCTCAGCAAGAAATCCCTTGAACTTTAAGGTAGTCGGCACCTCTGTCTTCCTATCCCCGGAAGCCCTCGAATGTAATCACCTACATTCAGAGTCGCACAAGGCTTTGAGAGTTAATAAGAGCCTCTCTCTCTAGAAATCACTTCAAGAAAATTAGTCAGCCTTTCAGTACTTTTTCATCAGCCATCAGCAACGAGCTCTTTCAAATGAGCTCCTATTTATAGGTAAGGTCGGCTCCTTCTCCAATCGTCATATTTTCCTTAAAGATCGGAGGGACCTATACACGTGTCACTTAGACAATGGTTAATAAGAAACAGAATGGACGACATCATTTTATAACAAAAAAAGTGTAACAGAATGTACGCCATCGTTTTAATTCTAACATAAAAGTTCGGAATGAAAACATCGGAGTGAAGGTTCGGAGTGTAATGAAAATAATAAAGAGTAGAAAAATTATAGAAATGTAAGCAATATAAAAGTTCGGAGTCTAACAAAGATATTTTTCGGAGTCTGGATTAATTCAGAGTATATAAAACAAAGATACTCAAATTCTGTTTAATAGGGAAATTCAGAATGAGAATTTAGAATAGGAATTCGTCATCAGGAATCGTAATGAGAATTCATCATCAGGATTCGTAATGAGAATTCGTCATCAGAGTTCGTAATGAGAATTCTTCATCAGATTTCGTAATGAGAATTCTTCATCAGAATTCGTAATGGGAATTCGGAATGAGATTTCTTCATTAGAATTCGTAATGAGAATTCTTCATTGAAATTCGTAATGGGAATTCGGAATGAGATTTCTTCATTAGAATTTGTAATGAGAAATCTTCTTCAGAATTCGTATCCTAAATATGGAATAGAACTTAGCCAGAGTTCATATCCGGAATTCGGAATGAGACTTCCTTATAGTTCTTATCCAGAATCCGAATCCTAAAACAGAATGCTTTATATCAAAGTTTCAATGATTCCGAGAAAATGAATCTGAATATCATACTTAAGAAAAATATGGATGAAAATATGATAAGGATAATTTTTCTTATAAAAGCTATTTTCCTTAAGAAAGAAATTTTCCTTAAAGATAAGGTGTTTTTTATTTTCAAAACAAGAAGGAATGGAAAAGTCATAAGGAAAACCTTATTGACTCAATAATCTCCCCCGTTTTGGAAATCACAAACATCCTTACGAAAAAGCTATTCTAAGAAGAAAGAAAAAAACATTAAGGCTTATCTCCCTTCTCTTTAAGGATATTTATGAATACGACTAACTCCCCCTTAGGCTTTGAAACTCTAAGGATCGTATTCATATTTCCGGAGTGAAAAATAAGAATGTCTTCTTTAATGAAAAAGCTCCCCCTTAAACAAACTCTTATTAGAGTTTTTCTTTTTCTTAAATATCTTTTTCTTCTCCCCCTTTGATAAACTCTTATTAGAGTTCTTCTTTTTCTTAAAGATCTTTTCCTTCTCCCCCTTTGTGATTTTCAAAAAGAATTGGGGGGAATGGAAAAAAATAACAATGTACCTGAAAAATTAGTAATGACAACAATAGAAACAACAAGCACAACCTTAATTAAATTTGAAATCTCGACATCAAAGAAAAAAAATTACAACAAAAAGATCAGATTTGATTATTTCGGATCTTTTTCCTTTGACATGAGCCCCTTTATAATAGTCTTGATTTTCTTTAGGTCTTTATGATCTTCTTCAGCTTGCTTCTCTAAGGCAACTATTCTTTCGGATTGAGCTTCAATTTTTTCTTCCTGGGCTTTCAGCTTATCTTCCTGAGCTATGATCTTTTCTTCCTGAGCCTTCATCCTTTCTTCAAAAGCGATCTGATGATCCCTTTCAAATTTCCAATTCTGAGAAACAGAATTCAACTTCCCATTAATATCTCTTACTTCTTGAATCCGAAAGTTCTTTTCTTCTGTCAACTTCTCTTCAAAGGATGCAGTTAACTCATTTATCTTCTTGTCCTCGATCTCAAAAGCATCTTTAACATTGTCTTGAAACTCATCGAGCAACCTCATCTCTTCCACAGTCTTCTTCGACCAATCTGTCATCCTCTTGCAAGATTTTCTATGAGCTTCGTATCCAACGAAAAACGTATTGAACTGAGCCTCAATTTCAACACACTTGTCCATAACCATAGATACGGAGTCAGTTTTCTTATTTAAAGTATGTTGGAGAATCTGGCATCTTGAATCAATACTTGAGAAGGTCGGAATGGTTCCCACCAACTTCTTCAAAGACTGAACAACAAAGTCATGCCCCACTGAAGATGACTCCGAATCTGAAACTTTTCTTGGTGAAATTTCTTCTTCAACAAGTTCAAGCTTTCTCTTTGAAGAGCTACCAACTTCCTTCCTCTTCCTCACTTCTGATCTTGGAGTATCAGCAAGAATTTACTTTCCCTTGTCTTTTTTCGGAATTGAATCCTGTTCTGGAGTTCTCTTCTCACTATCTGAAACTTGAACAACATTATCTTCTTCATCAGCGACTTCCTGAGCACAAACCCCTACGATTTCCTTTTGAGAAACATCTAGTAAAAGATGTTATTCTTCTCCATGATAAGAAACTTCTTCTTCTCCTTTCTCTTCTTCTATTGCTGGAGTCACTAGCTTTGAAGATTCTGCTTCAGAAGTTCGGAGTGCTATGTGTTCCGATGGTGTCCCCTTGTAATCATCTACTTGTTTCAGCACATCTCCGGTTTCACCACTTCCTTCAGCACCCTCTTATACTTGTTCTACTTGCTCAACTTGCTCTACTTCCTCAGTATTCTTAGCAACAACTTCTTCCGGAGAAAATAAATTTCTTCCTGGAGTCTCAGGTAGAGATTTCAAGGAGAAAGATCTCGGAACTGGAATAGTTTCTGAAACCATTTCATTGAATTTTAACAAAGCCTGAGCTACCTCATCCTCAGAAATATTCTTCTTGAGCTTCTTTTGCTTTGCTTGTTTTTCAAGCTCATCAGCAGTTTTCTCCTTCAAGGCCATAGCCTCCGCAGGGTCCAATCCGAACTGCGGATCCCCTTCTTTCCTTTTCTCTTTATCAGCTCTCCACTTTGTAACATCCTCATCCGGATAGGCTTTCTTCTTCTTAGGCTTTGGAGGTGCGGAATAGACTTCCTTAGACTTAGGATTCTATGCTTGTAATTCCACTTCTTTCAGCTTTCTTTTTCTTACTGGCTTAGATGATTCCGGTTCAGCGACCTTCGGAGCCGCTTCTTCTTGATTTGGAAAATCGAAGAACTCAGCAGTTAACTTGTTGAAAGCCACATCCATCCTCTTCAGAGTACCATCCCTGACCAGCATGATCTTGAAAACTCTTGGCTTAGATTTTCAAGCCTCCTTGAAAGACTCAAGGCACCAAACTATTAACTTGGAGAGGATTGCTGGAGACATAATAATCTGAGCTCTCAGATTTCCTTTCTTCAAATTTTCAATAGTAAGAAGAATATGCTTCATCAAGTTAAACTTCCTTATATTTATCAGGAAATCTAAGATATAGATCTCACTTTTCTTCAAGATATCTTTATCACCTTTCCTCGGTACGATAAGTCCTTGCACCCACAACTCTAGAATCCGGAAATTTGTAGATAGACTTGCAATCTTCGGAGCCTTGTCATAAGCCAGTCCGAGAGTTTCTAAGTCTTTTTCCTTGTCGAAGCTACCCTTAGTGTCTGGCAATATATGTGAAATAAACTCGGCTTCTCCTTCATAAGACAGCCCTACCAATCTTGCAGCTTTGGTGTCAGAAAGCTTGTAAGTCTTGCCATAAGACTTAAAAGAGAACTTCTCCCTATTATCTTCCTTAAAGAAGGAAACTGATTCATAGAATTCGACAAGTAATTCTGAATATACTTCATCATGGTTCCCGCTGATACCGCAACATCTTCCCAGCCATTCAGCTTAATGTTCTTTGAAATAAGGGAATAATAGTTGTTGAAGAAATCCGGATGGACTAACCTTTCTCTGTAAACTAACCATTGCGAAATAGGCTTAGTGGATGACATTTCTTGAGATGCTAACTCCGCATACATTCGGATCTGAAGTCCTCTGAGAAGTTCGGAACGGAGAAAACTGAAGTTTGGAATGGCCTTAAATTAGAGAGACGGAGATTCGGGACGCGAGAGCTTGAGATCGATGTGGGACGAGTATTTGGGTCCCCTTTATATAGGCAGCGAGATGACGGTTCACATTCCACAGTTGATCTAACAGTTGGAATGAGCTGCGATCAGATCTGACGGTTGAAAACTTGAATCTGATCTTTTTGAGGTTTCTATTAAAACAAAGAATTAAGAAAACTATAATCCGAAAACATAATACAAGAAAATTCCAGCAAGTAAAATATGACTACGAAAACTTAAGTAAGGAAATCATACCTTTCGGATTGGCTTAGGAGGATTATTCGTAATGGCAGATTTCGCAAAAAAATTTCTATGCAAAATAAACTTAGTACGAAAAACTCATTACGGAAAACTCAGTACGAAAAAAAATCTAAAAAAAACACAAAATACTTATTATAAAAAAAGTTATTACAAAAAACACATTACGAAAAGAATCGGTACAAAAATCTGGTTATGAAACTGCCAGTACGTAATTTTCCATTCCAGAAATTTTCAATACGAACACTTCTATTCTAGGAGTATTCTGTATGAATATGTCCATTCTGGAAAATTTTAGATCCGAAAGTTCCATTCCGGAAATCTTTGTTCCGAAAAGTTTGAAAACAAATTTTGAAAAACTTTGTTAAACAAACAATCAAATGTACTCCCCCTATGAAATGGATTTTATTACTGTAAGGAGATTTTTTTCAACAGAATGTTAATTATGAAAGATTACCTTACGGTTATCATTCTTAACATCTGTTTAATATATTCAAATATATCAGAAGGCAAAGATTTTGTGAAAATATCAGAAAGTTGATATTGCATTCCGATAAACTGAAGAATAATATCCCTTTTCTTTCTTTTTGAGCATAGGGAAATCTGGTCTAATATGTCCAGCTCTTTTGCATTCATAACAAGTAACTTCTCCATCTTTCTAATATTTCCTGTCCTTTTTCTTATACTAGATTGAAAATTTCTCTGTCTAGCTATCTTGTTCATCCTTAGAGAAAGATTGGTTAATTCATTTTCTGAGACTTCACTCTCACTAGATTCGGATTGGAAAATGACTTTCTTAGACTTGGATCTGGATACTCTTTTAGGAGTCTTAGATTTCATCAGATTTGAAGTTGTAGTAAAAGAAACAGTACCATTTCCATTCTTTTTCTTGATGCTGTCAGCATCTCTCTTCATTCTGGTTTCATGTTGTAGAAGAGTTCCAAATAATTCATCAAGAGTAATTTGAGTGACCTTCCTGTTCTCATCTATAGCTGTTCTCTTGAATTCCCACTCATTGGGCATAATGTCAATTATCTTGTCCACAAGAGCTTCATCATCTAAAACTTTTTCTCCCATAGATTGTAGACTGTTGACAATAGTCATAAATCTTTGTTGAACTTTACAGATAGGTTCTCCATAAGGAAAATTGAAGCCATGATATTCAGCTCTAAGAATAACTCTTCTAGTCTCAATCACTTTGGAAGTCCCAAAGTGTGTAAATTCTAACTTCTTCCATATAAAATTAGCTGCTTCACAAGAAGAAATTTGGCAATATATATATCTAGTCATTGAACATAGTATAGTATTGCGTACCTTAGAGTTGAGTTGATATTATTGCTTTTCCTGGTTAGTGAAAGATCTGACTTCCTTGTCAAGAATTTGATAATCACCAGTAAGCATAAAAAAGTTGTCTACCCCAGTATTGATAACAAAAGTCTTCATACGATCTCTCCAGTATTCATAGTCATTACCATCTAATATGGGTGGTCTTGTAGGATTCAGATTATCAATTGATCCAACATTAATTCCTGCCATACTTAAAAATTACTTTTCACACAAACTTGTTAGTAGCAAAGAATCGTAATTACAAAGTTCGGAATGAGAAAAGTTAGGAATGGAAATTCGGAATGATAAAGTGAGAAAGAAAAACTTATTCGTGAGTATAAGTATTTCAGATACCTCCTCTGATACCAAATGTAAGATTGGTATAGAGTAAGAGGTTTCCAACCTCTGATACCAATTGTAGGATCGAAATAGTGATGTAGATGCTCAATATACAAGAGGGGGGGGGGTGAATTGTATACTTTAAAAATTCCTTTGGATCCTTTAAAGTTAGTTAAGAATAACTATGTTTTCCTTAAGCCAAGGAAAAGGCTAAGTTTAAAAAAGTTAAACAAAGCAAGTTCACAACACCTCTTAACACCAAATGAAAACTAGGAAGGAGATTCCGAATGAGCGTTCCGGAAATATGGTTCCGGAAGTTGAAACTTAACAAAAGATTACAATATGAGATTCTACCTTAAAGCGTATAGTATCTAAATTAATCAGAGTACAAGTAAGGAAGTATAAGAAAGTTATACTTTCCTTATAATACAAAATGCAGCGGAAATAAAACAAGTAGTTAAACTACAAGTAACAAGATATAAGTCTTTTAACCCAAAGAGAAGGGTATCCAACAACCTTGGATAAAGGTCCCTTGATTTATACTTTCAAGCAAGTCTGTCTTACCCACACCAGGGTAAGCCCTCGATACGAAGATTGGAGTCTCTGTCTTGCTATCCCCGCAAGCCCTCAACTACAAAGTAGTTGGCAACCTCTATCTTCCTCAGCAAGAAAGCCCTCGAACTTTAATGTAGTCGGCACCTCTGTCTTCCTATCCCCAGAAGCCCTCGAATGTAATCACCTACATTCGGAGTCGCACGAAGCTTTGAGAGTTAATAAGAGCCTCTCTCTCTAGAAATCACTTCAAGAAAATTAGTCAGCCTTTCAGTACTTTTTCATCAACCATCAGCAACGAACTCTTTCAAATGAGCTCCTATTTATAGGTAAGGCCGGCTCCTTCTCCAATGGTCATATTTTCCTTAAAGATCGGAGGGACCTGTACACGTGTCACTTAGACAACGGTTAATAAAAAACAGAATGGACGACATCGTTTTATAAAAAAACAAGTGTAACAGAATGTACGACATCGTTTTAATTCTAACATAAAAGTTCGGAATGAAAACTTCGGAGTGAAGGTTCGGAGTGTAATGAAAGTAATAAAGAGTAGACAAATTATAGAAATGTAAGAAATATAAAAGTTCGGAGTCTAACAAAGATATTTTTCGGAGTCTGAATTAATTCAGAGTATATAAAACAAAGATACTCAAATTTTGTTTAATAGGGAAATTCAGAATGAGAATTCGGAATAGGAATTCGTCATCAGAAATCATAATGAGAATTCATCATCAGTATTCTTAATGAGAATTCGTCATCAGAGATCGTAATGAGAATTCTTCATCAGAATTCCTAATGATAATTCTTCATCAGAATTCGTAATGGGAATTCGGAATGAGATTTCTTCATTAGAATTCGTAATGAGAATTCTTTATTGAAATTCTTAATGGGAATTCAGAATGAGATTTCTTCATTAGAATTCGTAATGAGAATTCTTCTTCAGAATTTGTATCCTGAATCTGGAATAGAACTTAGCCAGAGTTCATATCCGGAATTCGGAATGAGACTTCCTTATAGTTCTTATCCAGAATCCGAATCCTAAAACAGAATGCTCTATATCAAAGTTTCAATGATTCCGAGAAAATGAATCCGAATCTCATACTTAAGAAAAATATGGATGAAAATATGATAAGGATAATTTTTCTTATAAAAGCGATTTTCCTTAAGAAAGAAAGTTTCCTTAAAGATAAGGTGTTTGTGATTTTCAAAACAAGAAGGAATGGAAACGTCATAAGGAAAACCTTATTGACTCAACAATAATTAATTGAATAAGAAATATGAAAGTTCCCTCAGTGACGAAAAATAGGAAAAAAAATTCACAGGGACCATACTATCCTAAAGAGAAACCACCTGAGTGAGGACACTCATCCTAATTAGGTACCACAATGAGACCATTTCTGGAATAATGGAGGAATCCAAATGCGTCTTTTTTAAAGCCAGATCCATGTTTTTTCCTATGTTAGCCTATTAATCAAGGTGTGTCTAGCTCATGCGAGCCTATACCAATGTGTGACACACTTTTATTTCCATCTAGGGCCTACGTGGCCCATCTGCACAACATACATACACTGAGCATCTATGCCCATAACATATGTGATTCAACCATTAAGACCTATTTCAAATCCACCTATGGTAGGGAGTTCCTGGTATCCAATTCTAGGGATAGGACTCTGTCCATCCTTTTTTATGTTTTAGACTCAGAGCCTTATTTCGGTAATTTGTAGGGTGACGATTAGTCTTGTATTTACTTTTAACTTGTAATTACATCCTCCTCCCTAAGTACACGACCATTGTTTAGGAATCCATCCTTATGTAATCACGCATATTTTCCTACGGGGTGTTGTAATTTGTTTCCCCTATCTACCTCCTGACCACTGAGTGGGAGTGGTGACGGGTACCTGATCCCTCTCCCCACTCATCTTGGCATCATTGACGTTAATTACCTCTTTACCATAGACTATCATATAATTTAATGTGTAGATAGGGAATATTAAAATCCCTATCCACTTTCACCATAGAACCAACCTATTCTAACATAGAGCCAAACTCTTTTACTTGTAAAGTTGGAAAATTTGGTGGTTTGTTAAATCATCCACATCCTATTGTTTCATACAATGACCTTGACTCTCTTGGGCTTAGATGTTAATTATGATCATGAAATACACACAATACACATGATTTACTGAACTATGAGAACTTCGATACTGATTTACGAGGATACATAGGAATCCCACTAAGTGTCTGAGATCAATGCATATCCTCATTATGAATAATTCCCAATCACAATACTCTTAATAAAGGTATCCTCCTCAGGAGTAAACCATGATTTAATCCCTCAAATCATCATGAGTTAAAAAATACCTATTGGTCCCTTCATGGGGGATATCCTTTTTAGGTGTAATCCCCAACCTATCATCTCAAAGAGAAGTACTACCCTATGATGGATACCTGTCAGGGCCTCCATAGGTGCGCATCTTCAAAAATTAACTATGTGGGATTTTATTACAAACCAAATGGAATACGTAGGAATTCAGCCTATGGTTTAAAACAAAAATCATAAACCAAACAAGTTCTTTTGGTCCATATGGAGACTCATATCCCTTAAATGTTCCATTGGTTGTTTCTGCATAAGTAGTACAATAATATTTGACTAGGAACCCTCTACATATACTTCATTAATATATGGTGTTAAAATATATTGTTGGGAACTCAAAAGATGAACATAGAAGGTATGATCTTCCATATTAATTAGAAATGAAATACATGTGTCCTGATTTCATTCTTCAGGATATGTAAGAAGCCCATTTAAGGGTTTGATCTTAATATCTAACAATCCTCATCTCCCTAGATGATGATAAGCTCCAGAGTGAAATTATTTGACCTACATGAAAATAAACTACAGAGTGTCTAAATGTGTGGGAAGAAAACCAGCATCAACATTATTATGACCAAATATTATCTATGTAGTATATAAGAGGATAACATTAATGAATAACCATAGATACATACAAATATCTCCATTTATTAAGAACAATGAATACATATGGATGATTCTGAATTCCACATATGATAATAATTCAATTATAATATTGAGACAACTCATATCATACATGGGTATTTTTCAATGGTCCATGAACATGTATTAATTTTATCAGAGAGACCCAGAGTAGAAAATAATACCCCACAAAAGGGTGTGATGATCCTGACCTACCATCCTCTTGACCAATGTGAGTTCTTAATCATCCTAAGTTAAATCCTCTAACAATCCTATGACTTTATAATGAATTCACCTATGGTTTAGATCCATTGGGTGTTTCTAGTTCCATGAAGTATCCCTTGGAAACCATTCAGAAAGAGAAAACCATTATGGGGGTATGAAATGCGAGCAAAAACAAATAGTGAACCCAATGTGAATTCTTTAACTATGAAATTAACTTCAAATAAAAAGGATAAAATTGTCATTATCTAACTAACCATTCTATTTCTCAATGATGTCACATTTTTATTAGAATGATAAAATGGTGAACCTTATGTGAATCCTTAACCTAGATGATAGTGTCACCTACCTATTAGGCCCCTTCAATTCTCAAAAGAAACAAGGGAAAAACATCGAAATAAATCACTCATCTATTCATCAAAATAGAAGATAATTTAATATTTGTTTCTTGACCATTTATTTTTTATATCATCAAACACGTTTTTTAGAGAACCCAGTTCAATCCAATGGCTTTTTCGAAGTTTTAACCAATGAATTCCCTGATTGATACTCAAGATGAATCTTCATCCACATAAAGAATGTAATGAACAACTCAACATCTTAAACACTGGGTCTCGAACTCACTAATCTAAGATCTCCATCATGACCATATGATCCTATCTTTGGGAGAAGCTTGATAGGACCTCCATCTCAACCAGCACCACCAATAATCTGGTCAAGAATAATCAATGGTCTTGAAGTAGATGGCCCTGTCCTTCATCTTGAAACGTTTTGGGAGATTATCCTAAGAATACAACAACCAGTCCCTCCCCTATTTTAGGGAGGTGGTTCAAGAGGCCACCTATTGTTTCATCTAAATGCACAAGGTTACTTCTCCTGGGGGCCTTACAACAATCTTTGTTATGAATAATTTTCATTAGTTAACCCTCAACATGATGAGGGAGTCACTTTCGGATGTCTGTACCAGAACCCTCAGACACATGAACACAAGAAAGACCTCTAGGAACTACAAACATCAAATAGGGAGTCGGTCCACACCTTTCCCTCTCATTAAAATCCCATCTACCCATTTTGGTGGAAAATAATGAGTGGTCACACAAACTTATCCTCCTTCATTCGGCCAACTAGTTGACTCGCCTGTCGGCATTCAAAAAATCATGAACACTAAATAAAAAGTCTTCTGAAACCCACCAAGACTGTATGAAGACTCATAAGTTATTACTCAAATAATTATATCAGCCTTTTTTTGGTGACCAATAGAGAGAATGATTACAAACCTTAAAACTTCTATCACGCCTCCCACCATTCTTGTTTGGAAGCACTGAGAGAACTCACTCAATATAGACCAATGACAACAAGAGGGAAGAATCAAATCGATACCGATCAGTACAATAATTTTTTAATAATAGTACTGGGAAGACATGATAAGGCACATAAACCTACTCCAGATGCACAATGGATGTATTTCACTATTCTGGTCATTAAATTCTCCATGAATATCTTGGAAATCATAAAAAGGAAGATAAAAATCCATACCCACATTCTATAGACATTACGAGATATCATATCTACAAAGATAGTAATGCTTGAGGGATGGAAACATAACTTCATCCCCCCAAATAGGGTTGATAATCAGCATAACACCTCAGAGAAGAAACATAACTCTGCTCCTGTTTAGGAGGGTCATAGAAAAAACTTACCAATAATGTATGTATAGAATGATCAGGAACAAACACCCCTTACAATCATAGGTAATCGACTTATTCCAATTTCCACTCAAGGGTAGGAATGAACACCTTACCATGATGTCCACTTCACACAAAAATGGCACCAACTCTTATAATAATATCCCCAAGAAAAATTCTCTTCAATAACAGTTAGAGAATCAAGAGTCGATCTATAATCAGGAATAACTTGATGCTAGAGTTCATAAAGCCCTCATACATTTATCTATTATAGATCAAGATCCTAACCTCCTATTCGAAAAATATTGGGGTATTATTAGTAATTATAAAGGTCCAAATAGGACACTTCAATATGAATGATTTCTTCGTGGATGTAATTTGGACGATCACGAGATCTTATAACTAGATGAGATCCATGGTATCCGTCTGTGTGGCTAGGAGATCGAGGAGAAAATGGGAATTCTCCTGGATATAAACCACCATGGTTGTCCTCCCCGTGATGGTGATCACTATGAATGTTATTTCAATAGTAGTGATTCACATTATTAAATAAATTCTTCAATTGACTATGTAGTGATAAAGATGTCCCCTTATCGTGAGGTGCTTGCAAATACTAGGTCAGTCATGTTTGATTCCTTGTCGCAAGTAGGTGAAATAATTTATCAACAAAAGGATATACCAAGGTGACGATAATTATATAAACCTCACATGGTTCATTTTACATTATATAGAGTTGATGAAACTCCATTTTATCCCATTGGTTGTGGAAAAATAATTAGGATGTGTCCACTCTGGTTAGACCAGGGTGAGGAACCTCTTGAGAAAGACGTGGAAGATCAAATAAACATGGGGAAAAATCTATACAAATCTAATATAATATTCATGTTTTGGACATTAACCGCCTCTCAATACTTTATTATTGAGGTGTTTCTAGAAGATTTTAAGCATAACTTCTTCCTCAATATATGGAAAATCATTATCACATTAAAGAAAATTCATTACCCTATGATGAGTATCAAACTCACATCACGGTAATAAATGGGTTACAACAACAAATTTACTTGGCATCTCTCTTGGATTCCTAACATTGAATGATTGAGAAACAGCAGGGATCATTTAAATGTGAATGCCTCTATTCATTGGTGAGGTTGTGAATGATGATCGTAGAAACACCATATAGTGTTGGAATCCAAGAATGTAGGGTACATGGATCATTTCATTTCACTACGCTCATAATATAGCAATGCTTACCAATTGTGGCATGATGAAATGTCATTACCCAATGTTAGATAAAAAAAATGGAATCTTTTCATGACTAGATATATGCTCAACTAGAGCATGCCTCGACTCACATTCACCGATATTAGTTTAGAATAGATAAAGATATTGAGATACTCTAACATCAAGCATTTGAGATCATTGAGTAGGAATCCTGATTAGAGTATGTTAGTAGTAAGATCAAGAAAATGCTAGAAATAGAAATACTATCTTTTGAAATTGGTGATTTATGTGAGTGTCGAATAATTATACCAACCCATGTTCTGAAACAAATTCATAAAATATGAATAGAAACTTGTGTAATAACAACTACAAAAGATCGAGATTATCCCCGACCCATATGTCTAGTGTATTATTTTTTATTCCAACCCTTGGGATCATACACCCATGATAGAAGGGTTGGGATGGTACAACTAGAACGAATGAAACCCCTATTGTTTGGGGATTTTTCAACAAAGAATTCCCTTAATCAGTGAAAATAAGCCTTCTACTAATTACAGAATATGATGCCCGGTGAATCCTCTAAATATTTCAAATCACATGATCCTATGCAATCGCATTGAAAATTTAAAACCAAAATCTTAGGAAATTCTATTTGGGTGACTGTATATCAACCAATTCTTAGGGAAATAATGAAGAAAAAGGCAAGGTCTTTTGGAGGATGAAGAAGAAGGAGATCTCACAAAAATTACATCAAAATTACTAGGATGCACTAAGAATCTATGAATTTCATCAATTACTTCATTAAAGACCGTCTAGATCATTATAATAATTCAGAGGATTCATGAGAAGAAGTTCCTTTTAATGAGACAATCCACACTGAAATGAATCTTGAACATGTACATAATATAAACAAGAGGCTCACTAAAAATTTGGTTATACCCTTAAATAACCCACCTCTACATCCTTGAAAGAAACCTAATAAGGAAAAAATAAAGGGTCATACAATTTCTCCCCTTCCCCCAGAGAAGTAAAATACTTTTCTCAAGAGTAATTATTTTCTCAGGGGAGAAGGAAATGATAGAGTTGAAAATACCCAATGCGGAACCCTAACTCACACTTCTTATTTGAGAACACCTGCAAAGAGGATCTACTGTAAAAACCGAAGAAGATAGGGAACATCTTATCAATGTGGGATATCAAAAAGAAATATATTCAGACCCTATAATAGAAAATCAAGAATTTTCTTTATTGGGTACACAGCCATAACTTGTTCATGAACATCCTTCTAGGATAACCCCTATTGGTTACAAAAAATAGATACCAGCGGTGCTGCCACTAGTTGTCATACCAATCACCGCACACATTCTGTATCCAGCCGCCTGAACTATTTAGGTCCCTACTCAAATAGAAAATCCATGAATGTGTATTAAACCCATTGAGTCATTAATTACATGATAAGAAGGTAGGTAATGATGATGTGTGTTAGTACGACCAGAAAGGATGGATTACCATGAATGGGTTGATGCAACCCATACTCATCCAAACTTTAGGAAACCCACATTTATTATTTTCAGTAGCTTGGGAGATCCGGAGCAGTACATGAAAGTTTTTTCTATCAGTGTGAACTCATGATGGTGTCTCCTAAGCAACCTAAAGCAGTGAAACTTTGTTCCTTCGAACAATCATTATAGGTGTCATCCTTTGTATGATATAAGAGTTTTTACTCCCAATCGATCAAACGATGTGATGACTATCATCAAAAGTTTTCATTATAATTTCTCACAACACTATTGAAGAAATAAATATTTGATATTATGAATTAAATTCAAAGGGAGAATGAATTAGTCTCATATTTCATTGCTCGGTGGAAAGGGTAGACTTACTCCTTGAACCTACTACATCCTCAAGAATATTGTTTGCCAATTTCTATATAAAATATCCATGATGAGTAAAAAAACTAGATGATACATATGAAATAAAATTTAGGGTTTTAGTATCTAGCCACAATTGATCAAAAGATTGAAAAATCCATCATATAGACCAAATCCATGTTTCGGGTAATCCCACTAGCTTAGGGAAGGAGAACAAGAAAGGAAGAGTCTCTTATAGTTACACATATGCAGTCCATGGTACCCACTCCTACGTCAAATAATATATCATACCATTAGGATCAACCTCTTGAGTGTTAATATTAATGACCACCTCATCAGAATGATCAATGAAAAAAGAGGAACAAATTGTTTGAGGATTTGAAAAAAAGGTATATTGCTTTCAGAGTGACTGGTTCCTCGACTACATCATATCATATTTGGAAAGTAATTTAGTCCAGTTTCCAAATCCCATGAATCCTAACAAGGGTGGTAATTAGGATATCAAAAACTATTACCGATTCTATAAAATGTTGGGTAATTGAAATACATGAGTTTTTTGTTCTCAAGGAACCCCTACAAATGATGGTGGAGTTTGGGAATGTGAAAATAAAAAATTCACAATCACAGGTATCATATGTTTCTATTTCCAATCATGAGGAGGTAAACAAGGGAAAAGAAGTCAATATCTAGAATTCATAAATTTAAATCACTAGAAGGTTATAAAAACAATCAATTAGACTTATTATATTCTATGAACCATATTGAAACAACAAATTCTTCCTCCCACTACTTTCTCTAATGAAAATCCAATGTTAACAAATGCCTCAACCTATGAAGGAAAATATTCAAAGAAGTGACCTAGAAATATGTATAATGAACAAACTGAAGAATTTAAACTAATGTTAATCATGATGTTTCCCTTGAAAATATAATATTTTATCTGAAACATCTGAAAACCATGTGAACCACCATACGAAATAGTACAACAGGAGTTGTGCCCCAGGCAGAATATTCATCATATGACGACTTGACCTTTCATTCTGTTAATTTTATTCACATAATGGATCCTTACACAAATGATGATTCTGATTATGGTCCTTATTTTTGTGCACTTGATTGGGGAACTGGTGGAATATATCATCATGGTTGCAGATATAGGGTAAGACATAGTTGTGCTAGAAGCATCTAATTCAACCAAACCCTTACACAATCTATGTAAGTGGTTGATACATGTGGGAAAGATATACAAAGAGATCAATAGTAATAAGTTTTTTCTTCCTCTATACATGATAGGGTATACCCTAATATGTTTTTTTGGAAGTCCGGTTGGAGGATACGCTACAACCACCTCGATAGGTAGGAATAACTTTTAGACATAATCCACCAAGAACAAGATCACTTCACGCTCCTATCCAGATGAAATTCCCATCCACAACAGCGACATCAGTATATAATGTTCCCAGAAAAGAGAATATTTGTTCTTTAATATGAAGACCTTTGTTCCAAAGTTATGATGTATTGATGAATTTAGGCCAAGTGTCGGGTATGTTATCAGTACTAGATGCTTTGAGTCTATCAAAAGGCCTCTAAAAAATACTCTTTAAGTCATTTTCATGTGAATATATAGTTTTAGATGAGGTTGTTGCTATAGAAGTGTATTGTGTGGAGAATGATCATATAGAAAGCCATTCAGTAAACTCCATCATCAAAAAAGATGATGAAGATGTCATAAAAGGACATGTTAGAGCCCTGTTTATATCAGGAAGGCTAGATGACATTGATGTTCGATGAGACTTCATTAAAAATGGCTCCAAAGTCAACCTCATCTATGTTCAAACACTTCAATATCTCCGTGTCAATGAATCTAAATTTTATCCATCCACTACGATGTTGCTGAGTTATGACATGAACGAACAAGAACCTTTGTGTTAGATCCCAAATAGAAAAAAGTTCTAACATCTGGTATCTGATTCTGGGTTCATTGGTTGTTTGATAAGACATAGCTTTCAATGTTATATTGGGAAGACATTTTATACGTTAGCTTTCTTACACTCATTATTCATTCAAAAACTATCTCAAATATTCTATCGAAAGTAATATTTGGAAATTTTATGGTGAAAATTCCCCATTCAAGTCTAATGAGACATAATACATTGATTCATGGGTCTCTCACCATGAAGGGAATCGATCAATTTCTAATGATGTCCCCAAAATCAGTTCCCAAAATTGGTTGGAGTTGATTCCAAAATAATCTTTTGAAAATATTATTGAAAATTACATGATTCCAATTAATAAAATTCAAATTTTGGGTTAGAATTCACAAATTTTTTCAAATGATTTTGTAGTGTCAATCATGACAGTTGAGACCACTAAGAGTGAAGAAGTTAACAACCCTCCAAGTAGTAAAAAAAGCCCGAATGGAAATTTCTTCATTATACACCAAATATTAAATAGTGTTTAGTTCTACCAACCAAACTAGAATATGATTTCATGGTTATTGGATAAATTAAATATAATCATTATAAATCTTTTTTTAGGACTCCAAGTAGGTTCCATGGCAGCATGTGAGCCCAAAATGATTTCCTCATTCTCCAGATGTCTGAATGTCTACTCCCCTCTCCCCGTCATGGATTTTTTTGTCATTTTCTCCCCAGGAATAAGTATAAATAGCTGAGAATGTGGATTAGGGAGAGATAGAAGTACAAGATATTATGTACACCCCTGAACCCTTTTAGGAATGTGTCTCCATCACTGTGGATGAACTCAGAGAGATAAACGTAGGTACAGAGGAAGATCCACACCCCACTCTAATTAGTATAAAAATTAATACCAAATAATAGGAGGTATCCAACTCCTTCATAATGTAATATGAGGATGTGTTTTCCTGGAACATCATAGAGAGGTCAGGTATGACCTAGATGTGGCTACCCATCATTTTGGTTTACAAGAAGAATAGAAGGGAAACAAGAAAGCATCCAAGAGGACACACCCAACTCATGACTCCATGATTGAGGTTGAAGTGAAAAAACTCGACATGGATGACTTCATATGAGAGTTATAACACCCAAAATGAATATCCAACATTGTCCCGATAGAAAATTATATAATAAAAATCAGATTTTTCATCTATTTTAGAGATCTCAACCGGAATTTTCTAACAGATGACATCTTGTTTCCAATAAAAAAATTCATGATTGATTCAATATACAGCTTCTAAGACATCTCATTTATGGATGGAGACTTTGGGTATAGTAAAATTATGGTGGCCCTAGAAGAAGAAGAAGGCAAATACCTCAGAGCACCTCAAGGGGTATTATAATATTTGGAAATTCCCTTTGTCTTGATGAATGTGGGGGTTACATACCAACGTGATATGAATCACATATTCCAACCCTTATTTTAAAAGTTTAACGAATGATACATTGATGATCTAGTAGTTAAATCATGAAAATGATTTGATCAGTGTGCTAACCTAGAATCCATCTTTAGAAATCTTAGACAAAAAAATCTAATTATGAATGCCTTGAAATTTACTTTTGGGGTAACCTCAAAAAACATTTCTCAGCTTCATTGTACGCCATCAGGACATCAAATATGATCTTGAAGGAACTTAATATATCATCTATATGTCACATCATTGAAACATGAAATATTTAAGAGGATTAAAAGGACACTTGGCCTACATTCAACACCTCATAGTCATATTCACATGCTCATGTTTAACCATCACCAAATTGAAAAAGAAGGGGGTCACTTATCAGTTGGATAATGAATTTCAATAAGAAATTTATTCCCTATAGAAATACCACTTGACCTAATTGGATTTGATTCAACTTGTACAAGGAGAGCCACTAATTATATTTTTGATAGCCTAAGAGCAATCAATGGGTGTTTTACTCATACAAAAACATGATTTCAGGAATTAAAAAGTACTTATTTTATAGGTAGATCTATGCTCAAGGAAGATACTCGATATTCAGATATTGATAAGTGATATCTAGAATTACTATTTATCACTCAGTTGTTAAGTCACTACCAGTAGCACCATAAAATCTACTTGTTTTCTCATGATAACCCACTCAAATTTATCATCATCCATCCTATACAAACATGAAACATCCTGGTGGCATGTTATCCTGTAGTATTTTGATATATAGTTTTGGCCTAAGAGAGTAGTGGAAGACCAAGACATACTAGAATTCCTCCCTGAACACCCATCTACAAAAGAGATGTCATTAAATAATGAGCTACCTGATAAAAAAAATCATCTTTATTCAAGAAAACCCTCAAACATGGTATATGTATTTTTATGGTGCTTCAAGAGTCTAGAGGAGATGATAATAGAAGACCCTAAGCTCAAAAAAATTATGATGGAATTGTGCTTAAGAACCCATTGAAGGAAATTTTCCATGGTCCTTATTTTTAACAAACAATGTTTCCAACAATGAGATATAACATCAAGATATCAATGCATGACTGGTAAAGGAATTCTGTTTTTTGGTGAACCACCTAGAGGTGAAGGGTGAATAGGAATTGATAATAAAGAAGATCAACATGGATTATTCCATAAAAAAGTGGATCCATTTACCCTAATTAATTATATCTATAGTTTAATATTATAATTCCTATCAGATCCAACATTGACTCACATATGATGATCCATGAATTCTTAGGTAGTTGTGTTGGAAAATGAATTTATGGCTTTGGCAGATCCAAATTCGGATGAAATAGTCATAAGAATTTTCCTTTGATAAATGGTTTCTCCTTTTTCTCAGACTATAGTTCAAGAGATCAATGAAATTAGTTCCATCCCTAAGCCATATAGTCTTACTATGGGATGGGTGAAACCCATCTCAGAATATATCCATGATGGATTACTTCCACAAAACATGGTTGTAAGGGAGAAAATCCGGTGAAGGGTGACAAATTTCACTCTTTATGATTTTCCAAATCAGCATTATGTCCACTAAAACTATGGTTATCATAGAGTCCATATAACATTTATGATGGAGAAGAGACTGTATCTATTACTGAAGAAGTACATTTAGGATCCTGTGGTGCACACCCATCTGGGTATCGGTATTCTGATAAAATTAGATGGAAAATATACTTTCAACCTTATATGACACATGGTTGCAAAAAAATCACTATAAAGTACCATACCTTCTAGGTTCATTCCAATTTCATCCATCAACCTCAAAAATTTATACATATAGCTAAATAATCATATCCATTTTCCACATGGGGAATGGATATTATTTCACTGCATCCTATAGCTATAGTTAAGCTGTTTAAGTATATCTTTACTGTTACTAACTTTTTATCCAAATTGGATGATGCAATACCTCTCAAAAAAGCCAGGTAAAAAATCTTGGTTAGTTTTTCCAATGTGAAAATCACCACTAGATTAGGTGTCCCTCATACAATTATGAGAGATAGTGGCACTAATTTTATCAGTATTGAATTTGATAAGCTATATCTGGAGTATGAATCATGTCCAACCATTCTTCCCACTACCATGTAGTGGTAAATATACATATATATGCCTTTAATAAAACCATATGCAACATACACTATAATGTGGTACACATGGGAAATAAATAATGGTCGGAGCATCTCTATTCTCAATAGGCTTACCAGACCACTTTTCGCACTACCACTCAAGAAACCTCCTACAAATTAGTATTCAAAAATAGAAGCAGTTTTGAACATTTATGTTCATATTTTATTAATCAGTATTTCCATTTGTGAAAATCCATCCACATATGGGAAATCCAAGAAATGACTGGATGAGCTGGATTGACTAGAATAAAAGCGATTCCACACCATGTATCACATGGAGGTGTATCAGAGCCGGATAACTCAAGAATTTAACTAGAAGTTTTATCTTCATTCATTTATTTGATGACAATTGGTATTGGTCTTTTGGACAATGACTATACTAAGAAAGAAGCCTCTAAAGTACGGTCATGAGTGGGAGTAACCTTACTCTATTCTCAAGGTCAACTGTAATGGATCTTATTCCATAATCTCAATGGATAAAGAACTCACTAGAACATCAACCAATACAAGGTTTTCTAAGAAATAATTTTCATAATCTCATAAAGTTTGACTTATCTAACGGATGCTAAACTACATAGAACCATTTTCTTTCTTGTTTTAGGAAGTTAAACTATGTAACATTATCATTATTGTCGCATGAGGATAAATTGCAGGAAATGAAATCTTATCTAAATGTCTTTAAATTTCATAGAACCATTTTACTCACCACCTAATAAGAAAATATATAGTTAATGTATCCATTATTTGATGTTAATATATCCCTAATATACCATGAGTATTCAATCATTGTGGTACCTCAAAATATAAGTAGATTCTATCCGTAATCCTCACTCACACCATGACCACTCCTTAGTGGATCATGAGACCAATTTTTCCCTCTATTTCGATCAAACATTTATGGAGAAAAAATTTCAAAAAAAATGTGTTGATTGATTCATTCCCCAGCAAGATACATAGTGATTCCTGGGCTCAACACCTTGGCCAATCTATAATGCTTCAATCACATTAGTTGACCTCTCATCCTCAATACATGATGGTAAACTATACTATTTACTAGAAACTCTGTGTGGCATGATTCTCATTACAATGAGATACAAAGTGATGCCCAGAACCCAAATCATGGGATTATATGGAACCATAAAGAAACAATTTCACATTTACTTTTGTGTGAACCAAATAAATATACAGAATTCCTCTAGCACATGTGGCATGACACTCATACCCTTTTGTGTCTTGAGACAAACCATTATTCTTGAGAATATCAAAAAATATTAAAGTCCACTTCTACACATCAAACCACATTTAGTATGGGAAACCTTTCGAAGAGCCATGTGTGGATTGATTCACATCCCAGTGAGATATGTATAGATTCCTAGATATCCAATCCTTGGTCCATCCACGATTTTAAAAAAATACCCACCCCCTCAATATAGATCATAAATGCTAGGGAAAATTTATCAAGAACTACATGTGGCTTGATTTTTTCCCCATAATGATACATTGTGAAACCCAGATATTCTATCACTTGTCGAGCTGCAATGATTAAAAAGACCATTCACCTCAGTTGTGCATCAATAAAACCTACAAAGGGAGGAGTTCCAAGAACTATGTGGGGATTTATTGTCATCCTATAGAGATATGTAGTCATACCCATATCTCCAGTCCTAGGTCTAGATGTAATTTTGGAAAAGAAAGTCCTCATTATTTCTCCATAAATGAACCATATACACACAAGAAACCATTCCATGACTTATACCTTGATTCTCATTACAATGTGATGAGTGGTGATACCTAGACATTACTCTTTAGGACTAACCATCAGTGTAGAAATTATCAACAGTCTCTTTCCCCAAATAAAATTCTGATTGGTGTGGGGAACAACCATCAAGAACTATGTGTGGCTTGATTTTAATCCTTTTGAGAAACATAGTGACGTCCAGATCTCCAATATTATGTTTGGCCATGATTAAATAAAAACGCCCCTTTACATCTTGTGCATGAATAAGATCTACAGAGGGATTATTTTAAGGACCACATGAGGGTTTATTACCATCCCAATGAGATACATAACGAACCCAAGGTCCTACACCTTGGTTTAACCATAATGTTTTCACCCTTTCAAGTTGGTTGATCTTTTCATTATCACATTGATTAAAACTATAAGGAATATCAATAACTACATATTTCTAGGTTCTCATACCATTGATATACATAGCTATGACGGTATCATTTCTCATGGATCATGCTCCACAAAATTGAAATTCTCATATCATTCAGTTGTGTTACCTTTGTTTTATAGATGAAACATTTAACATTAGTTGTTTATAATACTGAGCATAGCTCACGTGGTCTTAGATATTGTGTAATGGATTTCTTTTCATATGTAAAGTGTACCTATACACATTGAGTATACAATGGTCTTCATTTCAAGACAATAAAAGGAACACCAGATGTCCTTACCATATGGAAGTAAAATAAATGGTCTCCCAAATAACTACATGTGGCTTGATTATCATCCATATGAGATATGTAGTGAATCCCAAGTCTCCAATAATATAACCAACCCCTGCACATGTATAAAAAGATCCTTAATCATCTATGTATAAATTACATTTAAATAGAGATATCCAGTAAAATTTCTCACTTTACACATGTACATGTATCTATTATAACTATGTATGGATTGAATTCTTCCTAAACAAGATATGTAGTAACATCTAGGTCAAACAAATTCTTCCATCTATAATATAATTTTTTATTTATTTTTAAATCACACACATCCTTTACATAATAAATCAAACTGCATGACCAATGTCCCCACCACAAGACTTCAAAATAAATGTGACATCTCGAAATATGTGTTTCTTGATTCTCATCCAATTGTGATTTTTAATGAAGCCTATGACTTAATCCCTTTCCCCCTATAACGAGGTAATATAAAATTCATCTACTCTTATATACAGTTCAAAAAAATCAATGCTAGAGATTTTATTCTTCGTATTCTCCTTAGAGAACCCACCAAGGAAACAAGAGATTCCCCATTATACATATGAGTCAAACCTATGAAAGGGACTCCAAACTAATATCCTGTAACAGTCCAATGCTCCCCTAATAATTTGAGAAATACCACTTTTTTAATTACGTACTCCTAATATTGAATACATTCAGATCGTCATAACCATTCCTTAAATTTTAGTGTCAGAATGTCTAAATCCATATAGCCCATTTTCTTAAATATAATGTATGCACCGTAGTCATATTTTAATTAATCACCCCATAATGGGCCTATCAGGAAAAGGATTCCATTGTTCGACTATACAATACATTCCCCAGTTTTCATTTAGTAACATATCCCCCGTAACATGTTTTTCCACTAGTGGTAACATTATTATTAGAAGAGTCCTCTATTATCCATAATGTATTTTGATGATGGTATGTATGACTAGAACATTTAAAATAAATGGTAATCATATGTATATTTGTCCCATTTTCTTTTTCCTGACTTAAAATTCTCTATCACCATGGTTTTTAATTTCATCTGATCTTATGTTCAAAGTATACTGTAAGAATCCTAGTCCATTTGACCACATACCATCCATTATTTCCATATTTTTTTTTTCATTTTCATAAGAACTAAAACTAAAATAATTCTACTTCCTATATTGGGGTTATTCCTTCATGGAAATCCAATTCCCATAATTATTTATAAATCATGATTTGAAATACCTCTCCCATATTCATAAATATTTACCTTAAAATGAATATATATTCCTTATAATATCTTTATCTACATAAACATTGATCATATTTTAATGATAGAATTTCAGAAATCTTGAGAGCTCCTTTTCTTTACCATGTAGTATGATCCTTTGAATTCCATGCATAAAAAAAACTCATAATAGGTTTTTTCAAAAAAATGATTCCATTATGGACTATGCAGTATGATCCAATGTTGTCCATGCATAAAGGATTCATTTAATGAGTTTTCTAGTCAGTTGTAACTTCATTCTTGGGAGGGACCACCTCTAAAATATGCATACCATTTTGCATATCATCTTTTGGATTCAAGAATTCCCCAATCACATCTTACAATTTTAATTCTTCCATACCTTGACATGGTATCAAAGTTTGAAATAAATGACCAAGAATGGTAGAATAAATAAATTTTCAATTAAATAACAAAATGAAATATTATAAACCCCCCTAATGTTCTTAATGGAATAATTTAAACTGCATAGCATAAATTATTTGTTGTGTGACATTAAACTAGTCATCGTAATGTCCTAGCTACTCGAATTTAAACTGCATATCACAATATACATTCTACATGAAATTAGACTATGCTGCATAATGTCTTAGTCATGTGAAAATAAACTTCATGATTACATCATCTGTTGGCATCCCTTGACATTGGTTGAATAAAAAAATGTACCATCCATTACATATCAAATTTAGTAATGAGTGGCTTCCTAGTCATGGAATATCATTGTAAAGACGATTCATTTATTTTTAGACATCTTTCCTTAGAAAATCCACCCACTATAGTCTTGATACATCCAAATCTAAAACTTCCTTTTTTCATTCATAATAAAAAAATTATTGGGAGTCCTTTACATGTGTATATAGTGTGTGTACCATTTTCCATTTCATATGTCCCCCACATAATGGCCCGGTTATCTTATAGATAACACTACTTGACCATAGAGTATGTTCCCAAGTTGGCTTGGCATAAAACCACCCCCAAAATATGGGTTTTAGCTATAAGTAACTTAATCCTAAATAGATTACTCTTATATTAAAAAATTTCATGTTTTAGATTTTGGAAACATAACAAAATCATGGCTCAAGACTCTCCAAGGAAGTATTTGAAGAATATCAATGTATTCTTAACCATCAAGCCATATTTAGATTATTATGTGAAAAATTCACAGTCAAACCTGTTCTACTTAAAACACAATCCATTTTAGTCCGAAATACATGACATTAAACTTCCCATAAAAATATTTATTGTACTCAACTAGATGAAAACCCTCAAAGGATACTCTAGAAAAAAGTAATGTCTCATCTCTATAGACCTAAAAAATATGTGGTTTTAGAGATATCGAGAAGATAAAAGCTAAAATGATAAAACTATTTTTTTATATAAAAACCAACAAGGATGGCTTACGAAAGAACAAATTATTTCTCATTAAGTATCTTTCATGTTAAGATTAGGTTAAAAATAGTGTAATGACACAAAAGACAAAAAAACTGAAGGGTTTTCCATATGACACTATCAATAGTCAAAATACTATCAATAGACCCCTTTCTTAGGTAAATGTTAATGATACCCTTATCTTTGTCCTTATAATTATGATTGGATGATATAAAGATTTAATTCATTGAAAATATTGTTTGATGGTATAATTTTATGAAGAATGAAGGGATGAGTACATATATGAAAAGAAAAAATATATATTCATTTATGGAAAATATTGGAACATCCAAAATAAGAGTCTCTCTATCATATATTAGAAGTCGAATTCAACATAACTCTTCATACATTGAATAGCCTACCATGTCCCATCATTTACTTATTGAATCTCTATTAATTGAACCATATTCCCACTAGGCCCCCGAGCTTTTGAATAAATTACAACATCTTTCCATACATAATGAAGCACAAAATTCCACATAACAATTATGTATAGGGTCAATGTTGTAAAGAACTAGAAATTTCAAGGAAAATGTTTTCTTAATTTTCTTTGGAATTTTACAAGAACGCAGTTTCTGACGGCGCCTGAATCCGAGGCCTGTTGTGCCCGAATCTTTTTCCGAAGTTTGGCTCAGGTACGTTCAGTGAACGAACAAGCGGGAATTTCTAACTTTTGAACCGGTGATCAGAATCAAATTCTGAGGGCACCGATGGAACCGCAGGGCCGGTATTTTCTTAGGAAAACCTATTCCGTAGTTGCGTTTTATCGAGTTTGGAAGTTAGTTTTCGGGGGTTTTTTAATTAAACTGAATACAAATATGTGTTTTCCATATTTTTATCTTATGTGGTAGTTAGAACCTCCAAGGGAAGGTTAGTGGAGGGGCCCACCCACACATAACCTCCCTTGGGTGGATGTTATATGGTGGGGCCCACATGATTATCAAACCCCCTTAACCCCCCCCTTAACTCTTGAACACTCCATTTATGTGGATGAAACTCTCTCTCATTAAATGAGTCTCCCCACCTCCCTCTCATTAAATTTGACAACTTGAGATATTTAATTATGTGAGTTAATTAAATTTCAAACTCTTGAAATTCATACGCTTTGTTGTGTTAATAAAACAATTTAAGAACTTATTTTATTTGGGTTGGAGTTTAGTTGATTGGGATACTTTGGAGAAAAAGCATAGGAAGTCTTGAGTTTCTTATTTTTCTACGATGAAGAACACGAAGAATGTCACTTCCGACACTGAAGCATGACGACGCCATGTTCTTCATCGTTCTTCTACTGAGGTAAGGAAAGGGAAGCGATGCCTACGTCATCTCCAACGACCTTCATCCGCGTCAAAGGAGAAAACGTCCCCCACGAAGAACATCGTCATCGACGACATCACCTTCGAACGCTCATCCACCAACTACGAGTACCCTTCTTCCTTTCTGACGCATGATCATGAGAATTGGGAGTGTGTGACGAACACGACAACCGAGGAATCGATATCCACCCTTTTTTTCTGAGATCGTCAACGAACGACAATTACGAGGTATGGAATTTAAATTGTGATTGTTGGTGAACCCTCATTTACTCCCTTCTAAATCTAAGAATGTGGTTCAACTAAATATTAAGTTGATCCACGAAGATTATTTTGCGGGTTGGGATTATTGTTATGATTCATTTTATTTTGGAGGTTGTAGGGGATTGTCTTTAATTTATTTTGTTCGAGATTACTCCCTTGATTTTTATTCATCAGGAATATGTCCAACTGCTATCATTTAACGAGAGGGGGTCGGACCACACAAACACGGCTGACCCACCTCCTTTTTCCATGTTGGATTTCTTTGTGGTTTGGTACGGGAAGGCGTGGTTCCGCCGAACCACGCGGAATCATGCGACAAGGAAATGCGCGGCGCCGTCGCGCCGCGTCGTGAAAAACAAACAAGGGCGCGACATCATTGCGCCGCGTCGGAGAAACCCGAAGACATCCGCGGATGGAGTCGGGCCACGATGAAGGGGCGCGACGCCAACGCATCACGCTGGAGAACCACGAAGACATCGTGTTTTGTTAATTGACGTGTGGATTGATGAGCGATGACAAAACGGGGCCGCAAAGTATTTTTGAAGCTTGCGCAGTAAAGTATGAGACCCGAGATGAACACCGGCTCAGACGGTTTTGAAAACGGACCACCAGAGAATTTCCGGTGGCCCGCCGAAATGCCCGGAGGCACGGGTCGCCGGCACAGTGCCTCTAGCGACTGGAGGCGGTGGCCGGAGCCGTCCGGCCGCGAGGCGGCAGCGGCGCCCGAGCGCGCCGCCGGAAGAATTGGCGGCGACGGTTGCGCCGCCGCCCTCAATTAACGGCGAGGGGCGGGCCGCGCGCACCCACCGCTCCCCGACTTCGGCTCGGCCATGCCGAGCCGCGCCCGGCCGGTCGGGCTGGACCGAGTCTGCCGGGCCGGGCTGGGTCCAGTCGGGTCGACCCGGTTCGGGCCGACCCAGGGGGGGTGGGGGTAGGGGCGGGTTGGTCCGGTCCCAGACCCCCCGTTTCGGACCACTTTCGGTCAAATGCCCATATCTCCGGATATGGACCTCCGATTGACGCACCGTCAGCTGCGTTGCGATCCTTGGAACGAGATTGTCATTTAGGTATATTACACTCATGGTTTCGGAATACATTAGGTTCGGCCGGGTTGGTTCGGATACGAAACCAACCGGGCCCTCGGAGCGGAAACGCTCGTAACATGAGCTCCGGACGTCCGATTGACATGTCGTCGACTTTGTTGGATTCCTCTTAGTGAGACGGATCTTTTGGCTTACTCCGCTTGAGGTTTGGATGTCGCCGGAGTGCGTTTGGGTTGGTTCGCTCAAGAAACCAACCGGACCCCTAGAACGAAAAAGCCAATAACTCACAGACCGGGCGTCCGATTGACGCGCCGTCTGGCTCGTTGATTTCCTCATGTTGAGACGGATATTTTGGCATACTTTTCCCGATTTTTGGTTGCTGTTGGATATTGGCCCGGTTGGATTGTACCCGAAATCCAACCGAGCCCCTAGAACAGAAAAGCTGATATCTTTCAGACAGGACGTCCGTTTGACGAACCGTCAGTGGCGTTGATGATCTCGTTGAGAAACGGTCCCTATGAGTATACCCTATGAGAGTTCGGGGTACAGTTGAGATATGGCAGGGATTGGTTCGCTAACGAAACCAACCGGGACCCTGAGATAAAAATGCTAGTAACTCACAGATCGAGCGTCCGATTGATGTGCCGTCTATTACGTTGAGACCCCTATGACAATGCGGTCCATTGAGATACTTCTTCGTGGGACTTGAGATACTTTTACTATCGACCAGTATCTCGTGGAGCAGATCCTCCCAGAGACGAGCGTACGGAGTACAGAGACCGTGTAGCTGGCTTGGACCTGAAGACTGCTTTTCCAATTCGAGTCGGAGAGACTTGTATAGCCCAGTGGGGAGCACTACTGTGTTTGGGTGTCAGACCCACAGTGGGGACTAATACTGTGTTTGGGTGGCAAACCCGCGGTACTCGATAGGAGGAGTACCTCTATAGGCTATGAGGGGGGAGCACTACTGTGTTTGGGTGGAAGAACCCGGCGGGAAGCACTACTATGTGAGGTGGCAGGCACACGATACTCGACAGGAGGATTACCTAAGCAGTCTTAGGTTAGTGAGCAATACCTCAGAGTCGTGACAGGACCACTGTACACTCTAGAGATGGGGCTCTTCAGCAGTTACGGTTTCGATAATTAAAATCCTAGTTTGAGCTGATTCTATGACCTTTGTGTTTCCTCATGATTGAGATGGGTTACTTGATAACTTAGGTATATGTATTGGCATATACCTGGGTAGTGGTTATCCGTTGATTTCATAATCCTTGTGTTTCCTCATGATTGAGATGGGTTACATGATAACTTAGGTATATGTATGGGCATATACCTAAGTAGAGGTTATCTGTGGAGATCTTCTTTGTGGTTATCCTTGATGGTTTTAGTGAGACCTTGAGGTTCTCGGGGTCCCTACTGAGTATCGCTATACTCAACCCATCACGGTCTATGCCCGCACCTCGTTGTGTTGGTTGCAGACGACGGACAGTGCTGACGGAGGCCGAGTGTCCGAGGACTGGACGGTACCCTGAGGTGGACTACACAACTAGTCAGTACCCGGAGGTGGACTTCACTGTGAGACAATACTCGGAGGAGGTTGACGGGTGAGAGCGTTGTGGAGGCTATCTGTACCTACCCTTCAGGTAGGATCTGTGGTGGACGATCCAGGAGCTGCCCCATCTGTACCTACCTTGCAGGTAGGATCTGAGGAGGATGACCCAGGAGCCGTTTCCGTTCTTCCAGCTATTGTACTTTGTTCAGTTCTAGTTGTACTTTCATTTGGGTTTGTATTCTATCCCACTTACTTTTCAGCACATCTCTGTGTACTTAGTGTTTTTCTTCCGCTTGTACTCTGTGGTGGTTTGTTTACTTTTATAAAGGTAATACTTTCCCAGTTATCAGTATTTACACCTTTGGTGCTAGTCGCCAACCCCATGCCTATGGAAGGTGGGCTTGGGGTAGTCACGACACAGGCCCCGAGAACGGGTCATGAAAAAATGGTATCAGAGGAGTTCGGTTCTACCGCAGAACTCTGGACTCTGATCTTTTTCTATGTGATGCAATAGTGTTAAGGTTACCGAGTGTGGTCTTCAATTCAGGGAGTCCATTGTTGGTGCGGCGGCCGACGTATCTGTACACCAGGACCCTGACTACTGATTTCCGACTTTGTACACGAAAACACAGATTGCGTGTGTGTTTCCAAAGTATTAAAGTCATCTCAAACCAGGTCAGCTCACCAGGTATAAACGTTGACCGTGTCGCATCTGTACAGGATGTCTCCACACAAACAGTCAGTTGGAGTTCCGAGAGAGTACTCGATGACGACTCACCGAGCGACGAGGCTCGGATGTAGGGCCCTTTTTAATATATTGGCACCCTCGGTTGGTGTACTAGCAGCACCAGCACCTATTGGGCAGCAGATGCCAATAGCTATACTAGAAAACTATGCACGCTGGCAGAGCATGTTGCACGAGTTCCAGCAGCAGCAGCCTCCAAGGTTACGAGGTGAGACAGATTCCCAGACAGCAGAGCAGCGGCTGGAGGCGATTGCTATAGTTTTCCGCCTAGCTGAGACATCAGTAGGGTGGATGGTGGACTTGGCCACTAGTGTTTTCCAGCGAATGACCATGAGGATGGTCTTTCATAGTGATGAGGCTTCGGTACGTGGACCGATGCCTGATATAGTACCTTTGGGTAGTGTGTCAGCTATACATCACTACCTGTTAGTCAGCAGTTACAACCGGCGGTACCGGTAGGTGACATATGTAGGCTTACAGCCTTATATGTGTTCTAACATCAGATACCCTCATGTTCCGAGGCGAAAATGACTCACAGGCGGCTGAGGACTGGCTTGAGGAGGTAGAAGAGTGTTTTATAGAGCTTATACAGTTTTGGTGGGACGACGTGTTGATAGCTGAGAATTCATCGAGGCGTACCGAACATACCGAGTACTTGATGGATGCGTTTTGATCAGTGCTATAGAGCTCAGACCTCTGAGCATGGGTTGTTTAAGGACATTCAAGCCAACACCTTTTTCTTCTATACAATCCTACTCATGTTAGGGTGCTAGAGAGAACCTGGAGGTTGAATGATCTTTGGCTGAATGAATATAGCCAGTGTATGTTAGCAGTGGGAAGATGCGAACTAGCGTCAGTCATAGAGACTTGGACGTGTAAAATGTTTCAAGAAGAGGAAGCTTTAAAGAGAGATGAGTCTGCGAAGCCGAAGACGTGGAGGCAGAGCTAGGAGAGCAGTATGAGGTGGTGTACATCTTAACATGCTACAACCACCTGCCATAGTTGTCCCCGCCAGGCTCAGGGAGCTGGAGGGCGGAGGAAGTGTGCGGCTGCATGCGGTCAAGGAGTGTGACCCAATGACTGTAAAAATGATTCAAGGGACTGTCTGTGTCCACTACTAGCTGCTATAGTAACAGACATCGATATGAATCATTTATCGCTTTCACAAATCTTATCAAAGGCCTAGAGTTTTGGGTAAGACATGGACTTGACCCTCACGTCTAGAGATACCATGGGAGGAGACTCGATAATCACACATACACCGACGGTGTGGTAAAACCCTCGAGGCGATAGTTTCAATTGGAATCTCTTGGTGGTAGCGTCGAGGCCTTACGAAGTTGGTTTGAGTATGGACTAGGCAATCACAGTTCATACACAAATTGACGGTATTAGGAAAAAAGGTTGTGGTTTAACTACGACCTCGGGACGGGTTTTCCTTGGTCGGCGAAAAGGAAACCCCAGGAAGCACAAGATAACTCATGCATAAGAGGGTGTGACCGATCACTCTTGAGCCGGTCAACCTTACCCTCGTGGAAGCAATCGTTTGAGTTGCAGTTCTAACAGGAATTGAAAACCTCTGGAGTTCGAGGATGACGATCACGCCCTTATATGGGTCTCACCTCGATGAGGTTTATAGAGATGTGGCCAAGGCGGCAAGTTATCTCCGAGGTTCAATGGACCTTTCTAGGTCCTCAGCTGGGTAGGCGAGGTGGTTTACCGCTTGACCCATCCACCTTAGTTGCACCTGGTGCACGACGTCTTCCACGTATCTCATCTGAGGAGATACGTGCTCGACCCTTCGCATATCATCGACCATGGGGAGCTGGACGATAACGATGGGGTGACGTTAATGGAGGTTTCAGTGGGGATCGAGGATCGACATGAGTAGATCCTACGAGGACGATCGATTCCTCGGGTCCACTTTCTCTTGTAGTATGGTAACCTCCAGGTAAGCACATGGGAGCGGAAGGCTCAGATTCATGCTCAATACCGCTTTTGTGACCCTAGTTTGTGTTGAAGCTTTACGAGGACATAAATCCCTAAGGTGGGATTAATGTAAAGACCCGGAAATTTCAAGGAAACATTTTTCTTAACTTTCTTTGGAATTTTACAAGGATGCAGTTTCTGACGGCGCCTGAATTCGAGGCCCGGTGTGCCCGGAATCTTTTTCCAAAGTTTGGCTCGGGTATGTTCAGTTAATGAACGAGCGGGAATTTCTAACTTTTGAACCGGTGCTCGGAATCAAATTCTTAGGGCACCGATGGAACCGCAGCGCCGGTATTTTCTTAGGAACACCTATTCCGCAGTTGTGTTTTATCGAGTTTGGAAGTTAGTTTTCGGGGGTTTTTAATTAAACTGAATAAAAATATGTGTTTTCCATATTTTTATTTGAAGTGGTAGTTAGAACCTCCAAGGGGAGGTTAGTGGAGGGGCCCACCCGCACATAACCTCCCTTGGGTGGATGTTATAAGGTGGGGCCCACATGAGTATCAAACCCCCATAACCCCCCTTAAATCTTGAACTCTCCATTTATGTGGATGAAACTCTCTCTCATTAAATGAGTCTCCCCACCACCCTCTCATTAAATTTTACAACATGAGATATTTAATTATGTGAGTTAATTAAATTTCAAACTCTTGAAATTCCTAAGCTTTGTTGTGTTAATAAAACAAGTTAAGAACTTTTTTTATTTGGGTTGGAGTTTAGTTGATTGGGAGCCTTTGGAGAAAAAGCATAGGAAGTCTTGAGTTTCTTCTTTCTCTACGATGAAGAACACGAAGAACGTCTCTTCCGCCACTAAAGCACGACGACGCCATCTTCTTCATCGTTCTTCAACCGAGCTAAGGAAAGGGAACTGACGCCCACGTCATCTCCAACAACCTTCATCCGCGTCAAAGGAGAAGAAGTCGCCTGAGAAGAACATCGTCAACGACGACGTCACCTCCGAACGCTCGTCCACCAACGACGAGTACCCTTCTTCCTTTCCGACGCATGATCATGAGAATTGGTAGTATGTGACGAACACGAAAATCGAGGAATCGATATCCGCCATTTTTTCCGAGATCGTCAATGAACGGCAATTACGAGGTAGGGAATTTAAATTGTGATTGTTGGTGAACCCTTGTTTACTCCCTTCTAAATCTAAGAACGCGGTTCAACTAAATATTAAGTTGATCCGCGAAGATTATTTTGCGTGTTGGGATAATTGTTATGATTCTTTTTATTTAAGAGGTTGTAGGGGATTGTCTTTACTTTATTTTGTTCGAGATTACTCCCTTGATTTTTATTCTTCTTGAATATGTCCAACTGCTATCGTTTAACGAGAGGGGGCCAGACAGCACAAACACGGCCGAACCACCTCCTTTTTCCACGTTGGATTTCTTTGTGGTTTGGTACGGGAAGGCATGGTGCCGTCGCACCATGCGGACTAATGTGACAAGGAAATGCGCGGCGTCATCGCGCCGCGTCGTGAAAAACAAACAAGGGCGCAACATCGTCGTGCCGCGTCGGAGAAACCAGAAGACATCCGTGGACAGAGTCGGCCCACGACGAAGGGGCGCGGCGGCAACGCTGCGTGCCGGAGAACCACGAAGACGGAACATTTTGTTAATTGATCTGTTGATTGACGAGCGACAACAAAATGGGGCCGCAAAGTATTTTTGAAGCTTTCGCAGTAAAGTATGAGGCCCGAGATGAACACCGGCTCAGACAGTTTTGAAAACGGACCACCAGAGCAACTCCGGGAGACCGCGGAAATGCCCGGAGGCACGGGTCGCCAGCGCGGCGCCGCCGGCGACCGGAGAAGGCAGTCGGAGCCATCCGGCCGCCAGGCAGCGGCGGCGCCCGAGCGTGCCTCCAGAATAATTGGCGGCGGCGGTTGCGCCGCCGTCCTCAATTAACGGTGAGGGGTGGGCCGCGCGCACCCCCCGCTTCCGGACTTCGGCTCAGGAAGGCCACGCCGCGGCTGGTGAGACTGAGCTGGCCGGGCCGCGCCGCACCGTCCTGTCAGGCTGGGTCCAGTCGGGTCGACCCGGTTTGGGCCGACCCAGGGGGGGTCGGGCGGGGTCGGTCCGGGCCCAGACCCCCCGTTTCAGACCACTTTCGGTCAAATGCCCATATCTTGGGCTACGACCCTCCGATCGACGCACCGTCAGTTGCATAAAGATCCTTGGAATGAGATGGTCATTTCTTTATATTACACTCAAGGTTTTGGAATACTTTGGGTTCGGACGGCCTGGTTCGAATATGAAACAAACCAGGCCCTCGGAGCGGAAACGCTCGTAACTTGAGCTCCGAACGTCTGATTGACATTCCATCGACATTGTTGGATTCATCTTACTGAAACCGATCTTTTGGATTAATCCACTCGAGGTTTGGATGCCGTTGGAGTGTGGTCGGGTTGTTTCGCTCACGAAACCAATCGGGCCCCTAGGACGAAAAAGCCAATAAATCACAGACCGGGCATCTGATTGACATGCCTTCTATCTCGTTGATTTCATCATGTTGAGACGGAACTTTTGGCATACTTCGCCCAAGTTTTGGTTGTTGTTGGATAGTGGCCGGGTTGGATTGCACCCGAAATCCAACCGAGCCCCTGGAACGGAAAAGCCGATATCTTTCAGACAGGACGTCCGTTTGAAGAACCGTCAGCGGAATTGATGATCTCATTGAGAAATGGTCCCTGTGAGTATACCCTATGAGAGTTTGGGTAATGTTGAGATATGGAAGGGATTGGTTCGCTCACGAAACCAACCGGGCCCCTGGGATGAAAAGGCTAGTAACTCACAGACCGGGCGTCCGATTGACGCGCCGTCTATTGCGTTGAGACCCCTATGACGAGGCGGTCCTTTGAGATACTTCTTCGTGGGATTTGAGATACTTGGAGTATCGACCAGTAGCTCATGGAGCGGACCCTCCCAGAGACGAGCGTACGGAGTACGGAGACCGTGTAGCTGGCTGGGACCTGAAGACTGCTTGTCCGATTTGAGTCAGAGAGACTTGTATAGCCCAATGGGGAGCACTACTATGTTTGGGTGGCATACCCACAGCGGGGAGCACTACTGTGTTTGGGTTGTAGACCTGCGGTACACAACAGGAGGAGTACCTCTGTAGGCTATGAGGGGGGAGCACTACTGTTTTTGGGTGGCAGACCCCGGCGGGAAACACTACTATGTGAGGTGGCAGGCCCGCGGTACTCGACAGGCGGAGTACCTCAGCAGTCTTCGGTTAGTGAGCAGTACCTCGGAGTCGTGACAGGACCACTGTACACTCTAGAGACGGGGCTCTTCAGCAGTTACGGTTTCGATAATGAAAATCATGGTTTGAGCTGAGTCTATGACCTTTGTGTTTCCTCATGATTGAGATGGGTTACTTGATAACTTAGGTATATGTATGGGCATATACCTGGGTAGTAGTAATCCATTGATTTCATAATCCTTGTGTTTCCTCATGATTGAGATGGGTTACTTGATAACTTAGGTATATGTATGGGCATATACCTAAGTAGAGGTTATCTGTGGAGATTATTTTTGTGTTTATCCTTGTTGGTTTTAGTTATACCTTGAGGGTCTCGGGGTCCCTACTGAGTATCGTTATACTCACCCCTGCACGGGCTATGCCCGCACCTTGTTGTGTTGGTTGCAGACGACGGACAGTGCTGACAGAGGCCTAGTGTTCGAGGACTGGATGGTACACGGAGGTGGACTACACGACGAGTCAGTACCCGAAGTTGGACATCACGGCGAGACGAAACTCGGAGGAGGTTGACGGGCAAGAGCGTTGTGGAGGCTATCTGTACCTACCCTTCTAGTAGGATCCGTGGTGGACAATCCAGGAGCTGCGCCATCTGTACCTACCCTTCAGGTAGAATCCGAGGAGGACGACCCAGGGGCCGTTTCCGTTCTTCCATCTATTGTACTTTGTTCAGTTGTAGTTGTACTTTCATTTGGGATTGTATTCTGGCCCAATTACTTTTCAGCACTTCTCTTTGTACGTAGTGTTTTGGTTCCTCTTGTACTCTGTGGTGTTGTGTTTACTTTTATAAAGGCAATGCCTTCCCAGTTATCAGGATTTACGCCTTTGGTGCTAGTCGTCAGCCCCTGGCCTATGGAATGTGGGCTTGGGGTAGTCACGACACGGGCCCCGAGGATGGGTCGTGACAAATGTGCCCTATGATTATCTTATAATAATATTATTTTAATTCTGAACAATTCTAATTCCAATGGAGGGGTGGGGGGGGGGATTTTTTGACACTAAAAAATGAGTTCTATTCATTTTTTCCATAGAATTCATTATGTTTCCCTCACCAAAATAACAAATTTCTAGTTTGAGTAGAGATGTCTCCCCATGATGGAATAATAAACATGATGGAATCCTTTTTTCAAAAATGATACTCCACAATGAGGTCTATGTGAAAACAACCCCCCAAGATTAGTCTATATATTACTATGATTTATAATATAGAGGCGTTTACAAAGTAAAATTAAATTTCCATGTTTATTACGAGGATAATTTTTCTATTCATCATACCTAGAATCATATATCTCTTCAAAATCCTCGAGTTGACTAGACATAGATCCCAAATAGACATTGTGATCAAAATCTATGGCACTCAAAAAGTGGTGAAATTTTAAAGGGATTTGCCTCACATATAAGAAGCACATGCACAGGGGACCTGCATAAATAACATGACTGATGGACCTCTATAATAGACCTGTGAAAAGGATTGGCATGACCTCTATGAGTTACCCACACAATAGAGTTGTATCAACAATCTTCTTGAGGAACCTGCACGAAGGACCATGACGAGGGGCCCAGACGATGGACCTACACGAGGGACCTTCACGGGGGTCCTTCCTGACCGACCTTCACTAGGGACCTAAACAACGGAACTGAAAAAAACCTACACGAGGGTCTTACATAGAGAACCAATGTAGAGAAGCTGCGAGATCCAACTTTGAAATTCATTATTTTATCCTTCATTATCGTTTCCCCAATATTTTCACCTCGAGACTAGTCCCTCCATCCTTTTGGATCCATTCAAGAGGGGGTGATTTTTTGGCACTACCTTTTTATAATGGTTGGAAAAAATATCATGAAGAGAATCTTGAATATGTAAAAATATAATAGGATCTTAAGATAAGAAAAGAAAAATGTCCTAATAGACCTATGCATATAAGACTTACGCGCCAATAGGCCAGTGTACCAACAACCAGTGTAGTTCAGAAGGTGTATCCCCCAATATAGAATCAACATGTAGCACAACTATGACATGGATCTACATGGACCAATTATCATTCCAAACCTACGTGGGAATACTATGCCAAGGACCTATGTGGTGGACCAATGCTGAAAAATTCCTTCGACCCTATGCACTAATTACCTATAAATAGGACCCTTGGGATCCTTATTTGGAAAACTAATAAATCAGATGAAACCGCAGCTCTCTCATTGCACAACCCCTTCTCCCCATCCTACCAATATTTTTCAAGTATATATCTAAAACACAATAGATGTGATAATTAAGGCTATAATGAAGAAAAAAGTCCACCTAGGGTCTAAAAATATGAGACACATGCACAAGAACCATTCTCCATTATAGAGAAACCACCGACACGAGGTCCCTCTCCTTAATTAGGGACTTATGAGAGACCCTTTTGGGAACACAGAAGGATACATAAGGTATCTTGGATAAAACCTCATCAATGTGATTTCCCATTGATATCATATTAATCGATGCATGTCCAGATCACACATGCCTATACCCCAATGTGATGTACTTTCAATTCATTCAAGGCCCTTCATGGACTACTTACATGAAATAACTATGTTGAGCAGTAGCTCCCATGACCTACGCAAGTCACCCTTTGAACCCTCTTTCAGATCCATATATGGTATATCTTCAGTCGCCTTGGTTCCCCTATCTAAAATGGATATGGATGAAACTTAAACTAAGGCCCCCATATTTACACAACCTTGGGGAGTGGAACACCAGTGTTTCTACTCTTTGGGATTGTATTCTTATGCTCAGGGGTTTTCTGCACTTTTCTGGTTAGATAGTTGGGGTACTCAAGGTGAATGTGAGTTTGTTTCCATATAGTCACAATAATCCTTACCCCATGTACAGGGTTGAGGTGTTCTCAGTCTCCGATTTATGGGATATGACACTATCCTTCCTTTATCTTCCTAGGGATTGGGAGTCTCTAGTCCATAGTCGAGTGGGTGATGATTATGATATCATTTACTTTTGACATGGAATGAAATCTGTATCCATCACTACAGAATCAATTTTAGGGAAGCCATTGTGGTGTAATCCCCAATATTTTCTTGTACTAGGTTGGAATTTTTTCTCCACTCTTCCTCAAGGCCACTGACTCAGAGAGAGGATGGGTACTTTATCCCTTTCCCCTCTCATCTTGGCATCGTTGAACACCATTAATTATATACCTTAGACACTCAACCAATGTAAAGTGAAGATAGGGAAGTGATGTATCCCCAATATCATTCATCATAGCCCTAGCCTCTTCTGTCTTAGCCTTGAACTCTTCCTCCATTGCACCAACCACTTCCACCATATGCCTGGATGCTTTAACTATAGCCCCAACCTCTTCAACTAGCCAAAAAGGAAAAGTGGTTTGTGTGTCAAATCTTTTTCTTCCTCTTATTTATCACACCAAACAAGAATTGTGTGGGCTTAGAGGTTAATGATGATCATTATATCCATAAAATCCACATGAAGGATTGAACTACGAGAAAATTAATTCCATTTAATCGGGATAGTACAAAACCCAATTTGGACCTGAGATCAATTGGGGATCCTCTTAAGGAATAATCCCAATTCATTATACCTTTATTATGGGTATCCTCCTTAGGAGTAATCCCTAATTTATTCCTTCATATAACAATGAGTTAAAACAACCTTCATGTCCCTTTACATGAGATATTCTTCTCCGGAGTAACCACAAACCTAACATATCAAACGATCATACTCCCCTATGAGAAATACACTTGACGGCCTCCATAGGCATGGTTACTCACTAAATAACTATGTGTTCTCTAATTCCCATCCCAATTGGATTCTTAGGAAACCACCCTGGGGTTCAAACCCAACATCCAATAAAAACCTTGTTCTTTTGGGCCATATCCCCAGTAGGGTCTAATTTATCATGGTTACCCCTATCCTTTCACTTTACATGGGATATTTCATTATAATTCCCATACTAAATTTTGACTAGGAACCTTCTTCCTAGACAACCTTTCTACATGAAATTTAACTGTATCGTTTTGTCCTTGTCAGTTGACCTTAAAAGGTATGATGTTCCCCATTAACCGTCATCAAACTATGGGGGCACTAATTCCATTTTCAAGGAAATTATGAAATCAAATATTGGGGTTCTATCCCAACATCAAAAAAAAACCAATATTCTGAGATGATGATAAATTCATGAGAAAAATTAGTGTACCTGGATGAAAATAAACTCCAGAGTGACCCAGTATGTGGCTAGAAAACCATAATCATCTTAACAAAGACCAAAGAATATTTAGTAGTGTATAAGTCAACAACATAAATTGAAAACCTCATATATATATATAGATAACTCCATTTTGGGTCTACCTTAGATACATTTGGATGATTACAAATTCCAAACATGATGATAACTAATTTCTATTGTTGAGATAACACACATCGTTTTTGGTAATTAATGAAGGATTCAAGAACATATCTTTAATATATAAGAGAGTCTCAAATTAGGATATATTTCCCCCCAAAATGTTATGATGAGCCTGACATCCCATCCTACCAACCAATTCAAGTTCTTAAGAATCATGGGTAAAAATCCCAAATGAGATGTTACATCTGGAAAGAAGGTCACTACGGATATAGAACCATTAGGTGTTTCTGCTTCCATTAATTAACCCGTTTGAAACCATTCAGAAATAACAAACCATTACAGTGTACAAAATATTAGGGAAACAAAAAATAGTGAAACTGATGTGAATGAATTAACCATAACATTCCATTGAAATAAAACGGATGTACTAGTCAGTCTCCATCAGACCATTCTATATGACTACAAAGTCACATCTCCAAAAAAAACAACATATAAAATATAAAATAATAAATTTAATTATTATATTTAAAATAGTTAAAAATTATTTTATGAGGTCCATTTTATTTTTTAGCATTAAAATTAAATTAATTATCTGAAACCAACTAACCATAATTAAACCAAAAATGGTAAAATATAAAATTCTAAAAGTGAATGACATAAAAATGATTGAAAATGTGTGAAAAATCATTGGTGAGGTAATGTTGACCTTATCATATGAGAAAACAATTATATTTATTTTTTTATTCTTCTCAATATGCAAAACACAATCTCCATTTGAATTATGTTTATGTATTTAAAACATATCATTCTCACTACTCGTAAAAAAAGCATGTGAGCACCACTTTAAATCTACACTAAAATTTAGGTTTCATTTTGAATATATAATGTGGTTTCTTCCCATGGAATGATATAAATGTTTATTAATAGTTGAATTGCAATAAATCATCCAATGAAAACAATTAATAATGAGTATTCTATTGGAAAATCAATTTCCATAACAAGAGTACTATTTAATAAATTATGTTATTTCGTTTCTTATTATCCCTTATATAAATTTCTATTTATCCTATAATTAAATAATTATTTTTCATATAATTATTTTTATTTTTATAATGGAATATATATTAAATGCCATTCTCCATTTCTGTTAAGAAAAATGAAACCGTCATTCATACGTTGTGCAGAATACAATCTCCACAATTTGATGAATTTAATTTTTCATCACCTACTATATTTGTTGGTTTTATATATGAAAATTATTAATAAATGTGGAATATTAATATATTTTAGATTGTGATGATAAAAACTATAATAAATCTATATTCCCTCTCATAAATTGATAAATTAAAATATTAAACATGTGTCATGTAGATTATCATGTTTATGAAGAAACCAATATCATTTATCATATAGCTTAATTAATTTTCATTAAAATCTCCTAAAATATGATTGAACAAATTAAATATTTCTAAATAATATTATTTTTATTCTTAAAGAGTGATATCCTATAAAATAAACCACTTTTATTATCTTAGTTATCAATTAATTATGATATGTTCATGTTTTGGTTGGTGAAAGAACATTCTGGAAAGTTGCTATAAAATAATATCTTAGGCCACTATGATGGATTAATTAATGATATTATATTATATAAATTTGTAAATAAATATTATAATTTTGTTCTTTAATGGTTAAATTAATATTAACCATAATAATTAAGACACCATTGGTTGTTCATTAAAATGATTAAAACATACTCGTTACTGATAACATCTTTAAATATCATAATAATGACTCCAAAAGAATTAAATTATAACATTTCAAATAATAATATTCGTTGAATTCTAGTACCATCAAAGATATTGTATTGATGAATTTTGGAAAAGAATGTAGAATATCACATTTATTTGGAAACTACTCCAAAGATATTAATATTACTTTCATAAAATAATGGAAATCATTAATAACTAATTAATATATTTAGAGATATTAATTATAAATTTCTTTTATAAAAGTTAATGTACACATAAAAATATATTTAAAAGGTTATTATGTTTTTTATGTTTGTTATATAGTATCTTAGAGTGCAACTAACTACGAAAGTAAACTTGGTAAGGGGTTCTTGCAATTAATTTTCACACCTTATGATATATAATTTATTATACATAATATAATATTGGGAATGGATTATGGAATTTTCCATTATTATTTTCTATCATAATTATATAATTATTAATTTTATGAAAGTTTATATTTGAATATATATCTTTTAATGGGGTTTGAATTGAATGTTTTTATGGTTGTAATAAGTTCTTTTTCTCAAATTTTATTTCATGAGACATGTTTCATATCACACAATATTATTTACTTTATATCATGTATTCACTAATCTATTTTATTTATTCATGAAAATGATTTCATATTATGAGATTTTAATTTCTAGTTTATTGTCTTCTATTGAATTTCCTTGGATTATTACATCACCAATGATGTGGGGATTTTGTCCCTAATCTCATTTTCTAATTGAGATTTCTTTTGAAAGATAATACATATACTACATTTTAATTCATTTATATCTAAAAAACCTATAATTGTATTATTATATTTTTATTAATGTGATTTTACAATTATTATCCCTATTTGACTTTCCCCCTTATCTAATTTTTAACTCATTGTAAGAACACTATCACATCCTATTCTTCATCATCCGGAACATCCATTTTTCCTTATCCATATTCATTGTATGGGTTTTTAAATGTCATAATAAATGAAATTGTAATGAAATAAGAAAAAATTTTACTACTTTAAATTAATTGTATGTTTAAAATTAATTTTCAATGTCTCCATTCTTGTTATTTAAATTATGGTTTTAAATATGTCTATTTTTAATGTCATCCATGTGAAAAAATCATTATACTACCTTTAAAATATTTTTTGGAATATTTTTCACTACATTTTTATATTTTTTAAAAAAATTACTTTAGTCCTATATTTATATAATATTTCTTTTAAAAATATTTAAAATCTACAAGGATATTTATAATTTACAATGTGATTTATCTACCACTCCAAAATATTATTTTTCATCTATGTCATTATCCATTGGCATATATTTTGATAGATGATGTATATTCATTAAATATTACCATCCAATGTTTTCATATGGACATCTTATTTAATGTTCATTTGTATCAATGATATGATATATCACAATATTTTTAATGGTTTACCATCCCACATAAATAGGCTTAACATTTCATCCATTTCTATTGATTTGCGAATAACCTATTTTATATTCTTTTGATTTAAGGGTGTTACCTAGAATCCATATGTTAGTTGATTGGTGAAATTATTTAATTCACTAAATAACTCTTATCTATATACTATAAATAGTTTATTGTTTATTTTCTTGATTGGAGGGAAATTGACATGATTTTATTCTGGAAATCTTTAGGAACCCATTTAATTTCTATGGGTTTATCATTTCATCATTATAGATGGAATTATGAATGATAAATTTATGATATTATAATTTAAAAGTATATGCTTATTTTTCATTTTAGTGGTTATTTATGATATAATAAACTATTTATATAAATTTTTATTTATATATATAGATAATGGAAGGTGGGGTCCTATACCACCCTCCAATGCATTACTTAAGGATTCATATATTTTTATAAATGTATTCGTGAGTGTATTATAGTTACTCATATCTGTGGGAACAGATGACTTCACTCATGAGTGCAATTTTACATATATTAATGTTTTTGAAAACATTTAATGCTACCTAATGTTATTATCCCATGGACTCTGTTTAACAAATATTGTTTCAAAAACCTATTAGCGTTCCTTATTTCTATAATTTGAATAATTTTCATGATATATTCTGATGTTATTACATAAATTAGGGAATTTTATTATCTTTCCACTATTGGGTATGAATTTATTATGTAACCAAAGTATAGATTTATGGTTATATTATGCTCACTTATGATATTTGACTGTTATCTATTACGTTTATCCTTGCCAAAATCTAATCTCACCTTTTTCTTATGTTTTTCCCCATGTTATGAAAAATAAGTATAACTTATGAGATTTATGGGATATTATGTTATTTTTGAGTTTCTTTTGGTAATTTGGAATACCTTTTTATCAGTATGTTTCTTCCAATATAATGGAGAAATATTTCCATTATTTATAAATAACATGTGTTTTGTTAGTCAATATATATATTTCATATTTTTCTTTACCACGAAACCTCCATGGTTTTTTAGAATATATGTAATTCAATATTTTCATTATGCGATTTATATTTGATAATTTATTTATTCTATATTACAATAGACTTAAAATATTACTAACCTATGACACATCAATATTCATCCCAAAATGAAATGAGAAGCCTCATAGAAAACTTAGAACATCACTGTTCCTCTAGGCATCAATGGAAGAGTTCAAAAAACAACCTCTGATTGATGTCACCATAATATATCCAACACTGATCAGTCCATATAAAATCATGTTAGACGCTAATAATGTATACCAATGGGGCTATAATCTGATAAAAAAGAGAAAAAACCTCTAATAAAAAAACTATGATACTAATGAAACTACGGTCCACTGTAACATTTATGGTGGATGAAAAATAATACACTAAATTGATCTTATAAGGAGAAACCACTACAACCTATATGTTTAGAAATAAATTATATCAAAATATAATACCCTCCATCAATATCAGTACACCTGGGTATGCCTATATGACTCCCCTGTAAAGATGATCCTAGATAAGAATGCATCCTCTTCATGACCTCAACCTTCTTCTGCACCTCCCAAAACAATACATTATATAAATTGAGTGAAGCTACAAAACATAACTCCTCATTCATAATTTTTTTTGAATCCTCAATTATGAAAATATTAGGTCCAAATAGAATAATTTCACTGAATTTAATCTTGATCCCCCAAAAACTCAAGATCCCCTATTGAAGGAAGAGGAATTAATAAATCTTTGATTACCACATCATTGATGACATAAACTCGACCAAAAAAATCCTATTAAAACTAACTAATGTAACCAATTATTATTCTTACTCCCTGTGATATAGAATAAACCATTTCATAGATTTTTATTTCTTAATTATATCAACAAACTAAACTTGATAGTGCATATTATTATTGATTAGACTGATGTCAATCTCAAGATCCTACAAACTAAACACCATTTCAATGACAGAGATGATCCCCTCATACATTCCTGATTAATCACATATGATCAAACAGAGAATCTTTATCCAGGAATCATCCTTTTATACTGGATAAATCCTCTTTTGAAAATATATATAATCCTAATATACCTCATAAACCTGATCTAAGCATGAATGATGACAACTGAGAACCTATAATATCAAAAGTGAATGTTTCAGTTCATAGTAACAGGTTATTCAATTATGATACCTTTAGATGGTTCATTTTATGTCACTTATTTTTAATCCAATTCCAAAATTAGAGTAAACAACAAAGATTCATGTACTACCTCTTAGTCTCTACCCTAAAATATACATGATCTCGCTTATCTTTTTCCGTAATCTTATGATCCTTATGTCATATCAATGTGGGTGGATAATACCATTTTTCCAACATAGTGTCTTTTTTTATATTTCACAGAATGTATGAAAAATAATGCTTCCCACCCCCAAAAAAAATATCACGATCGAAAATCACTGGTCTCTATATTAACTCTCAAACATTGATAATATACATATCTTTCATGACCTAACACACTAATAACCACTCATAGGACTACGTTGTAGAATAGTGTGACCCCCATGTCGTACCACCATGTGGTTCTTAGTGAATGACTAATCCACTATTTCATGACAATGTCACAGTAATAACTACTAATATGACTATATTGAAGATAATTTTGACCCCTAAGACAAACCACCATGTGGTACATGGTGGGAAACTAACACTGATGGTATAAATCATGAAACTAAGAGATATTAGTCACACAAATCCCAAAAATGTATAATTAGAACCATCAATCAACACCATAACATGAATTAAATTAATATCATAAAATAACCATGTAACACCCAAGATTTAATAATATTATGTATACTTTTTAATTTAACAAAACAATAATTTAATACAGACTGTAATATTTCATGGCCAAATAATTTAAAATATACATGATGAATATCTATTTGGAACTAGCTTGGTCAAAATAATACTAGAGTGAATTTAGGAAAATTTACTATCAAAACAATCATTCTTGAATGTTTTAAATGTAGTAATTATGTATTCCTCCTTTTCTATAACAACATTTCATAAAAATTTTACTTAACCATGCGTTTATTTCCATTTATTCTAAATAAATATAAGAACATTTTTAGGTAAAACTGATATTATTTAAAAAATATTTTTAAATTTATAATGCTTTAAATTTTACATAAATAAAATAATAATTAATAATGTATTTTTAAAATGAAATTTATATATTGTATATAAAAATATATTAATATAAATAATTATAGTGATTATTAATATTCATAAAGTAAATGTAAAATCATCGTATGTTTGGAAATTTTTTTTTTTTTGAAAAACCAAGTTTTCATCATGTTTTGCTGCTTCATTTTTAAATTAAATTATACTTATTTTTTTAATTAAATATGTTAAAATTTATTCAATGTTTTTTGTATCAATGATAAATATTATATAGTATGTTATAATTAATTGTTTTCCACAATCAATAGTATTCATGGTATAAATTTCTTATCGTGGTTAATGTCAAGACATGTTTACTAGGGGTTAATATACAACGATAAGGATTAAAATGGTCAGAAAACATGATTATACCTCATTTTTTTGAACTAATTATTCATTAATATTATCACCTTATAATAGGAGTAATATTGGATCCATTTATCCATGAAAGTGACATAATAATATTTTAAAACATTGAAAATTACATTTTTGCCACTCACCTCAGAATATAAAAGGGAACCACCGACCTAATTTACTCACACCTATTGAGAATTTTTTCTTGATAAACCTTTTAAAAATCACCCTCAAACATCCTCATACACATCCTTGTTTTTATATCCATCCCAAATTAACAACCCTATTGTCCTAAAGGAGATATATAGAGGTGGTTCCTCTAAGAGAATGTAAATGTCCTTACAGTTCTCTTTTCTTATATATCTTCTTTTACCACTTCAAATTATGTCCTAAAAATTAAAATATTACAAAAATAGTTTCTTAAATATACTTATATGTTTTTATGTTGATGTAATAATATTTATCATATCCCTTCTCCATCAAATGTTAAATAAACTCCTCCCTCAGTTGTATGATGGACTAGCGCCCCACAAACTGATGTAATTTGTTTTCCACCACCAAATAGAAAGAAAAGTAATAATGAATAAAAAAATGGATATATTAATATTTTGAAATAATATTAATTCCAAAACATTATCATATCATATTTATCTTTAGACATCCACACATTAAGGTTATGATATTGTCAGTGGTCCAAACTTACGGCCTAACATCTATATGAAGTGATGTGATTAATATTCCATGTCCAAATTTAAATATTGATTCTAATAAATGTATATAATGAATAAATATGATATTTAAAAAATAAATATAATTTTTAATATGAGTTACATATAAAATTTAGAAAATAATAATAACTTATGAGATGAACCATACATGTGAAAACGAATTAGTTAACACCCAAAACATTGGTAATAATGAGATATTATCAACACTGGATTGATAAAATGTTATAAAAAGATAATATATGATATTATTATATATGAATATTATTTTTTTAATAAATTATTCACTTTTATAAAACCACTATACAAAACTTTTAATCCTTTTTATCTAAGGTGAGGCATGCTGTAAGGGATTTCGTCTCAATTTCCACTTCATTAGTTTATATTTGGTATTAGGTACCAATTATGTTTTATGTGGTGTATAAACTGAACCATTGTTTTATTTAAAATTAATACATATTTATTAATTATAATTATTCTTTCAAGGCAATTTTACTCATTCAATGGATTGTAGTTTGAATGTTACGAAAGTGGTATGAATCTATTTTAAAGTCTCATTTTTGGGGGATTTCACTGCTTTTCAATGATGGAATATTATAATATATCCCTGTTATAATCCACATATTTTCCTACATTATTTTTATTTAAGGAATTTTCATATTTTATTAAAATTGTAAATATCTTTGGAAGTCGATTCAAATAAAAAACTAAAAGAACATCTGATCTTATTTATCTTTTTGTCAGGTATATTTGTCTTATATGTTCATATTTTTCAAAATTGATTAAAAATTGTCCTTTTTAATTTTTAAATGATTTATTAAGATATTATATTTGTTTATTTTTTAATTATACCATTTTAAATTAATATTTGTATAGTTTTTTGAAAGGCTCATTTTGAACTTTATTTATAAAAATCCATAAGTAATGATGTTTTAACAAATATGACATTATAAGATTTTCCCATTGTCGTAACCATTTTATGCTATTTAGCTTCATCTATATGGTTCAAATAAATTTAAGCCAAAAAAATTTAGTAAATATTTATTTTATTGTTTTTATTTTATTTTATTTCGTTCTCTAAAAGACATGAATTTATTTTGAAAACTATTTTAATGATTAATTGATTGCAATCATTTTTTTATTTATTATTTTTCTACTCAATATCTTTCTCTTGAAGAATTCCATTTATTATGATCATTTTTATTGGAAAATATTTTTTTTAAAATATCTATATTCTTTTTATCATTAACATGATTATTTATTTACTGTGTACCATTTCTATATATGGGTTATTACAATGAACATAAATTTAATGACTTGAGAAATTATAATATTCTGTATCATTTTCTTATTATAGATATTTTTTTATAAGGAATATTTCCTATGATTTCAATTTATTATTAATTATATTAAGAAATTATTTTACATGTATTTATGGTTGGGGACTCATTACAGATGGTCCATCAATGCATCAATGAGTTTCATTTTAAATTGGATTTTGGTGTATACCTACCCGTCGATTAGATTTCCTTGTATCAACCCCATTATAGTTAATATATCATGATTTCTAAGATCCTCAAATTGAATATAATGAATTTTTTTTATTGAGAATATATTTACTTTTATTCTATATTTTATTTTAATAATTTTATATATGGATTGATCTCATAGTTATGTAATTGATTAAATTGTATGTATTTTTAGTTATCTACATTTAGGTATTTATTTTGCCTATTTTACTCATGATTACTTATTATATACATAGCTATTAAAGAGAATTTGATCCCACCAGTATTTAGTTTCCTTTCCCCTATACATGAAGAAGGAATATTTGAACGACACTAAGGGTAATGAATATTTATTGTACTTTGTTTTCCTATTTTTTTACAATATAAAATTGGAATAATGTAAGTTTCTTGTTATTTATGACTAATAAATCTACCAATACTTAGTGATTTGATCCATTGTATGTTATAAAAATATAATAGATTAGGAAATTACATTGGGTTACTAGATTTGGGGTTGTTACTATTAGTATCAGATAATAACTAGTAGAAACTTTGGGAATTTGGTTCAGTAAAACTTATATTAGGGTACATAACCCATCAATAACCATTGAGAATGTGTTTAGTTGTAGTACAATGTAATTTATATTTTGGAAAGTTATTGATTATGTTGGTTTTTTTTGAAATAATTTCTTTTATGTATACTACAAGTGGCTGTGGTATTAGCACAGAGGAAGTTATGGTTAATATCCTGAAAAGAGTTGTTTGAGTATATATCGACAATCATTCTAGTGCATGGTTAATGGTACCTTACTACACACATGGGTTTACAATATTTGTGGATATACTAAAGTTAATTTACAATTTCATTAAAAAAATAATGAAAAATTTAAAAAAAATTATTATTTTATGATTTCACCAATGAATCATGTTTTATGATTCTTGTATTAACAACACATAAATTTTCAATTTATGTTAGTTGTTACACCATATTGAGAATTAAATATTATGATTCATAATTGTATAAACGAACCTAGTATATTAATTTGTTTTTTAAATTCTTAATGTACACAATAGTGGTATTAATACTCATAGGCAATATAAAATTTCCTTACTGATAAAGGCACTACCACTGGTGTTGGTGTTGATCATATCACTACTATATTAGGGGACCTCACTGACATTCTGAATAATAACCTTGAAAATTGAGAAATAAGATGTTCTAAATCATGATACAACTATATTGGATTGTTATATATGACAGTAGCCTCTATATTTTACACGAAATAATAATCCATCTGTAGTTGGGTAATTGATCAAGTCTTTTAAAAGGATATTTTTATCTATGGGATGTGATTAAAGGGAAAGGTTTATACTTTAATAATATTTTCTTAAAGTTGATTCATATCAATGATGGAAATTTTTAAAAAAATACTAATGATTAGGAGAAAATAATAATATTTAATTGAATATTTTACTGTAATATTCATTGAAAAAATATTTCCCACATGAGAAATGAATTGAAATAATGATAAAGTTCATTATATTAAAGAAAAATGTTGATGAAAGTGTTATAGAGTATGATCCTACCATTACAAGACTATCCAGTATGATACATGTTACATACATAATATGAAAATAAAAAAAGACTATTTCATTGAATGGATTAATGTAATCTTCTGAAAGGAACTAGCTCCTAATTTTTTTTCATCCCATGAGGAAATTTTATAATGGGTCACCAAAATAGAGATAGAATTATCAAGATATAGTCCCATTAAGGAAAATATACAATAGAAGAGGTTAGTTGAACACTAAAAAAAGAGAATAAGTCAAATAAAAAAATTTGATATAATTTATATTGTGTGACAAATTTTGCAGGAAATATTCTAGAAAATTCATAAAGGGAACGAGATTTTGTTATAATTATAAAGATATGGGCCATATAGATAATTAATGAAAATAAAATAAATATACCACTACTATCTATTTTATCAACTATAAAAAATGTGGAATTATCCAAACCAATGTACCTATCATCAAGATAAGATACTCAAAAATAGGCTAAGGGGATAAGGCCAATTATATTAGATCACCACATGAAAAGTTAACATTTATAAAGATATAGTGTACGGTAATTAAATAATACAATAAATTATATTTAAGTACTTATTTTAGTATGGATCTCAGCACTATTTTATGTCTTCCATGTTTTCAAGGAAAATCCTATATTTACCAGTCACCATGAGAAGGATTTTTTCAGTCAACAGTCATAGTGGAAATCTCACAAAAACAAAGATGTGTGAGTCAGTTCCTATCTTAACCAATAAACATGACTTATTTTTATAATTTAATATTATACATATTGTTGACAGTAATTTAATCTTTATTATAGATATCCTTTCATAATATAATGAAAAAATTATTCAAAAGAGAATAAAATTATGATTCGTGATGAAGATATAGAATTCATTATCATTAGAGGGGAGAAATTATTTTCTTTCAAATATCTAGATCCACCTTTATTTACTCTTCTGAAGTATATTTATATAGAAGAGTAGGAAGAAAAATACATGGATTATCATTTTAATCTATAAATTGATTGTATACCTATTGAACAAGAATAAATCTGTATTTTATCTTGGAAATTACTTTGAAATCCACAACATCTTTATTTTGAGTTTAACATTGATTTAATTCCTGATGCAAGTCATATACCAAATACTACCTAAAAAATATCAACTATATAATTATTTGAGTTGAAGAAATAAATATCAAAATTTTGTTGTAGTATATTTATATTTCATAGCGTTTAACATCAGGAACTCATTATTATTTTTATCTAGAAAAATTATGTATCCATGATGTTTTACATTTTTTGTAGGGAAATTAATTCCCTTATGACAAAGAATATGTATCCTCACCCTCACATTGATAACTTATTTTATTAACTACACTGAGCTCAATAATTTATCAATGAGTGATCATCAGTCAGATTATAATTAATTTTTAGTAAAGAAGGAAGATATTCCAAAGATATCATTTTATATGAGGTATGGGAATTATGTTTTAAATTATTTCCATTTGAATAGAATAATTCACTCTTTGATTTTATGGATCTAATTATTAGTGAATTCCTGGAATATATGGATATTTTTTGGGACTTATTAAAGACAAAATGGTGGTCTCTAAATAAAAAAAGAACTATGATAATAAATTAGGTATCATTATTGAGAATCCAAAATGAAGTTATATAGAAAATTATAATGTGTGAAATATGGATTCAGAAAGACTATTTACAGGGTTATATTATCACTAATTATGGAATCTCATTAATTATATGAAGAAAAATACGGCCAATTAATGTCTTGCACCAACCAACATAACAGAGGTTAGTAGTTTCATTGGCTTGGAATGTTACAATCGGTGATTTATTCAAAAAAATATTAATTTTTGAACCCTTTATCCATTCCTATACATAATAGGTTTAAATTAATATGAAAAATTGTATTTGAATAATGTTTTGAAAAAATGGAGAGGATATTGGTCAATGTTTAAATTTTGAATCATCAATTAGAATATGATAGATTTGTTATATATAGTCTTTTATCAATTAATATTCATGGTTGTATCATTATTAAGAATGATAAAGGTATAATATATGTATGAAGGTTGTTAATGACATGAGAATATAACTATCCAACACATTCTATTGATTTGGTAGATGTAATATTTTCTTTGAAGATATGGATACATTATCTATATATTGAACGATATGAGTTATTACCATGTCATTATTTTTTGAAATACATGTTATCGAAGACATTTTTCTACCTAAAGAAAATATGATATCTTACGCCACTAAAGGATAATTACTTCTCAATACACTACAACCAAATGAAATAAAATAAGTTAGAATATTCATTGAGTAGGATTTAACATGTATTCCTAACCAAACTGCAGATTTATAGGGATCTGATGTTCATTGATTTAGGGAATATGAATATTGGAATTATTAAAGAAAGGGATACATTATTCTATATTAATATTATTATGAAAAAATATTTATTAAAAAAACTAAAAACATCTCATCCTGATTATTATAATTTTCAAATGAAAATTGAAGATGTGAATGGTGGTAAATCAGAAGACAACATATATGAAGATGTAATTCCAAATTTTTTAAAGAGGATATGTATTCCATATATAAATGAGCAAAAAAGGAATTATTTGATTATGTTTAAAACTCAGATTTCTCAAATCAAAGTGGTATCACCGTTATTTATAGTGATTTTGTGGAACATTTTATGTGGGATAACATAAAATAAAAAAATTAATGATTATATTTCATGATGTATGGTTTATAAATTTTGAGCTTTATAAATTTTGAATGCTGAGTGAAATCATCATTGAATTTTTGTGGAACCTCTAAATATTACTATTTGGAAATAAGATTATAATGTTATATACTTTTTAACTATAACACCAAACAATAATTCAATGAATGATACCATATGTGTTATTATTGAACATCATACAGAATCTTAACATTTCCCCACCATAAGAGAAGGTTTACCTCTTGATTACCTTTCAAAAATCTATATCAACACATTTTAAGAAATATTGGTGCACTAATATCAATATTTCTTGATAATGATCCAATATTTTCATCAAAATTCATGATATTTCATCAAAAGTATACTCATACTATTTTTATTAGAACTAAATGTCATACTGAAACTGATGGATAATCCAAATGGACAATTTAAACCATAGAAATCCTTTTGGTGTTGTGATCACTTGAATTATAAGGTATCTGGGATCAATATTTACCATTTTTAATATTTTTTATTTAAAAATAGCCTATATTAAAGTATTTTAAAGGAACCATATGAATAATTATATAGAATGAGATTTCAGGATCTATCTAGTTGGAATGAAGTTGGTGAATTAAAGTATGTAGGGGTAGTGCTTGTTATGGAAATATAAATAAAGGAAAAGTATAATTATTCTCGTATTAAAGAATCCCAAATTAATAAAAGTGTTATTCTCATAATTTAATGGAATATTTGATAATTCAAGTTAGAGGTTGGGTTTTCCCAAACGTATCTTCATAGAAGAGTGTTATATGGTTCTGTAAGAAATGAAATGTTACCCATAGGTATATTAGAACTATTAAAATTCAATAATGAATTGAAGACGTGGATTAACATTTTAATTGTATTTGAGACTCTATATATTACATGGTTTGCTTTATATCTCATTATTAAGGAAGTATATGTCAGACCCAACACATGTGCTCACCATTGAATTAATATAATTGTAACATGGTCTATCTTAATGTGAATATCCTATGGAGATTCTGGACACTAGATAAAAAATGTTGAAACTAAATTTAATTGTAATTTACATTTACATTATCAAAATTACAAAATAATGGAATGATTGAGAGAACATGAGGATTCTATGAAGAAGAACCATCCTTATTTTTTAATAAATTAATATCTATGAAAACCTTTATGTCCCAATTATTAATAGAGAGAATAATTAAATAGTCGAGATCAATTATAATATGTAAAAATTATATTTTAATGAAAACAATAACATGATTCATATTGTAATATTTCAAGGAAAACAAATACTATTTTTATTAGATGAATATTGATTTTGATCTTACTTGGTCAAAATAATCCTAGAATGTAGATTTAAAAGTTTTCAATATATACAGTCATTAATGAATAATTATAAACAAAATATCTTACTCTTTCTAATATTTTTTATAATAATGTGATATAATATTTTTAATTTACCCTGTATTGATTATCAACATGTTATAAAGAATGATAAGATATTTGGATGTAAAAGAGGGATATTTTTTTGAAAACTATTTTTTAAATGCATAATGTATTTTCATTTTAATTATTTAGAAAACCATAATAATGAATGATTTAAATTAAATTTATATGTTATATATAAGAATATATGAATATTGATCCACATAATTATTATTTCTATTCAAATAGTGTATGTATGATCATCTCATTCTTGAAAAATACAATTATTTAAAACTTTTTATTTCATCATAATTTGTGGGATTATTTTTAAATTTATTTTTACCAATTAAATGAATCCAATTTTATAATATTGAAATGATATTTGGAATTAATTATTTGGAAATAATTATGACTTATTTTTGGTTCATAATGTGCAGCAAAAATAGTAAAAAACGAGAACCATGGTCATGGTAAAAACGGGTTAAAAGGGGGTTAATCTGGAAATGATAAGGGTTAAAATGAACTAATAACTTTCATAAAGTTATTTTTTCCCTGTATTTATACCTTATTGTTATGACCACTTAATATGGATCCTTTTGGATCTATGTCTCCATGAATTTAACATAACAATACATTAAAACATTGAAAAAAATACAAGTGTAGCACTCACCTCAATTATAAAATGGATACTCCTCCCCTCACATTATCACACCTCTTGATCCATATATCACTTCCAATAGTTGGAAATATCATTCCAAAAAATCTATTATCATGTTTTATATGTTTTATTATTCCAAAAATCCAATCCCCAGGATTCTTAAGAAGAGATTCCAATAAAGTTTCTCTAAGTGAAGTTAATTCTCTTATTGAAGTTCTTTCTTTTTTACTTATTATTTTAGAATCATCAATAATGTAATAAAAATGTTAATATTATTGAAAAAATATTAATATTAATTAAATTTTGTTATTTTTATTTTATATAATTCTTTTATCCCCTTGTCCATCATATAGATAATTTAACCATCAGTTGTGTGCATGGAGAAATTTTTGTCTTCCAAACTGATGTAATTTATCTTCCATCACTGAATCACAAGGACTGTTATATAGATGGATAAAATTAATATATATTTTAATTATGAAATAATATTGGTCCTATAAATTTAATATGTTACCTACTTCTCTACCCTTTCACCCATTAAGGAAATGATAATGTTAGTGATGCGTACATATGACTTACCATCTCCATGATGCTATATGATTAATCATTCCATGTCCAGATTCCATGAATTAATATAGAAATTTATCTATATAATAAATTTTACATTTATAGAGTTAATATAGCTTTGGATATTATTGGACTATACCCTTTCCATAATAATAGGATAATCGACGAAAAAACATTCATGATAGAACAATGTAGTTAACAACCAAAATAATTGTAATAATGAATTATTGTAATGAAATATATATAAGATGTTATATGAGGACCATATATGATTTTATAAATATCAATATTCTTATCTTATAAATTAATTTCATGTTAAAAAACATTATACAATATTTTAAATGACATTCAACTAAACAGAAGCCTGAGGTAAGGGAAATCATCTCAAATTCCACTCTAATATGTCATATTTGGTATTATGAACATATTTTCATTTATCTAGTGTATGTAATTTCACTATTAGGTATTTATAGTGAATATATATTTATTAATAATTCCATAAATTGTAATTTATTTTTAAATCATTCAATATAATACAATTTAAAACATACCAAAGTGGTAAGATTGTATTTTACAATCTCAATTTTTGGGATTACTGATATATTTATTAAAGGAATAATATAATATATCCCTCATAAAATCCTTCTATTTTGGTTATAATATTTATATTAAAAGAGTACCAATGTTTTATTTTAACAACTTATTACTTTTGAACATTAATCAACCAATAGAATTATTGAAATAAAATCTTATCTTATTTGTCATCCAATCGGGTATGTATTTATTCGTTGACTATATTTTTCATGTTTTTATACAAATGTCCTTTATATTTACTGAATTAATTTATTTATATATTTTACGTATAATTTTTATTTTTAAATTGTTTTAAATGAAGCTATCAATATTTTTCTATAAGGTAAATGTTTAACGTTCTTTTTAAAAGCTTCAAAAGGAGTGCTAATTAATATATGTGATGTTAAGGGATTTGACCACCACCATAACCATTTTTTGATATTATCTTATTGAAAAATATTTTAATAGTTTTACAAATAAATATAATTAATAAAATATTATATTAATGTTTCTCTTACATTTTCTTTTTATTATAAAAAAATGATTTTTTAGAGTCCAATTTTTTTGATTAATTAATGGTAATATTTTATCTCTTATTAATTTTGTGGTCACTAACATTATCTTGAAATATTAACTTTATTGTGATAATTTTTAATGAAAAATTTTATTTCACTTAAATATCCATTTTATTTATATCACCAATATTATTATTTCATAAACCACATACCATTTCTACAAATTTTGTTTTATTATGAATATTATTTGATTAAATGGGGAAATTTTGATATTTAGTATCATTTTCTCAATATGGATATTTAATGATAAAGTATGTTGTTTTTAAATTATTTTAATCATTCAATATATGAGGAATTCATTGGAAATATAGTAACGGGTAGGGCTAGATTATAGATAACACCTAAATGTATCAATTGGTCTCACGTGACAAACTCGTTAGCAGAACATATTATATGGTTTTTTGTTTCATACCAAACCATCGATTAGAATATCTTGAAAAAATTGTTTAATGGTAAAGATATCATGATAATTGAAATCATAATTTCTAATATTAATCATTAATTCCCTTTGTATTATGTTATTATGATACATGATATTACAAAACTTATATTATGCTTGGATTCATTTCATATCATCTTATTGAATAAATGGAAATTTATATAGTATTTTACCTTTTTATTTTAATTATTTATTATTCACTCATGAAAAATTCCAATGTACATAACCCTTTATTGAGAATTTTAGTCCACCCTCATTTTCTTCCTCCCCCTAGAATAGGAAGAAGGAATATTTGAATGATCTTGTAGATGTAGAATATTTAGATTTCACAATGTTATTATATTTTATCAATAATGAAAAATAGAAATCATGTTATTATCTATTTCCATGAGGATAAAAAACTGATTTATCATTGGTGAAGGGCCTCTTATATTTTATGAAAACCTAATAACATAGACATCGACTTTGGGTTACTATAATTAGAGTTACTAAAAACACTACCCTATGTAAATTTCATAAAAATATATGTCTCTAAAATAAAATAGAAAAATGCAAACTCTTAGTAAGATACATGTTCCACATCTCCATGATTCACGTTAATAATATCTCTATACATATACAAACCAACATAAAAATCATAGAAATATACATTTTTAATAGTGAACAAACATATATGAATAGTATGACTCACCATAAAACTATTAATTCAAAAATAAAATAATAGAAGTGATTCTTTAGTGAATAAATAATAGAACCCACAAGAACATGCATGGTCAACTAACACCTATCCTCTTAAAATCCTTCTCATAAAATATCACATAGATGTATAATTACTTAAAAACAAAAAATTAAATCAATGAGGTACCCCACAACCACTTACCTACTATTTTTCTCTCTCTCACCCCATCGTCAAACATCATATTCTCCAAATATATTCTTCATTCATCCTATATAACATTAGGTCCCATATCACATATATAACACATTGCACAACCACATCACAAACCTCATAACTAATCATCATCATAAAACATATATCAATAAAAAATTACAACATCTACATTATATTAGTATATCATGAACAATAAGAACATAAACTTTAGGCACTACTCATACTATGCAAAATGCCTGCCATATACCATAACATTTTCCATTTAGGTTCAGCTAATGTATCACATACAATAGAAATATTCCATTTGCACATGTATTATTATTCCTACCACTATCTATTATATCCCATGATACACAAAAAATAGAGTATGAGAAAGAGGAAAAAGTCAGTCATATGTTCCATAGCTATCCAGAATGTTAGGGGAAACATCCATAACCCAAAATATTTGTGCATTCGTATGTTTATAAAACACAAATTTCATGAATATAAAAACCAAAGGGAAATGATATCATATATATTTGGACACATAAGACCATCAAAAATAGTTTAAATTAAAACAACACTTCCACGCCAAAAAACTGCCCCATCCTCACTACCACATGATATAATCATTTAGACTTTTATATCACAAAGCAGTCCCAATTTCAACACCAAACATCCATAACAAGCAATCCCAATTATCTTATAAACATATCCTTTAACTGTTTAATGATTCACTCTTTACCTTCAATATTGTATTCATTAAGAAAGTAACTTCCAAATAAAATATTGAATTGTTATTATTAATTACCAATGTTTATTATTGATTTTATATTTCCTTTATATTCATTACATTATAAAGATGCAATGGATTATAAAAAACTGAGAATGGGGGATTGAATCAGTCATTCAATTTTATAATATTTAATATAATTAACAAATTAACCCCTAGAACATGTTAAATTTTATATCATTATAAACATTTTTTATTAAATCGTTCATTAAAATTTATGAAACCAAGTGAAGAACATGATATTTTCAAGGTTCGGCCTCAGTGTGGGAAGTTACATCCATTCCATTTCTAGTCTCGTATATATATATATATGTGTAAATTAAATATAATGAATAATGGAATAAAACATGTTCCAAATCCTTTTAGAAACATTTTATCTCCAAATAATAATGATTATAATATATTATGTATGTTTAAAATTTTTTCTAATAAACAAATTATCCATAAATGAAATGATCAAAAAAACATTTTCTCCACTAAACTCTATCTAGAACATTAGTCTAATTTCCTTGGGTCTAAGTGACTTAGTCTAATGGAATCCTAATGATGAAACCTTTTCTCAGCCTGAAATTAACAAACTCTAATCAATATATGTCATTTGATATTACTCAGTACAATCATCCTTATTTTAATAAGCAAAACATTCATTTTTATGATATTCTAATGAGATCTCTGTCTAGAAATAACTCAATCTCAAAATTATGTAGTGGCCCAACTTTGGAACATGTGAAATGTTTGAAAATAATTAATGTATTTTGCTTCTATTTATATGTGTTCCCTAATGGAAAATTTAGAAAACTGGAAAACATTTCCCTCTTACTCAAAATCAAAACCCCATAAATATACTCATATTTTAATTTCAATTTATACCACATAAAATAATAAAAAATCTTCTGAAATATTGATGTTTATTCTCCATAATCTACCATATCACTACGTAATCATTTTTCTTTCTGATGGAACATCCTCATCTTATTAGGATGAAACAACCATAGTTCATTACGATGGAACATCATTGACTTATTTTGAGAAGACATACTCAGATCGTTATTATGAATCTTCCACATAAGAGTTAGTTAAATTAACTTTAATTCTTATAATCAATCTGATTTCATTTCATAATGAGAGTTATTCCAATTAAATTTCCTTCTTAGGGTTACTCTGATTGATTTTCACCATCCGAGACAGTCGAATTAACATTCAATATCAGATCAAAAATGTTTGAATCCTTAAAATAATTTAATTTTCATTAGGTGGTAATTCCACTCTATAACATTGAAATTAATAAAACGTCATCAGCAATAACTCATTCATGCTTCTAGAAACTTCTATGACCGATACATCTGGTTATGATTTACAAATTATTATGATTTCTAGAAATGAAAAAGTCCATACAGTTCCTCCATTTCATCGAAATATTTAATCATGATACCTTTCATCATTTATGATAACATCATGATTATAAAATCATCATCTAGATTAAGGATAGAAACATTACGAACATTCTAAATCCTAACATAACTATCTTCATTCATCCTCATTAGCAAAATTATGACTATATAACATAGAATCATCTTTCAAAAAAACATCATTGTTAGGTTGGAATACTTATAACAATTATAAATACACAATTGGGGTGTGAGATACAGTCTTTCAACATTTTGATAAATTCAGAAGATATATTTTATTAAGAATCAAACCATTCAATTTCTCTTAAAGACAAATAAGTAGTGTAAACAAAAAAAGGAAATGAACAATGTGATTTAAAGTTGTTTAGGTCACGAATATACCAAATTACACTCCAAAAATTCTCCACTACACGAGTTAGTTGATTTTCATTATCATGTCTTTTTATCTTAATATCATTATAATAACAACTGTGTGCAGATAGATAACACCTTACAATGTTTTTACAACGCATTATAGTTATTTTGTAGGGAACTGTAAATCTAAAGATTATTGTAAGAATCTTACACATAACCATGACTAAGTAATATTAGTCAAAACTCCACAAAATAAATAGATATGGATTTTTTTTTGAAAACACATGTTAAACTACATAGCTATATCCACAAATGATAGATGTATTCAAATCTGCATTGTCGTATAGGATTTAATGAAATAATGAAAACACCAGACATATGTTTAGACATGTATGTACCCAAAGTGTATCTCCACCAAATGATTTTTCACTATTTAAAGAAGATCATGTCACAATAAAATGTAGTAGCAACAATAGCAACAACAGTGAGTTGATCAAATAGACCAAAATATTTATATATTTAAAATGAGTCACTCATAATAACATCACACATCATTTTTTGGGTATCTACTCTTCTAAGTATAATTTATATTTTATAAATTTGATTAGTATTATATAAATATTTATAATTTATGTCGATTATCTCCATATCAAACCTACTATATAATTATCACACAATAAATCATGAATATTTGAATTCAATAATAATTCAAAAGATATTTAACATACCATAAGAATAATAATGATTAACTCCACTGAATAAGATCCTTTAGGAAAAACATAAAGAGACATTTAATCAATTGTAAAATAGATTTGACTAGATCTTTACTTCCATCAAGACAATTAGTTAAATCATGGATTTTTTCATGGATTTAAAACTACTTCATAGAATAAAAAATTGTAGTGTTCCATCACATGATGAAAAAATATCAAACATTGGGTTGAGAACATATGGTAGATTCCATGATTAGGTTTGATGTGCCATATTTATTTTACTCAAATTTTGGTTAGTTTATAAAGGTAGGTTTGTGGAACCATAATTTCCTGAAAACATTATGTATAAGATCCATTCATGTTGTTTAAAATTTAATGTTTCGTAAAGATACGTTACGCTTACAGATGTTGTGTATGAAAAATTCTTTCAAAATTGTTAAAACATGTCTATAATACTTCAAAACGTATTCTCAATGGATCAATAAATTTAATAAAATTCCAAAAAAAAAATTCTGGTGAATAATAATTTCCATAAATTCACTTTAATGTAAACTCATTAGAAACATAAATGTGTGAATTTGTGAAAATTAAGACCAAAAATAAAATAATTAAATTGTTGAATAAAAGCATACTAAACAATATACTCTATCTTTATGAGGAAAAACCCATTATAAAAATTTTAAAATTTTAAAACCCAAAGTGATTACCCCACATTTTTCTCAATATTTTTTTTGTAATTTTTTTTATCATAAGGGAACAATTTCCCCATTATTCCTCTATAATTTTACTTATGTGAAATATTTCAAGAACAAATACTATATTATCCCACATGTTATGTTTTCCATCATTACAACATGATCATAACAAAAAATGAACTCCCCAATAAGGATAATCATGTAAAAAAAGTTTTTAAACTTCTACATATATTTAAGAAATAAAAAAATGATATGTAAAATAAATTCATCCATATAAATTAATGAAATAATTGAAAGAATAGTTAAAAATAAAACATTTATTTTTTTAAAAATACCCAATAAATTATAGAACATGTTATATAAAATTAATTGAAATCTTTATAAAAGAAATAAAAAACCAAATATTTTCACATGTATTATCTAAAAATAATACTCTTTATTATTTTTATTCTTACCATAAAATGAAAATTTCTAATTAAGAAAATTCTCATGTAAGGTAACTATCAAAATGAAACATAAAACTGACTAATAATATATATTGTCACTAAAATATATATATTTAAAATAGTATATATAATTCAAAATTTTTATAATAAACAAATAGTAAGGAAGAACTAGAATGTTCATCTAAAATTTACAAACATAGAATATTTTTTCCTAATGTAAATAAAACCCTAAATAGTTATTTGAATCATATTTGATCATCTATATTTCTTTGATATGAAGAGGGAGAACACTGTTTGGGTTGGAACAACTTCATCTTAATAAGATAAATCATAGTTGTTTATTTCTTTATAATAAAATCAATTTGACGTAAAATGTCTTAATTGAACACTTGAGAGTCTAATTTTGAGATCAAATTGTGATTAATAATCTAATATTCCATTATTAATGATTAGAAATTTGTTTTTGATTCATATCCATTTTGACGTTCATCATATGACTTTATAAAAACATCCAAATTAGATTATAGATTCACATTTTATCTATTCAATAGTTTGATTTTAATAGAAGACTTTAAAAAGATATTTAGAAACAAGAGACTTTCATTTCATCATGATATTAAAGTTTTGTATATCTTCCACAATATTTTTGGATTGAATCTTTATTATATTAAATTCATAGTTCTATTAAAAAATATGATGAATTTCCTTATATTTTTTCTGAGAATGCATTTTTTTCTATATTAAACGTACTTGACCACTTCATCTTGTTATATCTAGTGGTCTTGAAGATTATCGTCAGGATATTACAAAGAAGAAGATGTCATAATTTGAAAATTTTATTTAGAAGAATATGTTTTTTTCTCAAATAATTCAAGCAATGTTTCATGTTATATAGTAAAAAAGTACAGAATAATCATACACTATAATTAATAAATCAATTCAATTTTTCAAAAAAAAAAATTAAGAACAAGAAATATAAATTCATAAAAATAGTTTAAAGATGAAAAATATAAATGTTTCATAGTTTAAAAAAATATTGTACATTCACAAATATTTAAAACTACATTTTAAATATATTTTAAATAATTTATATAATTAAAAAAGATTTAGACCTGATTCAAAAAAATCGGTTTCAAAATGATTTTAGAAATAAACTTCTTTTCTGATAAAATACTTCATAGATCGGTGATTTTAGTACTAGGTATTTTTTATAACAAAATACTTCAGTGATTTTCACACCATTGGTAGATACTTTAATATATCAATCCATTGAAAACTAGATTATTTGAAAAAATAGTTTAGTGGTGTAATTAAACAAAACATAAAATGGAAGTACTTTTTGGCACACAAATGCTTTGGGCCCAGAAATTTTAGAAATTATGTTTTTAGGTAACCAAACATACTTTTTTTGAGTATGAATTCTAATATTCAATTAAAAAATTATTTTGAGAAATAAAAATTCTTGACACAATATTTTATGGTTTTCTAATGTATTAATAATTCACACAATTTTAATTAATACCATAATGAAAAAATTTAATAGTATACTTGTTTTTTTATAAAACTAGATCAAAATAATTCTAATAAATTTTTGGACGTTGATAATTTCATCATCCCCATAATTCTTATTTTGGTATTTTATCGTTTCCTAGGATTTGGAATAAATAGGTTTCTACTTTTACCATTATACTATATATTTTTTTAATTTATCAACATCAACCAATAATTTTTTAATTTTAGTTTCATGAAAACCACTAGAAATTTTGGAGGAATTAGACATTAAATCTAGAGTCTGTTCTGATAAGTTTACATATTACAATAGAAGTGTGTCATAATATTTTTTTTAATATTTTTATGATCTTTATTTAATGATTCATATTTATCCAATACCCTAAAGAAATACCTACATAATTCATCAGAATTACTTTTCTCACAACATGTGTTTTGAGAGTAAAAGATTGTATCCCATGATTATAAGCCATAACACAGACCATTAGACTTTTATGGTCACCCTCAGAATTGATATAAGTATCATTGTGTGAACTAGATTTATTACTATAGGTATCCTACTCAACATTCTTTCCTTTTCTCTTTTAATGAGAATTTCTTTGAGATTTTTGTAAAAAAAGTTATACTTTATATAACCTTTTTTCTTACACTCATAACAACTATTCTTTCCAATCCCTTTTGTTTTCTTTTTTAATATAGATTCAATAATTTCCTTGAAAGATATTATAAATCATTATCCAAATACATATTATAAGAATAAAATAATTCTTCCATAGTAATTTTGAGAGAAGATCTTTAATGTTTTGTATGATTTTTAGCTTTATCTTACATCTCAGGTTCATAAATATTTAGAGTTCCAATAAATTCCTTCATAGCTAAATTTTTCATAGGTGTAGATTTACATATAACTTTATATATTCAATTCCACATAGAGTATAATACTCTAGTTACTTTTAATGATTTATTTAATTCTGATATGGGATCACCAAAAGTAACAACATTATTTTAAGTCTCGGTTAATATTCTAATCATATGAGTGATAGTTTTTTCCTCACTCATTCTAAAGGTATTAAAAATCAGTTTCAAAGTTGTGTACATAAATTAAAAGATATTTTCTGTTCTTTCATTGGATGATGCTATAGTATTCCACATCACATATGTATTAGGAAGTCGAGATACTTGACTGAATTAATCAGTTCCTAAACCATACACACTAGAATCATGGTTTTTTATTTTGTATTATAATCCATTTTTTATCATGCTTCCAATCTTCCAAACCTTTTTTAAATATAATAATGTTTAACAGCCTTTAAAAAAACCCTTACTCTATGTTTTTTCAAGAAAAAAACAATAGAAGTTTTACGAAATTCATATTTATAACCATTAAAATAAAGAGCATGTATCTATGATATTCCTTCTCAGTAACTAGTTATTTCTAGTGTAACATCCCAAGCAAATAAAGAATAAGAAATTTTCATATTTACTAATATTTTTTTGAATTAAGTATTAATTTTACTTTAATGGGGTTGTTATGTTCGATGTTGAACCATCATTAAATATATTTTTGGACACTCATATACATTCTATTAGACCAAATAAAATTATTTTTTAGAATTGGGACATCAAAATTTGCTTTGTGTAAATTTTTGGTATTTTTTTGATAATTTTCAATTTTTAATGAATAGTGAAAAATGTTGTATTTTAAATCAAAACCTCATTTAATCTAATTTATTTATAAAGATAGATTATCTTTTTAATTGGTTTTAAAGTTCAATTATAATATATTTTTACCATTTAATCCAATGGTGGTCATTGAAATTAATTTCACTTTGAAATTGGACATAAAAAACTTATTGTCTTTTGATAGATATTCTTTCGCAAAAACACGCTATTTATTTTGACAATGGGAATTAATTATAAAATTAATTAATGAAACTTATATGTTTTTTATTTATCAGAATATACATCATTTTTGAATTCGGAATATCAAATATAGCTTAGGGTGAATTTTTGGTATTTTTCTTAAGAACTTAAATTTTTGATGAATAGTGAAACCACTAAGTGGTTGTTAAACAAACTAATTTTTTGTTTAAATGATATTTTACTACTTCTGTGTATTGAATTTAAAAAATCCGACATACATATTTATCATTATTAAGTAAAATTTGGTTCAAAGGGATTAAAATATTTTTTTTGGTGAATAATAACTTTTGAGTTTTGTTAACCGCGATTAGAGGTAATTAGTGTAATTTAAGATAAAAATGATGTTATAAAAATATAAAAATATATTGACACATGTCATGACCTTATTCGATAGGTCATGACCGACCAATAAAATCCATGGGTCAATTTGTGGGACCCCATGGAGCCACTTGGGTAAGATAATGACATTAATACCTTTTATTTAAAGTAAAAATAAAAATGTCACAAACATGTATTGTTTTACTATAACATATATTACATGGGGTTATATAAATTATATTTTTTACTATAAATATTAATTATAAAGATAAAAATATTTCATACATCATGGTAAATGTTTTATAATTTTTATACATCAAAAAATAAATAAAATTATTTATGACACAATGATGATGCATTGTTTACGGCATTGATAAATGATTTAAATAAATAAGAAGATAATGTTAAAAATAAAATCCCACACTTGACAAATTCTTATTTTATGGTTTTATTTCTAACATGTACCACCTTATCTTATACTTTAATGATTTTTGGAGCTTTAGAAACCTAATTTCATTTTATAATAAAATAATAGTTTAAAGATTTCCAAAAGAGCCCCTACTCTCCCTTATAAAAAGACCCCACTTCCTACCCATCTCTCACACTTCTCAAGACCTTTGGCTCGTCCAATATCTACTCAAATATTCTCCCAATATCCATATTTTCATCCTAGAAGCCTCACCCTAAGAATAAATCTCTTGAAGAATCCGTATTGGTTCAAACGAAGAAGAGTTACCCGATTTAAAGGTAATGTCTTCACTTGTGTTGTTTTGTTTTTTTATGCTTCTCCAACCCCCCTAAACTCTTTTTATTCATTTATTTTGTAACAAAAATAGTATCTTAAATATACTATTATTTTGTTATAAATAGGATTCTAGATACACATACACAAACCTCCGCCTAATGGTTAAAGAACATACTGTTTATGTGGTTGGTGAATTACTACCTCATGAAACGATGATTGTTCAATATTCTTTTAACACCTTAAAAGGTAGAAATTAAGATGTCACTATATTTATATATGATATATAATATTTTTATGTTTTCCTTAATCTTATTTATTTTTCATTTATGTCATACCTTTATGGTTTCCATTATGGGTAAACGCGATATCTTCATTTTAGGAAGTGCGGACTACCGCCCCCTCAAAGTGATTTGATTCGTTAATGCCATATGTGGGACGTGTAAAGGATGGGGTTAATAATATTATATATGATATTTTACTGGAATTATAATTAACCTTTATATTATTATTATTTCATTCCATTAAATACAAAATAAAAATGAAGGTAGTGTTCATGCGTATGTACGACTTACCGTCTCCATGAACAGTGCATTTCATTTCTTACCTCTAAATGTTATGTAATATTATAAATGAATTTATATAATGGATATATATGATATATATGATATCTACATCATGAATATAATTCTGGATATGATCTAAATTTTACCACATGAACAACTTGTAATTATAAGGAGTTTATTTTTGACTCATGTACCAATGATCGACAAAACGACCATTATTAACGTCAATAATTACATAGTGTTCATAACATGGTAATAAGTGATATAAAGGGAATAATTAACTTGAAAAAGTTTCTTAATCAAGTATAAATTAATTCAAGTTTATTATTCAGGAGATTAAAGAACGATTGACTCAAGTCAGACATGAGGTAAAAGACTTCATCTCAATCTCCTTCCACTGAGGCATATTTTGTTTTATACACAACTTTCTATTATATTGTGTATAAACCACTTTTAATTTTACTTTTATTCAAAAGGAATATTTTTATACGAATCGTTTTAATAAACAAAAAATGGAATGTTTTTTTCTTACGTATGCGGTGACAAAGACTTCTCCATCGTTGTGACCATTATTTGAGTTTTGGATTCCTCTACAAGACATAACTTTTTTTTTAAGAAAAATAAATACCATGTTTTAATTTTCTTTTATTTTTGTATTGAAAATTATTTTGATAATGTTTTTATATCAATGTGTTGTATTTTTATCTTGTGATTGAAATGTGGAAATTCTATGTTTCCTTTATGCATGTTTTATAGGGTACGATTTATGGTTCTTGGGCATTGTTTATGAAGACGGGTGGTTCCGTGATAAGATAAGGGAGGGTGAGCCCGATATAGATCTCAAATTAATTGGGTAACGTGAAGGGGTTAAACTCTAAGGTTTATCTGAAGAGATTTAGGGAATATACTGTGATGGGTATTCTAAATGTAACCATGAGGTTTACTCCCTATGTAAGAATGCTATGAATGCCTCCAGTTACCTTTATGTCTTATGATTTCTATGAGTTTTTTATAAATATTATTATTTCATGAGGTATGTTAAAGTGATTATTTTTTATGTGTGATGTATGTTTTCAATGATTCTTATGTATACATGGACTAAGGTTTTCTTTCCGTATTTTTATATCCCTTACTGAGCTTTTTATGCTCATCCCATGTTTTTGAAAAAAATTTCACAGATCAAGGGAAAAGTACATGATGTGATGATAGCGTCGAGGAAGTGTCAAGAAAGAATCCATGTTTTAATTTAAATATCTTTCCTTTAATGAGATGATTGAATATTTTTTTTAGGAAATCACCTTGTTACAAGTGGAATGTAATGCATGTTTCATGATCTAATTCTCTAAAATTCTAAACCTAAAAAGATCCTCAATGAGTATTCTTGAAATTACTCAAGATTAAGTAATGTTTAAGGTCAGGGCCTTATAGTTGGTATCAGAGGTCGGTTTAGATAACATTAGGAGTTATAATTCTATTACATGATTATCCAAAAACATTTTTTGATATTCAAATTAAATTGGTATAGAATTTATAGATTACCATGTTTCTTCATCTAAGACATGTTTTATCAGAATGGTTTTTCGAAGAGGAAATAGGGAAGTTGTGCTAGGAAGGTATACAGATGGAAATGAACTTCTATATCGGCATCCTGAGATTGTCAGAATCAGAATTGAACAGTTTGTTTTAGTGATGTCTCAGTTTACTCAGGTGATAAATCATGGTTGTGTTTACTAATGATATTTTAGTTTATTAAAAAGATAAATAGAAGCATGAAAGTCATTTTAGGGTGGTCTTATAAACCTTAAAAGAAAATAAACTTTATGTAAAATTCAGCAACTGTGAGTTTTGGTTACAATAAATTTCTTTCCTTGGTCACATTGTTTCTAAATATGGAATAACTATTGATCCTGCAAAAACAATGGTTGTTGAAGAATGACCAAGACCCACAAATGTAACTGAGATTCGTATTTTTCTTGGTTTGGAAGGCTATTACCGAAGGTTCATTAAATGTTTTCCCAGTTATCTAGTCTAATGATTAAGCTAACTCGAAAGGTGTTAAGTTTATCTGGGAAAAAGAATGTGATGATTGTTTTCAGGAATTGAAAAAAGATTAGTTAATGCTCCATTTTGGCACTACCTTATAAGAATGGTGAGTTTTATATCTACAGTGATGCTTCATTGAAGGGACTTGGTTGTGTCCTTATGAAGAATAATCAGGCAATTGCTTATTCTTCATGTCGGTTGAAAACTCATGAGTAAAATTACCCTACACATGATTTGGAATTAGCTTCTATGGTTTTTGCTTTAAAAATTTGGAGGTGTCAATTGTATGGAGTAATGTGTGAAATATATACCGATCACAAAAGTGTATAGTATATATTCAATCATAAATAATTGGACATGAGACAGAGGATATGGCTAGAATTAATCAAGGATTATGAGTGTACAATTCATTACCATTCGGGAAAAGAAAATAAAGTGGCTGATGCTTTGAGTCAAAAAAGTAATGCTTCATTAACCATGTTACGTTTGGAACGTGATCCTTTGGTTAAGTATTTGATAAACTTTGGCATAGAAGTTGTTGGTGTTGGTTTTTCTTCTATTTTGTTTCAGGTATTAGTGAAATCATCTCTATCAGACAGAGTTAAGCAAGCACAGAAGCCAGACAATGAGTTGTAGAAAAAGGTAGAGTTGGTTCAGAAGGGTAAGTTTCCTGAATTCAACATTGATAATGATTGTGTTTTGAGATTTTGGAAGATATTGTGTGTGCCTTGGGATTCACATTTGAAGAGAGAATTGTTATGTGAAGCTCATAGTTCTCCGTTTTCAGTTCATCCATGTTGTACTATGATGTATAGAGATATTCAGGAGTATTACTGGTGGGATGGAATGAAAAGAGAGATTGCTGATTTTACTATGAAGTGTTTGACTTTTCAACAGGTTAATGCGGAGTGGCAGTTACCGAAAAGAATGCTTCAGCCTTTACCAGTGCCAGAGTGGAAATGGGAGAATATATCCATGGACTTCGTTGTGGGATTGTCGAAGACACCTTGAGGTAAAAATGAAATCTGGGTTATTGTTGATCGCATGACTAAATCAGCTCATTTCATTTCTATACAAGATACTTTTTCCCTAGTTCAACTTTCCCATTTTTATCTTAAAGTGATAGTTAGGTTACATGGAGTTCCCCTCTCTATTGTATCTGATTGTGATCCCATGGTTACTTCTATGTTTTGGAAAGGCCTTCAAAAGTCGTTGGGTAATTAATTAAATTTTATTAAAGGTTTTCATCATCAATCAGATGGGTGGTTAGAACGAATGATTCAGACTTTGGAGGATATTCTACGTGCTTGTTTAATGGATCATCAGGGAAGTTGGGACCAACATCTTTCTTTGCCGGATTTTTCTTATAATAATAGTTTTCATTATAGTATATAGATGGCACCATCTGAGGAATTATATGGGAAGTTGTGTCGAAATCCATCTTTTTGGGATGAATTAGGTGAAATGATGTTGAGGGGACTAGAATTGGTAGAAGAGTTGGCATGAAAAGTTCAGCTGATACAGAGGCACCTGAGAACAGCTCAGAGCAGGCAGAAGAGTTATGCTGACAACAGGAGGAAGGATCTCTCTTTTGAGGTAGGTGATCATGTTTTTCTCAAAGTTTCACCATGGAATATTGTTATGAGATTTTGTAAGAAAGGAAATTTGAGTCCAAGGTTCATTGGAACATATGAAATTATGGAGGGAGTTGGATCAGTTGCATACCGAGTGGCTTTACCTCCGAGTTTAACTCATGTAAAAAATGTCTTCCCTGTTTCAATATTAAGGAAGTACATTCCAGATCCATCTCATGTTTTGAGTCCAGAGGTAGTTTAGCTGGAAGAGAATATATCTTATGAGGAAAAAGCGGCCCAGATTCTTGACCACAGGGAGCTGGTATTGCGGAATAAGGTGATTCATCAAGTAAAGGTTTTGTGGAAAAACCACATGATTGAAGAGGCAACATGGGAATCTGAAAATGCTATGAGGGATTAATAACCCCATTTATATATGTGAATAAATTGAATGGACTCAATTCCCAAAAGGGGGTAAGGATGTAACATCCCAGGTATATAATGAATAAGACATTTTCATATTTATTAATATTTTTTTTTGAATTATGTATTAATTTTACTTTAATGGGGTTTCTATGTTCAATGGTGAACCCTCATTAAATATATTTTTGGTCACTCATATACATTCTATTAGACCAAATAAAATTCTTCTTTATAATTGGGACATCAAAATTTACTTTGTGTAAATTTTTGGTATTTTTCTGATAATGATCATTTTTAATGAATAGTGAAAAATGATGTATTTTAATTCAAAACCTCTTTTAATTGAATTTATTTATAAGCATATATTATCTTTTTAATCTGTTTTAAAGTTCAATTATAATATATTTTTACCATTTAATCCTACGGTGGTCATTGCAATTAATTTCACTTTGAAATTGGACATAAACAAGTGTTAGTCTTTTGATTGATATTGTTTCTTAAAAACACGCTATTTGTTTTGACAATGGGAATTAATTATAAAATTAATTAATGCAAATTATATGTTTTTAATTTTTAAAAATAGAAATCATTTTTGAATTTAGAATATCAAATATAGATTAGGGTGATTTTTTGGTATTTTTCTGAAGAACATCAATTTTGATGAATAGTGACACCACTAAGTGGTAGTTAAACAAACTGATTATTCATTTAAATGAATGTTTACCGCTTCTGTGTATTAAATTTCAAAAATCCGACATACATGGTTATTATTATTAAGTAAAATTTGGTTCAAAGTGATTAAAATATTTTTTTGGTGAATAGTAACTTTTGAGTTTTGTTAACCGCGATTAGAGGTAATTAGTGAAATTTAAGATAAAAACGATATTATAAAAATATCTTCACACATTTCCTAACCTTATTGGATAGGTCATAGCCGACCAGGATAATCCATGGGTCAATATCAATTTCTGAGACCCCATGGAGCCACTTGGGTAAGATAATGACATTAATACCTTTAATATAAAGTAAAAATAAAAATTTCACAACCATGTATTATTTTACTAAAAAAATTACATGGGGTTATATAAGTTATATTTTATACTAAATAATTAATTAGAAAGATAAAAATATTTCCTGCATCATGGTAAATTTTTTATAATTTTTAGACATTAAAAAAATTATTTATGTCACCATGATGATGTAGTGTTTACGTGATTGATGAATGATTTAAATAAGTAAGAAGATAATGTTTAAAATAATATCCAGAACATGTACAATTCTTATTGGATGATTTTATTTTGAACATGGACCACCTTATCTTAGACTTTAATGATTTTTGGAGCTTTAGAAACCAATTTTCATTTTATAATAAAATAATTGTTTCGAGATTTCCAAAAGAGCCCCTCCTCTCCCTTATAAAAAGACCCCACTTCCTACCCACCTCTCACACTTCTCAAGCCCTTTGTATCGTCCAAAATCTACTCAAATAAGCTCACAATATCCCTATATTAATCCTATAAGCCTCACCTTAGGAATAAATCTCTTCAAGAAACCCTTTTCGTTCAAATGAAGAAGAGTTGCCCGATTTAAAGGGAATGTCTTCACTTGTGTTATTTTGTTTTTTTATGCTTCTCAAAGCACCCTAAACTCTTTTTATTCATTTATTTTGTAACAACAACAGTATATTCAATATACTATGGTGTTTCTTTAAGAAGTATTAGAGCTACACGTACACACACCTCCATTTAATGGTTAAAGAACATACTGTTTCTGTGGATGGCGAATTACTGCCTCACGAAACGATGATTGTTCAATATTCTTTTAACACCGTCAAAGGTGGCCGTTAAGATTTCACTATATTTATATATGATATATAATATGTTTATGTTTTCCTTAAGCTTCTGTATTTTTTATTTATGTCATACCTTTATGGTTTCCATTATGGGTAAACGCGATATCTTCATTTTAGGAAGTGCAGACTACCGCCCCCTCAAAGTGATTTGATTCGCTAAGGCCATATGTGGGACATGTAAAGGATGGAGTTAATAATATTTTATATGATGTTGTACTGGAATTATAATTTACCATTATATCATTATGATTTCATTCCATTAAATATGAAATAGATATGAAAGTAGCGTTCATGCATACGTACGAATTACCGTCTCCATGAACAGTGTGTTTCATTTCTTACATCTCAATGTTATGTAATATTATAAATTCAAGTATATACTAGATATATATGATATATATGATATCTACGTCATGAATATAATTCTGGATATAATGTATATTTTACCACATGAACAACTTGTAATTATAAGGAGTTTATTTTTGACTCAAGTACTAATGATCGACAAAACAACCATTATAGACTTAGATAATTACATAGTGTTCACAACATGGTAATAAGTGATATAAAATGAATAATGAACTAGAAAAAGGTTCTTATGAAACTCGAAATTAACTCAAGTTTATTATTCATGAGATTAAAGAATGATCGATTCAAGTCTGACATGAGGCAAGGGACTCCGTCTCAATCTCCTTCCATTGAAACATATTTTGTTTTATACACTACTTTTTTTATATGGTGTATAAATCCCTTTTACTTTTACTTTTATTCAAAAGGAATATTTTGATACGAAGTGTTTTACTAAACGACAAAAGGAATGTTTTTGACTTACGTATACGGCAACAACAACTTCTCCACTGCCGTGACCATTATTTGATTTTCGGCATTCTCTACAAGCCATAACTTTTTTTATGAAAAATAAATACCATGTTTTAATTTAATTTGTTTTGGTATTGAAAATGGTTTTGATAATGTTTTTATATCAATGTATTATACTGTTATCTTGTGATTGAAATGTGGAAGTGATATGTTTCCTTTATGCATGTTTCATGTGGTACGATTATGTTATGGTTCATGGGAATTGTTTATGAAGACGGGTGGTTCTGTGATAAACTAAGAGAGGGTGAGCCCGATATAGCTCTCCAATGCATTGGGTAACGCGAAGGGGTTAAAAGCTAAGGTTTCTCCGAAGAGATTTAGGGAATATACTATGATGGGTATTCCAAACGTAACCATGATGGTTACTCCCTATGTAAGAATGTTATGAATGTCTCAAGTTACCATTATGTCTTATGATTTCTATGAGCTATTTATAAATATTATGATTTCATGGGGTATGTTAAAGTGATTATGTTTTGTGAGTGAAGTATGTTTTTAATTATTCTTATGTATTCATGGACTATGGTTTTCTTTTCGTATTTTTATATCCCTTATTGAGATTTTTATGCTCATCCCATGTTTATGAAATGTTTCTCACAGGTCAAGGGAAAAGTACATGATGTGATGACAGTGTCGAGGAAGTGTCAAGAAAGAATACATGTTTTATTTTAAATATGTTTCCTTTAATGAGAAGATTGAATATTGTTTTTTATGTAACCACCTTGTTAGAAGTGTAATGTAATGCATGTTTTATGATCTAATTCACTAAAACTCTAAACCTGAACAGATCCTCAATGTGTATTTTTGAAATAACTCATGATTAAGTAATGTTTAAGGATAAGGCCTTATATCAAGATGTTTTCATGTCCACCTTTGAATGAGGCTTATTATTGCCCAATAATTTTTATTAATTGATAGACCCAATAAATATACAATGATTTACAAAATGAGATATATAGAAATAGAGAACTGTTTATAATAAAAAATTTCAAGTCCGAGTGGTGATAATGAAGAAAAGGACACAATAGGGGTTGAATTGAGATCTTTTAAAATTTTGATAGATTTGGAACAATTCTCTTGCTAAGAATAGAACATATCCTTTTCTCTCAAAGATGAGTGATAATAATAAATAAAGAAAGGATATAATCACAAATATTTATAGTGGTTTATAGAACAAGGATCCCCTAGTCCCGTCCACAAACAATCCACTCCACGACCTTGGTGATTTTCACTATCAGGTCTCATTATCCTAAAACGTTTTAAAGAACAACTGAGTGCAAGATGATGAAATATTATAAATAATTTATAGGGCCTTACGGTTCTTTTATAGGGAACCATAAATCTGTAGCATAAAGAAAGAACATGATAGTTATCCACAATTAGTTATAAATTTCCAATGCTTCACCAAATCAATAGATATTTATTTTTATGAGATCATAGATTAAATATTATAGTTTTTGTTGGAATAGATAGATGTATTCAAATATTCGATGTTTTAAAACCATTAAATAATCAATGAAAACATTGGATAGACAATTCAACATGTATGTATCCAAAGTGAATCATTAATAAATAATTCTTAATTCTTTAAAAGAGAAGATATAATAATAAAATTTCGTATTAATGATAGCAACAATAAAGAGTTTATTAAATAGATCAAATCATATATATCTACGAATTGTAACTATAACTGTATCAACATAACGTTTTTTGTGTGTATCACCTTTTCTATATATTTTGGATACTAAATATATCATATGTAGAGCCTCCCAATATTTATATAATAGGTCGAACAAATATAGATCAAACCGGCACTATAAATATCTCACAATAAATCATGAATACTTGAATTCAAAAATAATTCAAGAGAGACATAATGCCCTGAAATAATTTTAATGATTTACTCTATTAAATAAATTGCATTAATAAAATCATATTGAACCTTTGAAACGTTTGAAAATAGATTTAAATATATCTTATCTTTAACCGTGACCATTGAAAAAATCACAGTGAATATAATGGATTTGAAATGCCAGCATTGAATAGTCAGACATTGGGTTCCTTCATGTGATAAAAAAACTCATATTTTTTTGTTGATATTATATTGTTGATCAAAAAAGTATTGTTGATATACAATACATATGTTTCCTCAAACAAAGAGATCTTTATAAATGTTTCGTTCTTGAACCATAATTTCTTAAAAATGTATGGCATAAGATCCGTATGTTTTATTTCATACATATGGTTATTGAACAATATGTTACTCTTATACATTTAGGGTTTGAATAGTGATTCACGAATACCTTAAAACCATCTCCAATAATTAAATAAATAATCATACAGGATCAATGAATTGAAAATAAATCAAAAAAAATTATAATAAACATTAATTTCCTAATATTCACATAATTGTAAACTCATTTTAATATAAATGTGGAATTTTTTAGCCTCAAAACTAAAATTAAATTAACAAAAGTCTGGAATCAAAAATAATAAAAATTGTGTTGATTCTATAATAATTTCTAATAGATCATGATCATCATGATGATTGATCTAAAACTGATGATGTGTTTGATCAACAATATTATCTTTTTGACAACTTCTATGAACAATGATTCAATGTTTGATACTCTTCATATGGTTTCTCTTAGTTTGATCATCTACCTCTAGAAAAAATATTTCTAGAATTTTTCCCCCTTAAAGTTTGGGTGCAAACATTCATAAATAGTAACATATTTTTCAAAAAACAATATTTTAAAAAATATTTTTTTCCCACAAATACCAATAATTTATAAACGATACTACAAAAAATTAATTTTAAGAGTGCCATAATTTATTAATGCTAGAAAAAAGTGATGATAAATGGAATCATTATTAGTAAAAAAATATGATGCTAAATTAATCCATTTATTAGAGAATTTTTCAATGATAATATGTTCCTTTATAAAAAATTAATGTTTTCAGTAATAAAGGATACCCATTATTAGTTCTTTATTTTACATGTTGATAAATCGTAACGTTTATCAGTGCCTTATTTTCAGTGCTGATAATGGGTAGCCATTATCAGCACATTATTTTTAATGATGATAATGGGAACCCTATATGAGTGCCTTGTTTATGTTTCTCATAAAATAACCTTTTATTAGTTCTTTTTAGGGATGATAGGTTTCCGAATAAATAAAATGAAATAATTTTATAAATAAATCGTAGAAAATGTGTTTATTATGAATAATATTACAATTGTTTTTAAATAATATCTTATTGAATAAAATGATTAAATTTATTTTACAATATATAAATTATAAATACTAATAAATTTTATGTATTAAATATATAGATATATTTAAAATGAAAAATAATGATTTTTAAATTAAAAATATGTAAATTAAGAAAAATTTCAACATTTTATTAATTAGATGTTCATTGATAATGTTTAAGAATACAATATATTAAATATATAGATATGTATTAATGTATATAAATATGATTCATATAAACAAAATAATATTTATTCATTACATTAAATAGTAATATATTTGGAGAAAAAATTATATTAATTAAAAATCCAGATTAATTGAAAATATTGACTTATTACAATCTATTAATAGACATAACTAAAAGTCATTTCATTTTCAATTTATAACATAGAAGAAACATTTATATTGAAATCACATGTACATAATTAAGACATTTATAACATAGAAGAAACATTTATATTGAAATCACATGTACATAATTAAGACATTTTTATATATACATGCAAAAACAGATAAATAATTTTTTTTTGTAATTTAATATATTTATATTATTTATTTTCTATATATTTATTTAAGACGTTTTAATATTTTCATTATTTATTTATATTTATTCAAATATATATCCATTTTTTAATGATTTATATTAATAAAACATATCCAATTTTTAATATATTTTACTCAATTTTAATTAGTCAAATTTACTCATGTTTATCATGCCTGAAAATAAGATTAAATATTCATTAAAAATGCTAAAAATACATGTTTAAAAAATATTCAGAAATAAACATATTTTTAAATGTATATTTATTATTTTTATTCATTTATAGTTATAAATAAATAAAGAATATTTTTGGAAAAGAATTTATTTAAATATAAATAAATAATAATAAAATTATTTAAATAAATATCATATTTACTATCTTTTATATGCAAGAGTTGGTGTCCTAGAACAAACTGGTTATAATTTGATTACATGGATATTTAATGTATTTAAATATTTGACATCTTATTTAATTTTGTTCGTTGTTCTAAATGTCTATGATGTAAAAATGTCCTAGAGTATTTATTATATAGAGAAGGTCTTGAATGTTTCTTTACTATTATGAGAACCTAGAAATGATATAACAATATTCTTGAATTTAGTTTTATAGTTTAATGACATTCTATAATGGGAAAAATAACATGCAGATGATTAGGTCTGAGTACTCGTAATTAGAAGAGACGTCCTCTCATATTTTTTGTACATAGTAATCTCCAAGATATGTGATTTTAAGAGAAAACCCACCACAAGTAAATCTGCATGTTTAGGAGTCATAGGATATTTACATCTATGTGCATGTGTAATGATCTTTATTCTTTGAGATTATCATTAATGCATGTCAGGTCTCACAAACTTTGATTTACTGATGAAAATCCTCACGCAGATAGTTAGTGGGATGTTTGGTATGTTGGGTGCGTCCTGAGTGGCATGTTATTAATGGATAATACATGGAAGGATTTGTCCCTTCGATTTATGGAAGTCGATATCCCATCCATTTGATTGAAATAGAACAGTCACATGAAATTCGATGGAAATGTTGAAATGATGAGTTTATTTCTAGTATTCAATGAAGTACATATCAAGAATAAAAGTTGATGACACTATAATGATACATGATTGATGATATATTGCGAAAAATGGGTTATATTACATATCGAGCATTCATTTTTTGGTGTCATTGTTGTGACATTATGTTCTTTATCTTGGGGGGCCTTGACCCTTTTCCATATAGTACTCCTGGACACTAGGCCATCCCGACTAATTCCAATAAGAATTAATCCTAGAGGGGAAATAACTAAGGGTTTCTGGTGGTCTCGGATAAATTCTTATTGAATTTAAAAAATAAATATTATTCTCAAAAATGGAATAAGTTTACATAAGTTAAAATAATTTAACAAATTAAATAAATATGTATTCATCGGATTTTGGGTAAAATATATCTTTTTATTTTGTTGAACATTTAATAAATATTCATTTACAATTTTGTAAATAAAATATTTATTTAAGAGAATTATTAATTTAATTATTTATTCAGGTTTTAAATTTATGGAACTCAGATGGCCAAGGCCGGTCTGTTAGTAAAGTAATTATTATCAAGATGATAAATAATTATTTAACTAGTTGGCACAAATTAAAATAACGCTGTTATTATTTTGTAATGTAGAATATTATTTATAATTCATGTTTGTGCAAGCTGGCACACCATAAAAAATGACAAAATATTATTATTAATAGCATGATATTTCACCAAGGTTATGACTGTATTTAAATGTTGTCACACAATTAAATATTGTAACTGAAGCTCGATGTAAATAAATAAACACATACATCTATTGTTCCATGAACCAAACTACGTGACCAGTGAGTTTGGAATTGTTGAGCTAAAAAATTTCTCACTTTAATCCTCCTCCCTCCCCACTTAAGAATGACAGAGGTTCTTCAAGGCCATGGAACAAGTGATCAAGAATGGATGATAGATGACACTCGCTTTGCCAAGATGGAAACCGGAGAAAGAGTGTTGTCGATCAGAGGCCATCAAAGCACATGTGGATCACTACTAGAAGGATTCTAGTTTGGATCCTCAAAAGTGCAATGAGATAATCCAAAAGGGTCATTACGGATGATCAATATCATAAATGATGAAATTACATTAGATCCAAGTATTCCTTTCTTTATGAAATTACATAAATTAATTATAAACATGATGTGCAAGATATTCTCTAATGGTTTCGGGCCACTTTATTCATTATCAAAATCTTTGATTATATTTTGTGAAGACATACATTTATCATCATATTGATCCTATAATAATCATCGATCATGGTAAAAAATTAAATTTGGGTGTTGGCCGAACCGCACTTCCGATGTACCAGGAACCTACAAGTGGAATCAGAGTAGTTACTTCGGATTTTATAATTATTTAAATAGTTTGTTGATGATTTACTATTTAATAATTTACTTTATCATTTCAATGTTAATCATTCTTGTAATCTGGATTTTGAGATATGTTCTCCATCATTTCTTTTCACGTTCACCCTAGAGAATCGATATTTTCATTTAATTTTGATTAAAAAAAATAGAGGATCTCATTCAGAGGTAAAAAAGATTATTTTCCAAACAACATGAAAACACACAGCATGTATTCAGTACTACAAGCCATGTAGTCAATGTTCAATACACCTATAAAACCCCAACCTTCCATAGCACCCTTCTTTTTGAATAATACTATAGCTTGCGTTCTCCGCCACTTTGAGTTCTAGCACACCACTACAAATAAAAGTACACATTTAAAATGAACTTAGGAATAGTAATACCCACTTTTTAAATTGAATCAATTTTATTTTTTAAAATAGACAGCATTTTTGGATTTGGAATATCAAAATCATCTTAGGGTAAATATTTGGTATTCTTCGGAAAACATTTAATTGTTTATAAATATCGATAAACACTGAGTTATTGTTTAAAAACGAAATTTTATTTATATAATTATATTAAATTTAAATATATTTTAATGTCAAAATAGATACATAATATCTTTATAAGTCCAATTTAATTCATTGTAGTCATCTTATAATAAGTTTAGATATATAAAATTTTATTACTCTTTTTAAAATCATTTACCCAACGTCTCGACACATTTTCAAATCTTCCTGAAACGTAATTTAACCACATCTATGAATTGAATTTTAGAAATCTGACAGAAACAGTTGTCATCATTATGTAAATTGTGATTCAAAAGGATGAAAATAATTTTTGGTGAATATTATCTATTGATTTTTATTTACCATGGTTAAAAGTAAATATGGTAATTAAAGGTAAAAAATAATATTACGATAATATAAAATTAACCCAACACATTTCCTAATTCATTTGGACGAGTCTTATTTACCAAAATAAACCTTAAGAAAAAAATATGATCCTTTTTATCCACATGGATTAGATTTGGATATTATTTATAATTTATTTAAAGAATTAAAAGTGTTAAATTCCAATATTAATAACTAATTCATTTTAAATATAGGGTAATAAATTGGATAAATTAGACTATAAATGTCCAATAGACATTTTAAAATATTTCCTACATGATAGTATTTTTTTAATTATTTAATATAATTAAATAATAAAATTTGTATATGAAACAATGATGAGGTAGTTATGGCCTTATTAATGAATTATTAAAATAAATGATATTATAAATTTTAAAATAAATTTAAATCGAAACTTTTGATGCCATCAATGAATTTTATAGGTGAAAATGACAATTTAGGGTTGATTAAAAGTATTTTCTTTGATTTAATCAAGTTGTGATGACTTTTCCCAAAACAAAATAGAAAATAGTGTCAAAATTAAAATAAATTAGTTTTGAAAACAAATAGTATTTAATTAAATTATATAATAGTCCCAAAAATCTATAATTCTTCCAAATTACATAGATAATGCTATATATGTCATTAATGAATAACTTTAGGCTCTCTTGAAATTTTATAGTAACTATATTAACCATGTAGTATAAAAATATAAGAATACATGGTTAAAGTTGAACTATTTAACTTGGAGTTAAATCTAAAAGATAAGGTTAATATGGTGACTAAAGAAGTTTAAAACCTTTTGGTTGAAATTATTTAGATCTATACCCTTATTATACACTATATAAAGCCATTTGGATTTAATAGAATACAAAACTACATTTATAATAAATCAATATTTTATGCTTTTCCCAAAGTGCACCTCACCTCTCCTATAAAAGGGACTTCCCCTTCTCTTAAATTCACACATCAAAATCCATTTTTCTCAGCTGTAATCTGATAAAATTTCCTACCAACTACCCTCAATTAATATTAGATGTCTTCCACTTATCCGAAATCCAACCAATTGAGATCTTTTGGTGAATTTAAAAGGAATCCCCAGAAGAACATCTAATTTTTTCATCACCTATTTCAATGTTGTTTTCTACTTATACATGACCATACATTGTTGATTCCACACTAAAATAATTAATCTAGTACCTTCTACATACTAAGATATAATTATAAATATCATACAACCATATTAATCATTCTATCCATCCTATGAATGACAATTTCACTATACGTGCATTCGTACGACATAACCTCTCCACTCCATGGTATAATTTGGTATTCAACACTTCGTTATTTGGATGGGTATAATAATGAATATAATTGGTGTAAATAATAAATATAACATGTTAATTATTATTTATATATAATATAATGTACAATTACATATGATTTCACATTAAATATAATGATATTTTCGCTCGTGCGTACGTACGTCTTATCGTCTCCACGACACGATGATATTTCGTTCCCCACCAAAACTATTCAAGAATAATTTTAAATTTATGATTAATTTTTAAAAAAAAACTGATATCATTATATATATGAATAAAATAATCCTATCTACAAAAAAAATGTCTTAAAAAACACAACATATAAAGGAAAATGAATCAGTTAACACCAGAAACAATGATAACACTATAATATTATTAACAAATAAATATTCGTGGATCATATATGATTTCATATTTAATTATTTGGTTCTTAATGAATTTAACAAAAATTATTCAACCATTATACAAGACATTAACATACACTCAACTAAAGAAAAGTACAATGCATGGGTTAATTTTACAATCTATTTATTATCTGAGGTTGTTTATATATAAGTGTCTAATGGGAGTTTATTATAATCCACATCAATGTTTATTAAAAATGTATTTGAAAACATTTTTTATGTTTACTATAATATGGGTTAATGTCATGTATACCCTTGATTTACTTTTTATAAAAAAATTTGAAAATAATCTTTCATTCATTTTGTAAACATGGTTCTTTATGAGATTTTCATCAAATTAAGGAAAGAATGTTTTTAAACATATAGTGCTAGTGCAGCTATTTTTCTCCATTATAACACCTTCGAAGAGGATTCAGAGCAGGTCCACTCACCAGAGCAGAGCCAAATGGATTATCAGAAGGATAGGGTATGGCTATGCCATCAGTACTAGATTGTGCATGCTTGGGAAGCCTTGCCAGACGATCATGCAAAGGTGGAGAGCTACTATCAAGATGCAGATGCTGGGGAGGGGCAGTTCCTTGTAGATAGTCTGGTTGAATTTCCTAGGACATTCATGTCATGTAATCTCCTAAGCCTACGGGCCATGTAATCTCTGAGCTAACAGGCCTTGTAAGGGTTCCCCCTCATCCCTTGAAAGTGGGGTTATCAAAAATCAAAAAAAATGAAGGACCTCGGGCAATTCAGGCAGGTCAACATCTATCATTGGATATTATGTTTAATTGGGGTTGATTTATTATGATACAATATTCCATATTGTATAGATATTTTTAGGATATTTTTTACTATGTATGTTCTATTTTTATGTCATTTAAGGTTTACAGTTAAAGTATTAACATTTATTGTTTTTGTTTAATATGAAAGCTTAAGTTATGTTTCACACTTTTCATATGAGGAATGCATTGGGCATAGAATGTGATGGTAGAATCCCTATATACCCCCTCGATTCATATGTAGGTCTCAAGATACAAACTATTTTCTTGTAACACGTCCTTCATAATATTTTTATTTGTAGTATTGGCATCAATCCTTGACTATGTGTTTATGATGACAGACATTATGCCTCCCATCATTATGAGATTAGATATTGATATTAAATGTGATTATTCGAGTACTTAAATATTCATTTGAATAATTAAATGGAATTATTTGATTTATCTTTGCAATATTATACAGACGTTTATGTTTAAAAGGCATGTGTTTTAGTCATACCAATTCCCTTAATGTTTATGATTATTTATTATAAGTTCGGCTATAATGTTATCCTTATTGTGTATCTGAGCTCTCCCATTTTTAATGTTTTATTTTTCCTAGGATGCGAAGAAGTATATTATGACTGACCTCTATGAATAGGCTAAGGGATATGAGTGTGTTCAATGGTGACACAATTTTATATTTTCATTTCATACAGTAAGGTATAACTTATGTATTTATCTAGTACCTACAAGCCGAAAAAAATATAGGTCTTTCGAGACATGATCTCTTGTGATCATTCCAATGTTATGTAATAGTGTACCAACTTCGGGTAACTGGGGTTGGGGTGTTATGGTTGGTATCAGAAAAAGATTTGTAACAACATTATAAACTCCATCTATAAAAACTCTAATTAGAGAAAATTAACCTAAGATGAAATTAGGGATTAGTATAGAAGAACAACAATTATTTTTGGTAATATCTATTTTATGTGTGTTTTCCAAGTAATACATCAATCTCTCGATTCTACAAGTGGACGTTGTTCTGGAACACAGGTAGTTAGGAGTGAAAAACCTGACATGGAGTTTTGGGCTTGACTCGGGGTATCCTGGTACACACTACGCAACTGGATTGAAACTCCTGGTGGATATTCATAGGATAATTCACAATTTTCTTTACAAACTATTATAAATGATTTATGTGTAAATACTTCCCTAAAGAAAACATTTTTTATTATTATGAATTATATAAATAAAATTTTCAATTTATGTAATGTATTTTTCATGTTTTGAATTATACATTGGGATTCCTAAACTAATATATTGAATTCCATTGTTTAGAAATGGTTCATAGTGGAAGTAATGGATATCATATCAACGGACGTAATCCATCTGGGTATTTACCTCTTATTCAAAATAATTATTGTAATGTTCATTATGAAACTCAAGATGAACAATATATAACCATACTGGAACAACTCACTCTGGTTAAGAATAATAACCTTACCCCTATGGATCACCTTGATCCACAACACAAAGGATCAAGGATTAACCGCTTCCTGAGGAAAAAAACACCAACATTCAATTTGACTAAAAAACCATTTGTAGCTAAGAAATAGATATGTTACTAAGAGAAAATATTTCAGGCTTTGTGGTGTAGATAAATTGGAAAAGTTTTCATGTCAGTTTATCACCTCTTAGAAGATGTATATCAATGGTGGTAATTAATTGAAAACACAAATGAGGATTTGGAAATATCAAATATGAAATGGATGGAGTGTAAAGATCATTTCATAGAAAATTATTTTTCTCATAAAAAATGAGAAGATAAGGAATGGCAATTTCTGAGTCTAAGGAAAAATAGGATGAGAATGTCATAATGTATGGGAAACAATTTACAGGGTTAGAAAGGCATGATGTAGATTATATAAATAATCCATGAAGTAAGACTAATATATTCTTTTATGGGTCAAAACCATTTCTTTGATAGGAATTAGTCTCAAAATCCTTCTCTTTATAGGAAGATATAGTCCCATGTGCTATCAAGGAAAAAAATAAACACTCTATGTCTTATAACTTTTACGTGAATCAAGTGAAGAAGTGATTTTCTAAACACTCTAGTATAGGAAATAATGGGAAATAGGGAAAACATGAATTTACACCCTATAGAAAATGTTGGACGAAACTCCCCAGTACTTTCCTGAAAGGAATGTGAGTTTATTATAAGTGTGGTGAAAAATATCACCATTCCCATTAATGTAATGGGAAGAAATAAACTAACAATGTTCAATTATATAATTTTAAAATGATGTGACATTTTGAAAATTATTGTCCTATGCGTCAAGGAAAATTTTCTCCTAAAATGTAGAGAGAGAAAGGAAAATCTTATACAATCACTACAACTGTGGTTGATGTTCTTAATGACATAGTGGACGGTACATTAATCATTTCCTCAAAATTAGTCAACACATTATTTTATTCTGGATCAAATCATTATTTCATATCTTCCAAGTTTTCAAATAAAATTATGTATTTCTAATTTGACTTAACAAGGGAGTTTTCAGTAAGAAATCTTAGAGGAAGCATCATAAAAACAATGTTTTTTGAATATGTTATCCTTATGGAAAACAAACGTGCTTTATCTACTGATCTTATTGACATACCCATGATTGAATTTGACATAATTCTCATTATGGATGGGCATTCAGACCATGGTGCAATTTATTTTATAAGAATAAGGACGTTACTATTCTTTTATGATGATAAAGAATCCCTTATCTTTAGAGTAGAAAAATCACAATCTGATTCTCAATCAAGATCCACCCCCGATAGCTCTACTAAATTCAATTATTGTGGAGAAATGGAGGGTAATAATCATAGGTGAGTAAAGGATTGTTTAAATATATAATGTGCCTATTGTGAATGAATATGATGATGTGTTTCTAGAGTATTTACTTTGAGATCCACTAAAATATGAAATAGAGATCTCCATTGACTTAATTACTAGTTGAATGCCAATATCAAATACCCCTTATATAATTTCCACTATGGAATTAGTGGAACTGAAGAAAAAACTAGAGGAATTGAGTAATAAGGGATTTATTTTCCCTAGATTTTCTCTATGGGGAGCTCATGTTCTTTTTTTAAGAAGAAAGATGGTTCTATGAGGTTTTTCATTGACTATAGGGAGATCAATGCTATAACAATAACGAAAATGTATCCCCAACCTATCATTAATGATTTATATTTTAAAAATCAAGGAGATCTATAATTTTCAAAGATTTAACATTGATCATGATATCCTCAGTTGTGCGTGACAATGGTGGACATTCCAAAGACAACATTTCAAAGTAGGTATGGGCATTATGAGTTTACAGTAATTCCCTTTGGACTGACTGATGAACCCTCTATTTTCATGAATCTAATTGTAGAGAACCGAATCTTAACGTACATGGACATTACATTACTTTTGTGGAATACTTAATACATAATAAAAACAGACACACAAGGACCGTAATAGTTTTGTGTCTTTGTAAACTAGGAATAAAATCTTCTAATCGTGGTGAAAGATCTTCAACATCTCCCAATAAAGATCTTTCCTTTTTCCCTTAACTAAAACATTTCTTTATATCTTGGGGAAATGAAAACATCGAAGGGGTGAGCTCAAATGCCCAGTAAGGGTAAACATAGAGAACATAAAACAATCCATAAACATTTGAATGCAAAAACATGAACATAAAATCTAAACATCAAAATCTTGAGCAAAGACATGAATCTTGGAAGTACGTAAGTAATATATCATAAGTGAACATCAATCATGACAAAATAGCATGGTAATAAATCATGTAATTGTGGCATCCATTAATCACATGTAATGATTTCCATAGTAGCCAAGGCATTGCTGCCAAGACCATCTAAGTGGACAAAGTTTCTTTCTGAATCTAGTTCACTCCTCGTTCCAATCTTGTAATACTGAACCGAATTAACTTACCATTCCAGCCATGTCTATCTCATGAGATATAAATCTTTAACCAATGAATTGGAGGGATATATAGGTCCCACCCATCTCATAATGAAATCATTTTTACTTGTGCCACAACAAAAACATAAATCATTCATCATAACCCAAAGAATAAAATGGGTTTCATAAACACCATATCATCATCACATAATCCATATAAAATAAATGGATATATCACCATAAGAAAATTGAAAGCATGTAAATAATAGATACATTATACTTGAAACATACAAATTTGAAATAATATCATCTTAGATGGAAAATGGTTCTGATAAAACACTTGAAATGAATTCTTGAGGAAAATATCTTTTCATCTCCAAAATCATTTTCTTTTCAAAAAAATGGAATGTACTTTTAAAAGAAAAGGGTTTTTTTGAAAATAATCATGAAATATTTTAGAGGAAGAATTATTAAAATCAGGCATTATGAAACCGTAAAAATCCATTCACGCCGTATAAGTTAAAAATAACATTTTTCTCGTACTTTTGCCGAAAAAGTCAACAAGTACCTCGTATGGTAAACAAAAGAAAGATTCCTTCCAAACCATGTGGGGAAAGTCATAAAAGGGTAAAAATATCTTTAAACATACATTTAAGAATACTAAACATTTTATGAAGACAATTTTGGAAAACCTGGATGTGGATGATAAACATAACCTCAGTAAATACTTACGTATAAGCAATCTCGCATAAAATGATATTTTCCAAATTATCCCTTACCTTAGGTCTGATTTTCTTCATAAGTGTCCGAACCTCCTGTATAATGATTTAAATAATGTTATTGACTTATTAAGGAATCATATTAATTGTTATCATATCATATATGGTTCACTTATGACTTTATATTACCCGTTCTTTTGTAAATTCCATGTTAAAGAGTGTTTTGGGTAAAATCGTTTCATTTGTCGTCCGTGTTTTGACATTTAATTATTTATATGATTACTTAGATCATGATTACTTAATTAGATAATATAAAACATTATTATTATATTATATATTTTCATAATATACATATATATAATAGATCAGTAAATGGAAAGAAATACACCGTTAATGGAGACGGTAGGCAGTACGTATGCATGGACGCTGTTTTCGTTTCCTTATTGAGTTGAATGGAATTAAGTAGATGAAATACTTATATAAAAACATAAATCCAGTATCATTATTATGTCATATATTTCATGATTACTTATTATATATACTTTATAATCATTCATGAATGGTTATCAGGGAGAGTGAATCTCATCGCGCCGTGGAGACAGTATTCCATACGTATTCACGAGCGATGATATCATTCCCATGATCGTCGAATTGAATTAAATTTTATGTATAATATTATATAATCAATATCACTTTACAATAATAATATATATTCATTACTTTCACAGTTATACCCATCCAAGTAAGGTGGTGGTGGAAAATAGATTACACCACGACATGGAGACGGTATTCCATACGTACGCACGCGCGGTGATTTCATTTTTCGTAGGATGGATAGATAGTGAAATAGGGTTGTTTAATAATTATAATAACATAACAGTATATGATTTATATTGATGTTATTAATTCCTAATGAAAAAACCTAAGAAGAATAAGTGGAAGAAGAAATAAAGTTAAAATAATTGGTAACGGACATTACCTCTTCTTTGAAGCTCCTCTTTGAGTCATCTTCTTAGGGAACTAAAATTGGTATTTGAAGAAAACCAGGACCTCTAGGATGTTTCTAGGGAAGTGTAGAAGGGAATTTTGTATGGGTTATCTGATCTTGAAGGCTCAAAGTGGTGTGAGGAAGAGAGGGAGGAGGTTCCCTTTTATAAGGGAGGAGAGGGGAACCTTTGGAATAACTAAAAATATTATTTTATTATAAAGCCATATTCGGTTATAAATAGCTCCACATTGATTTATTTATAAGATAAGGTGGGGATGGGTCGAAATCATTGCATCCAATAGAATTTTTACAAGTTTAGATTACTATTTTAACCTTATCATTTAGTTTTAACTTTAAGTTAGATAATTTTACATTTACCATGTCTTTTTGTGTTCATACACTATAAAGTTAATAAACTTAATATAAAAGACAAACGAATCCAAGTTGTTTATTATTAATATATATAACCTTATCTAAGTCATTTTGCCGATCCTTAGATTTTTATCAATATAATAACGATTAATAATATAATATTTTTTTTTAAAAAACTATTTCCTGTAATTTTTTTAACTATTTGGTAATTATTTTTTTGTAAATCATAACAGATTTATTAGTTCGAAATAAATTAATTAAATCAATACTAACATGTAATATTAACATGTAAATTTTTTTTAATTCAATAAAAGTCTCAAATTACAATTATTTGGGTATTTATAACATCAATTATGTCAATATTTCATTAATAAGATAATTACAACATCATCATTGTATCATAAATAAATTAAATTATTTAAAGTATAAAAATTAAAAATAAACTATAATTATGTAGGAAATCATTTTATCTTTCTAATTCATATTTATAGTCTAATTTATATTATGTATAACCCTATATTAAAAATGATTTACTTATGAAACTTTGATATTAACTATTTTAACCCTTCCTTAAATAAATTAATATTAAATGTTCTAATCTAATCCAAGTGGTCCTAAATGGTCATATTTCATTTATAAGGTTGTTTTTGGTCGAATTAAAGTTATCCAATAGAATTAGGATATGTGTTAGGGTAATAATAATATCATTTTTATCCTTAATTACCCTATTTACTTTTAACCATGGTAAAAAAGCAAAAAGTTACTATACACCAAAAATTATTTTCATCTCATTGAACCATATTTTAGTCCTTGACATTAACAATGTCTCTTGGATTTTCGAAATTCCACTCACAGAAGCGGTAAAATTACGTTTTATGAAAAAATCAGTTTTTTTAACTACCACTTAGTGGTTTCACTATTCATCAAAAAATGAAAGTTTCCAGAAAAATACCAAAAATTAGGCCTATGATATATTTGATATTATGAATTCAAAAATGATGTCTATTTTACCAAATTAAAAAAATATCTATTACATTAACTAATTTAAAAATTAATCCCTGTCGTCAAAACAAATAGCGTGTTTTTAAGAGATAATAACTATCAAAAGATTGACACTTGTTTATGTCTGGTTTAAATGTGAAATTACATCCAATGAACAAATTTTATTAAATTGTAAAAATATATTCTAAATATACTTTAAAACCACTCAAATTAATAATTTATCATTATTAATTATTTCGATTAAAAAAAGTTGTTTTTAATTAAAATTTACTAATTTTCACTATTCATCAGAATATGAAAGTTATCCGAAAATTACCAATATTTCACCCTAAGCTAATTTCGATATTCCGAATCCAAAAAAGATTTCCATTTTGAGAGATAAAATTTATAAAATTTCAAAAAATGGGTATTACTATTCATAATGGCTAGTTCATAAAAATATTATAATAAAATCTCGTTTAGTGAAACTCGGTATTGCGTACTACACACTCTATCAAGGAAGGTCGTGGTTGTATGTAATGCAAGGAATGTCAGGGATGCGTGTTGTGAAAACTCCTTTTGGTGTAGCGTACAACACAAGACATTAATTAAAAATAATACTTTTCATATAATCTAGGGGTGTTACATTCTACCCCCCTAAAAATGAATTTCGCCCTCGAAATTCGTCGGGGTTATAAATGGTTTACTACTCGAAAGTTTCTTGAATAGAAACCGACACCGTAAAAAGGAATACCAATACTTGGATTTAAAAACTAATGTCTGAAATGTAACGGTTACCCAAATTAACTCATCACTGGGTTTCCACGTAGGAGAACATAGGTGAAAATATGGATATAGAAGAAAAATCTAACCATCAAGTTCTGATGGAGAGTGGTAGAGAACATGGCTATGAAAAATCCATCAATCATAGCGCCATAAATTTGTGATGATCTATGTTAACATCGGATTAATCAGATATAAGAGCACAAGGAAAACATTTTTTGTTTTCAAGATCATTTCTCTAAAGTTGATGAAATTGGAAGTAGAAGAAATACTTTCGTGATTTTGGTACAGTCTCACCGTTGGTCGTTATTTGGACAATTTCCACTTCATCTCTTAAATAAATGAAGTTGAATTTTTCATTTGTGATGTGTTAGTAGATCTTGTGATAGAATGATGGGTCATTCCATCTGTCTCAAACAAAAGGTTAGAAAAGTTATCAAAAAATACAAAAGTCCATCTATAGTGAGATTAATAATATATGGTTCCTAAAATGGACTTATACTTCATATATCATTCTTCTTAATATAATAAAACTAGTTTCTACTAAACAGGGACTTTCTGTAGGCCAGTGGTAGGTGATAAAGGCCAGTCGCACTTTGGTTGTGGGTTCGATTCACACAGCCCTGTTCAACGCGATGGGTTATTGCACATCCTGCAGGTTGTCCTTTTTCTAAAACTACATTACTATAACAGCCCATAAATAATATCAAAAAAACTTATATCCTTAAACAATACTAACTTATTTCCAACATAATCCATTCCAATATTTAGGCTTATTCAAAATACTACTATCCAATATCATATTATAGTGAAAACGATTACCAAAGAGTTCATACAACTAGCATGTTAATACCATGGTTGATAGGCATATATCATGAGATATGTCTTGTTGGTCACATTCCAAACATTTAAAGGCCTTAATCATGTATTCTCTTGAAAAAAAATGAATACCCATTGAATCTTCATGAAAACATGAGTGCTGTCAAAAGTTAACTCTTTTCACATACTAAAACCTCGAACCATGATATAACTATATCCTTATATCAGTCATGAGATCATGAAAACTTTCAAACATTTCATTTTATCATTTTCCCTTCATTATGCACATATTATCTTTTTTCCTAAAATATCTCAATCACTTTCCATGGATACCGGTACCATTGAAAACCACAATAGACCAATACATAAATATTCCAATATTCCACGATACTATATACAACATTATTTTGGAATCCCATTACAAAAACACTTAATCATTCCACCACATCGTTTTCATATTCAACATTGCCAATAGTGATCGCATGTGACTTCCCTTTGTCCTTTTCCATAAGTGGTTTCTCATGTCGATCATCACTAACCCTTGGATTATTGCATTTATTATCCTAATGCCCCATTTCCTTGCACTAGAAGCATTGAAGTGTTGGTGGTGCGTTCTCTGTAGTCTTTTCTTTATTCATATCATTAGAAACCCTTTTTCCATTACTTCGACACTCAGCTGCTCGATGAACTTCTTTTCCACACTTAAAACATTTTCTAGTCCCTTTAATACAATCTTCACCATGATTCTTTCCACACATTGAGCATTAGGAAACATTTATCTTCATTTCACCATTATTCTGAGATTTCTCCTTGAACTCCATCTTTCGTTTCTTGTCAAAACCATGAGATGGATATGTAACACTGAATTCCATTTCTACCTTAATAGCACAACTCACAATATCTTCATTGCTACTGAAATCTCTTATAGCTAATGCCTTTCGAAGATTTGGTTTTAAGCCACTAAAGAATCCATAAACATTACTTTCAGGTTGGATGATAAAGCCAGATGCATACCTTGCAAGCCTTGTAAAATTCGCTTCGTATATCCCAACAGATTCAGCATGATTTTTCTTTAGTTCAAGAAACTCCTTCTCCATGTTTGTTCAAAGAATACTAGGGAAGTATTTATTGAAAAATATGTTCTTGAACTCGTCCCATTCCATGGACTCAATTTCATCTCTTGGCCTCGTATTCTTGATAAGATTCCACCATTGATCAGCTTCACCTTCCAAACGATATACTGCTAAGATGAATTTATCATGTTCAGAACATTGAATAACTGAAAATATATTTTCAGTGGTACTAATCCATTTTTCAGCAACAAGTGGATCAGAAGACCCACTGAAAGAAGGTGGATGTTGCCTCATGAAGGACACAATAGAATATTGTTCCCTTCTCTGCTCATTTGGAAGTCCAAAATGATTCATAGCTTGTGTATGTATAGAAATAAGATTTTGCACTCCATCTCCCATAACATTTGTTTGTTCAGGAGGACAATCATTGCATTGTCCATTTCATTGATCAACACGGTTCCTTCGGGTTCCAGACATCGTCTAAAACTCAAAAAGAATAGTGTGAGAGGCAAAAATCATTCTAGAGAAAACAACCTAATAAAGGGGGAGTACCTTCAATATCTAACATCATAGGTTTAATTGTAAGATCGTTACAGTAATTCTAGTACTATAACCTATACGTATACTAATCCTTTGGGACATCCCTAGAGATAGCTTAGAAATATCTCTAGGGATTTCACTAAAGTATTCGCATCCTAGTTTCCAAAGGTTTACTAAACCTTTCCTCTGATACCAACTGTAGAGACCCGAATCTTGATGTACATGGACATTACATTACTTTTGTGGAATACTTAATACATAATAAAAATAGACACACAAGGACCGTAATAGTTTAGTGTCTTTGAAAACTCAGAATAAATTTTCTAATCATGGTGAAAGATCTTCAACATCTCCCAATAAAGATCTTCCCTTTTTTTCCTTACCTAAAACCTTTCATTATATCCTGGGGAAAAGAAAACATAAAAGGGGTGAGATCTAATGCCCAGTAAGGGTAAACATAGAGAACATAAAACAATCCATAAACATTTGAATGCAAAAACTTGAACATAAAATCTAAACATCAAAATCTTGAGCAAAGACATGAATCTTGGAAGTACGTAAGGAATATATCATAAGGGAACATCAATCATGATAAAATAGCATGGGAATAAAACATGTAATTGTGGCATCCATTAACCACATGTAATGATTTCCATAGTAGCCAAGGCATTACTGCCAAGACCATCTTAGTGGAAAATGTCCCTTTCTGAATCGAGTTCACTCCTTGTTCCAGTCCTGTAATACTGAACCGGATTAACTTACCGTTCCAGCCATGTCTGTCTCATGAGATATAAATCTTCACCCAATGCATTGGAGGGAGATATAGGTCCCACCCATCTCATAATGAAATAATTCTTACTTGTGCCACAATATAAACTTAAAATATTCATCATAACCCAAAGAATAAAATGGGTTTCATAATCATCATATCATCATCACATAATCCATATAAACTAAATGGATATTTCATCATAAGAAAATTGAAAGCATGTAAATAATAGAAACATTATACTTGAAACATACACATTTGAAATAATTTCATCATAGATGGAAAATGGCTCTGATAAAACACTTGAAATGAATTCTTGAGGAAAATATCCCTTCTTCTTCAAAATCATTTTCTTTTCAAAAAAAATGGCATGTAATTTTAAAATAAAAGCGTTTTGTTGAAAATAATCATAAAACCTTGTAGAGGAATCTTTTTGAAAATTAGGCGTTATGAAACCGTAAAAATCCATTCACTCCGTTTAAGTTAAAAATAACATTTTTCTTGTAATTTTGTTGGAAAAGTCAAAAAGTACCTCGTATGGTAAACAAAAGAAAGATTCCTTCAAAACCATGTGGTAAAATTCATAAAAAGGTAAAAATATCTTTAAACATGCATGTAATAATACTAAACATTTTATGAATACAATTTTAGAAAACATGGATGTGGATGATAAAAATAACCCCAGTAAATACTTACGTATAAGCAATCTCGGATAAAATGAGATTTGCAAAATTATCCCATACCTTAGGTCCGATTTTCTTCATAAGTGTCCGAACCTCCTGTATGATGATTTAAATAATGTTATTGAATTATTAAATAATCATATTCTTTGTTATGATATAATATATGGTTCACTTATGACTTTATATTACCTGTTGTTTTGTAAATTCCATGTTAAAGAGTGTTTTGGGTAAAATTATTTCATTTTTCATCCGTGTTTTGACTTGTAATTATTCATATGACTACTTAGATCATGATTAATTAATTATATAATATAAAAAATGATTTATATATAATATATATTCAGAATATACATATATATAATAGATCAATAAATGGAAAGAAATACATCGTTCATGGAGACGGTAGGTCGTACGTACGCATGAACGCTGTTTTCATTTCCTTATTGAGTTGAATGGAATTAAGTAGATGACATACATATATATACACATAAATCTAGAATAATTATTATTTCATATATTTCATGATTACTTATTATATATACTTTATAATCATTCATGAATTGTTATCATGGGGAGTGAATCTCATCGCGTCGTGGAGACAGTATTCCGTATGTACGCACGAGCGATGATATCATTCCCATGATCGTAGAATTGTATTGAAGTGTATGTATAATATTATATAATCAATATCACTTTACAATAATAATATATATTCATTACTTTCACCATTATACCTATCCATGTAAGGTGGTGGTGGAAAATAGATTACACCACGGCGTGGAGATGGTATTTCGTCCGTACGCACGCGCGGTGATTTCGTTTTCCGTAGGATGGATATATAGTGAAATAGGGTTGTTTAATAATTATAATAACATATAAGTATATGAGTGATATGGATGATATTACTTCATAATGAAACAATATAAGAAGAATAAGTGGAAGAAGAAATAAAGTTAAAAGAATCGGTAACAGATATTACCTCTTCTTTGAAGCGCCTCTTTGAGTCCTCCTCTTATGGAACTAAAATTGGTCTTTAAAGAATACCAGGACCTCTAGGATGATTCTAGGGAAGTGGAGAAGAGAATTTGTCAGGGGTTATCCGAGCTTGAAGGCTCAACGTGGTGTGAGGAAGAGAGGGAGGATGTGCCCTTTTATAAGGGAGGAGAGGGGAACCTTTGGAATAACTAAACATATTATTTTATTATAAATCCATATTCGATTTTAAATAGCTCCAATTTGATTTATTTAGAAGCTAAGGTGGTTATGGGTCGAAATACTCTCATAAAATAGAATTTGGACAAGTTTAGTTTTACTATTTTAACCTTATCATTTAGTTTTATCTTTAAGTTAGATAATTTTACTTTTATCGTGTCTTTTTTGTTCTTACACTATAAGGTTAATAAACTTACAATAACAAGACAAACGAACCCAAGTGGTTTATTAGTAATATATATAACCTTATCTAAGTCATTTGGCCGATCCTTTTATTTTTAGGAATATAATAACAATTAATAATATAATATTTGTTTTAAAAACTATTTTCTTTCAATTTTGACACTATTTGGTAATTGATATTTGTGTAAATCATAACAGAATTATTAGTTAGAAATAAATTAATTAAATCAATAATAACATGTCATATTAACATATAAAATTATATTAATTCATAAAAAGTCTCAAATTACATTTCTTTGGGTATTTATAACATCAATTATGCCAATATTTCATTAATAAGATTATTAATGCATCATCATTGTATCATAAATAAATTAAATTATTTAAAGTCTAAAAAGTACAAATAAAATATAATTTTGTAGGCAATCATTTTATCTTTCTAATTAATATTCATAGTCTAATTTATCTTATGTATAACCCTATATTAAAAATGATTTACTTATTAAACTTTGATTTTAACTATTTTAACCCTTCTTTAAATAAATTAATATTAAATGTCCTAATCTAATCCAAGTGGGCCTAAATGGTCATATTTTATTCCTAAGGTTGTTTTCAGTCGAATTACACTTATCCAATAGAATTAGGATATGTGTTAGGGTAATAATAATAATATCATTTTTACCCTTAATTACCCTATTTACTTTTAACCGTGGTAAAAAAAGTAAAAAGTTACTATTCACCAAAAATTATTTTTATCTCATTGAACCACATTATTGTCCTTGATATTAACCATGTCTCTCGGATTTTCGAAATTCCACTCACAGAAGTGGTAAAATTAAGTTTTATGAAAAATTCAGTTTTTTTAACTACCACTTAGTGGTTTCACTATTCATCAAAAAATGAAAGTTTCCAGAAAAATACCAAAATTTAGGCCTAAGCTATATTTGATATTATGAATTCAAAAATGATGTCTATTTTACCAAATTCAAAACATATCAGTTACTATAACTAATTTAAAAAATAATTCCTGTCGTCAAAACAAATAGCGTGTTTTTAAGAGATAATAACTATCAAAAGATTGACACTTGTTTATGTCTGGTTTAAATGTGAAATTACATCCAATGACTAACATTGTATTAAATTGTAAAAATATATTCTAAATATACTTTAAAACCACTCAAATTAATAATTTATCACTATTAAGTATTTCGATTAAAAAAAGTTGTTTTTAATTAAAATTTAGTAATTTTCACTATTCATTAGAATATGAAATTTATCCGAAAAGTACCAAAATTTCACCATAAGGTAATTTCGATATTCCGAATACAAAAATGAAGTCCATTTTGAAAGATAAAATTTATAAAATTTCAAAAAGTGGGTATTACTATTCATAATAGCTAGTTCATAATAATATTATAATAATATCTTGTTTAGTGAAACTCGGTATTGCGTACTACACACGCTATCAAGGAAGGTCGTGATTGCATGTAATGCAAGGCAAGTCCGTGATGCGTGTTGTGAAAACTCCTTTTGGTGTAGCGTACAACACAAAACATTAATTAAAAATAATACTTTTCATAAAATCTCGGGGTGTTACACTAATGAATATAGTTTTCATTGAATATCGTAATTAATTTGTAGTGAAATTTATGGAAGATATATTGGTATACTTTAAAATCCAAAAAAAAATTAAAATAACTTGTGCACTATTCTAAAGACTCTTAGAAGAAATATATTATATGGAAATATTATGAAGTGTGAATTATTGCTTTAGGGGTTTTATTTTGATGGCCATATTTTCTCAAAGTATGGAATCTCTGTTAATCCTTCAATGAAATGGGCAATCCATGAATGGTCAGAACTGAAGAGTATTACTGAGTTATATAGTTTTTTGGTTTTAAATGTCACTATAAGCATTTTGTCCAGAAATAATTCCAACTGTGTATCCGATTAACCATTATCAAAAATAATGGTGTTATATTTGTTTGGAAAAAAGTGTGTGAAGAATATTTTTTCATAATTTATGTGAATATTAGTTCATGCACTAATATTGACACCACCATCGGGGAATGATGTGTTTATTATTTATAGGTATTAATCAATAATGTGACATGGTTGTTTCCTTATGCACTATGATAAATTTATTTATTATTCGTCAAGGCAGTAAAAAATTCATGAACAAAAATATCCCACTCATGATCTTTAGTTATAAACTGTAATATTTGCTCTAAATATTTGGAGACACAATATATGTGGTGAAAAATGTGGGATATATACTAACCACAAGAGATTCAATTAAATTTTATCACAGAGAAAACTCAACATGAGTCAAAGGGGATGGATTGATCTACTCATGGATTATTATTTCACAATACACTACCACTTGGGGACGGATAATAATATGGATGATGATTGGAGTAGAAAGGATCATGGGGTTTTGAAAAAGATAAGTGTGGAAAGGGATCCTATGTTCATGGATCTAGTAAAGATAGATAAGGTAATAATCATAGAAGGTGAAATATTAATAAATTTTTGAACGATTTCTAACCAATATTTACTAGAAATGTTAAAAAGTTCATAGTCTAATGATGAGGAGATTCAAAATAAAACTAAGGCTGTGAATGATGGGAGGTCGGTTGACTTATTATATGAATATAGAATTTGGAAATTTTGGAAGAGGATTTGTGTTCTTGATACACCTATTCTAAAAAGAGAATTTTTGGATGATGATCATAGTTTGAATTTATCTATACATCCTTGTAGCACTATGATGTATATGGATTTGAAGGAACATTTTTGGTGGGGCAACATGAAGAGGGAGTTTGAAAATTATGTGTCAAGATTTATTGTTTGTCACTAGGTGAAGGCTAGAAGAAAGCCACCAAGAGGATTCCTGTAACCTCTTCCCATACCTGAGTGGAAATGGGATGATATTATGATGGACATTTTCAGGGTGCTACCAATGACTCCAATAAGGAATGATGAAATATTGGTCAATGTTGACAGTCTTACCAAATCAGCACAGTTTGTTGTTATAAGAGAAGATTTACCTCTTGAACGTTTAACCAGAATTTCTATTAATTAATTTGTATGACTTCATGGTGTACCACTATCGATGTTTTCTGGTCATGATCCATGTTTTACATTTTGATTCTAGAAAACTCATTTGAAATCCCTAGATACTGAAATTATTTTCAGCACTTCCTTCCACCCTCAAACTGATGGAAAATCAGAACAAACTATTCAAAGCTAATAAGACATGTTGATATATTGATCATAGGACATTGATGGTATGTGGGATGAGTATTTACCTCTAGTATAATTTTCATGTAACTATAGATTTAATTAATGTATTCAAATGGCACTGTAAAGAATTATATAGAAATAGATGTCTCACACCAACTTGTTTGGATGATTTTGGTGAATGAAAACTCGTAGGACCAAAACATGGTGATGAAACAATGGAAAAGGTGAAGATTATCCAAACCCACATAAAAGAAACTCAAATTAGGAAAAAGTTCTTTGCTAATAATAAAAGGAAAGATTTGTAGTTTCATGTAGGATATTTTGTTTTCATGATGGTATCTCTATGGATGGGTGTTATAAAATTTTCTAATAAGTGTAAATTAAGTCTTAGATACATCAAACCTTTAAAAATTCTTGAATGAATTTGTGTTGTAGATTACCATTTGGAAATGCTACCGAGTCACTCCAAATTTCTTGATGTGTTCCACATATCGTAGTTAATAAAATACATTCCTGACCCAATGCACGTACTCACCTATGAAGAAATATTACAAGACACCAATCGGTCTTATTGCAAAGATCCAATCATAATTATTGATACTAGAGAATAAGTGTTGAGAAACCAGACTACTTGTATAGTAATAGTTCTTTGGAGAAACCATAAAATGGAAGAGGCACCATTGGCACCTGGGGAGATAACGATGAAGAACCACCAGAATCTTAAAAATGTAGTAATATTCTAGAAATTTTGAGGAAGAAATTATATGAAGTATGGAAGAATGTGACACTCCAAGCGACTATGGTATATATTTTCTATATTAATACAATATCTTGCGTTGTAGGAAACTCTGAGTTCTAGCACACCATGACCAATCAAACTAGTAATGTAAAAAGATTTTATGAATAGTAATACCCGCTTTTTGAAATATTATAAATTTTAATTTTCAAAATGGTCTTCATTTCTGGATTCATTATATCAAAATTATCTGAAGTTTAATTTTGGGTATTTTTATGAAAATATTCAATTTTTGAAGAATACTAAAAAACATTGTGTTACTGTTTAAAACAGAATTTATATATAAATAATTATTTTTAGTTTTAATATATTGTAATGTCAAAATAGATACATAATACATTTTTAGTTCAATTTAATTGATTGAAGTCACATTATAATAAGATTAGATATATAACATTTTATTGAACACTTTAACATCTTTTATCCACCTTCTAGGCACATTAGAAAATTAGCCGAAAATGTAATTTGACTACTTATGTGAATTGAATTTCAAAAATTTTACAGACACATTTGTAATTTGTAAGTATTATTTGGTATAATAGGTTGAAAATAATTTTTTTGAATAGTAACTTTTGAATTTTAAATATCGCGGTTAAAAGTAAACAGGGTAATTAATGGTAGACATAATATTATAACAATATAAAATTACCACAAAACATGTCCTAATTCTATTGTATGAGTGTTCTTAAACCAAAATCATCCATTGGACAAGAATTTTATCCTTCTTTATCCACTTGGATTATATTAGGACATTTGTTATTATTTATTTAAAAAAGAGTTAAAAGAGTTAAAATAAAATTTTTATAACAAAACCATTTTCAATATTCTGTTATAATAGAGATAAATACAACTATAAATATTTATTTTAAAGATAAAACTATTTTCTAAATCATAGTTCTTTATTTATAATTTTTAGACATTAAATAATTAAATTTATTTATGACACAATGATGATGCCGTAATTACCTTAATAATGAATGATTAAAATAAAAGATATTATAAATATTAAAATAAACATAAATTGAAACTTTTGATGCCATACATGAATTATATAGGTGAATGCTAAATTTTATGGTTGATTCAATATATTTTGTTTTAAGTAATCATGTTTTGAGGAGTTTAATAAAATCCATATACTAAATAGTATCAAAACCGACATAAACGAGTTTTTCAAACCAAAAATATTTTATTAAATAATATATTAGATCTAAATATTATTGATTTAGCTAAATGACTTAGAGATAAAGTTTTATATGTCATTAATGAACAACTTGTGGTAATATTGACTTTTGATAGTAATTATATTTACCATGTAGTATATAAATACAACAATATATGGTAAATGTTAAACTATTGAACTAAGAGATAAATCTAAAAGATAATATTAATATGGTGACCTAAACATGTCTAAATCCAATTTTATGAAAATATTACGAACTATAACCATTTTATCTTCTAAATAAATCTTTTTTTCGCAATTATAACCCGAATATAATTTTGTAATAAATTAATATTTCAAACATTTCCGAATGTTCCCCTCGTATCTCTTATAAAAGGGAACTTCCCCATATCCTAAATTCACACATTAAAATCCATTGGGATATTCCAAACACTGCTCAAATATCCTATAAACATCCCTCATTTCATCCTATAGGCTTTACATTGATTATAAATTCATCCCATGGAGCCCTTTTTTCAATAAGAAGGAAGCACTCGAAGAAGAGGTAATTATTTCATCACAACTTTCAATGTTCTTTTCTTCTTAAACTTCCTCTTTCTTTATTGTTTATATAATAAAATAATAACTCCATAACCTTAAAAATACATAGATGTTATTATAAATATGGTTCAACCATATTCATTATCTATCAATCCTATGAATGAAAATATCACCATACTGGCATATGTATGGCATATCATTTCTGCGTCATGGTGTAGTTTGTTATTCCACACTTCATTATTCTGATGGGTATAATAATGGATACAATTGATATAAATAATAAATATGACATTTTAATTATTATTTATATATAATATTACATCCAATTACAAACTATTTCACCATCTATATAATGATATTGTCGCTCGTGCATACACATGGATTACCATCACCACGATGCATTGAGATTTTGTTCCCCATCATAAACAGTCAAGAATAATTTTCATTTGATGATTAAAAATAATGTTTAATAACATAATATCATTCTGGATATGACTAAAATAAATCCTATCCATAAAAAAGGACTTACATAAAAAAACATATAATGGAAAATGAATCAGTTCACACCTGAAACAATGATAAGACTATAATATCATTAAAAATGTATTATTAGAGCATCATATATGATATCATATTTATGTATGTGGTTATTTTATAATTTAATAACGACTATTTAACCCTTATACAAGACGATAACATACATTCGACTAAGGAAAAGTACAATTTAATGGTTAATTTTACAAATTTGTTATTATCCGAGGATGTTTATACGTAAGTATATTGTGGGAAATATTTATCATCCACATCCATGTTTCATAAAAATTCATTTCAAAACATTTTTACTATTTTAAATACAATTGGTTATATTTATTTATCCACATGTTTAAATTTTTATAATTGTTTTGAAAAGAATGATTCCATCATTTTCCAAACATGGTACTTTATGACATTGTTGAAAAATTAAGGAAAGAATGCATTTTTTTCTTATACAAAGGGTGAAACTATTTTCTTCCATTATAACACCTTTGAAGCTTCCCTTACAGGATTATATGAATATTTTCAAAATAAATGTATTCTTTTATAATAATGTGACTTTTAAATGTTTTAAAAGTAGAAAAATATATTTCTATCAAATAGTTTTTGATTGATTTCATCTATGTCAACATCTATTATTGTCTTTTATGTTTAATTTAAGTTGATTTATTATGACACAATATTCTATATTGTATTGATTCTTTTATGATATATTTGACTATGTATGTGATATTTTATGTAAATCAATATTTTTGTTAATGTATTAACTTTTCATTTTTTAGTTTAATAGTAATTTATATTTTATGTTTCTCCTATTTCATATGAGGCATGCATTGGAAGTAGTATGTTACGGGTGATGCCCAATATAGCCCCTCGATTCATCGGTAAGTCTCACGTGAAAAACAAGGGTCTTGGAAAAAGGATTTGACAATATTTTTTTAGTCCAGGAACAAGGCCTTGAATATAGGGTTATGAGGTCTGACATTATGCATTCGATCATTATGAGATTAACTATATATATTACAAGTGATTATTCTAATATTATAATGTCCATGTGAATAAGTAAATGAAATTATTTTATTTATCATTTCAAAATAATGTGGTAGTTTATTACTAAAAGTATTGTTCATTATTCTTATACATTTCCTTAAATATTTATACTTATTTATGGTAGTTTCCTCTATATTGTTATCCTTACTGAGAATCTAATCTCACCCACTTATTATGATATATTTTTCTCAGGATTCAAAGAAAAATAATATGACTAACCTTCAGAAATAGGCTAAGAGATATGAGTATGTTCAAATGAGGAATAATGTTACTTTTTCATTTCATAATGTGATATAAAACTTATGTATGTATCTAGTACTTCCAATTATTTTTAACTGATTTGTCTTTTGGAACATGATCTCTTGCAATCATGCTAATGTTATTTAATAATGAATCAACTCTAGGTAACTTCTGTATGGGTGTTACGGCATTGGGTCTAGTCTGCCTAACCAAGCCATGTCATTAGAGTTTGTCTAAGTCTTAATGACTCTATGTGATGTCCCGGGATAGGTGGCACAAGGTTTTTGAATTACACGTTGTGTAGCCAAGAGGATATCTCATTTAGTTCCTTTGAGTTAGGATTGGATCATGTACCCCATACACGTCTTTCCTGACTAGAGACTGTGTAACGAGGAACTACACAACTTGTGGCCCACTGGACACACCGTGTAATCTGAATATTTCCAATGAAAAATCACATGCTATTTCCTCGGGCGTATACTTCATATGGACGGTAAACAACAGTACCTGTCGTGTAGTTGGAACTACACATCCTGTAGTCATCCAAATCAAGAAAGCTTATTAAAATTTATTATTATATTATACAAACCCTTGATGAATTTACCATCATGTGGGAGTAAATATAAGGCACAACATGTGATAAGTTTTTTATATATATTTTTTTAATTTATCATTTCTGTAATGTTCAATTCTACTCATTGGGTATTTATGAATTGGAATTCACTTGGTTTCCTCCAAGGTAAAAGTTACTTAAAATGATAAAATTAAATGATTTTATTAAATTATGATTGAAGAGAATCTCAAGGAAATTCAAAAAAGGGTTTGATTAATTAAAGATGATAATTAATTGATTCGAGTTTGGTTTATCATAAACTATATCAATTAATGAATATAATGATATTTTTATGTATTTGTAAATATAGTTTCATGTATGGATAATCTGGATCTTGGCCAATACTTTTGTATATAGATGGATGCTTTTAATTTAGTTATTTAAATTAAATTTGTTGGCCTACGAGCCTTCTCCACATTAATATGTAGGGTCTGTGTGCCTAAGGTTTATTTTATATAAAAGCCATTTTACCCCTCAAATGAATGCGATTTAACAAAAAGGACTATATAATTGATGGACCTCCCATGCTAGTGGAGGTTGTTCGATTTAGAGCTGATACGAATCCAATTATAGGAGATATAGAGGTGGACAAGTGGAAAGGTGTAAACACGATCCCAAAAGGATTAAGGTGTTTCTACCCTAGGTTCAAGTCAGTTTATCTACCTCTAGATAGACTAACAATTATAAAATATCATGATCGTGTCCTTTTCCTTATTTTATTTCCATTAGTTTCTTGGATTATCACTGTTTATGTGTTGTTGTGATAACATAATTAATATACTAAACAAGCATGCAAGATGGAAGTAAAATAAACTAGGCTTGTGAGAAAATATTATCAATACATGGAAAATCATTTAACTATGTTCCACTTAATATTAATAATAATGTGATAATGATAATAATCAATTCACCGATAAGAGATATAAATCCCTCAATTAAAATATTAATTCAGACAAATCATTCTGTTACTTGATTAAAGAAAAAACTCAATAAAACAATGCATTTCACAAACCCTTTTTGGGACACGTACATTCATACAGGAAGCCCTTATGAAATGTTTCAATTTTAATTAACCATATTACATCAAGAGGATTAGCCCTTGATAGACATGGTTAAATATTGGAGGCATGTGTTGAGGGAATCCAAAGTCAATATTTCAGGATTTGGGAGTCCTCTCAACAGACCTAGGAGCTACAACCCTATAGTTGGAAAAGACCTACAAACCTAAATACCATAAAATAGCTTGAACAAACCTTGATGATTTTATGAGAAGTGGTATATGGATCCTTTCCACTAGAATGTCATGGAAACTGGACATTCCTTGTTCAATGGTACGGTCCATTTGGATTTTATAATATAGTGGGTGAGTTAATAAAATTAATTTATTATTTCTCATAAAAATGCAATCAATAACGTACTAGTGGTCTTCTCTTTAAATTGTAGTATAAAAATGAAAATATCATCAACTACACTATCCATGCAATCAATTCTGAATAAAGACAACATCCTTAATAGTAGTAACATCTAGGAATGGTTTAGACGCCTTTGGGTTATCTTATTCCATGAAAGGAAGTCTTACATGTTTGAGTTAGCATTACCTAATCCGCCAGCCAATGAGGTGAGTGATGAAGATTTCCCTGTCTATGAGAAAAATATGAACAGAACAGTCAAAGTAAAATGTTTGATCCAATAATCAATGTTTAGTGAGCTCATGAGGTCTCAGGAAAACTTGGATGCTTATAGGATGCATGAGCACCTCTGTTGTCTTTATAAGGAGAGATAAAGAAATGGATGGTTTGACATCTGTCAGGCACTCTTTTAGAGTAACCTTGGAGAGGGTGCCCCAGCTGGGCCTCATGTAGTCATGATCATTGGATACATTGAGTTTCTGGAGGTCCTAGGGTTCAAAATCCCCATTGAAATGGGCACCTATATCATTCTCACATCACTACCTCAGAGCTTCTCCATCATTGTTGTTAATTTGAACATGAACAAAATTGAGATGTCTCTATATAATCTTATTATCTTCATTCACCATGTGTACAAAGATATTAATCATGACATTCCTTCTATCTATATGGTGAATATGATTAAAGGGAAGGAAAAGATCATTAATCACAAATATTGATCACACAATTCTGTGAAAATGTTGATCGAAGGGGAGGCATGGGAATAAGAGGTTGTTTGGTTCACATGTTGAAAGAAGGGCCGCTGGATGAAATAATACACCCAAACATAGAAGCATGGAGAATCTTCACGTGCATCTGTTATCGAATGTAATCTACCAGTTTCTACAAATTGGGTATTAGAAACATCTTGTAAAGCCACATATGTTTCCAAATACACGAACAAAATTTATTTAGGAATATTCACCAAGGGGAGGTATATCTGTGAGTAGCCAACAGAGCGAGACATGATGTTGTAGATGTCATGGACCACCACCTCATGTTTACATCTGAGATGATCTTGTTGTTAAAGGGGTGTTATTACATGTATTCTATTACTAAAAATATTATTTTGGTATCCATATTAGATACAAAAGGTTTTATTATCTTGTTTTGAAATTAATGATTCTTTTTTTATAAATATTGTATTTGTTTTGTTAGGGTACATTTACACAATGGTATTTACGTGTTGGATTAAACTAACCAATTAATGGAAATCGATAACAAAGATACATCACAAAACTCATACCAGACCGACTTTAGAATCATCGGCTTGGTCCTGTAAACAATAAACACTTGATAATGATAAATCAAGATGGATATTTAGATTCTTTTGAACTAAAACCACATGGATTATGTCATTTATATTTACAAGTAAAAATGAAAAACTCCCAGTTTAGTGGGAAAGGTTAAAGGGCTAATGATATTCTTGAATCAGATCGTACTTATATGTGTGGACCATTTATAGTTGATGCAAGGGGAGGGTACTCCTACATCATAACTTGTACAAATTATTTTAGTAATTATGGATATATCTACATAATGAGTTATAAGTTGGATTCTATTGAAAAGTTTACTGAATACAAGAATTATGTTGTGAACTATATTAGTAAGAAGATTAGATAACTCTACTCAGACAGATGTGGAGAATATATTAATCAAGAATTCAATGATTCCTTACAAGTTTTTGTGATCATATCCCATCTCAATCCTCTTACATGCCCTAGCGGTATGGTGTGAGTGAATGGAGGAACAACACCATGTTGGACATGGTGAGAACAATAATGATCCATGCAAGAAGTCCATTACCCTTTTGGGTATATGGGTTACAAAAATAATCTCACATAACAAACCATGTACGAACTAAGTCGGGAAATTGTATTCCAAATGAGTTCTTGAGTGGAAGGAAAGACATGTAATAAATTTTACATGTGTGTGGAAGCGATGCATTTTTTATTTCCTCTTCAAGTATCAAACATGCACCTCAAGGTACAAAGTGTACCTTTATAGGATCCCCCATGGAAGAAATGAGATATTACCTATACAACCTCTAAGAAAAAAAAGGATATAGTGGCCAGACATGCTATATTCCTTGAGAGGGGTATCACCTGCAAAATAGTTAGTGGGAGTGAGATAGAATTCAATGAAGTTGAGGATCATGGTACATAAAAGTTGGTACATGATTAGATTCCACAAAGCCCCATGGAAGAAAGAACAGTTCTAGAGAAACAATAACAACACAAGAGTACAAGAAAGGTTAGAGAACCAAAACAGTACAGTTTTCTTGTTAATGAGGATGGTGACTCATTATTAGTGTATAATAATTATCATCTAACTTGTAAGGATGCACTAAGTGGAAAATATATTTCAATGTGGTAAGAATACCTAAATTTTAAAATAGTGTACACGTACCAAAACCAATTCCGGAAAACAAAAAAAATTAAAAATTAAAAATTCCCTCCACATAGACAAATTAAACACCCTCATAAATTTCATACATGAATTTCATGTTTGATAACTTCAAATTAAACAACCTCATAAATTAAACAACCAAATTTCATACTTAGTCACATTAAACAACCTCATATATTTATGAATATTTGAATTTAATGTTTGATAACTTCAACTCTAGAAATACATATTTTGGAATCTTCATGAGTCTTCTCAATTATAATCGTTCTTGTATTTCCTAACATTTTTTTAATTTAATGGAACATCCTCATCTCATTATGATGATACATCCCCTTCTCATTACGATGGATCATTCTCGAATCATTTTGAATAAACTTACTCAACTCATTATGATAAAACAATATAATGGCTCCTCCTTATATTTATTATGATTGAATTTCCTTTTTAGAGTTATTCTAATTGAATTACTTTCACAGAGTGAGTCCAATTATGTTTCCACCTTATAGTCATTCTGATTAATTTTCCTCCTTAGAGTTAGTCTGCTTATCTTTCCTCCCTACTGTCAGTTTGATTATATTTCCTCCACATATTTAGTTTTATTGACATTCATTCTCAGAGTCACTCTGATTGAATCCTCGTAATTATGTAATTAAAATTAATATGCAATCTCACTCTGAAACTTTCAAATTCATCAAATCTCATCAGTTACAACTCATTGAAACATCAGAAAACTATTGTACACCATACATAACGATCTAATTCATGATTTATATTTATTTATTAAATATATAAATTTATTCAATTTCAACCATTTATTTTATTATTTTTATCATGATATTCTCATGATTTATGAGAACATAAATATTGTAAAAGCATCATCTCACATATGGTCAAAATGTATGATAACATTATATCTCCTGACAACAATATCATTATTTAACCACTTCAATGACATCCTGACTTTCTAATATAGTAGGTTCTTTATAAAAAACATAATTTCAGATAAATATTGAATATCATTTAGATGTATATAACTCCAATTATATGTCTAGTCAACAAATTTAACTTTATGATGACTTCTATGGCCGGTGTCGCTTGTTCTGATACTTTGCATCTAGTGTTGTTGAGTCTAATCTCTTATGTCTAAAAAATATGTTCCCAAAAACAAAACATTTACCTCCATTTATTTGGGTTCATACATTGATCAAAATTCACCTATTTATCCGAATCAAAATCTTTTACATAATATTTTCAGTCAAAAAATATACAACATTTTGTAGGAAACACAAGAAAGGTTCATAAAATTTTCATTTAAATCATTTGGTTCATTTAATATTTATCCCACACATATTTAACCTTCTTTACATCACCTACACATTTTGTTTTTATTTGTAAACTATGAAATATCCTCATAACCATCAACTATCTACCATACAATCATCTCATTAATTAGACCCATATCCCCTAAAATATCCAGACAATAATACCACTTTTCATATAACTAATCACACCACTTTTCATCATCATTGAACAAATATATTCAAATCAATAATGGGAATTAAACTGTATAAACAACAAGGAATCCTATTCCAATGTCTCAGACATGTAACAAAAAATCCTCCAACCAAGGAAACAATACGAAAACACTAAAAAAATATTTCCATCATCATTAAATAAAAAATTTAACAAATATAAAACCTACCAAATACACTTTTTAAAACATAGAATCTTATTATTTTAACGCCCTTTGGTTATGTACTATATTCATTAATTCCAAATTTTAATTAACTATGTACTTACAGAATTTTTGTAATTACAATTTCATGAATTGTTTATTTTATTTAATTCATGAAAATGTAAAAAATAGAAATCCTTCTAGTAAAATATTTTTAATAAAAACATAGGAAGTCATCAATAACAAGAAAAAAAATAGAAACATGTAACCACTTGGATTTTTTTCCATTCCACACATTTTATTAGTTTAATTTGTTATCATAAATAATCTAACACATACTATTCTCCCACAATTCACAGTTAAAAATGATTGTTCTCTAATCCCTTTCCACATTCAATACTTCTTTAATCAGTGAAAAAAAAGGCAAGGAAGATATTATTGCAATACCAACACCAAAATAGAAAAGCATCAACAACATAATTCCAAAAAATCTATATCAAAATATCTACAAAATATATCCCAGAAAAACCATCAATAAAATCACAACATTATTGGATGAATAATATTGAGAAAATATAGGTGAGAAAATAATGGAAAACCCAATTCTGATCACTACCATTAGATCCCCTAAAGACAATGGTCAAAACCAATTGAAGGGTTCCTAAAGAATTCTATTGATGTTTTTAAAACACTTTAATGAAACCCCCCATAAGTATATCTTTAAGAGATCATTTGAAATTTTAAATTGGTATAATAATTTAAGAGTATAACTATGACAATAGGACTGATGCTTTAAATTAAAAAAAATTGTGGAACTAAAAATCATAATCCTAGTCCACACACTTCAATTGTAAATTCCATGACCGAAATAAATAATCGAACCATAAGAAAATATTAATATACATAAAAATATATAAGAATCATAAAAAATATCAAAATATATTTAAAAATACAAGATTACAAAGTAAATTTTCTCTTTGAAGAAATTTAATAGCTTATATTTCATCCAACGCTGACTTGGATTCCGTTATATGAATGATTTAGTTTCTGTGAAACAATACATTAGTATTATAATTATTTCAATTATATATTTATTTACCAATTAAATATTGTAATATAAATAGTAACATAAAAATGTTATATATTATTTATAACTTTTCACATAAATAAAATATATTTCCAATGATATATATATACATTTTGTTAAAATATATATATATTTAGAAAAACTATTTTCATAAAACAACTACCTTTTATGTCCGTCCCTGAAAAATAATAAAATTATCTTTATAAACTACAAAAAATTGATTTTTTTGTAAAATGGGCTTCATTTTTAAATTCACAATATCTAAATTAGCTTCAGGTTAATTTTTTTATTTTTATGAAAACATTCAATTTTTGATGAATAGTGAAAAATACTCCATAGTACATAAAAACTGTACTTTTCATTTAAATAACTATTTTTAATTAAATAATTTTATTAAATAAAAATTGGATAAATAATGCATTTATTATTACAATGTATTTCATTTTGGTCATTTTATAATAAGATTAGATATATAAAATATTATTGATTCTTTTTAACATCTTTTACCCACCATCTCGGCACTTGTACCCACCTTCTAGGCACATTTTAAAATTTGAATAAAAGGTAATTTTACCACTTCTTTGAATTTAATTTAAAAAATTAGAGAGACATGGTTGACATAAATATGTAAAATGTGGTTTAATATAATAAAAATTGTTTTTAGAGAATAGTAACTTTTTAATTTTATCTACCATGATTAAAAATATATAAAACAATTAAATGTAAAAATAATATTAAAATTAACCTAAAACATGTCCTATTTGAATTGGATAAGTGTTTTTAGACCAAAATCTAAATTAGGTAAAACTTAAGAACATTTGTATCCATTTGGGTCAGATTAGGACATTTATTATATTTTCTTTAAAGAAGAGGTAAATATGATAATTTGATAGTTTAATAACTAAACAATTTTTAATATAGGGATAAAAAGAAGATAAATTTGACTATAAATATTAATTATAAATATAAAATCATTTTCTAAATCATATAATTTTATGTATAATTTTTAGACACTAAATAATTAAATTTATTTATGACACAATGATGATGTATTAATTACCTTATTAATGAATGATTTAAATAGTTGACATTATAAATATTAGAATAAATGGAAATAGAAACTTCTATTGCGAAACAAAAATTATATATGTTAATATGACATGTTAGGGTTGATTTAATTTAGTTTTTTCTAAGTAATCAAGTTGTTATGTTTTTTTAAATAAACCAAATACTAAATAGTGTTACCAATTGACATAAATAAGTTTCTAAAACAAATACTATATTATTAAATAATATAGTATTCAAAAAAATATAATATTATGCCAAAAGAATTGTATAATGTTAGATATGTCATTAAGGAACCTCTTGAGGTTATCTTGATATTTTATTGTAACTATATAAACCATTTAATATAAAAAACAAAAAGGCTTGGAAATAGTTAAACTATTTAAGTAATATTTAAATCTAAAAGATATGGTTAATATGTTGACTTAACAAGACTATAACCTATTGGTTGATAGGATTTAGAACAATTCCCACCTTAGACTGAAAATAAATCTATTTTATGGTATTAGAAATGAAAAATCATTTTATAATAATTTAATATTTCATGATTTTCCTAAAGTTAACCTTACCTCTCTTATAAAAGGGTAGTTCACCTTTTCTTAAATCCACACCTCTAATGCCATTTTGATCAAACAAACCCTACTCAAATATCTTACCAACTACGCAAACATCATCCTAGATGCCTTAATTTGGTCATCATAAATAACATCATTATAATTTTTATTCAAAAAATGAATATAATGGAGTTTCCAATAACTAGGGGTGCGGAAATAATGAAGGCCAATACAATCTTCCTGAATCACGCTCACCCCCTCAGGTTTAAAATTGGAAGCATGAGAATGAAAATTGATAGGAGTACTAGGGGTCATTGTAGAGGCCATGTGTTCTTACACCTTGTTTCTCTCTCTCCACGTATGAGTGACTCTTAGGTTACTATTAATGAGGGATTTTCATTGCCTGATTATGTAAACAATAGTCCAGGGTATGGTACCAATCCCATGTATGGTGTCATGAATAATCATAGATTCAGTCTCCACATGGGAGATGAAAAAGATCCCTATGGCTATATATGTAAATAACTGAATACTCAACCTTTTCCTCCGCCTGCAAAGAATTTAAATTTCCATAACACGCCATGAACACCAAAACCATTGTACCTATGGTATCCTAAACCACACATCCACCACGCATTTCACCCATCAAGTGGGAACCATCTTTATTAAGTTTCAGCCGATGTTTAGGGTGCTCCATTGAACCCATTTCCCATATTTCGTGATACATGACAGTTGGGCCGCAACATGAGGTGAATACATCTTACGAAGAGAGGGAGTCTGTAACCATTTGCCATCAATTCCACAGAAATCAACCATGATGCACCCTACTATGACGATTAAGTATCTCCCTGTAGAAGAGATCCCCACAAACCTAGAACTATTTATTTCATTCCAAAAAAACCAACAACCCGCATTGAAGATGATGGTTCTTGCTATTCTTTCCCTCTCCGAACCGTCCGACCACTGGATCCAACACTACATGAAAGAGTGGAAACTCAATGTAGAGGAGGATTACCTTGTAAAATCCCAAAATAAATCCCAAACATAGAAAGTCCAGTCACCTTTGAAGAAAATATGAGTCAAACTATCTTCAAGTTTGTTCAAACAACAATGTCAGTATGATACCATGATGATTCTGAGCTTTTTGATGATATTGTCATTTGACATGGCACTGTTCTAAATCATCCATGTTATGAAATTGAAGTTAGTAGGGATTCTCTTACACCATGCCAGACCATACCAACCCCCTTTCTAGCCTTGTGGAGAGCTTATCCCAAAGAAATCCTTCAGATTGAACTTGCTCGAGGTGGATGGGGTGAATATACACCAGTCAAGTTCCATGTACATGATAACAAATTTTAAAGATACCATCTAGTTTGCATCTTGGATTTCTATCTAAAATTGATAAAACTAGCTCGCCTATATAAAATTTATTAAAGGATATAGGGACATTGGATAAGTAAGGTCTCTTACAGATATATTGTGATACTGAAATAAAATGTTCCCCTCCCCAATAATCTATTGTGAGTTGTTCCAGATGTTTGGAATAATACTGCAGACCAAGGCACATAGCAGAGACCCAATCTGTAGTGAAGATTTAGTGTTTACCCCATACATACAGGACAATAGCTTCCCCCACAATGTTTGTTCTTCAATGACCTCCCATGCCAACTTCTCATGCATGTAATGAACTGTATTAGCGAGGTTTTTTCCTTGATCCCACCCTAAAAAATGTTATGGGCTATCTTCCACCAAGAGACCCAGTGTCTCTTCCCTCTGAAGAAGTGTCCCAAATGAAATGGGCCAAAAGTCTATCAATAGCTCTGATAACACCATTCGACGCGTTGGTAAATGAAAGAGCATGCACTGGTATGGCTGAGAGGACAATATTCACAAGAGTGATATGACCAACAAAGGATAAAAAATGGTTCTTCCAATAGTGAATGTGCCCCGTAATCTTGCTCACCCCATGATCAAAGTCATTGATGCACCTTCTTCCTGGAGAGACAGGGGTACTGAGATATTCCATGGGAAACATACTTCTCCTCATCCCCAATCTATTACCCATATCTTCCACCCTTCTCGATGTACAAGCTTATGCCACAAAGAAGCCATTATTCTCCCTATTGATTTGTTGACCCCTCCAGTGGTAGTACTCCTCAAGGACCTTGATAATCCCCCTCAAAGACCACCATCCAACATTGATGATGTTATGAGTATCATCCTCAAACATCAAGTGGGATATGGGTTGGAGGCTCAATCTCCTTCAGTAAGGAAGAACATACTAATCTGAGATGCCTTTGATAATCACTCTAGTTAAGGTATCCATCATAAGAATGATGATACTCAAGAAAATAGGGTCACCTTGACGAAGACCTAAAAATAACATGAAGAAACCATGAGTTCTCTATATAAACGTCACTACCATCCAGGATGTACTGAAACACCTAAACATGATATCGCAAGACCATCTCGAGAAACCCATCTTGTTCAGGACCCTGTTAATAAATCCCCCCTCAATCATATCATACTTATTATTCATGTCATTCCTGATGTCCATCTTCGAACCATGATCCTCAACATTAATATCTCTCAACATCTTATGTACCAATGATATTTCTCCCTGTATGAAGAGACCTTTCACAAAACCATGCTATTCCTTATAGATCAATCGGGGGAGATTCCAAAACGGCCACCTATTAATGATACTAGATAGGATTTTATAAATAATGTTGCACATAGTCATACGCTGATAGTGAAGAATGTATGATGGATAATTGATATTTGGTAATAAGGAAAGAGTCATGGAAGATGCAACCCATAGGAGGCTACCCCCTCTGAAGAAATCCTAGATGACGTTAATGATATCCCCATTTACCACCTCCTAGGATCTCCTGAAGAAAGAACCATGGAACCCATCGAGACCTACACCACTATCATGATTATGGTTTACCATACCTGTATGAATCTCCTCATAATTTGGAATACCTTCCATCATCTCATTATCTTGGGGAGAAACAAGATAGAAAATCCCATCCCAAAACTCATCCCCCCACAAAGGATACCCTTAGAGCATTTTCATATTTGGTTCTGAATGATGGTCATTGAAATGTGAAAAATCTATGCCCCCAACCACTTCCCTGTCATTAGTGAGGGATCCATCATCTAAGGCTGGGTTCAGTTTAACCACACACTGACTCTCCATTATACATTTATGTAAGAAAGACGTATTCTTATCACCCTCATTGTGCCACTTTATTATCGAACATTTTCTCCCCCTACATTCATGTGACGGTACCATAACCCCAAGAGTGTTATTTTTCCTTGAGATATCACCAAAAACTTCATCATCCCATAACTCCTCATTAATTTCCATGAGAAATTAGATATCCTGTTTGAGCACATCCCACTCCTAATCAAAGGGAGGAATACTCCTAGCCCATGAATGGGGTACCTTCTTGAGACGCCTCAACATGCAATGCAAATCTAACCAAAAGTGGCACAGAATTAGTTCCTCCCAACTACTACTCACCATCTGATGATATCCCGGGATACTAGAATAATGGATCATGTACCTAAATCATGATTTCGAAGCCTCCCTCCTATTCAAAAGGAAGCACCCAAAAAAGAGATAACTATTTTGTCACCTCTTTCAACGTTCTTTTATTCTTAAACTTCATCTTTCTTTGTTATTTCCAAAATAAAATACTAACTCCAGTAAAATCTACATGATGAGATGTTATTATAAATATGTTACATCCATATTCATTATTCTATCCGTCCTATGAAAGAAAAATTCACCATGCATGTGTACCTATGGCTTACCGTCTCCACGTCGTAGTGTAGATAGTTATTCAACATTAAATTAATTTGATGGGTATGGTAATGAATATAATTAATGAAAATAATTAATATAACATGATAATGTTTCTTTATATATATTATAACATCCAATCAAACACTATTTCACTATCAGTAGAAAGATATCGTCGCTCGTGTGTGCGTACTGCTTACCGTCTCCACAACGCGATGGGATTCATCTACAACGATCGCGCATTAAGAATTCTTATAAATAAATATATATATATAGATTAATTATTATGTATATGAAATAATATCTCTACTATAATAATATATATTTATTTAGATAAATATATTTCGTTTACATATTTCCAATATTATATGATAAGAGAACGGAATCAACATTCACACGTACATACAGACTACCATCTCCACGAATAGTTTTTCAATTTCCTATATCTAAATACTATAAAAATTTATATTCGTAATATATATCATATATAAATCAGTTTTCATTTTCTGAATGTATGAAAATCATTATCTTTGTGAAATAATCAAGAATAACATTTTAGAACATGAACAATAAAGAAAGTGATTGTTACACAAAATGATACTTTAATATGAATATTATTATTAAATGGGTAGTATAAAGTAATAAATGTATCATATAAGATTTAATAAATATTAATATGTTTCATGTATAATTTAATAACATACTATGTTCATTATACAGGAGGTTAAATTTACCCTAGACTAATTTGAAGTACAAGGTATGTGTTAATTCCTCAATCTCATTATTTTCCAATATTTTTTATCTGTAAATATTAACTGGGTCATATTTATCATCCATGTCCATGTTTCATAAAAATGTTCTCAAAAGTAATATTTCAAGGTTTTTTGGAAGGGTATATTTAACAAGATCATCTTTTTAAATGTTTTAGTGATTTTTTTTAAATTTTTTTATTTAATTCCCATGTGTTCAAAATGATTTTAACAATTTATTTATATAGAAATGAATGTTTTAAAATTTTAATTACTTTCAAATGTTTCAAATTGGTATGGGAAAATTTAATTCAGAAATCTATTTTAAATGACTTCCTTTATAATTTGGTTACTTTTAAATGATTTCTCAAAAAGAGATATTTCCCTCAATTAGTTTCACTAATCATTTTGAAGTATATCAACATACTTTAGAGATATTATTCTTGATTGAAGTTGACTTATTATATTACAATTTTAAATATTCTATTTAATGGGTTATGAAATGTTTGACCATGTATGTGCTATTTTTCTACCTTTCATGTCTTATGGTTTTTGTGTTGACATTTTATATTCTAGTTTTATTATAAATTTTTATGTTATGATTGATCATTTTCATATGAGAAATCCGTTGGACTTAGTATGTGATGGGTGGGTCCCAATATATCCCCTCATTACATCGGTAGGTCTCATGAGAAAAACTTGTGTCTTTGAAAAAGGCATTGACAAAATTTATATTTAGGATCTTGGAATGAGGCATTGACTTTGTGGTAATGATGTTCGACATTATGCATTCCATCATTATGTTATTAGTTATTATTATTACATGTGATTAATTGGCTAGTATAATATCCATGGGAATATGTAAATAGTATTATTTTATTTATATTTTACTCATTGTGATGAAATTTACATTTAATGGGATTGTGTTTCAATTTTATAATTTTCCATAAATGTATGTGATTATTTATGATAGCATCTGCTATATTATTTATCCATACTGAGCATCCGAGATCACCCATTTCATATGTTCTATTTACCTAGGATGCTAAGAAGTATATTATGATTTATATGTAGGATTAATCTATGGGAATAATGAAATTATCAAAAGATTATTTATGATACGTTTCATGTTATCAATTGTAATGTAATGTTTATGTTTCTAATCTATTTTCCCAGACTACTAAATTGATCGGGACATTGGGAATTTATTCCTTGTATTTATGACAATGGATTAAAATAATGCAATGGATCTTGGATTTTAGGGTCGGGGCATTACATTTGGCATCATAGGATGTTTGGAAACAACCTTAGAAATATATTTTGATAAACTTTGATTAAGAACCATTACCCTAAGATAGACTTCGAAGATTATTATAGACGAGCATCCTAAAATTTTGGTAATCTAGATATTATGTGGGTTTTAAGACAAATACACTCATGCATGGATACTACTCGTGGATGTGGTTCTGGAAAAAATGTACCTAGGAGTGAAAACTCTGACATGGAGTTACGGGCTTTACTCTGGGTATCGTGGAACATGACAACGGGCCTTACTGCGCACCTGGTTTGAAACTATTGGTAGTCATGCTTAGGATAGTTCATATATTATTTACAAAACATTATGATGTATTTATGCTTTAATATATCAATAATATAATTTTGTTTATGATTATGAGACAGGATGGGTGAAAATCATCAATTAATGTTGAGAATTTTTCAATTTATTAGATTATACATTATGATTCAATCTATCCTAGTGTATTTATTCATTTAGAAATGTTGCCCAGTAGAAGGAATGAGAACTCTAGAAATTCACATGATCCAAAGAGTAATAAGGATTATATATTTCATGGTATTAAGAAAACATTTAAAGGGAAATTTGTCTCCCATAGATTCTGATAATATATAAAAATAGTATCATGTGTTAATAAGAGAAGTAAATCATAATCTAAGTTATATAGGTTTTACGGGAAGAAAAAGAAGAAAAGGATGGTGGAGAGAAATATGTATATAGGGAAGAAGGTAAAGATTCATTTTCACATATGTTATATCCGTGGAAAGAATCACCCTGGGAATTTCATGAAAGGAATAGATGTTTGTTATAAGTGTGGAGATAAAGACACCAAGTTCATCATTGCAAGGGTAAGAAAAAAGATTAAATGTACAATGCATCATCTGTAAGGAGTTGGGACACTACATGAATCAATTTCCCAATTATAAGAGTATACCCCAAATGATGATATTTGATAATTATACATGTATGAAACTACCACATATAAATATTAATGATTATTTATCTTATGTTGTTATTAAATAATTGTATCATTTGAGTATTGTATTAATGTATTACAAGTTATAAGAATTAAAGAATATATAAGGATTTTTATGTAGTAATATTTCATTAAGGATATGAGATTGTACGGTACCATTTAAAGTGAAACGGTTTCAGGTTAAACGGTTTTGAAAATATATGGTTGGGGGAAATATAACCCTTAATATGTTTCTGAAACTGAAATAATGATTTCGGAATATGATATGATTGATTTGGATAAATTATATTCAATATTCTTCACTACCATGAAACTGATTAATTATTTTATATTAAATCATTTATGGAGTTTACAACAGTAATGGATTTAAAGAGTATATCCAGTATTCTTTGTATTACCAAAGGAATAGAGAATTACCTACATATTCAAATAAGGTATTATGGTAATTCTAGTTGTTACCATATTTTAATAAAATTCATGATAAAGGTAATCACATGTTGATCTTCATTATGTTATGTTGACCTTGTTTATAAATTTTTGGACTGTGAGTTTGAACACAAGTATGTCGGATAATTCTAAATTCTGGAATAGAGGAATTTGAACATTTTAATTTTTTGTATGAGGTTAATGTATGATTTTCTTGAAACTTTGACCTTAACTTTCGTTTTTCTGTAATCATTTAGAGATTTAAGGGAATACTTGCGGACCTTATTATTTATCAAATGCACTTCAGGCATAAAAAATAATTTTTCTAACATTCATTTCCTTGTGTAACAGATGAAGTCAAAATAGATCAAAGCATAACCAAATGATGATATTATGATTATGGAAGGTAATAAAAGCATGTATACTTTCTTGTGTTCTTATCTTTATAGTAAATAAAACACACCTATTCAAAAAAAATTGTCTAAAAAATTTGTTATCCTAATAACTTATGTTTTTTTGAACTGGTGATTCTTTAAATCAACATAGATTGAGGGCTTTGAGGCTCTCAATTATACATTAATTGTTCACGTGATTATGATTGATGACATTAATCACACCATATAAGTATTTACATTTTTCCTCTAATTATTTGTCTTTAATGGCCCATAATATTCTCCTATTCCAAATAAAAATTTTTTAGTGACATTTTAAATTACCTTTCTACATTATTAAGGCTAAATTTTAGGAACCCTATTTCTTATGTGGGTTTTTCACAAAGATAATTTCTATTTTAACCATTTATTTTTGAAGAGCCATTTCAAATTTTGTGGAATCAATTTATTGAAGGAGGAGATAATGTAACGCTACAAAATTTCACAGTATGTTATCTTTTTAATGTAATTTAATAGCTAATATTTCCCACAACACTGCCTTGGCATGCATTATATGCAAGCTTGAGTTTCTACAAAATAACACATTATCATTGTATTTTTTTAAATGATATATTAATTTTATTATTAAATATTGTAATATGAATTATAAAATATAAATTTTAAATTTTATTTTTAATGTTATATCAAAAATAAATTATATTTATAATGAATCTTATATGTTTTAATAAAATATTTATATATTTAGAAATACTATTTTCTTAAAAGAACTACTTTTTATTTATTTTGTGATCAATAATAAAATTAATTTTATACATTCCTAAAATTTTATTTTGGTATAATGGACTTCATTTTTGAATTGGGAATATCAAAATTAGCTTATGATGAATCTTTGGTATTTTTCTAAAAACATTCAACTTTTGATGAATAGTGAAAATTACTACAAAGTACATAAAAACAGACTTTGTCATTTAATTAATTATATTTTATTAAAAAATTATCTTAAATTAAATATACATAAATAATACATATATAAGTACCATTTAAGTCATTGTAACCATTTCATAATAATATTAGATATATAAAAGTTATTGATCCTTTTTAACATCTTTTTCCCTTCTTCTAGGCACATTTACCTACATTCGAGACACATTTTCAAATTTTTATAAAACATAATTTTACCACTTCTATGAATTGAATTTCCAAAATCCAAGACAATTGGTTGAAATTAATAAGTAAAATTTTTTCAAATAGGTTGAATATAATTTTTAGTGAATAGTAACTTTTGAATTTTATTTACCCCAGTTAAAAGTAAATAATGTAATAAAGGTAAAATATATATTAAAATTACCCCAAAACATGTTAAAATTATATTTGATAATTTTTTATTGAACAAAATAAACCTTAGGACAAATATTAGATCGTTTGGATCTATTAGGGTTTAATTAGGACATTTATTACATTTTTAAAGAGATAAAAGTATTAAAATCAATGTTTAATAACAAAACATTTTTGAATATAGTGTCACACATAAGATAAATTAGACTATAAATATTAGTTATAAAAATAAAAAGATTTTATACATCATGGTATTTTATTTAAAAAATTTAGAAAATATATTATTAAATTTATTTATGACAGAATGATGATACGGTAATTACCTTACTAAAGAGAGATTAAAATAATTTTGTAATAAATATTAAAATAAATTTAAAATAAAAATTTTGATACCATCCATGAACTTTATAGGTTAATATGACATTCTAGGGTTAATTAAATATATTTTTTTTGAATTAATCATGTTTTTATGACTTCCAAAAAAAATTCTAACTAGTTTTATAATTGACGTAAATTAGTTTTTATAAAAAATAATATATTATTAAATGATATAGTATTCCTAAAAATCTAGGATTCGGCCAAAGGACATATATAATGTTATAAATGTCATTAATTAACAACTTGAGGTTCTATTTTCATTTTATATTAAATATATTAATAATTAAATATAAAAATAAAAGAAGACATGGTAAACGTTAAACTATTTAACTAAGAGTTAAATCTAAAAGGTAACGTTAATATGGTGACATAACATTTATAAAACCAATTGTTTGAGAGAATTTATACCCATACCCACATTATCCTCTAAAAAAATTTATGTATTATAAATCAAAAATGATTTTATAAAAAATTAATATTTCAATCTTTTCCTAAAGCCCCCCTCACCTCTCTTATAAAAGGGAACTTCACCTTCTCCAAAATTAACACCTCCAAATCCATTTGGGTCCACCACACCCTGATCAATTATCCTCCCAACTACTATTAATTCATCGTAGATTTATTACTTTGATCAGAAAGCCATCCTAAGGAGACAGTTTTTTTTTTCAAATTAAAAGGAAGCACCCAATGAAGAGGTAATTATATTTATCACCTCTTTGAAAGTACTTTTGTTCTTCTACTTCATATTTTATTTTTATTTCCAAAATAAAATAATAACACCAATAACTTCTATATGATGAGATGTTATTATAAATATGGTTCCAACATATTATTTATTCAATATGTCATATTAATGAAAAATTCACCGTGCATGCGTACGTATGGCTTACCGTCTCCACGTCGTGGTGTAGTTTGTTATTCAATATTATATCAATCGGATGGGAATAGTAATTAGCATAATTAATTTAATTAAGGAATATAACATGATAATTATTCTTTATATATAATATATCATCAAATTAAACACTGTTTCACCATCAATAAAATTATATTGTCGCTCGTGAGTACGTACAACTTACCATCTATATGAAGCGATGAGATTCATCTTCAACGACCACCCTTCAAGAATTTATATATATATATATATATATATATATATGTATATATATTAATTATGAGGTATATGAAATAATATTTCTACTAGAATTATATATATTTATTTATATAAATATATGCCTTTTACTTACTTTCATAATATACGATAAGAAAATGAAAGCAACATTCATGCATACATACGGACTACAGTCTCCATGAACAATGTTTCCATTTCATATATCTAAAAATTATAAATATTTATTTTCTGAATTTATATGATTTATAAATCATGTTTGATATTATGAAAGTATATAATTAGGATCAATGTGATACGATCAAGAATAAAAAGTTAAATCACGTACAATAAAGAATGCGATTGTTACCTGAAATGTAACTTTAACAAAGAAATTATTATTACATGGATAATATATTATAATAAATTAATAATATTGATATCATAAATATTAATATGGTTTTGGTTTAATTTAACAACATACTATTATCATTATACAGGGGGTTAAATGTACCTTCAACTAAAGGACAATACTAGGTAAGGGTTAATTTCTCAATCTCATTATTATCCCAGATTGTTTATGTGTATGTATTTACTGAGAAATATATATCATCCAAATCAATGTTTCATAAAAATGTTTTCAAAATGAATATTTTAAGGTTTAGTGTAAGGGAACCTTTAATAAGATCATCATCTTAGATGTATTAATGATTTATTATTGTAAATCTTTTTAATTAATGTTAATGTTTTCAAATTGATTTTATGGATTTATTTATATTGGTATGATTGTTGTAAAATGATAATTCCATTCAAATGTTTCAAAGTTGTATGAGATAATTTGATTCAAAAATACCTTTTAAATTACATTCCTTATAAAAGTGTGATTTTAAATGATTTCACAAAAATGGATATTTCCCCCAAATATTTTTACTAATCATTTCCAACTATGTCAACATCCTTAATGGATATTATTATTGATTGAGGTTGATTTATTATAATACAATATTATATATTTTTTTGAATGAGTTGTGATATGATTCACTGTGGTTGTTTTTTTATATCATTTAGGTTTAAGGTTAATGTATTTACATTTCGTATAATAGTTTTAATAGGAATTCTTATGTTATGTTTCAACATTTTCATATAATAAATGAATTAGACATAGTGAGTGACACTTGGTGCCTGATATAGCCCATTGATTCTTAAGTAGGTCTCATGAGAAAAACCAGTGACTTGGACCAAGGCCTTTAAATAATTTATATTTAGGGTATTGGCATGAGGCCTTGACATTGTAGTTACGATGGCCAACATTATGAATTCCAACATTGTGAGATTAGTTATTAATGTTACATGTGATTATTACACTAGTAGAATAACCATGTTAATATGTAAATTTAATTATTTTATTTTACATTTCCATATTATGAAAAATTTTATTTTTAATCGTCCTTTGTTTCAATTTTATAACTTGCCATAAAATTTTAGGATTATTTATTATAGATTCCCCTATATTATTTATCCTTACTGAGCATATGTGATTATCCCACTCTTATGTTTAATTTTCCCCAATATCCCAAGAAGTATGGTTTAATTTTTATGCAGATTTAAGAAAAGGGAATAATGGCCTTCTCAAATGATTATTTATGTTGTGTTTTATGTTATAAATTTAAATGTAATGATTATGTATGTAATATATTTTCCAAGACTTCTAAACTAATCGGTACTTCAGGACTATATTCCTTGTAATCATGAAAATGTATTAAAATCATCCAATGGATCTTGGTTTCGGGGTTCGTCGTGTTACAACAACCATCATAAAATTTTAATGATTCTTATATTTCTAAAATCTCATTGAACACCCACACGATGTGACCTATTTTGTTGTGTAGTGATGAAAAACTATAAAACACCCCCATATTGTTTAGAAATGAATTCATCTTGTATAAAAAATTCTTCATTTTGAAATATGTACCCCACCTAAAACACTAACTATAACTCCACCTATCAACACTATCATTTTCCTTATATCTAGGATGTGCGGATCAAGATATGTGACATGTTAAAATGTTATTAGTATATATTATATTCTTATGAGACGTGTTTCAATATATTATATATAATTATAATGTAATAATCATTATGAGATTGTTATTGGTATTCAGTAGTGTGGTCAAAAGAATAATCTATAAAAGATATTTAAAATTTTCTTAATAAAAATATTTTGTTTTGAAATAATAATTTTTAATGTTGATATAGAATCTTAATTTTTTAGAAAATATTATTTAAGTCTTATCTCATAGATAAAATATTATTAATTATATTTAATGATATTATAATAAATCAAATATTTTATATTTTTTACTATACGCATCACTATATTATATAATTTTTTTTGTTTTTATTACTATACCAATGAAATTGTAGTCTATAAAATAATGTAGATATCGATTGAAATGAAAATTAATTTTAAAATATGTCATCATAGTAAAAAATTACAATCATTATAAATCTATGGGGGCCTACATATATGGTGGACTGGATATAATGACTATGCTTTTCCATTTATTTCATTATAAATATATAGATATTGGAATATTAATGTTTTTCATAGTGCGGATACATTTCAAAATCATAAGACTCATTTTATTAAGAGTTTTGATGTCAATATTAAAATTATTGTTCCATTTATTAATAAAAAATTTCATCCAAATCATAATGGAACGATTTGATAAAAATCCAAAATCAATATTTAATAATTTCAATTATAATTTTTATAGAATGTCATATATTGATTATTTATTTTTGTTGGGTATTTTGAAATCATGAGGGATGTTTATATAATAGGATCGATATAATGTAAGTATATCAATTATGTTATGTACAATATTATCTACATTATATGTATTATAAAAGTCAATAACATATTCGAGTTTCTATGAATTTGAGGTGTAAATGGGCTCCTTATTAGGGTGTAAATGTTTTAAAAGATGAATAAAATTCAATAAGAAATCCTTTAGAGTGGGTTTGTGATTAGTTATTGAAATAGGATGAATTTTATTTTAACATATATACCATGATAAAGAAAACACATATCAAATTTTCTTGATTACAAGGTATTAATGACTTTATTTGGAATTCATATGAATTATTATTTTTCTGTTATCGTTTATTTTTAATACTATGATCATATAATGAAATTGGGGTTAATAATTATGAACATTTAATTGTTATTATATTAAAAATATAATATATATATATATATATAAATAATAAAAAATATAATTTGATTATATTTAGTTAACATAATTTCATTTCATTTAACTTGTTTATAATATATTTTTTAAATAAAAAAATAAGAAAATATAAAATTAATAACTTAAATATAAATTTATCCAGTATTAAATTTTTTTCCCTACTCCCTTCCTTCTATAATATTCTGAATAATTTATTCTCTATATAAAAAGGTTTTATAATGTAATTTCTAATTTATATAAATATGCAGAAACATTAATTTTTATATCTATGATACTATTTAATAACTAATGAAAATTTATAATTATAAATAAAGCTTAAAATATTCAATTTTTGATAATTTAATCAAATAATTTATGGTAGAAATCAATTTCATACAAAATATAATGAACATGTGGAATAATAAGGTTGATGAAATATATATTAATATGAAAAAACTAACATGTATTGACCAAAAAATTTATCTAATTTAATTTATTATTAAACACATTAATAAAAAACCCAGACATCACATTTTTCATCATTTTTTTACAGGGGGAAATAATGGAAAATATAATAAAATTAACTAATTAATTTTATATATCTTTATTCATGATTTTTAAACCCATAATATGATTATAATATCCCTATTTAAATATCAAATATGGGCCCTCTCTTTATCTAGATATGAGAATGTTTTCATCGTGGTTAGTCTCCTTTGAGTTGTTCATTTTTTTAACCTATCACCTCTCTATATATTCATTTATTCCTCTTTTTTGTTCCATATTTATGTCTTTACCTCTATAATTTTATGAGATCTCTCAATATTGCCTTTATTTTCTTAACCAAATAATTCACTCATTATCTCCCTCTCAGTGAAGTTGTAATCCACCATGGTACACATTAGTTTTTATGAAAATCACTAATTAGTTTTTTAATGTTAGAGACATCACCAAATAAACTCCCACAATTCTTTAATTATTTTTTTCTCAAATATCTTTAACATTAGGTTTACATACTATTTCAAATTATTTTATTATCAAATATTTATTATTGTGGTTTTATATAATTTATATAAATGAATATTTTGATGCAATTATGTTTTCTATTTGTATTTTTTCATAAATGGTGGATTAGTATGAATGAATTTATAGTCAGCTTTTATTATTATAATCATAAATAATAACAATATTTATATTTTTTAGGAATTAATTAAAAGAATTTTAATTATTAAATTTTAATAACAAATTCAAAATTTCATATTTTGATATATAAATGATTATATTTATTAAATGTAGTGTTTTAAAATATAGTAAAATTTTATATGGTTTTTAGTTATATGGTTCCTTTTTTAAATTGAAGAAATCATTTTATAACGAGTTAATTTAATTTTCCACATTTATAAATAATTTAAAATATATATGGAATCTCAATGATTTAAATAAATTCATTTTTAGTGTATTATATATTATAATATGGATGTTAAAAAAATATTATTTTATGTATTTCAATTTTTTCATTTCATATTTTGATAATATAATCCTTTAATTTGAATTATAAAAAATTATATTATTAATTATACTTCATTAATTATTTATAAATTTCATTTCTAATTATTAATTTTTATTAATGGTAACCATGGTTCATAGTTTGATTATCTCTAGAAAATTAATAATTAAAATGATAAAATCATTAATGAAATCATGAATTTCCCATGATAAAATGTAATGAGTAAAAAAAATATTTATTATCTGTGGGTTATGATAGAGAGTGTTAGGAAATACATTCATTAAAAAACAATGATTGTTATATTTTATACCGATTAAAACCATCTATAGTGGTTTGAATGGTCTCGGTGAAATAAAATAATATTTACAGTATTATGATAAATATGAACATTTTGATGTATTTCATCAAAGAGGCGAAATGATTCCGGAAATTGGAATTGATGTATTTCATGAAACCAACATGAAAGAAACTATATTTTTATCCACATAATCCTTTATATCCCATTTCTATATAAATACTATTATATTAATAAATTTTTTATGTAGTAATATTCTTTAAAATAAATGGGTGATGTAATAGGAATTACATAAAATATGATAAATTGTAGGGAGAAAAACATCCAATAAGTTGTTTTATTCCATGTAGTGAATAATATGCCCTAAAAAGTCATTTAAGATTGGGTTGGGATATTAAAAGATACAATACCTAATTAATTATTTTTACTCTCAATTAAGTAAATATGAATATTTTATAATTGTTTAAAGATGTTGACACCATAACAAAAATTAAAAATAAATTGTTCATCTAAATAATCAATTTTTTATAATAAATTAGATCTTAAAAAAGAAATATTGTATCCTAAAAAATACCTTAGATGAAAAAATTATTTAAAAATATAAACATTTAATATTTATCATTGATATAAATCCATGTTAGATCATCTCAAGACCAAAAATATCGTTACCATTTAAATTGGTAATTTTTGATGTATCCATTAAAAGGTTATGATAAAATAAAAATTGATTATTATTTTAATTATAGTTTATAAAATTAAATTAAATAGATGTAACAAACTGTTTTAAAATTGATAAATAAAAATTATGTGTGACGAAACAAGGCCTAATTTATAAACTTTTATTACATAATAAAAAAACTCAGATATAAATATTAAAAATAACTTCTAATAGTACAAATGTGTTCTATATTAAAATTGATATGATGAATACCTGATAACATTAAATAGGATTAGTTACCCCAAAAAATAATTGTACTATTAGAATAATTTAAAAAAATTAATTCACACCACGTAATTGATTATTTATATATATTATGTAAATTTGACCTGACTACTAGTATATAAAATTTATTTCCTTTAATTTCTAACAATCAATGGGGGTGAATAATCATTTAATGATAATTTTAAATTATAATCAATAAAAATTATAAATCTGTTGTGCTATATTATATTTAATTTATAGTTTATAAGCTGATTTATTAAGTATATATATATAAATACCAGAAAACAATTTGATATATATTTTTTGAACTATGTAATCAATGGATTGTCTAATAGAATCATATCATTTGAACTAAATCTATCGAATATAGGTAAGGCGGTATGATCATATTATTATGCTCGACCTTCACCAAAATGAATTCTTATACGTATGTTTATAACCAAATATACAATGGGATGTGTTTGTATAGACCATATTATAAATTTAATATAATGTATTATGCAGATTAATAATGTGTTTTGTATCATCATTTTACTATTTTATTTTTTTGAAGATGACCGTAGAAAAAAATGAAATATACCTACATTATATATTTTAGTTAATCATTTTATCCCATAATAAATTATAAATTTATTATAATAAAATTTTTATCTAATATATGTTGTTAAAACTCTTAAATTACGATATAAAACTATATATGTTTTTAGAAATGATATTTAATTTGAAAAATAATAATAGATATAGTAAAATTTATGAGATAAAGCATGATATGGTGTGGCTAACTTCAATAATCTATATAACTAGCTGTGAAAATATATTTTTTTCTCATGGATATAGTTTTTGAACTATATTTATTATTGGAGTTTTTTGGGGGTTCACTGGAGTAGTAAGTAATATTTTTTAGATTTTATGATAATTATAGAATAAAATATTCATTTTTTTATTCAAATAATTATACACACCACTTGTAACACCCCACGAATTTAAAAAAAAGAAAAATATATTTGATAGTATAAAGGACCCGAAAAACATCTTTTATCATTAATTACACAAAACACTCATTTTATCTTACATTCCTTGGAACCCGTATATTATTCTATTTGATGGAATATTCAATACATAACAACGAACATAAGTGGACAATTGTATATATTATCGTCATAACCTTGCCGCTAAATTTGTGGGTATGATTATATTAACTAATTTATGAAATATATAAACTATATATATATATATATTCTACACTACATATAAATTATAGAAAATTTTTTAACAAATAATCAATCGATTGTTTGTATTGTTATTTTATTCTTTAAAAAAATGTTCTCATCAAAAATAATCTTTTTGCATTTAATGACACTAATATTATAAGAAATGTTTGGAAATTATTGAAACATTATATTATAAAGTTAATTTAATTTTCAGAACCAAAATATCAAAATTCACATATGGTGAAATGTTTTATTTTCACCATGTGATATTTATTTTTTTATAAATGGTTAAAATTACTATTTTTTTGTAAAATGTTGGTCTTTTCAATAAAATAATTAATTTAAATGTCCTAATATGTGGAAAATATATTTTCATGCAATATAATTATTATTTTTCAATATTTTACCATTTTTTTATCCATATTATGTTGGTCTATTATATAATTTTTTTGTAGGGTGTTAAAATGGGTTTTCCAAAAAACATTTCTAAAATGCATAATGATTCACAATTTTAATTAAATAAAATAATCCATGATTGAAAATGTTTTAATTATATTTATATATTACATATCATTAAATATTAATTAATTTTTATATATTTAGTATTATTAGTCATCGATTTATTATAGAATTGTATTTTGAAAAAAAATTCTTCTTAATTACTTGTCCCACCGTATCTGCAGGATAAATATTAAATAAAAATATTCAATTTCCTCAAATTAAATTTGGAAAAATGAAGTTAATTTTATAATTAGAATAATCAAAAATTTCAAATAATGGACGAATAATTTTCGACCCAGGTGAAAGAACAAATTGATAACTTGTTTTATAACAATTAAGGTAAGAATGAGTAGACCATTGGATTAAACATTAATCTTAAGCGGAATAATGACAGCAAATTTTAAAAACATTATTTATTGAATTATTTAAACACTTATTAATATATTATATAATTTTATGTGTTTTTTGGGACATAATTCTAGGAAATTGTCCTATATAATAAGTTAATTAATGAGAAAGGCCTAAAGGAACCATTTTCCTTTTAATTTCATTAAGTCCTTGTGATAGGAAAAAATCAAATATCTTCGGGTATATATATCCTTCAAAAATATAAAAAAGATTTTTTAATTATGATAAGTTATATTTAATTTTTAGTGATTATATAATTACCAAAAATATTTATGAAATTCCGATGTAGTCATTTGATAACATATATTAAAATAAAATAAATGATACAAAAAATATTAAAATTGAAGTAATTTGAATAAATTATTTTGTTAAATTAATATTTTTAGATGAATTTATCATGTTATAAATGTGTGTAATTAATCCATTCAAATTCTATATTTTTATTTATATATTTTTTCAATTTATATTAAATAATTATTTTAAAAAATTGATATTATGGTTATTTTATAAAAAAATGATATTTTATTAAATGATTTAAAAATAATAATATCCAATAATGTATAGAGTGTAATTTAAATGTCTATTAATATAAAATATGGATTATTTATGAATCAATTCATCATTATTAATGAACATATTGACCCTTAAATAGTAAAAACAATGTTGATATGGTTAGGGTCAAAGCATTGTTTTTGTGTGTTATATTCACTTCAGTTAAAATAAATTTCCAATAGGCAAGATATTTTTTGTTTTATTATTTTATTTTATATTTATAATCCAATTTTCAAATTATATAATATTTATCACTTTAATTAAGTCTTAATGGATAAATTTTATAGGTTAAAAAACTATTTAACTTAATAAATACCAATAATTTTAAAAATAAAGAATCATAGAAGTTTACATACAAAATGTTTTTAAAATATATTAATTCTTCCGGTGGAGGTTTTTATCAACCAAATAATAGATATCCTTCTTTATAATTCAATTTTTCTGTCACATGTGGTAGGGGTGACTTCCTAATATTGAATACACTTTAGTATCTACAAGAATGTCACTCCTCAACAATAAAAGGAACTTACTCTCAACACCTTTTCGTACCTATCACGCAATTTGAATAAAAAAATATTCTAAAATCACTTAATAAATTATCTAATATTATTATGTAAGCCTTAATTTGAGTATAAATCAATGGAAGGAAGCCCTTTTGGTATAAACCAAAAATGGTAACCTAAATGCGAGGTAATGATCATCAACATAAAGTTTTCTATTATTTCCTTCTCTCCACATGCTTTATATATATTATAACATACATATTTGATATACTCAGTATCCGAAATATAAAAATTTATTTTTATATTATTTTTGAAACCTAAAACCATTATAATTACATCCAATGGGTTACTAAATCATAATTTGTGTGTATGGCAGACTACCACCACGCAAAACAATGTCTTTCTTTTTTCTATTACCAACAATCAAGGGGTTAGGGTGGATAATGATGCGTTTAATTTTTATATGTCATATTTATAACATAATTATTCCTCTATAGTCATTATATCATATATAAGGTTATTTATATTACATGACATAGGGGATATGATAACGTCATTCGTGTGTATAGTGGACTATCTCCTCCTGAATTGATGTGAAGAGATTTTCTCTAAAATGTTATATGGAAGGAAATAAGGGAAGTAATAAGGTATTTATATGATATAAATTACATGATTATTATATTAAAAAATAATTTTTCTCTTAAAATATTATATAAGGTTTTCTCTCTTACATTTTCACACACTAAAAAATTTATAACATCATCCATGGACCGGTGGACTACCACCTCCTTAGAGAGGCATAATTCATTTTACATCACAAGGAAGATATATATATATATATTAGTATATAAAGTAAATATTATGGTATAAACCATATAATTATCATTATGGAAAGATAAAATATGACTTACCTTATTTCCATTATGAGCTTTTAAAAAAGGAAACGTTAATCATCTTTATATTTGGCCTTCCACGACCCTGATCAAAACATGAATTTATTTTTCATAACCATGATTACTAATTGGTTTTAATGGTATAATTTATATATAAATATTATTATTATATAAAATTTATTATTCTATATATATTTAAATGCTGACCTTTTTTAACATAATTAACCGACTAAATTCATTTTTGACACATAAGCTCAATATAGTCAAAACATCCGATAAAAACATAAGTGATTATGTAATTATATATAGAATGTTTATTAGTTAAAAAAATTAATAATAAACTTATAAATGTTTCACACATAATTAAATTATTTGAAAATGTTTATTGTTGAAGAAGAAAAAGAAAAGGTGTGATGAATTGGACTCAAGTTAAGGAGTTTCTCTTCTCATGTTTATTTTTGTGGGATATATGCAATATTCACCACTTATTTTTGTTGAATGGTTTATATACTGACCATTAATTTATTTTAGTGTTATTTTAATTAAATTTATGTTCATTTGCATAACCCTTTTATGATGTCAAATTAATTTTGTTTACAAATTCAATTTTACCAATGCAGTAAAAGTTATTTGTCACAATGACCATTCTTTGATATGTTTGTTCTTTTATTCACCTATTTTCCATCCAATCATTTTTTTTTGGAATTTTCTAAAAATCCACATTATGGAAAGTAGGAACCTCACATAATGATACTGAAACCAGAAACCACATGCTAACAACATTCCACTCTATCCAGAATTCCAAACACCACCTAACGTCCATGATGTTAAAAATTCAAAATGGAAAACCCAAAATCATCAAATTCAAAAATTCAAATACTGGCACTGTAGGAATCTCTAGCTACAACTCGCTAAGATAGAACCAGATCATTCATTATCTGACTTACCCATCGAGTCTCCATCATCACCTCTCATGTCAGTTGACTCCCATATCTATCCAACATCATCATGAAACCTACCGACGGCCTCATCATCCTCATCGTCATCGTCGTCACCGTCCAAACTCCATCCCAGTTTTCGGGTACCACCGAATCTGTTGAAAACCCCCAGCACAATGTCGTCATGAGCCAAAAATAGTCGTACCACCACCATACAAAACAAAAAATTCTCAAAATGGAACCACCATAAACAGAACCGCCAACCACCACAAAAACAACACTAAAAACAAGGGGAAGAAAACTGAAGAAACCGAAACTATCCCATGAACATTTCTTTGGAACAAGAGAAATAAAAACATCATTGAAGATACTAAATGAATCAGACCATACTAAGAGCACTGTCAGCCGCATCATCCCACCTCCCAAAACCCTTGAGAAACTGCAGGTCCTGTTTTGACTCAAAGAGGAAAGGATGGACTTGAGGTCATGGTAGAGATGTAAACGACCTAGGGTTCCTAGTAGTGGCATCACAGTAAGGCTAAAACAATCATCCAAAGACGTAAGCGATCCAACAATGGAAATCCTGAAAACCCCACGGCTTCCAAACCGCTTAACCGAATATCACAGTGAATCTATCGCTCCTGATCTTATCGAGAGAGGGGCAGTGGAATGCGTGGTCAGGGCAGGGTAGATAGAGCTGGGGCCTTTCATTGCGACAACCTTCTTTAGAACCAACAAATGCACCCTATGTGACGAACTCCAAGAAAAAAATAACATAATTAAGGAAGAGATATGGAGGAGGAGAAAAGAGGGGAAGAAAGGAAGTACTGGTGGAAGAAATGACGCTCAGACATTCCGCCCACCCCGAATCAGAGGGTTTCTAAAGGAAACCCTAGGAACTGATGTCGAGAGCTGGAGGGGGAGAGTCAGGGGGAAGGGTGACATATTTTTTATTCATTAATTTTCATTCATTAGGAGAATATACTTCCAAATTTACATATAATTTCATGAATATAATTACTTTCATGATATTGTATGATTCATTTAATTTAATTCATTCAGGAGTATTATTATTCTAATTTTCCCAAGTGGTATGATTAATTTGATACCATTTTTCAATTTATTAGGATTTTGTACGATTAAGCATATGATATTTAAATAATATAATTCACGTGAATTATATATTCTTATGGTTATTAACTATATTTTCATATAATATTATAATTCTTATGCTCTTTGATATATATAATAATTTATAAAATGTTTTTACGAAAATCGATCTTTTTTTCTCTCTTTGTATAGAATTATGTTATCTTCAAAAAACATGGTTTCAAAAAATGTTTAGAAAAATTACATAAAAATTTATTAATTTCATTTTTTTTTTAAAAACTTCAATAAAAAAACTCAATGGAATCTTCTCCTCTATTTCTAATAAAGGAACTTTCTGATGATTTTATTATGAAATTAATTAATTTAACATGTATGACATCCAATAATTCACCAACATTGATAACCTTTATTTTTTTCAACTTCCTAAATTCAAAAGGTTATTTTTTGGAAAAATTATTTCTTAATAATCTGAAAATTATTATTTTTTAATGATTGTATTAAAATAAAATAATATTCAAAATTAAGTATTTTTTATGATGTGAATTTTCAATATGTTATATTTTCAAGAAAATTAATAATAATATTTTATTTTTATTTTCATTAATAAATTTCAAAAACAATTGTTGGTACATATTCTACACTAGGGATATTTTTTATTTAAACCATCATGTTTCTTTCTTATTATGGATTATGATTGTTTCAAAGAAATTGTTTTGGAACTTGTTTCTTTTTTCATGGGTTAACCATGTTTCAAAGGCATTTTAATAGAACCCATTTCTTTTCCATGGGTTAATCATGTTCTGAGAAAATAACATTTTTTCAATTTGGTATTATGAAATTAATTATCTATGATCTTTATTCATGTTTGGGTTCTTGGATATTATAAATGATGGGTGATCTTGAAAAATACAAGGTGATCCCTATAAAATATAAATGATGGTTCAGCTAGATATTCCTCTAATGCATTGGGTAATGATTATATTCTCTAGCGTATTATATTTGATATCATACATATGGTTATTCATATTGTAAGGGTTATTTATGGTTTCTATTAGATGATGTTGAAATACAACAACATGTTTTATTTATTCTTGTTATTGGTTTATGATGTTTAATTTGACCAATATTAATATGAAATGGAACATTATTATTAATTGTTACGGCATTTTAAATTTTTTTCTTTATTCTATGATTTCTTGTTTGATGATCTATGTATTTTTGGTTTTGAATATTATCATTTTTACTCATGCACTTTGATTCTGTCATCATATCTTTATGCCCTTATTATATTCAATAGTGAAATGTATTTATTAATGATTATAATTAACTTTACTGGTAATTTGAACTAAACCTTCTAATGTTTCATTTTCCAAAGGTTTTAACGAATAGTGTTAAACAAGTTATGTATATAATTGATTTCATATAGATGATGATGTATTATGTTGAAAAATAAATGTTGTGTTAAGTGGGAGAAACTCTCATTTAAAGACATATTAATTGGTTATATTTTAGTTGGTCCCAATTCCCTAAAACTAGAATCTGAAAAGGTCCTCTAGTTTGGAAGTAAACATTGTTTATGTTGATGTTTTTGGGTTTAAAAGAAAAAATACAGGCCAAAAGTATAAGCATTGGATCTGGAAATGTAATGTTTTTTATTTTAACACTGAGTCCATTAGTGTTGGTTTTAGGTTGTTATAATTGGGATCGACGGTTGATTTAGATATATTTGGATATTATAGTGCATTCATGTGGGTTTATTTTTTTTGGGTTTTGGATACAATTATAGGTTTATATTATTAATATTGTTTATAATTTAACTATATTAGAAATCACATTTGATGTTTTTATGTAGTAAGAAGTATTATTTTATTAATGATACTTTGCATGACATTTTATTAGGTTGTGTATTTGTAACCCCTATGATCAGTAAGAATTAATATTTATAGAGGAATTATTTTTTTATGCTTATGCGGGAAAATGGGATAACCTAAATGCTAGGTGAAAAACCGTCAAATTCCAAATGTTTGAGGGGCTTGGACCCACAAACGAAGGGTGCAAAGGGTGGAACCTACCACTTGCAAACTTGATATACTAGTTATTTTAAAAAAAAATCATGAAATGATAAATTTTATTTTGAAAACATATGGGATTTTATATTAGAAATTAACGTTTATCTCTCATCAATGAATATATGAACAAATCCTTCAAATCCATGAGTATAAAACATAGTTAGTATATGTCTGAAATTATTTAAGGATAGTAATTTATTGAATTATTCAGTTTGATCTTTGGTTATTACTATTGAATTTTTCTTATTAATGTATCATATGAAAGTTTATTTCTTTTTATAATTATCATAATATATAATTAACAATTTGATTTCGGTTAATTATTTACGAAATTTTGAATATAAGTTTATACATTTTTTGGATATGTGGTTTTTAAATGTTAATTTTAGTGATTTAGGAATTTAAATTTCATTCTAAATACACATCATTTGGTGAAAAAAGTGATATTGTCGTGTAATTGGTTATAGGATAAAATTATACAAACAAGTAAGTTTTTTCCATATTCTCTTAGTAAAGATGTATGAAAATTCTATAATGTTAGGAAAAGTGTATTATAAAAATTATCCTAGTACATACATTTTTTATGAATCTATGGTCTCTCCACTAATCATTCTCATAGTTTTGACCAATGAACTTAGTGACACTCTAAAATTATTTTTGTGTTTTCTCCATTTATATTTATGCTCTCCTATTTCAAAACCTAGTTATGTAGTATTCTATATATCCATGAAATTCCGTTTATCTATTATTAATAATATTTTTTATTAAACCATTTTATGATGGTATTTTTTAAATGTATATATTTTCAAATATCCACCCTTTTATTATTGAGATAAATTTTAAATTATGAGGATGACATTAATTATAGGGAGGAGGATGTATCACTCTAAGATACTTAAAAAAGAAAATTATATTTGATATCTTAAATTATACACTACAATAATTTTATCTATTATTACATTAAACATTTGTTTTTTCTTTTTTTATGTGCAACCTTATTATTTTTTTGTTTGATTGTGTATTCATCACATTATTCCAAACATAAATAACCAATGATATATATTTTAGATATAACACAATCATTAAATTGGTCAGTATGAATAATATTAACATCATAATAAAATATATAAATATACAAGAATATCAATGTCACACATAATATAAATTATAGATATATTTGTAGTAAATAATCAATAATGTTATTCTAACGAGAATTTATTCTTCATGAATACGATTTCATCAAAAATTATTTTTATTAAATTTCATGAAAACAAATTATAATCCATTTTTTTATATTTTAAAATTTTGATTGTAAAAAATTGACATCATTTTTTATATTTTAATATCTTTATTTAAATTGCGTAAAAATATAGATTTTTTCCGAAAATATTGATTTTATTGTGGTTAGTGAAAAATACTTTTTTTCGGAAAAGTATTTTTATATCACTAAATTAATAAATTTAACATTAAAAAATCGTTTTGAATGTGTTTTATTGTAACAAAATAATTATTTAATTATATTTAATTACTTTTTTAACAAATTTATAGTGTTTTTTCATATAATTATTTTGGGTTAAAAATGTGTTTTTTGAAAAAATATATTAAAATGCAGGATATTTCTAATTTTGAAAAAATTAAAAAAATTCCTAATGGAAATTGTATGAAAATAAATTTACATATTTTATATCATTAAATATTAATTGTTTTCATGAAATTATTAATATTAGACATTAAATTAATATAGAATCTTTTTTAATCTAAAAAAACTCTTCTTGAAAACTCATTGCCTCTTTGTATTTGTGGGATTTATATTAAATTATATTTTTTCAATTGTTTTAATATAATTTTTAAAAATATAATCCATATCTTTTATAAGAATAATTTTTAATTTTTAATTAGTAAAACATAATTTTTGTGCAAAGTTATTTTTGAAAACAGTTAAATTTAAATATAATGATTAAAGAAAAAATGAGTTTACCAAGGAATTAATGTTTAATCTTTTGGAAACAAATGTCATAGAAACCATTAAAATAAATATGTTTTGACATTTATCGAACCTTTCAACCATTAGAAATATTTTTATGAGTTTTTGGGACACTATTACATGAATGTGTCTCGTATAATATGCTATATAAGGAAAATTAAATCTTTTGTAGTGGAAAAAGTAACACATATATTTGGAAATATATATCATTTTTATATATTATTGAGTTTTATATAGTGGTAGTTTATCGTTAATTTTTAGAAATAAAATAATTATATAAAATGATTCAGAAATGCCAATGTAGTAATTATTTATGTAATAATTTCATAAAATAATTAAAACAAAAAAATATTTAAATTGATTTAAATTTATTGAATAATTGTCTAAAACTATTTTTGTGGAATATCCCATGTTAAATAGGTGAAAAATTCATATATTGAAATTAAATTTTTTTCTTGATATATTTATATTTAAATTAAATAAATGAATTCTAAATTAATAAAAATTTTAATTTTTAAGAAATGATATTTTCTTAAATGATTTTTAAATTTTAAAATTCTTATATTAGTAAAAATTATTTTAAATTTTTTATAAAATAAAATCTAATCCATTAATGTACCAATTGATCTTTAATTTTGAAACAATTGTCTACAAAACAGTAAAAATAATGGTGGCATGGTTGGGGTTAAAGCAACATGTTATTAAGTTACAATCGCTTCTGTTAAAAAAAATTAAAATAAACTAGGGTATTTTATTTTATAGTTTGTATTTAATATTTAAAATAGATGGGTGTAAAGCTTCTATAAATTATAAATTTAATTTATTGTTATTTGAATATTAAATAGATTAAAAAACAAGTAATGGCCCGGACCCACCTGGACCATTACTTTTTCAAAACACAACTCCACTGAAATAGTGGAACCGGTCACGGAAGCACTGGTTACGGTGGCAACATGACGGTCTCACACCAGTGATTGTGGCATCGTGAGGGTGGCACCATGACGATGGCACCGTGTGCTCACAGTGTCTTCATTTTTTTTCCAGTTTCTGACTTTTTCCACTCCCGCAACATATATTTTAATTTAAAACCCCTTTCAAATAAATATAAAGCCCATAAATAATATCTAAAATCCCCAAGAGATGGGTGACCCTTAACTTACAAAAACGTGTGGTTTTCCCTCGGTGGCACGACCTTCCCCGTACCATCCAGATCCACCCCTGTTAAGCATTTCCTTATGATTAATGAAAATGGTTTAACGCACAACTGTTATGCCACCAGTCAAATGGGAATAGTTAAATGACAATTTAATCCCATCATGTGTAACCTCCCAACCACAAAAGAAACCAAGATCCGTCTTTAAAGCGGTTCAAAATTATTTATCCCGTAACAACGAGATCTCATCTTTATATCACGCTAGCGTTTCTTCCTTCCCCTTCTTGGATGGATTTCGTTCTTCTCCCAGGTGTGCTTGGAGTCCCTCCTTCCCAAGGCATGTGGTGCGCCTATGCTGGTGTTTTTCCCCTCTTCATTGGATTCCCTGGAGTTCCTCCCCTACCCGTCGCATACCCCCCATTTTTGGCGCGTGGAGAATAACATCGATCCTTGATCAACCAGGTTGGTATTTTCCTTCGTCTCTATTTACTGTGTATCATTCGGGGAGGGTATGCTACTATTTATATTGGAATGGACAAAACAAAACCTTAAAAAAGATAACAAATAGACTTTTAAATAATAAAGGGGGGGAGGTGTTGTCGATGTTCTGCTGCTTTTCTGTACCCTTCATTATTTATGTTGTGAATTGTGTGGGCCAATGCACACAGAAAATCATGGTCGTTGGTGGTCTTTCCTTGTGATTTAATGAACATCCATATTCTATGATGATTTAATGGCTCTAACATGGGAATTAGGTTAATCATGTAAACTCAGCCGATTAAATGAATGTCCAGTGAAAAATAATCCTCGTGTGATCACCCATGTTAACCAAACAGAAAGAAGAAAACGTGGTGAATGATGTACTTGAGTCTAGAAAATTCCTTGTTCTGTCTCAGTGGCTTGCCTGTTTGTTATGTTCGATGCTTATGGGGTGACGTGGATGAGGATGTGATCCTCTATTGTGGAACAATTGTTGTTTGTGAATTTGAAGCTGTGTGGGGTTGTATCTCGAGGCTTGGTTTTGTTCCAGTACATTGTAGGATCCCACTGATCCCTTTGTTTCTGTGACTTCAGAAGAGAACCGGGTGTGAATGCTTAAATTTTTGTTTGGATGTTTCTCTTTCTCTTGATGGTGGTTATGACTATGAGTTTCCTAGTAGTGTATAATTTACCTAAATGGGATCACATGAACATGAAAAAAAAGAATGGATAAAATGGGGAACTAGTTTTGGGAATGGGTTGTGACTTAGCCATGAGTGTTGTGCCTTCTTTTGTGAATGAATATTAACAAGGATGTTGTGCTTAGGATGGATTTGGGAACCCTAGGTTGGGATGAGTACTTGATACCTATACATATATCAGTAGTTTTAATGTTTATTATTTGCGCCTCACCCAAGTTGAGAACTTATTGCCGAACACCCCCATTTCATGGGGGAGGGAGTTTTTTCCAACACTCTTATGAATGGCTAGTTATTATCTCCTTTTCTTCTCCCTTTACCAAATATACCAAGACTCTTCGGTAAGGCTTTGATGGCATGAGGTCCAATATAGGCCAAGAGTTTTCGGGCAGGGTAGTTATGGTGGATGTCCCAGGTATGTGTGAGGAGGTTGTTTCCCAAGAGTCTTCGAGATGAGGCTCAGGTGTCTTTGGGTGTGGAAGTAGTTGTTCTAGACCAGTTGTTTTCTGGCATGGTTATGCATGGTGGTTATGGACCAGGTGTTTGTGGGAGGGATGGTGGCCGTGGCCCAGGTGTTTTCTAACCGGATGTGTGTTTGTGGCCCAAGTGTGTGCCGGTGGGTGTGGCAGTGGGACTGCGGTGAGAATGGCGAGGTTGGTTCGATGCGTATGATGTCTTCAATAACCAGTGGGAAAGTGGCACGGGGTACCCAAACGTCGATGTGCTATTATTATACATTACATAACATTCATTATTTGGGGAGTGTACCTTGGTGAGGCTTGGGTGGATAGTTTTCCTTTTTAGGTGATTTGTTTATCTCTTTTTCCACGGGGCATTAGAATACATCCCCACTTGTTCATTAGAGTATTTGGTTTTCCCTACTTAGTATACTTGTATGCTCACCGTACATATATAAAATTGCTTTCATGCTTCCAGGAGGACTTTAGGTATCGTGTGGGGCCATACTAGCTCGGACATTGGGAAAGTTTTAGTTGTTGTTTTTCTTTTCATTGGTACATTACCATTGTAATATCTTTGTACTTTGTGGTATTTACTTTTGTAACATGCATGTGGGAAATGTTATCTTTGGATATACTTTTACTACCAGTTTTGTTGTTGTTGGGATTTACTATCTTATCTCCCGATCCAATTAAATAAAAAGGTTAATGCCTTCCATATTTTGTGTGATTATATACCCTTGGTGCTAGTTACCACTATGGGACCTGTAGAAGGTGGGTCTCAGGGGTCATTATCTCTCCTTCAACTTGAAGAAAGAAGGGTCTGGAAATCTGCTGTCCCTTCCCTAATCATGGGGTAGGTGGGTTGTGACAGAATGGTATCAGAGGTGAGGATTGAGAGATAGGATGGGGTCTGGAGTTTGGAATAGTGAGGATTGCATGGGATTGTAAGTAAATAGTGTTGGGTTATCTTAGTGTGTGAATTAGGTCAGGGAAGACCGGCTAGGACACAAGATTTTAGGGACCCCCGTAATCCGATGCAAGGACTCTGGGCCTACCAAACGACCATGTGAGGCAGCACAGATTACAGGGTAGAGACCCTAGAGAAGGAACATGCATCATAATGACTTGTGTTTTTATGTTTCATGGTTATTCATGGGGATTTAAAATGAATAAGAAGTCTAAGAAAATTTAAGACCAATATTCTACACTACTCAGGCTTAGGCATTCCTTGTTCACCTTGTAGCTATAGCACATAGAGATGACCAAGATTAGTGCATACAATCGAGGTCCAAGTGGTTGACTTGGCTGATCGACAGAGGGCTGACCGTGTGGATGAAGACGATCAGTGTAAGACGACACTTTGTGCCTTTCAACAGCAGACCCTTCGGAAGTACAAGGGTAGAATCTCAGACATGGATAGTGAGAGATGGCAAGAGGAGATGGTGATAGCTTTCATCAGGATCCATGCTCTGACGGAGTACTGGGTTCCTCTGGCTATAAGCCAGATGTGTGGAGTAGCGCGTCAGTGGTGGAAACTTTATCTTGGGAAGAAGAGGGAGGATGAGGTTATGTGGGCTAACATCGAAAAGTAGTTCTGGGCCTAATTCCTCTCTTCCACAATGAAGGATGATAAGAGAAAGGAACTACTCTCCCTCCAGCAGGGGAGTATGTTAGTGAGAGAGTTGGGGATCAATTTCAAGGATCTCCTTAACTTTGCTCCTGACCTCTTTCCAGAAGAGGAGTCTCGGGAGAGATGTTTGGAGGAGGCACATCGACCTTTTCTCAAGTATATTTTACTCCCTTCACCATACCGACGTACACGTAGGTCCAGAGGAAGGCTGATGTGGTGGAAAGGAATCACATGTTGGGAGCTTTATCGCGAGAGGGAATCCAGTTGGTCTCGTCGAAGGGGAAAGCCATCAACAGGAGGCCTCCAGCGTCAGGTCCCTCTAGGTTTTGACAAGAAGGGAGATGGCCTCAGTAGTACCGGTTCCGATCTCCCAGTCCTCACCCTTTCCTTTTAGGCCCATATTATAACAACCCATACTTTACATACATTGTTAATACTTCAAAATTCAAGCATACTTATTACAACATATAACAAAACCACAAAAGGACCGTATAGGTATAGTGTCTTTAGAAACTGGGAAACATAAACAACTGGTTCATAAAGCATCTACACTGTCTCCCATTTATTTCATCATATCTATAGTCCCTTTTGGAATATCTAACTTATTAAACTTTTTCCTGATCTGGGGAAAGAAAACATACAAAAGGGTGAGCTCAAATGCTCAGTAAGGGTAAATAAAAGAAATATCAGTCACATCATATATATAAGCACATAACATTTGGAAATCTTAACCTGCAAAAGAGATCATAATTTCATAACATGGGATAAATCATGGAAGTGAAATGTAATCACAATAATCATAACTTAAAACATGAAACTTTTTGGCATACAAACATAATCATAGAGAATCATATCTTATTATTCAAGACTCATTGCCAAGACTATCATAGTGTAAAAAGTTCATTTCTGAACTGAGTCACCCTCATTTCAGTCCTGTTTCTCTAAACCAGTATAACCTACCGTTCTAGTCATGTATATCTAATGAGATATAAAATCTTTACCCAATGCATTGGAGGGAGATATAGGTCCCACCCATCTCATAATGATACTGTTCTTATGTGTGCCACAAAATCATAAATCATACATCATTATATAACCCATGTAATAAAAATGGGAATCTTAAACATCGTGACTTCATAAAACAATTGATATAAGATAAAGGAATTCATAAAAATAATTCCATCACAACCTAATCAAATCAATGTAATAATAGGGATATAAACAGAACCCTATATTATCTTAGATGGAAAATAATTTTGATAAAACTCTTGAACTCTATTCTTGAGGAAAATATCCTTTCTACATCAAAAACACTTTTCCTTTCTTAACATGTCATTAAAATCTAATCTAAAAGAATTTGATTAAAAATAAACTTGAAAACTTGTAAAGTAATCTTCTTGGAAATAATGTTTTAAAAATCCATTCAAGCCGTATAAGTTAAAAAAACATTCTTCGTACTTTTGTCGGAAAATTCAAAAAGTACCTCGTACGAAAAACGACAAAAGATTCCTTTCGTATCCTTTAATAAATACTCACCAAAGGGTAAAATTGGATTTAAAAAATTTTAGGTGGATGGAAATAATATTACATATTGAGGAAACATGGATTTGGATGATAAAATACACCCCAGTAAATACTAAAGTATAAACAATCTCGGATACAAATGAGATTGTGATATCTCCCTTACCTTAGGTCCGATTTTCCTCGTAAGTGTCTGAAACTCCTGTATAATGATATAAATAATGTTATTTAATTATTCCAGATTCATACTTATTTTTATGATATCATATATGGTCATTTTCTTAGCTTCTTAGTAGTAATATTTCATTGCTACTTGTTATTCGGGTGTTTAGAACATTTTGTTCTTATGCGTGTTTTGTCGAATAAATTCTTATTCTTATATTTAGGTTATGGATACTTAATTTCCAGAATGGTATTAGTGTAATCTATATCATATTCATTCATTAAATTCATTTATATAATCATTATGAAATGGAGATCATGTAGAACGAGTCGCATCACATCGTGGAGACGGTATTCCGTACGTACGCACGAGTGATGATATCGTTCCTATGATCGTGGAATTGTATTGGAGTGTATGTATACTATTTCAGAATCAGTATTACTTTATAATAGTCATATATAGTCATTATTTACACCATTATAACCATCCAAGTAAGGTGGTGGTGGAAAATAGATTACACCACGACGTGGAGACGGTATTCCGTATGTACGCATGCGCGGTGATTTTTTTTTTCCTTAGGATGGATAGATGGTGAAATAGGGTTGTTTCATACTTATATTAACATATCATTATATGAGTGATACTGATGTTATTACTTAATAATGAAAAAACTAAAGAAGAAGTAGTGGAAGAAGAAATAAAGATGAAAGAATCGGTAACGAAGATTACCTCTTCTTTGAAGTGCTTCTTTGAGACCTTCTTTTAGGGCACTACAATTGGTCTTTGAAGAAGACCAGGACCTCTAGGATGTATCTAGGGAAGTGGAGAGGAGGAATTGGCAGGGGTTGGATGAGCTTGAAGGCTCAAAGTGGTGTGAGGAAGAGGCGGAGGAGGTTCCATTTTATAAGGGAGGAGAGGGGCACCTTTGGGAAAACTAAAAATATTATTTTATTATAAATTCATGTTCGGTTTTAAATAGATCCAAATTGATATATTTCGAATCTAAGGTTGGGATGGGTCTCAATCCTTTCATAAAATAGAATTTATACAAGTTTAAGTTCCTATTTTAACCTTATCATTTAGATTTAACATTAAGATAAATAAGTTTACTTTTACCGTGTCTTCTTGTGTTCTTATACTATAAGGTTAATAAACATACTATAAGCAGCCAAAAGAACCCCAAGTTGTTTATTATTAATATATATATCTTTATCTAAGTCATTTCTACGAACCTTAGATTTTGAGGAATAAAATAACAATTACTAATATAATATTTGTTTTAAAAACTATTTTATGTCAATTTTGACACTATTTAGTAATTGATTTTTGTGAAACTCATAACAGAATTATTAGTTCGAACCAAGTTAATTAAATCAATACTAACATGTCATATTAACCTATAAAATTAGTGGAATTCATAAAAAGTCTCAAATTACATTTATTTTGGTGTTTATAACATCAATTATGTCAATATTTCATTAATAAGATAATTACTGCATCATCTTTGTGTCATAAATAAATTAAATTATTTAATGTCTAAAAATTACAAATAAAATACCATTATGTAGTAAATCTAGTTAGATTACTAATAAATATTTATAGTCGAATTTATCTTATGTATAACCCCATATGAAAAATTATATACTTATTCAACTTTGATTTTAACTATTTTAACCCTTCTTTAAATAAATTAATAATAAATGTCCTAATCTAATCCAAGTGGGCCTAAATGGTCATATTTTATTCCTAAGTTTGTTTTTGGTCAAATTACACTTATCCAATAGAATTAGGACATGTGTTAGGGTAGTAATAATATCATTTTTACCCTTAATTACCCTATTTACTTTTAACCATGATAAAAAAAATAAAAAGTTAATATTCACTAAAAATTATTTTCATCTCATTGAACCACATTTTAGTCCTTGATATTTACCGTGTCTCTCGGATTTCTGAAATTACACTCACAGAAGCGGTAAAATTATGTTTTATGAAAAATTCAGTTTTTTAACTACCACTTAGTGGTTTCACTATTAATCAAAAATTGAAAGTTTTCAGAAAAATACCAAAATTTTACCCTAGGCTAATTTTGACATTCCAAATACAAAAATGAAGTCCATTTTGAAAAATAAAATTTATAAAATTTCAAAAAGTGGTTATTACTCTTCATAATGGCTAGTTTTAATAATATTTTAATAGCATATCGTTGTTTAGTGAAACTCGGTATTGCGTACGATGCAAGCTATCGAGGAAGGTTGCGATTTCGTGTAATGCAAGCCAAGCAAGTGTTGTGTAGAAAAAGATTCCTTTGATGATTTATATAACATAAAAGTCTCAGGAGTTACATTCTACCCCCCTTAAAATGACTTTCGCCCTCAAAATTCGTCACTTTGTAACAAACAGATGAGGATACCTCTCCCTCATCATATCCTCAAGCTCCCATGTAGCTTCTTCTAATTGGTGGTTCCTCCATAAAACATTCACCAATCGAGTGGTCTTGTTTCGTAGGTCTTTTTCTCCACGATCCAGAATCTCTATCGGTTGTTCTTCATAAGAAAGATCTTGCTCTAGCGGTACAACTTCTGAGCTGAGTACATGTGAAGGATCAGATATGTACTTTCTCAGGAGAGATACATGGAACACATCGTGAACTTGAGAGAGATTCGGTGGAAGATCCAGTCGGTAAGCTACCTTCTCAACACGATCCAGTATTTCGAAAGGACCGATATATCTAGGGCTCAACTTCCCCTTCTTTCCAAATCTCATAACCCTCTTCCACGGAGATATTCGTAAGAACACATTATCACCCACTTCAATCTCTAGGTCTTTTCTTCGGCTGCCAGCATAACTTTTATGTCGACTCTGAGATGCTCTTATGTGTTGTTGAATAGATCTGGCCTTTTTAGCCATTTCATCAACGAGATCAGGTCCTAATAGCTTTCTTTCCCCAACTTCATCCCAGCAAGTTGGAGTCTTGCATTTCTTTCCATAGAGATCTTCATAAGGATCCATCTGAATACTGGAGTGAAAGCTATTATTATAAGAAAATTCCACAAAAGGTAGGTGTTGATCCCAACCACCTTTGAAATCCATAGAGCAAGGTCTCAACATATCTTCTAGGGTTTGAATTGTTCTCTCAGACTGACCGTCTGTCTGAGGATGATAAGCAGTGCTGAAACTCAACTCTGTATCCAGAGTATGCTGAAGACTTTGCCAGAACTTCGAGGTAAATCTCGGATCCCGATCGGATATAATAGAATGTGGTACTTTATGCAATCTTACCACTTCCTTTACATATATCCTGGAAAGCTGATCCAGAAAGAAATCCTCTCTGATATCAATGAAGTGTGCAGACTTTGTAAGAAGATCAACTATGACCCATATAGAATTTTTGCCTTTGGATGTTTTAGAATGTCCTGTGGCAAATTCCATAGTGATGTTTTCCCATTTCCATTCGGGTATGGGTAATGGTTGTAACATCCCCTTAGACTTCTGTCTTTTGGATTTAACTTGTTGACAAACCAAGCATCGAGAGACAAATTCAGAAACATCTCTTTTCATGCCATCCCACCAGAAGTACTCTTTTGGGTCTCTATATATCTTCGTGCTTCGAGGATGAATAGAGAATGAAGAACTGTGAGCCTCATCCAGCAGCTCCTTCTTTAATTCGGGGATGGGAGGAACACAAACCCGATTCCTGAACATTATTATCCCATCACAATCAAGGTTGAATTCCAGAACGTTTCTCATGTTCTTTTGTAACTCAACATCTTCTTTCTCTGCCTCTTTAATATTCACATGTATAGATGGTTGAACATTCATTTGAGAAAGATAATATTTTTCCCCTTCCATTATAATTCCAAGATCCATCCTTTGTAAATCCATAAATATTGGATCTTTTGTGATCCTCGTCATGGATAAACTAGCATGGTCTTGTCGACTTAATGCATCTGCCACCTTGTTTTCTTTCCCATGGTGGTAATGGATTGAGCAGTCGTAATCCTTAATCAGCTCCAACCATATTCTTTGACGCATATTAAGCTCCTTTTGTGTGAAAATATACTTTAAACATTTATGATCAGTATAAATATCACACCTTTCACCATAAATGTAATTCCTCCAAATATTTAATGAAAAGATTACCGCAGCTAACTCCAAATCATGTGTTGGGTAATTTTGCTCATGGATTTTCAACTGTCGTGTGGCATAAGCTATCACCATATCATTTTACATAAGAACACACCCCAATCCCTTCTTGGATGCATCACTATAGATCACAAACCATTCTCCACTACAAGGAAGTGTGAGCATAGGTGTACTGGATAACCATCTTTTCAACTCCCTGAAATTCTCTTCACATTCTTCCATCCAGACAAACTTAACTCCTTTACGAGTCAACTTGGTGAGTGGATTAGATAATCGTGAAAAATCTTTCACAAAACTTTGATAATATCCAGCCAAACCAAGAAAACTTCGGATCTCAGTTACTGTTGTTGGTCTCGATCATCTTTCGATAACCACTTTTTTTTGCTGGATCCACAGATATCCCCTCTTTTGAGATTATGTGACCCAAAAATGCAACTTTTTGAAGCCAACATTCATACTTGGTAAATTTGGCATAAAGCTTCTCCTTTCTCAGGGTCTGCAATATAATTCTCAAGTGATCTTCAAGTTCTTCCTTTCCCTTTGAATAGACAAGAATATCATCTATAAAGACTACCACAAATTGATCAAGATAGTCTCTAAAGACTCTATTCATCGGATCCATGGAGATATCAGGGGCATTAGTAAGACCAAATGGCATCACTATAAATTCATAGTGTCCATACCTTGTACGGAAAGTCATCTTTGGTATATACTCCCTTTTGACCCTTAATTGATTATACCCTGAACGAAGATCAACATTGGAAAAGTATTGAGCTCCTCGTAGTTGGTCAAATAAGTCATCAATGCGTGGGAGAGGATATTTGTTCTTGATAGTGATCTTGTTAAGTTCTCGATAATCATTGCAGAGTCTCATTGATCCATCTTTATTCTTAACAAATAGAACAGGTGCTCCCCAAGGTGACGCACTAGGGCGTATGAATCCCTTATCAAGATTCTCTTGGAGTTGCTTCTTCAATTCCTGCAACTCAATTGGGGCCATTCTATAAGGTGTCATTGAAATAGGCAAAGCACCCGGTACAAGTTCTATTGAAAACTAAACTTCACGATTCGGTGGAAGACCCGGTAATTCATCCGGAAAGACATCATCAAACTCTCGTACAATGGGAATATTCTTAATAGTGAGTTTCTCACTATCCATTTGAGATAAATAACCTTCATTTATTGGAATCAATACCCATAAAATGGAAGAAATTTCCACTTGAAGGTTATGTTCATCCTTGCATTGATAGATGATCATAGATTGATCTGGAATATGAAATGTGACTTCCCTTCATTGGAAATTGATATGAGCTCCATATTAAAGAAAGCCAATCCATTCCAAGAATCACATCAAATACCACTATAGGAAGGGTCACAAGATTTGCAGGAAGCACTTTCCCACAAACTTCGATCGGAGAAGAATTATAAACTTTTGATGCGACTGTTGTGCCATTAGGTGTTGTCACAGCTAACTCAACATCTAATTGTTGAGGTAATACGGTTATACCCTTAGAAAATTCTTCAGAAATAAAAGAGTGGGTGGATCCAGAATCAAATAAAAGATTTGCTACTTTAGAGTGGATGGTAAGTGTACCTTTCACCACATCGTTATCGTACTCCACATCGCTGATAGAAATTTCATGTGACTTTCCTTTGCCTTTAGTCTTAAGAGTTTGTTGACGTCGACCATCATCATCAACCCTTGGATTAGGGAATTTATTGGAATAATGTCCCATCTCCTTGCACTTGAAACACTGAAGTGTAATAGGTTCATTCTGTGTATCCCTTTCTTTGTTTACATCAGTAGACATCTTCTTCCCATCATCGCGGCATTCAAATGCCCGATGACCTTCCTTTCCACATTTTAAACATTTACTTGTCCCTTTAAGACAACTCCCTCCATGTTTCTTTCCACACATTGAGCATAAGGGAAAGATCATCTTCTTTTCAGTGTTCTCTTTAGATTTTCCTTTGAATTCCATTTTCCTCTTCTTATCAAACCCATATGACTAATGGGTTACTCCAATCTCCATCTCGACTTTGAGAGCACATCGAACTATTTCCTCGTAGCTATTGAAGTCCCTTATGGATAACGCCCTTCGAAGACATGGTTTTAAGACACTAAATAATTGATCGATCTTACTCTAAGGTTGGATAATAATACCAGAAGCGTACCTTTCAAGTCTTGTAAAATTTGCTTCATAGGTACCAACAGATTCATCATCCTTTTACTTCAGTTCAAGAAACTCTTTCTCCATCTTTGTTCGGAGAATACAAAGGAAGTACTTATTGAAAAATAAGTTCTTGAACTCGTCATATTCCATGGACTCAATTTCATCCCTTTGACTCGTATTCTTAATAAGATTCCACCATTGATTAGCATCTCCTTCCAAACGATACACTTCAAGGATGACTTTATCATGTTCAGAACATTGATGAACTGAAAATATCTTTTCTGTAGTACTAATCCATTCTTCAGCAAATAATGGATCAGTAGACCCGCTGAAAGAAGGTGGACGTTGCCTCATGAAGGATTCAACAGAATGTTTCTCCTTCCTTTTCTCGTTTGGAAGTCCTGTATGATTCATAACTTGAGAAAGTTGTGTGAGAATGGCTACAAGATTTTTCATTCCATCTCCCATAATGTTTGGTTTCTCAGGGGGACAATCATTGCATTGCCTGTCGCATTCCGCATTAACACGGTTCCCTCGGGTTCCAGCAATTGACTAAAACCAAGAAGAATAGTGTGAGAAACACTAATTATAATAGGAAAACCACATAATCAGGAATAAAATTTCACACTTAAGGTCTTATCCTAGGTTATTCATTGCCATTTCTAAAACACAAATATTGTGTTCTATGCTTAAACCTATCCTTAGGGTTCTTACTAAGGCTTTCGCATCCTAGTATCCAAAGGTTGACTATACCTTTCCTCTGATACCTACTATAACGACCCATACTTTACATACATTGTTAATACTTCAAAATTTAAGCATACTTATTACAACATATAACAAAACCACGAAAGGACCGTATAGGTATAGTGTCTTTAGAAACTGGGAAACATAAACAACTGGTTCATAAAGCGTCTACACTGTCTCCCATTTATTTCATCATATCTATAGTCCCTTTTGGAATATCTTACTTAATAACCTTCTTCCTGACCTGGGGAAAGAAAACATAAAAAAAGGTTGAGCTCAAATGCTCAGTAAGGGTAAATAAAAGAAATATCAATCACATCATATACATAAGCACAAAACTTTTGGAAATCTTAACCTGCAAAAGAGATCATAATTTCATAACATGGGATAAATCATGGCAGTGAAATGTAATCACAATAATCAAAACTTAAAACATGAAACTTTGTGGCATACACACATAATCATAGATAATCATATCTTATTAGTCAAGACTCATTGCCAAGACTATCTTAGTGGACAAAGTCCATTTATGAACCGAGTCACCCTCGTTTCAGTCCTGTTTCACTGAACCGGTATAACCTACCGTTCCAGCCATGTCTATCTCATTAGATATAAAATCTTTACCCAATGCATTGGTGGGAGATATAGGTCCCATCCATCTCATAATGATACCATTCTTATGTGTGCCACAAAATCATAAATCATACATCATTACATAACCCATGTAATAAAAATGGGAATCTTAAACATTTTGACATCATAAAACAATTCATATAAGATAAAGGAATTCATAAAAATAATTCCATCACAACATAATAAAATAAATGTAATAATAGTTATATAAACAGAACCCTATATTATCTTAGATGGAAAATAATTTTGATAAAACACTTGAACTCTATTCTTGAGGAAAATATCCTTTCTACTTCAAAAACACTATTCCTTTCTTAACATGTCATTCAAATCTAAACTAAAAGATGTTGATTAAAAATAAACTTGAAAACTTGTAAAGTACGCTTCTTGGAAATAACATTTTAAAAATCCATTCATGCCGTATAAGTTAAAAAAACATTTTTCGTACTTTTGTCGGAAAAGTCAAAAAGTACCTCGTATGAAAAACGACAAAAGATTCCTTTCGTATCCTTTACTAAAAACTAACCGAAGGGTAAAACTGGATTTAAAAAATTGTAGGTGGATGGAAATAATATTACATATTGAGGAAACATGGATTTGGATGATAAAATACACCCCAGTAAATACTAAAGTATAAACAATCTCGGATACAAATGAGATTGTGATATTTCCCTTACCTTAGGTCCGATTTGCCTCGTAAGTGTCCGAACCTCCTGTATAATGATTTAAATAATGTTATTGACTTATTCCAGAACCATACATATTTTTATGATATCATATATGGTCATTTTCGTAGCTTCTTAGTAGTAATATTTCATTACCACTTGTTATTCGGGTGTTTATAACTTTTTATTCTTATGCGTGTTTTGTCGAATAAATTCTTATTCTTATATTTAGGTTATAGATAATTCATTTCCAGAATGGTATTAGTGTAATCTATATCATATTCATTAATTCAATTCATTTATATAATCATTATGAAATGAAGATCATGTAGAATGAGTCGCATCACATCGTGGAGACGGTATTCCGTACGTACGCACAAGTGATGATATCGTTCCTATGATCGTGGAATTTTATTGGAGTGTATGTATACTATTTCAGAATCAGTATTACTTTATAATAGTAATATATAGTCATTATTTACACCATTATACCCATCCAAGTAAGGTGGTGGTGGAAAATAGATTACACCACGGCGTGGAGACGGTATTCCGTACGTACGCATACGCGGTGAGTTCATTTTCCGTAGGATGGATAGATGGTGAAATAGGGTTGTTTAATACTTATAATAACATATCAGTATATGATTGATACTGATTTTATTACTTCATAATGAAACAACTAAAGAATAAGAAGTGGAAGAAGAAATAAAGATGAAAGAATCGGTAACGGACATTACCTCTTCTTTGAAGTGCTTCATTGAGACCTTCTTTTAGGGCACTAAAATTGGTCATTGAAGAAGACCAGGACCTCTAGAATTTCTCTAGGGAAGTGGATAGGAGTAATTGTCAGGGGTTGGCCGAGCTTGAAGCCTCAATTTGGTGTGAGGAAGAGGGGGAGGAGGTGCCCTTTTATAAGGGAGGAGAGGGGCACCTTTGGGAAAACTAAAAATATTATTTTATTATAAAGTCAAGTTCGGTTTTAAATAGCTCCAAATTGATATATTTCTAAGCTAAGGTGGGGATGGGTCGAAAACCTCTCATCTAATAGAATTTAGACATTTTTAGGTTCCTATTTTTACCTTATCATTTATATTTAACAATAAGTTAAATAAGTTTACTTTTACCGTGTCTTCTTGTGTTCTTATACTATAAGGTTAATAAACATACTATAAGCAGCCAAACGAACACCAAGTTGTTTATTATTAATATATATGACCTTATCTACGTCATTTGTCTGAACCTTAGATTTTTAGGAATAAAATAACAATTACTAATACAATATTTGTTTTAAAAACTATTTTATGTCAATTTTGACACTATTTAGTAATTGTTTTTTGTGAAACTCATAACAGAATTATTAGTTCGAACCAAGTTAATTAAATCAATACTAACATGTCATATTAACCTAGACAATTAGTTTAATTCATAAAAAATCTCAAATTACCTTTATTTTGGTGTTCATAACATTAATTATGTCAATATTTCATTAATAAGATAATTACTGCATCATCTTTGTGTCATAAATAAATTAAATTATTTAATGTCTAAAAATTACAAATAAATTACCATTATGTAGGAAATCGTTTTAGCTTTCTAATGAATATTTATAGTCTAATTTATCTTATTAATATCCACATATTAAAAATTATTTACTTATTTAACATTAATTTTAACTATTTTAACTATTCTTTAAATAAATTAATAATAAATGTCCTAATCTAATCCATGTGCGCCTAAATGGTCATATTTTATTTCTAAGTTTGTTTTTGGTCGAATTATACTTATCCAATAGAATTAGGACATGTGTTAGGGTAATAATAATATCATCATTACCCTTAATTACCCTATTTACTTTTAACTGTGGTAAAAAAAGTAAAAATTTACTATTCACCAAAAATTATTTTCATCTCATTGAACCACATTTTAGTCCTTGATATTAACCGTGCCTCTCGAATTTTCAAAATTCCACTCACAGAAGCGGTAAAATTATGTTTTATGAAAAATTCAGTTTTTTAACTACCGCTTAGTGGTTTCACTATTCATCAAAAATTGAAAGTTTTCAGAAAAATACGAAAATTTCACCCTAGGATAATTTTGATATTACGAATCCAAAAATGAAGTCCATTTTGAAAAATAAAATTTATAAAATTTCAAAAAGTTGTTATTACTATTCATAACGGCTAGTTTTAATAATATTTTAATAGCATATCGTTGTTTAGTGAAACTCTGTATTGCGTACGACACAAGCTATCGAGGAAGGTAGCGATTTCGTGTAAAGAAACCCAAGAAAGTGTTGTGTAGAAAAATATTCCTTTGATGATTTATATAACATAAAAGTCTCAGGTGTTACACATATCCAAGATGCTTAATCTGTGGAAGGCATGGGCCCCTTCGGAATCAGTGCCCGGAGAGAGTACTGTACAGAGAGGGTGGGTAGGTTCAGCTCCCACCTCAGTAGTAGCAGTTTCCAACTAGGAATTTTCAGCAGTAGCATCAAGGGAAGAAAGATATTGTTCCTCTGAGGGTAGGCGTTGCAGGAGGAGGCTGACATCATGACGCTCCTTAGGGACCTTGACCAGTGCGTGGTCGGGGAGGCGGTCGACCGCTGAGGGGCAGAGGAGATGGGTGTGGAAAGTTTCACGCCGCAGAGGCAGTAGTTCTAGCTGGGCCAGAAGTCATTTGTGGTATGATCATCTTGTTTAGTACTCTTGTATATGCCTTGTTTGATATAGGAGCTTCGCACTCCTTTGTTGCACCCAATTTGGCCTCTGCTCTAGGTTTAGACACTGAGAAACCTCCAATGCCCCTGGTGCTGAGCACAGCTGTTAGTGGTCAGACCGACTTGTCTTACGTTTGCCGAGGGTGTAGACTGATGATAGGGCGACATCAGTCTATCAGGGATATTCTACTGTTACAGATACCACCTTACGATGTCAACCTAGGCATTGAATTGTTGTTCTCTATATGATCCATCATTGGTTGCTTTCGAGTATGGGTCGTGTTTTTAGATTTGGGTAGCCAGCGTGTAACTCTCATTGGTGAGGGGGGTTTCCAAAAAAGCAGCAAACGAGAGAAGAAACTCCTTTCCTTGTTAGATAAACTATCAGTGGAGTTGGTGAATACAGAAATGGTGGAAGTCCCAGTGATCATCAGTGTGTTTATATACATCTTCCCTTAGGAGGTGGAAACTCTACCACCTCGACGTGATGTTGTGTTCGGGATAGGATTTAAACCTAGTGCCCATCAAATTTCAATGGCTCCCTACTGTATGAATCCTTATGAGATGCGGGGGTTACAGATTCAGATTGACGATCTGATGAAGAAGGGTTTTGTTCGACCAAGTGTGTCACCATGGGGTGCTCCATTCTTATTCGCAAAGAAGTCAGATGGTGGTCTAAGGCTGTGCATAGACTAACGGAGACTGAATCAGGTAACGGTCAAGAACCATTACCCTCTCTCAAGGATAGATGACCTTTTTGACCAGTTAAAAGGTGTAGGGTTGTTCTATAAGATTGACCTGCAGTCGGGATATCACCAGCTAAGGGTGAAGGACAGTGACATCTCGAAGACTGCATTCAGGAGCAGATATGGGCACTTTGAGTTTGTGGTCATGTTTTTTGGCGTTACGAATGCTCCAGTTGTGTTCATGGGGCTCATGAACTCAGTATTCCATGAATACCTAGATCGGTTCGTAGTCTTGTTTATTGACGACATCCTGATCTACTCATGATCAGAGGTGGATCACACTGAGCACCTGAGAATGGTTTTAGGGGTCCTCTGACAACACTAACTCTATGGGATGTTTCCATGTGCATGTTCTGGACACGATAAGTGCACTTCCTTGGGCATGTGGTGTCCAAGTAGGTAATTGTGGTAGACCCATTGAAGGTCGAGGCAGTTGTTTGTTGGGAAGCACCCAAGAACATGGCAGTGGTTCCTAGTTTCCTTGGACTTGTAGGCTACTATCGGAGGTTCGTTACCAAATTCTCCCGAGTTGCAGCACCTTTGACATCTTTGACCAAGAATGAATTGTCCATCATGTGGAATGGGATGTTCCATGCACCCTTTAGCTATCATAAGGAGAATTTGGCAAGTTCCCTAGTATTGAGGTTTCTAGAAGAAGTGGCGGCGTGTGTGGTTTTATGTGATGCTTTAGGACAAGGCCTCAGGTGTGTGCTGATGAAACGAAAAGGGGTGATCTCTTATGGGTCTAGATAGTTACTTCCCCATGAGCGTAATTATGTCACCCACAATCTGGAGCTTTCAGGGGTCATGTTCTCGCTAAAGTTGTGGCAGAACTACCTCATCGGGGAGCGCTTCGCGGTCTTCACGAATCACAAAAACTTGAAGTATATCTTCTCCCAGTGTGACCTGAACTCACAACAATGAATTTTAATGGAGTTTATTCAATACTAATACTTTGATATTTACTACAACTTTGGAAAATGTAATGTGGTGGATAATGCCTTGAGAAGAAAGTCGCAGAAGGATGTGGTTCGAGAGTCGATAGATGCCCGGAAGGAGATGGAGGAGTTGGCTGCCCTGCTCCTAGAAGCGAGGGAGGATGGAGGTAGAAGTTGTTTTAGATGATGGTGGAATCCTCTCTACTATGGAATGTGGAGGAGTCTTAGTGGGGAAACTTGGAGAGTGAAGTGATGCATGACCGGGTTAACCAAGGTGATTCTCCGGAAGGGTGGATAGAGGATGGTCATAATCAAATTCTTTTCTGAGGAAACATGTTGGTCCCAGAAGAAATGTGTGAAAGGGTTCATAGGGAGTTCCACAACTCACCCCTAGCACTACACACATGTGTTTACAATAAGTAACAGGGTCCGAGGAGTCAATTTTGGTGGCCCGGGGTAAAGCGGGTGGTGGTAGAGTTCGTGGCCATTTTTCTATTGTGTCAGCAGTGGAAGGCTGAACACCATGTTCTAGGAAGTTTTTGCAGCCTTTAGACGTCACCAAGTGGAAGTGGGATGACATCTCGATGGATTTATTCACAGGGATACCCATGGTTCAAGGAGGATGTGACGCTATCTAGGTAGTGGTGGACCATTTGACGAAATTGGATCACATTCTGGTGATCAAGGAGTCGGGAGTAGTGGATCCCTTAGCATGGAGTTATGTAGATGAGGTGGTGTGGTTGCATGGATTTTTGAGGTCCATAGTCTCAGATAGGGATGTATGGTTTACCACATGAATCTGGAGAGGATTACAGCATGCTTTCGGCACCCTGATATGTCTTAGCACTACATTCCATCCCCAAACAGAATGGCAGACAGAGAGCACCATCCAGACATTGGAGGATATGCTTAGATAATGTATTCTAGACATTGGGGGATTGTGGGTGTGACACATGACTTTGGTAGAGTTTTCCTACAATAATATAAATCACTCAACCATTGTCATGGATCTATTCGAAGCCTTGTATGGAAGGCCATGTTGCTCATTCGGGTGCTAGACCGAGGTTGGGGAAACAACTGTTCTTGGCCCGGAGGTGGTGCAGAGCATGACGGAGAAGATTCATCTTATATTGGAGAGGATAAAGGAGGCTTAGGACCGGAATAATTCATATGCCAATAATAGGAGGAGACCCTTGGAGTTCAATGTCAGGGACCACATATTCTTGAAGGTCTCCCCTCGGTGTGGAAAATGGAGGTTTGGAAGGGGGAGTAAGCTTTCTCCAGGGTTCATCGGACCCTTCAAAGTGTTTCGGAGAGTCAGAGAAGGGGATTATCAGCAAGTGCTACCACGGCTGCTATTGAGAATACCCAACATCTTCCATGTATCTCATCTCTGAAGGTATCTACATTATGAATCATATGTCCTCGACTGTGGAAAGCTGGATATCGAGGACGATGTGACTTTTGTGGAAAGACCGGTGAGGATCGAGGATCGCGAGAAGAAGGTGCTCCATGGATGAACCATTACTTTGGTTCATGTGTTGTGGATGCATGGAGGGCTCAAGTAATGTACCTGGGAATGGGAGACACAGATTCATTCCTAGTACCTAGAGTTTTTTTTCATTTTGTTCTATTTTTTGTACATGTTTTTGATGGAACACTTTACCTAGTTTACTATGGAATGTGTGGAATTCCTTATTCTCTGAATGTGTGTGAAGAGTCTCAGAAATGGGGAGGGGAGGAACCAATCCCTAATAAAGACACATTAAGGTGGATGTGATTAAACCAATGCGGGCATGTCAGTGCCGCCCAATGCGGATAGTATCATGACATGGAGGAAGAAACTCCATAACCCATATGGCCTGGCAGTTTGACCCTTTAATATTGCCTTCTTACTTTAGGGAAAGGTGTTCTAAGAGGTGGATGAGGTTCACTCCTGAGATTATCTTTCGAGGTGGTTGTTTGAAGCCCATATTTTTCTTTGGTCTAGTTTTGATTCTAAAGGGCGATAATAGTTTGAGAGGTATCTGATGTCACGGACCGGACCCACCTGGTCCAATACTTTTCCAAAACACGGCTCCACCGAAACGGTGGCACTGGTCATGGGGGAAACAGTTAAGGTGGCACCATGATGGTCTCACACTAGTCACAGTGGCACTGGTCATGGTGGCACCGTGACGGTGGAATAGTGACAGTGGCACAGTGACGGTGACACCGTGAGGGTGACACCGTGACGGTGGCACTGTGTCCTCCCCGTGTCTTCGTTCTTTTTCTAGTTTTCGACTTTGTTTTTCTCCAGTAACGTATATTATAATTTAATTCCCCTTTCAAATACATTTAAATCCCATAAATAATATCTAAATCCCCAAGAGTTGGGAGACCATTAACATACAAAAAAATTTGGTTTTTCCCCGGTGTCACTCCCTTCCCCGTATCTCCCAGATCATCCCATGTTACACGTTTCCTTATGATTAAAGAAAATTTTTTAATGACAAACTGTTATGCCACAACCCCGATGGGAATAGTTAAATGAGAATTTAATCCCATCATGTGTAACATACCAACAGCAAAGGAAACCACAATATGACTTTTAAGCGGTTCAAAATTCTTTATCCCATAACAATGAGATCTCATATTTATATCACGCTACAGTTTCTTCCTTCCCCTTCATGGTAGGATTTCATTCTTCTCCCTAGTGTACTTGGAGTCCCTTCTTTCCCATGGCTTGTGGTGTGCCTGTACTGGAGTTTTTCTGCTCGTCCTTCAAGTCCCTAGAGTTCCTCCCCTGCAAGTCACACACCCACAGTTCTTGGCTGGTGGAGAAGAACTTCGATCCTTGATCAACCTGGTAGGGATTTTCCTTCGTCTCTCTTTACTGTGTGTCATGTGGGGCAGTTATACTACTGTTTCTGTAGGAATGGATTAAACTAGACCTTAACAAAGATAACAAATGGAATTATAAAGAATTAATGGGGTGATTGATGTTCTGCTACTTTTCATTACACTTGATTATTTATGTTATGAATTGTGTGGGCCTATGACCACTGGAAATCTTGGCTGTTGGTGGTCTTTCCTGGTGAATTAATGAACCTATGTCTTATATGATGATTGAATGGCTCTAACATGGGAATTTGGTTAATCATGTAAACTTGGCTGATTAAATTAATGTCCAGTGAACAACAATCCTTATGTGATCACCCTGGTTAACCAAATAGAAAAAAGAAAACATGGTGAATGATGTAATTGAGTCTCAAAACATCCTTATTCTGTCTCGGTGGCTTGTCGGTTTGTTCCGTTAGATGCTTATGGGGTGACGTGGATGAGGAAGGGATCCTCTATTATGGCACGATTATTGGTTATGAATCTGAAACTGTATGGGGCTATATCTCGAGGCTTGGTTTGGTTCCAGTACATTGAGGTATCTCACTGATCCCTTTGTTGTTTTGACTTCTCAAGAGAACCAGGTGTGACTGCTTAAATTATTGTTTGGTTGTTTCTCTTTCTCTGGCTGGTGGTTATGCCTGTGAGTTGCCCTGTATTGTAGAATTCACCTAAATTGGATCATTCGAACATGAAAACAAGAATGGTTAAAATGGGGAACTTGTTTTGGGAATGAGTTGTGACTTGACCATGAGTGTTGTGCCTTATATTATGAATGAATAGTAACAAGGGTGTTGTGCTTAGGTTTCCTTTGGGAACCCTAGGTTGGGATGAATGATTTATACCAATACATATATCTGTAGTTTTTATGTTTCTTATTCACTACCCACCCAAGTTGAGCTCTTAGTTCCGAACACCCCCATTTAATGGGGGAGGGTGTTTTCCCAAATATCCTATGAGTGGATGGTTATTAGCTCCTTTTCGGCTCACTTTTCCAAATAACCCAAGACTCTTCGGGAAGGCTGTGATGGCATGAGATCTATTATAGCCCATGATTCTTCGGGCAGGGTAGTTGTGGTGGATGGCCTAGGTGTCTGTAGGAAGGTTGTTTCCCAAGAGTCTTTGGGATGAGGCCCAGGTGTCTTCGGGCACAGCAGTAGTTGTTATGGCCCAGGTGTTTGATGGCGTGGTTATGCATGGTGGTTGTGGACCATGTGTTTGTAGGTGGGATGGTGGTTGTGGAGGAGGTGTTTGTGGGTGGGATGTGTGGTTGTGGCCCAGGTGTGTGCGGGTGGGTGTGGCAGTGGGATTGCGGTGATAATGGAGGGATTGGTTCGATGCATAGAATTCCTTCAATAACTAGTGGTAAAATGGCAGGAGGTCGCAAAATATCAATGTTATATTACTATACATTACTTGACTTGCATTATTTAAAAAGTGTGCCTTGGTGGGGCTTGGGTGGATAGTTTTCCTTTCTACGTTCTTTGGTTATCTATTTTTCCACGGGGCAATAGAATGACTCCCCACTTGTGTAGGAGAGTCTTTGGTTTTCCCTACTAAGTTTACTTGTTTGCTCACCCTACGTATATAAAACTACTTTCAAACTTCCAGGAGGACTTCCGGATTGTGCGGGGCCGTACTAGCTCAGATGTTGGGACAATTGCAGTTGTGGTATTTTTTTTCTTTGGTTTTTTACCTTTGTAGTCTCCTTGTACTTTGTGGTATTTACTTTTGTAACATGCATGTGTGAATGGTTGTATTTGGCTTTAAATTTACTCACAGTTTTGGTGTTGTTGGGATTTACTATCTTATCTCCCGATCATATTAATGAAAAAGGGTAATGTCATCCATCTTGTTTGTGATTATATAATATTGGTGCTAGTCGCCACTCCGGGACCTATTGAAGGCATGTCTTAGGGGTCATTATCTCTCCTTCAACATGAAGAAGGATGGGTCTGGAAATATGCTATCCTTTCCCTTATCTTGGTGAAGGTGGGTCATGACAAAAATAGTTACCATATTAAAAACCCATAATGAAATAAATAAGGAATCATAGGAATTAAGAAATTTTTTTACAAATTGTTCTTATTTTGTCTTGTAGTGGTGTCTGTAAACCATATAATCACTGTGATCCAATATTAATCAATTTTTGAGGAATTGTAGGTGATTTTTAATTCCAAACGGTGAATACTGTTGATTTTTTAAATGATTTACACTCCTTCTCAACAATAAAATCAAATTAAATCCACTCACTTATTCATAAAACTCTAACAATTTGGATCATCAAAACTGTACCAAAATAACTTCCCAAATTAACTGAAGTTATAATAAAATCCAAACATTTGTGAAAAATCAAACAAAGGAAGGCATGTGGTTCAAATCAAAATGAGTTACCTAAAAGAGATGGGAGATTCATCATCGAGTATTTTTTATTTATATCTTTCTCCAACCCCATGAATTCTGAATATAACATTTTTATATAATACAATCAGTATACCAAATTTATTTATATGTTGTTATTTTAATAGTATAACATAAAACCACAATAACATCCATCAAATAGATTACAAAATCATCATTCAAGTCTAAGACGGTTTACCACCTTACGAACTGATGTCGTTCTCTTTTCCAATACCACATATTAAGGATCAAAATAATGATAGATATAAAGAATATATATTATATTTATAACATAATTATAAAATTGGATTATTTATATCTTATATAACCTTCTTTTCATCATATAAAATAGGGTATGTGATAAAGTCGCTTGTGTGTACAATCGACTTGCGCCTTGCAAAACAATGTGAAGCAATTTTGACTAACATTTTAAGTGGAAGGAAATAAGGGTAATCATAATGAATATATATGAGATAAATTAAATAATATCTTTATTAAGGAAATAATTAAATTTTTTAATGTATCATATCATTTTACTTATATCCTTTTTAGTCTCTAAAATAATGATAACGTCGTTCATTGACGTGTGGACAACCACTCCTCAAAGCGATGTGATTCCTTTTATATCACTAGAATGATATATATAAGAATACATAATTAAATTTCCGGTTATAAAAGATATAATTATCATTATTTAAAATATAAAATATTTTTTACCATCATTTCATAATTTTCAATCAAAAATGGAAATTTTTCTCATGCGTACATGAAACTTATAGTCTCTATGATCGTAAAGTTAGTTAATTTTTCAAAATCATTTATCATAAATTGTTTTCAATATAATGTTTATTTATAATTATTTCTTTATTATTAATCGTTATATGTTTAATAAAGACCTTGTTTACCATTTTCAACCTACCAAAGTCATTTTTTACACATAAAACAATATGGTCAAAACAACATACTTAAACATAGCTTATTAAGTAAATATATATAACTTGTTTATAATTGAAATAAAACTAATAACTAAATTGTAAAAAAAATTCATAATTTGAATATATTTAATAATTTCATTATTTAGGAAGATAAAGAACAACTTTTACGAATCAGACTAAATGTAAGGATTTTTCTCATCTAACGTTTATTTCTATGAGATATATACCATATTTACCACTTAGTATTTGTGTGGGGTTTATATAATCACTGTGAAAGTATTTTATGATTTTTATACATAATATTATGTGGAATTACATATACCTATAATGATATCAATTTCATGGGGTTTATGGTTTCAAATTTACAAAAATAGTAATTGATTTTTGACACAATTTCCATTTTTTGACATGTTTATCATGTTATAAATCTATCTTCTTTCATGAGGTGTATAAACTTATACATTTACATTTTATATCATTAATCTCCATATTTTAATGATATTATATGTTTCATTTAATTTTATTCCTTCACGTGGGTTATGATTCAATGTTACAAACATGGTAAAAGTACATTGCTACAATCTAACAATTTATTAGGGTTTTGTAAGATTAATTATCTTTGGGTAAAATGTTATAATTATAATGAATTATATTATAATATGGTTATTAATGATAGTTTAATGTATTAGTATAACTTTTATATTATTTGGTACTTAGAATAAATTATATTTTTTTACGATAGCCAGACATTGTTTCTCGCATCGATCAAAAATCTATTATCATCAAAAACCATCTTATATGAACATGTTATCAATCATATTTTTATTGTTTTAAAATAATTTATTTAATATATATTTAGAAACTTTTACCATTTTATAAAATCTAAAATGAATCTTATTTTTATTTGCATGTGACGAAATGTTTCTAAAATTTTTACAACATAAAAAATAATGTTTTATTAACAAGCATGACATGTAAGGACTTACCCGTTGTCTTGACTAAAATTTAATTAATGTTTAATTTTCATGTTTACGGGGTTATTTTTAAAGAATATTTTTCTTATTATTCATTAAATTATAATTTTTTAATGTTTATATCAAGGAAAATATTTTATAAATGTTTATTGTTTAAAAATGTGATTTTAAAAATTAAAATGACATTTTCCTCAAGAATATTTTTTATAATATTTTAATTGTTTTAAAATTCACCCGTGTCAATAAGAAATTTTGCTACCTATCCTCCAATAGTGATATTATTTATTGATACTATATTCTTTCTTTATCTGGATGGATTATGATTCTTTCAAAGTGATTATTATAGAACCCAGTTATTTTCTACGAGTTTTTCATGTTTCAAAGAGAATGTTACAAAACACATTTATTTTATATTGGTTAATCATGTAGTGAAAAGAATAATTTTTTTCAATTATTTATTATTAAATTAATTTTCTATGTGTATTTTTCATGTTTTTTTCTTGAATATTATAAATGATGGGCATGCCCAAGTAGTATCAGCATGCCCCTTTATTCCTTATATGGTGGCTACACATAGATAGAGCTCCAATTAATTGAGTAATGGTTTTTCTCTCTTAATAATTATATTGATAGTCAACTATATGGTTTTTTAACAGTAATTTATATATAAGGCTTCTATATTGGTTATATGATATTATGTTACAATATGAAGATATGTTTTATCTATATTTTTTTAGGTTTTATAATGATTCATTTGATCAAGATAAATATCATAGGGAACATGATTATTAATTATTTTTAATATTTAATTTATTAATTCATTATTGTATGGTATCATGTTTGATGATACATTTAATTATTGGTATGAATATTCATATGTTATAGTAAGTCACAATGATTATTTCATCATACCATTATTATTTTCATATGATCACTAATGAAATTCATTTACAAATTCTTATGTTTGACTTTAATGACTTCTTCTAAGCTCTCCCTTATTATGTTTCCTTTTCCCAAATTTTCAAAAAAAATGAGGTTGAATAAGCAATATCTTGATGGTATTTCACAGGGGTGATGATGATGTATTAATTAGAAAAATAAATAATGTGTTAAAGGGTATAAATTATCATTTAATGTCCTGTGAATTATTTATGTATCAATTTTTCTTTATTATAGAAAACACTTACCCTAATGGTTTATGATGTTATAAGTTATCCATGTTTTTATTTTGAGGTTGGAAGGTTTAGATGAAAAAATTTCAATCATAGTTGTCTGTATCAAATAATGAAATGTAATGTTTAAAATTTTCAAACTGAATCTGGGAGTGTGGGAAAAGGGAAGTTATAAAACATCTGATGTTTTTACCTATATTGTAACATCCCACTCCATTCCATTGGCTTAAGTGGGAAGTGGAATGCTAAATGGCCTTAAGTGACATTTGTAAGGTTCCAAAGTCTGGGAATACATGATGAGGGATTCAAGAAAATCTGTGTAACATTTTTTCACATAGAAAAAAACCAACCAAACAAGACATTGTCAATAGACTACAAGATGCATGTCAATAATCAACCCAATAAATTCATTACCAAACCCCAAGAAAATAATTCCATAACAAATTCCAAAATGCCTATACAACCATACCAAATATCAAAGCACAAAGAGGTAAACTACACAACAAGACACAAATGTGCTAGGAAACTATCCATATCTCCACACAAATCATTATTCTATTTGCACAACATATCACTAAAGCATTATGTCAAACCACTAGAAAAACAATATGGGTTATCCTTACTTGTGTCCCAAAATACAATATCTACAAAAGCACCAATGTGACCAAGCATGGGTGAGTAACAATACTCATAAGGTTATTCCCAAATTACATCCCTACACACACCATTATAAAAGAAACATTATCACATTTATATTAAATAGTTGATGTCAAACATTAAATATTTTCACATAATACTACAAGGAAACCCCTCCTTTACCATTCAATTTTCACCCACATGCCCACAAGACAAAAGAAATCCAATCAACCATGCCACAAACCATTTCCCATTTCTCATTGAACACCCATTTCCATCATTCATAACATTCCACAGTCCATCATTAAATGGTGACTCACACACCCAACCAGTAAACAACCACGGTGGACCTTCCATCCAATCCCATTATCCTTTTCACAATCTACTGGTACTTCACACCCACTTATCCTTTGATGGTGGCCCTAGAATCCCATATCCAACCTATTTTTATAGTGGTACTCCCAACCAACTTCACACACACAATTCAAAGAATCCATAATACTTAACCAACCTTATGTATATCACATCATGGTCACCAATTGATGAAACAATTTATCGACCACAAAACACATCCTTGTGGAGGTCAACAATTTCAACACCATCCAATTCATTCCAATAAAACACCCATTTATTTAAAATACCCTTTAATCATTTTCCAAGAACAACCACATTTAAATAAACAACATATTTATTGAAAAACATCCTTCCCAAATCATTATTCATTATCAAAACCAAGCAACCAATTTTAAAATATACATTTTAAATCCCACAAAACAACCCTCTTTCATCCATATCATATTTCTCCCAACAATCCCCAACCCTTCACCCAATGGGTTTCAACCAAGATTTATCACATCATATAAGAAATTATTTTCGATGAAAACAAAATAATTTAAACAAAAACCAGTAGTTATAATTAGGTTGAATTGAGAGAGAAGATATCTACCATTAGGGTTCTTATGAAATCGACCAACAAGAAACTGCACCACCAATCCGGTGAACAAACATCCAGAACTACTCTAAATCCTCTTCCCTATCATCAGCAAACCCAAAAGACATAACTCTAAACTACAAATACCCAAGATCATGATCAATCAGATGTATACCTAGAGAACTTATAGAGTGGGAAGTTTATATATAGAGAAAACCAAAGAGAAACCAACAGGATATACTTACATGGGAGAAATCCCCTTCAATGCACCTTGTAACCCCTTCAAATTCCTTCCATAATGAGTTGTAGAGAACCCCTAGACCTTGAGAAGCGGAAATTCCATTTTTTTTGTATGGTAAAAGAAATGGGTGAGTAACGGTGAATCCAAACTAACCCCATATTAAAAAAAAAATTTAATGGGCCCCACGATTATCTCCCTTGATTAGGCAAACCGTATGCAAACCATGCAGATGCTACTTCCTTGAATGTATCTCGCCCAGCCTCCACACATGGTTAGACAAACTGTGCACAAACCATTTGGAACCCCATTGAAATAAGTTGCACAATTTCTTAGGTAAGCCACACAGTTTCCCTTAACAATGCCCAAATTTTGTGCTCTTAAAAAGGCCTATAAACTTTTCCTAAAAAATTACAAACTATACCAATATAATCCAAACTCATCCAATGAACATTAAACACATTAAAATGACTAAAAAGGCTACATAACTCAAACTGGGGGTACAACATTCTCCCCACCATTGGACATTCCATCCTCCTAATGTAGAGAATAATTACATTAACGAAAGGGATCCGCCCATTCCCCAGCCATCTCCTTCTCCAAATCATAAGTCTCCTCATGAATATGACAATTCATCCTCAAAACATGAAATAAACGATTTATTTTACCTTGAAAAACATTCTCTTACCTATCCACAATCCACACAATCACATGCAGCAAAGAAGTGTCTAGTTCTAGCTCAACATGATCCCAACGAATCACATGGTCACGATCCAACAAATACATTTTCAACTGCGACTCATGAAATAGATTGTGCACAACATTGAACCATGGTGGAAAATCAAATTGATATTCCACCTCTTGAATCCGATCAAGAACCTCAAAAAGGCCCAAAATAACTTGGAAATAACAAACCCTATTTTCTGAACTAATGATGTCCCATCCTAGAAGAGATCCTCAAAAAGACATGACCACCAACCTCAAATGAAAATGGTTGTCGACAGTGGTCTGAATATGTTTTCCGATGACATTGAGCTATCTCCATATTTTTTCTGATCAGCATGATTACCACTATAGATTCTTGAAAAAGGTTCATTTCGATCATCAAAGCCTCACATGTTTGCACCCAACATAATAGATAATGATATGGATGCCCATGAAATGCCTCAAACAGATCCATATGTATTGATACCTGATAACAATTATTATTGGATAACTCCACAATGGGAAGTGATCCTCCCATGAACCACTAAAATCCATCACCAATGCCTTTAGCATATCATCAGTGGTTTGTATTGTCCACTAGGATTGGATATTCATCTGAGGATGAAATGCCAAGATCATTATCGACTATGTGTTAATGGATTGTTGTAATGATTTCCAAATAACATGAGAACTGCTGACCTCTATCTGATAAAATTGATACCCGAACACAATTCCTCTTTAACACTTCCCGAATATAGATTTTGGAAATATCCATCGCCATTTGAGATTAACAAATCTGGATGAAATGAGAAGACTTTGTGAGCCGATCCACAACCACCAATATGGAATCATGTTTTTAGACCATTCTCAAAATTCATGTCATAATGTCCACCAATATTTACCCCCACTAAAAAACTGGAATACACAAAGATTTCCATAGTCCTGTAAGTTGTTGATGTTCGACCTTGACTTTTTGACAATTCAACAATTTGTTGAAAAGCCCGGAAATATTCCTTTTCAAACCATTGCACCATAAGAGTGCTTTCAATGCCTTACACATATTCTAAATTCCAGGATGGACAGACCACCTTGAGGGATGATAAGCATTGAGAAGTTTCTCATGACAAGGCACATGTACCACTATTGGATTCCGAAAACACAAGACTGAATTCACATTTAGTTCCCAGCCTTCAGTGGTCTCCCTACAATTGTGGTTTGACCTCATCGCTATACATTCTGAATCAGATATCAGTGTTTTTGAAAAAATACCAAAAATTTCAAGAACAAATGAAACCAGAAAGAAGATTTCTCTGTCTCCCCAGTACTCAAATTCCCACCACATGTCGACTATGATAGACATAAACTACCACCGATATGATGCATTTATCACCACCTATTCATGTGATTTCCTACATAATGAATCAACACCCGAATTTACTTTAATCTATGAGTAAATTATGTAATAATAAAATATCTAGAGATATTCCATCCATATACTTTTCAATAAATTCAAATATAATTTTCATGAAATATGCATTAATCTATTATGGTCAGTAAATGTTGTGAATTTATCACTAAAGAGATAATGACACCACATTTTTAAATCATGAACCACTACCACCAACTCCAAATCATTTGTTGGTTAGTTCTACTCATGAAAACTCTAGTGACATGATACATATACAACCACATGACACCCTGTATGAGAAAACTCCCAAATCATGATCCCAATGAATCACAATACACCACATACCCTTTCACTAGTTATTGAAAAACCAATATTTATGCTGATGTATGGTGACCCATTCACACTTCAAATAATTTTTGACACTACTCATCCCATTGAAATGATACATTCTTCATTGTCGAAGCTTCCATCAGTGAGTAAAATTCTCATAAATCATGAATAAAACATCAATAAATTGCAGGTGGATGAAGGAAGCTCTATTTCGTGAGAACATTCTTTGGAGGTTGCAAAGATATAACTTCATAGAACATTTCCATATCAACTAAAACACCTTTATCCAAAATAACATTTCAATGGAAATGAAAATACAGTATAAAAAATCCACACTTTTACTATTTTTCATAAAACTAATGATCCCTCATGATCCTGAACTCTATCACCATGTGCTGCTCATGCTTTAACCTTGTCCCCAAATACACCTATATATCATCAACAGATACCTCCAGAAAAGAATATAGATATCTCTAAAATTTATGATTCATCAATGCCACGAACACAACCTATGTATTTGTTAGACCAAAGGACATATCCACATACTAGTAATCCCCATATTTACTTTTGAAAGATATGTTCGGAAGATCCTCTTACATTACCCTTAATTGATGAAATCCTAACATAATTTCAATCTTTGAGAACCATCGATCTCCCCTCAACTGGTCAAGAAAATCATCAATACATGGAAGTAGATACCAAATATTTATTATAAGTTGATTGATTCTTGTATAATCCACACAGAGCCGCAAATATATATTCACCTTTTTAATGAACGACACATTTTCTACCCATAGAGATGTGCTAGGATAGATGAACACTTTGTTTTATAACTCTTTCAATTTCACCTTTAATTACCTCAATTCTTTAGGTGCCATTCAGGTTGATAAAAGTGAGACAGGACTGGACCCAGAAGGAGTTCAATTTTGAACTCCATATCTCTCATGTGTGGAAACACTGTTATTTCATTGGGAAATACTTCCATAAATGGATCCAAAACATCTAGATGAATAATATGGTCAACACCTTCCATTTATTCCAATGACAGGGCCACTAACTGATTCAAGATCATTCCAGGAGTTGGTGAAAAAAAATATGCCCCCAAATTTTACCTCTTCAACCCACTGAAGATATGTTCAACTGTATCGTACACTGCTAAACTAACCATTTGTGCATTGCAATCGAAGTGGGCCTTAAACATTTTCATTCAATACATTCCCAAAATTATTTCATAAGTATCTATCTATAGCACTGAGAGATCCCACATCAATTCAATATCGTCCACCACTAAACAACACACTTTAAATAGGAAGGCTTTACACTATATTTTCCCCGGATGAGTTTGTTGTTTCAAAATAGAAGGCATCATTAACACAGTCAAACATAATAAACTAATAATACCAGAAGAAAGAAAATAATTTGACACACCCATATCATACAATTCATGCATTACCATGGAATTAAAATGTTCTATACCTCTCATCGTGGAAGGTCCTAAAATATCATCCATCAAAATATATTTTGCTCCATAAAACTACTTACTGAAAACACTCTACCCATTATTACCCTGATAAGGTTTCATGATACTACCAAAATAACCATGACCAACTTTACTCTCCTGCTAATGGGTATAAGATTGCACCTATCCTGTCAAGGAAAAAGAACCCTATGACCCCTGATGAGTGTCACAGACACCTGAACTCAGAGCATTATGACAATAATGCTAGAGATTCCTCATCTGCATAGAATTATGACATGCTTTTAGTTGTTCCATACAATCCTGATGGATGTGTCCTGTATAGGAACACCAAAAACATGCTATCTTACTCTAAGTCTATGGAGAAAATTCACCAATCCTACCATCCTTTTATTATTTTTACTCCCACCCTATAAATAAGTGTCCCTCTTCGGCTTGAACCTGGTTTTGGAGTTTCCACTATTCAGTAGGGGTACTACCATATTTACCCTACCTATAGCTCCCTAAAGATCTCACTTAGGAACTATAGCTCTATTCTCCATTTATGGTTAATCATTTAGAAACATAACTTTTATATTGGAACCAATTTCTTGCGTCATCCCAACTTCAATAATTCTTGTCTTTAATGATGTACTACATTACACCTCGGTTGAAAACCTCCATATGTATATAAACATTGCTGCATATTTCATTACGACCATGTTTCCTTGCTTCAAACTGAAAAAACTCATTGTACATAGAATTGTAAATGTATGAGGGAAGAATAGTTTATTAACAATTTATCAAAACCCCCCATTGTAACAAAATTATCTATCCAATCTTGGACCTCCACCTCCTTCCACTAAAGGGACAGATCTTCGAAAAAGTACATTGATAACTTCACATTCAACTCGACCAGTTTTCCCAAAAATTAAATGTCCTATTCATTATATATATCCATGCATCATCCCTTTCTAGATAAAAATCACCCCTAAAAATTGGTGGAATACGCCATTGAAATATTTGACTATACTCTACAATAGATATTGGGTCACCTTAGTCTCAGGTACAACAACATTTTTAGAAGATTCATTCGGTTGGTCTCTACGATGCCTACCATGTTACATTTTTATCAACACAATAACCACCAAATCTCCCACACCCTTAAAAAGAGAGGGTATAAAATTTTCAAATTAAATACATCACAACTATCACTACTAGTCTTTCCACAAGTTCAAATTTTCCATGTTTCACTTTTTTGAAAAATCCACCATGATGTAAAAATCGACCCATTTATGAAATACCACATGTTTCATTGTTTGAAATCCTTCTGTTTTGAAACCCAATTCTGTGTTTTCAAAATCCACACATCCATATAACAACATTAATCATTATACACAAATGAAATATACATCATAAAGGGAAGACATTTCTACCATGCATTCCATGCCCATCTCATTTACTACACCCATAACAATGATAATTCAATTTCTTATAAGTGTCACCAAAACACTTATATACCCAAATACTTGGTAGCTCAATGATCAATATAAATGGGTTACCTACATCCATCAATTCTATAAATTCAATATTTTGATGATATTATGTCTTCCAATCGTCCTGGCTCATGGAATATTCCATGAATGAATGCCAACACCAAAACCAAAAATCACCGCTAAAGGATCGAACAACAACTCTCTCTTGAAATCCAAGGACCAAACAAACTGATACAACTTATAACATCCTGATAAATCACATTGGCATGAGAGTGAGGATAAAATAAACATGTCCTTTAGTGATGTTCCCAAGTCACTAAAGGATAACAATAAATTCTGATGGCTTCATGAAAATTGGAGAATTGGTTTTCCCTTAGAATAAAAACTACAAAACAAGACATTATCAACAGACTAAATGATGGATTTGTACATGAAACCCAACCCATAAATTACCAAACTCTAACCAAACTATTCTATAAAAAATTCCCAAATTCTAATTCAATAAAACCAAATATCAGGGTAACAAATTGAACACTACACAATAAGACCCAAAAGACTAGGACACCATCCATTTCTCCACACCAATCACAATTCTACTTTCACCACACCTCACCAAATATTCATGTCGAACCACTAGAAAAAATAGATGCTTTACCTTACCTATGTTCTAGAATACAACATCTTCAAAAGAACCCATGTTCTGATGAATGGATGAGTAGCAAAACTAAGTAAGAGTTTTACAAATGGCATCCCTACACACACCAATAAAAATGTTCCATTTTCATATTTATATAAAACAATTTATATAAAACATTAAATAAGACTGTATCTTATAGTATTCCAAACACTCATTTACCATGTAATTTTCATCCACATGGCCAAAACAAATTGGAAATCCAAACAACCATGCCACAAACTATTTTACATTTCTTATTATCACAACCATTTCCATCTTTCATAACATTACACAAAAATTAATACATTGGTGAATCACACACCCAACTAGTATACAACTATGTTGGATCTTCCAGTCAAGCACATTATCCAATCCTCAATCTAGTGGTACTTATACCCACTTATCCTTTGATAGTGGCCCTTCCATACACTATCCATCCTCTTTTTATAGTGGTATCCCCACACACTTCACACGCAAAATTCAAAAAATCAATAATAAATAACCAAAAATAAGTGTATCACATCAAGGTCACCACATACTACCATCATTTTTTATACCTCCAAACAAATCCTTATGCGCATCAACAAGATCAATACAAGATAATTAACTTCAAAAAATTGCCCATTTATTAAAAACACCCATTAACCATTTTCCATGCCCAACAACAATTCAATAAAAAATATCTATATTGAAAACCATATTTTAGAAAACAATTTTCATAATCCTAACCAAAAAATAAATTTTAAAATCTAAACTTTTAAATCACACCAACAAACCCAAATATAAAACTTATCCCATTTCACAAAAAAATCCCAAAACCATCATTAAATGAGTTTCCACCAAGATTTCACAAATCACAATAGAAAATAAGTTTCAAAAAAAGAAATTAATTGCAACCAAAACCACTATTTCTATCCATGTGGAGTCGAGAGAGAAGCCACTTAACATTAGGGTTCTGGGAAAATCGATCTACAAGCAAACAAAAAAAAATCCGGAGAACGCACAATCAAAACCGCTCTCGATCCTCCTCCCTGACATCAAAAATACATAATGTAACCACATTAGACTACAAAACCCCTATATTTACATGTAATGGATGTAGATATAGAATCCTGAGAGAGTGGGAAGAGTAGATCTAGAAAAAACCAAAGAGATCCCAAGAGGAGACACTTACCTGAGAGATACCATATTCACACCAATCGGAAACACCTTTAAATATATTATAAAATTAATGTGAAAGCACCCCTAGACCTCAAGAGGAGGAAATATGGCGTTGACTTTTTAGGGGAGAAGAAATGGGAGATTTAGGATAAATCCCAACAATACCAATATAAAAAACAATTTTTTATGTGTCACACAGTTAGCACACACGGTTAGTCAAGTTGTGCACTAATAGTGTAGATGCTATTGAAAAGAAGGATTCTCACTTGGTCTCTTCACATAATTAGACTAACCGTGCACAAACCAAGCACTACCCCATTTCCTCGAGTTGCACGGTTTCTTGGTGATTCTTCATGGTATCTACTAATCATGCTCAAATAGTGTGCACTTAAAAAGTTTTAAAAACTACTCAAAAACCATTCCAATCTCTTCCAAACACATCCAAACTCATCCCAATCACTTTAAAAACATCAAAAGTCACAAAAAAGGCTACAAAACTTAAACTACTGGTGATATACATTGACCTTGTTTTATAACCAATAAAAGTTCATCTATTATATTTAAATATCTCATTATTTGTCATTTTTAATTATGCATCCAATTTTTTTTTATTTTTTGAAGCATTTTAAGGGTTTGATCATCTATTAGGAAGTGAAAAAATGATTAGGTTCAGTCTTATTGACACACAAATGCTCATTAAAATTTATAATTATTTTCATGTAATTATTTTGATGAAACCTTTCCAATTTAATTATATTAATTTACATATTTTAAATATATATATTTATTTTTTATATTCAAATAATTATCAAAAACTATTTCATTATAATATTTTCATTAGATTACATAAATACAAGAATAAATTATGATCTTTCTAGAAACACCCATTCACATATTATAATCAATTTTTTTTATTGTTAAGTTTTTGTAGTATAAGGAAAAAACATTTGAGAGGAGGATTTTTTTATTTTCATTTAATATATATTTATATCAAATAATATTTATAATAGGATTCCATTACTCTGAATATTATATCATGTGAACCTTTAACATAGATTATGATAGTGTTAGGGTTTTTAGTTGAATGGTTCTGAAAACCAAATTAAATCAAATTAATATGTTCAATTATTCTTGAAAATGGTTATTTAAATATCGTTACCTTTTTATATCACTATGGATACACTTGTGTAGAATCAATCTCCCCTAGTGATAGATTTGATTGTATTATTGTAAGCACATTGATACAATCTATTAAAAAAACGTTTTTTATAAATTCATTTTTATTACATACCATCTAATGATTATTTTTATATGAACATTTTAATATATATTTCATATGTAGAATTATAATAAAATTTTTCATTTTAAGAATTTGTGGTGATATAATCCATGTTTTCAAATGTTACATGTGTTTTTAATAATTGAAGAAATTATTTAAATTTACATTTTTTTTGATTAAACATGTTTTAAATAATAGGAATTAAAAAAGAAAATTTGATAAATTTTAATTATAATTGATATAGAAATAATAGGAGGATCTGAAATTGATGAATCTTTTAACAATCATTTTTATAAAAATAAATTTCATACCAATTTCTATAAACTATGTATTAATGTGAAATCAAAAAACCCATTAAATATAATAAAATATGAGATGTGTTTTGATCCATCATAAGTTATCATATATATATATGCATATGGTTCGACTATGTATTGGTGGAAGTAATTTATCATGATATTATCTATAATATAGAATATAAACTGTGAAAAATGGAATCAACATTTCTTGTGGATGGATACCTCATTGTTCTTTTAAACCCTAGACAATTATGTACTACATTTTTGTCCACAACTATTGGAAAATTTATGGAAGTATAGATTTTAGAAATATGATTGATATTATACATATGTGTGTGTGTTACTTATTTGGGTAATAAATTATCATAAAAAATCACATTTTATTATTTTGTATTACCGACACCCCTGAATCCAAAATGATTTTGGACATGGAGGATTTGAGAGAAATGTTTTAGGATATAAAAGATATCAAAATCATTGATATAAGATATAAAATATTATTATTTGTATAGTGACATATGATTTAGATATGATCAAAATTTAATGATAAGTCTAGGATTAGTAATAATAAAATATTTATGTTTCATAATCCTTGAAAAAATATACTAATTTTATGATTACTAATAATGATAAATGATAAGGATATTTTTTCTAAATAAAATAATGAGTAATGAAATTTATATTATTATGATCGAGTCATATTTATATTAAAAAAACCATGATTTTTTATCTTGATATAGTGATATCGATAATAGAGAGTAAAAATTGTAGTATATCATTTCTAAGGGAAAGGGATAGTAAATATGATGTTTTTATTAAAAAATTTATTTCAATGTTCTATTAGATCAATAAATGAACTTTCATATATAATATTCGCATTAATAGGAATCTAAATTCTTTATTATGATATTTCTAGTAGAATATTAGTTAGACCCAGATATATGATCATTTCGTTCCCCTAATGAAGCAATAAATTAACTTCATTTAAACATATTATAGAGATTGTTTTGGGTCATTATATGACCAATTCAAGGTTGTAATCCACAACATATATCGATTTATTATATTTTGTAATTTAGATAGATATTTTAATTAGGAAGATCATTTGTTTCGAGTAATATGACTAGGAAAAGAATTATAAGTATTATTATGTTTCAAAATGATTTTTTCAAATGTAATTCATCCACTTACAGGTGTCCTAGGGGTTCAAGAGGACATCAAAGTAATGTTGGAGTGTCATGGGTGCAGCATGGTCTTATTTTGGTTTGATTGTTCCCTGTAGTATGACTTCATGGGGTGAAAATATAGTTCAAGCTTGTAATGAGACTCTCAATATTTTTCTCTAATGGGGGTATCCCCCATTTTTTCCTAGGATAGATGCAGTTGTGTGGAGGTTCATTTGAAAAACTCCTCTCTTTTTCTTCCTCCCTTTCCTCCCCTTGGGTTGTGTTTGATTTCCATGGGATATCCATGTGATTTTACCTTACCCAGACCGTTATGATTGGGATTACAATTTCTAGCCCTACTCCTGAATGATTATGGTTTATGGTTATTGGTTATTTACCCAAGATCAATTTATATATCATCCAGATTGATGTCGATTGTTCACATATTTCGTAGATTAAATCCTAAGAGAAAATCATCATGACAAAGATTCTTTTGGAGGAGATAGATAACCCTATGATATTTCATTGGTTTTTCAATGAATATAGTCAAAATGGAAGTTCATTTAGTTTTTTTCCATCCATGATTTTAAGGTATATCAGAAGTAAAATGTTTCTTGTTTCTCATGATTCCCATGAGAATAGGATTGTTGTTGAGATTTTATGAATATACGAAAATTAATATTATTTGGATTAAATAATTATAAATTGATATAAATAATTTTGGTTATCTCTTGGTGTGAGATATGTTCAAGAGAGTGTTTGTTATTCTTGGGAGAGGATCATAAAGGGGTTATCATTGTTATCTATTTATGTCACCCCAATAATTCAGTTTCATATATTTTTTTATACATGAGTTTGTAGGTATGAATACTTTATTAGGGTTTGATATGAGTTTTAGTGAGAATTGGTTCTATGGGTACATGAAATATGGTGGAAGTCATCCTCATATTCTATTAAAAGTTCTCTTTAGATCATATGTTAATAATGAATGCCAAAATATCAAGTATCCAAGGAGATAGGGTTTCTATAGAGTTGATAAGAGACGTTTGGTATATACATGTTCGCAAGATCTGGTGTAGGAATGACCGAATAATGGTTCATTTGGTAAATGGATCATCATGAGAGGCTTAGGATTGACTAATTTTGGGCGGGATAGACGTACCCCTCACAAGTGACAATGAACTCTCTAATGATGTTGGAGGTGAGTTTTGTAGTGATCTTGCAGTAGGGGAGTCTAGTTGGATTTGGAATTGAATTTTATTTGGAATTTTGGATAACTATTTGACTTCACATATAGCGGCCATAATTAGGTGGAATGTGATGACTTGGTATTTTCCCTATGTACTGTGATTTGGAGTGATGCTAGACCATGGTAAGGTCTTGAGAGAACATGATTTTAGGGTTGGATGCTCCTATGTGTTGTGGGGTCACTATAGGGTGATATTAATTGTTTTTATCAATGGAAAGTGATAGTAACAATTCTAGAGTTTCATGTGTGATCCCTATAAAGTGACTTCAGACGTGCTGTAATAAGATCCCTTGAGTGACTATCCCCACATGACAAGTAATGACTTGGGATTTTGTATAATCTAAAATAAATACAATTTTATATAACATTAGTCACATATTAAAACCATTGTAAACAAACAAAAACATAATAATATAAAATTACTAGTAAATAAATAATAAATAAAAATATTGTATATAAATAAATATTTAGATATTAAATAATTAATAAGAGTTAATATTGCAAAATGAATTTTTGAGTAAAATAATTTTCCTAGTGTAACATATTTTATATTAAAATGAAAATTTAAAAATTTTAGAATTTTAATTTTATAAAAAAATAATTTTTTCATTCCTCGAATAAAATTTTAAATTATACAAATTTTATTTATTTTCTTGAATTTTTTAATTTATATTAAAAAATATTGGTTTTTTTAAAAGAGTATAATTTTTATGATTTTGTCATTATATTTGAGTTTTCGTAGAAAATTGAAAAAAAATTAATGTAATAAAATATGTATTTAATGAATGTATTAATGAATTATAAAACATTATTTTATAGTATAATGTTATGTAAAATATGTTTTTATAACTAAATTTAAATGCTAAGAATCTAAAAAAATGTTTTTTGGACTACATCCCTATTTAAGCATTTCGATGGTGAAACTAGATATTGGATTGGATTAAAATTATCATGTTTTTATTTTATTTATAATATGTGTGTCTGTGTCTGTGTTTGTGTGTGAAATTAAAGTCACTATCTAAGATAACTATAGGTCACAATTAAATATAATTCTTAAAAATTTATTTTTCTAAAAACTATTTCTATGTGATTAAGTGTTTATTTTAAAATTAACTTTCCAAGATGTTATAAATTTTATCTATTAAGTTGATTTTAATGTTTTAAATCTGTTGTGTGGAATTAGTTAAATTCATCATATCTTAATTTTAATCTTTAATTTGTATTAATAATGTGAAAAAATATTTACAGTGGTAAAAATTAATTTGGTTAAAATGTTAAAATTAAAGAAGCCTAAAATCGATATTGAATTATATCAAAATGAATCGATGGGTTGTTTTTCAACCTAATATCGTATGATACTATTCTTTTTATTCTTTTTATTCATTTAACTATGAATAATGTTATGATATTATTGGTAATTGAACAGTATTTATAAAATCTAACTTTTATCTTCTTATAAAAGGGAACCACATAAACCAATGAAAGATGGATATAAACACTAATTTTATCTTCAATTATAGGAATTTATAATCTCCCTATAACTATATAACACAAAAATAAACTATTTTTTACACTTAATATAATTCATTCAATTTCAAAGGAACTTCCATGAAAAAACCAAGTATCCAACGTAAGTCTTGTTCCCTATTTTGTTTTTTGTCTTAATATTAAATATCCAAATATATTACCAAAGTAATAAGATGAAGACATAAATATCATTATTACACTATTTTGTTTTGTTATATGCGTGATTGATTTTTTTATTAATTTCTATCCACTTAGTAAAATGAATGAACGAGGTGAGTGTGTTGCACATACTACCATCTCCATGATGCGACATGTTTGTTTTATTCATTACCACCGTCAATAAATGTTATTAAAGGTGGTAATGATGAATTAATAATATATATATCATCTAACAATGATTTCGAAAAGTCAATTTAGTATACACCATCAACATTCTCTATCGTTGTAAAATGGGTACACTAAACATGAATACATAAGGTCTCCCACCTACATGATGTAATTATTTACTTTTTAACATATATTTTCATAAAATATCTAAAAATAATAAAATATGGTTCACCGAGATAAATAAAAAAGTAATATAATTATAATTATTTTTTAATGATATTATCTCCATAAAAAACCTTCTTAAAGACATGCGCCAATTACACTAATGTGTGTTCATGTTTCAGTTAATTTAACCACCAAAATATATAATGGTTAGAATCTAATTATAGAAAACTCTGGAAACATGTAAAATGTTTTTATTATAATATATTATGAAAATGATTATTATTAAATAGTTATATAAATATCACATGAATTATTTAAATAATTGTTAATGAATCATTTTCATTGGCTACGCTGACCAAACTAATTCGGCACTGATTTAATTTTCATAGAAACAAAATGAAGAAATATAAACTAATTAAATAACATATGATAATTAATGGACCATATTAAATGAAATATAAAAGAAAATTTTCTTTATAATTTATCTACTAATTATAATTATTTAATTTTCGATATTAAGCATGTGAGATGCACAAATCTAGAATAAGGATTGAGATTTTATCTCAATTTTCTTTCTTTGAGAAATGTTTCAGATTATAAAAAATATTCTTATATTTGTGGTGTGTACACTACCTAATTTATATAAATATTCAGTAATTAAATTTTAATCATGTTATTTTTATTATAATTCTATTCCCTAACTTTTATGTGGTGTTGATAGAATTTTTACCAAAGAAGTAAAGGTTTTCCCTAAAAATTTTCTTTATTAAGACACATTTCTTTTTATGAACCAAATTTTATTTTGGTGGTATATATACTACCAATAAAAAATAATAATCCTTGAATTGTATTTTATTGATGATAAGTAATTTTTTTAATCTCTCTCTTTCATAATGGTTTCATTTATGTGATCAAGTTTTAAGTGGTTTTAGTGACTCAAATCTCTTTCTTGTTTAATAATCACTCTTATTTGAATATTATATTTCATAATTGTTATATTAAATGTTCTGATTAATTAATGTAATATTTTAACACTATACTATTATGATATAATATTTAACTCCAAATTATTTTTTTTGATGATTTTATGATTCTATAAAAATGAATATTGATTTAGAATAATTCACATTCATTTTAATATATTTTTCATTAGTATGAATTTACTTATTCCCCCAAATTCTCTTTTTTACCTAGTAAAACTCATTTTTTCTCTCTCTAATGATCCATTTTCATTCCATTAATCATTTTCAAAAAATAATTCCATATCATTTTGATGAAGTGGGTATTCAAAAATGTTATTTAAAATGGCTCAAAATATTTTCCCATCCTTTGATAATGAATATTTTTATCAGACATGACATTTTTTTTAAAAATTTATTTATTTTTATAGGTTTCATTATTAATTATTCTTTTTAAAAATTAATTTTTTAAATTATTTACTCTAATTTTGTCAAAAATATTTATTCATTCTCATTTGAAAGTATCTATTATTAAATGTTAATTTAAAAGTTAATGTTTTCAATATATTTTAACTTCAATTTTATAAAAACATTATGTCCCTTTCATATCCCTATTATTATTGTTTCTCTTAAAACATATAGTTTTCAAATATATTTTCACATAAATTTTTTTCATAACCATTATTTTTTATGTATCATTTATTTGAAACTCTTTAAGTTATGTTTTTAAAACTTATTCTCGTTCCCTTAAAGTGAAATGTTTTTTGAATGTAATTTTTACTTATATATTTTAAATTTATTTTTTAAAAACATTTTTATTCTCATATTTATTAACCTTTTCTAGTTTATCTTTTATGAAGTAATGTTTTGATCACCCTCATTATACTATTATGGTATAATTGTTTTGTAAAATTATATTTTCGATATGCTATTATTTCTTTTGTTCATGTTATGATATTATTTTGGGTGATCATGTTTTCACTTTCAAATGATTAAATAAATCATTTTTATTTTATAAAATATCAATGTTTTATGAAACCAATTATAGTTTCATGGGTTATTAATGAAAAGTGAATGATTTAAATTCAGTTTTATAAGAAAAAAATTATTTTGATTTTGATTTTTTAGGATATATTTATGAATTTTTGTAGAACATGTATGGTTGGACGTAGACAACTTTGGTCTTATAAATCCCCCCAATGAAATGGTTTTTTTTATTTCCCATTATAAAAAAATGGTATGCATGTGGATTTATCACAAGACACATTGGTATGAATGTGGATTTATCACAACATAGATGTAATATGATTATTGAGATGTGTTTGAAATATGTTATATGTAACACCACAAGATTCCACAGTACTCTTATCTTTGAATAATACAATAGTGTGTGTTGAACGCAACTTCGAGTTCTAACACACCACAACCAATCAAACAAGTCGTTATGAATAGTAATACTCCCTTTTTTAAATTTTATAAATTTTACATTTCCAAATTCATAATATTTTTGGATTTGGAATATCAAAATTAGCCTTGGGTGAATTTTTGGTATTTTTCTGAAAACCTTCAATATTTGATGAATACTGAAAAACACAGATTTTTTGTTTAGAACCGAATTTTGATTTAAATAATTATTTAATTTTTTTAAATTTATTTTAGGTAAAAATAGATACATAATACCAATATACGTTCAATTTAATTCATTGGAGTCAGTTTATAATAATTTTAGATATATAATACTTTTATTGAACTTTTTATCGTCTTTTACAAACCTCTTAGGAGTATTTGAAAATTTACATAAAACATACTTTTAATGCTTTAGTGAGTTTAATTTCAAAAATCTGAAAGACACGGTTAATTTAATTAAGTAAAATGTGGTTCAATAATATGAATATAATTTTTGATGAATGGTATCTTTTTTATTTTATTAACCATGGGTAAACATAAATAGGGTAATTAAGGATAAGAATGATATTATTATTACCATAACACATTTCTTAAATCTTTTTTCTAAGTACAATTTGATCATAAACAACGTTAGTAATAAAATATGATCCTTTAGGTCCACTTTTATAAGATTTTTACATTTATTAATATTTAATTCAAAGAAGAGGTAAAAGTGATAAATTCAATGTTTAATAAATAAATAGTTTCTAATATAGGGTTAAACATAAGATAAATTAGACTATAAATATTCATTTGAAATATAAAACTATTTCCCACATAATTTTATTTTATTTATAATTTTTAGACATTAAATAATTTATTTTATTTATGAAACAATGATGATCAAGTGATAACCTAAATAATAAAATAATAAATTAATTGATATTTTAAATATTCAAAAAAAAATGTAATTTGAGACTTTTTTTGAATTAAACTACATTTAATGGTCAATATGACATGTTAGGGTTGGTTATATGAATTTTTTCTAAAGTAATAATTCTTTTATGAATTTAGAAAAAACAAAATACCAAATAGTGTCAAAATTGACATAAAAGAGTTTTTAAAACAAATATTACATTATTAATTAATATTATATTCCAAAAAATCATAGGATAGGAAAAAAGACTTATATAATGATAGGTGTGTCAATAATGAACCACTTGGGGTATGCGTGGAAGTATATAGTATGTTTATTAACCAGATAATATACAAATACAAAGAGACATGGTAAATGTCAAACTATTTAACTAAAACTTAAATCAAAGAGATAAAGTTAATATAGTGACCCAAACATATATAAAACCTCTTGGTAGAGTGGATATAGATCCAAAACCACCTTATCCTTTATTTAATTCATTTCCGAGTCATTATAAACTGAAAATTATTTTATTATAAAATATTATTTCTATCATTTCCTAAGGTACACCTCACCCCTCTTATAAAAGGACACTTCCCACTTCTCTCTAATTCACACCTTTAAATCCATTTGGAACAACCAACCCCTATCCAAATACCCTCTCAAATGTCCTACCTTAATCATAGATGCATTCCTTTACTCTAAAATCCAACCAATGGATCCCTTTTGATCAAATCAAAACAAAGAAACCAATGAAGAGGTAAATATTTCATCACCACTTTCAAGTTCCTTTCTTCTTCCACATCCACTTTCTTTGTTATTTACATTCTAAAATAATAAATCTAGTATCATATATATACTGTGATTTTATTATAAATATGTTACAACCATATTCATTATTCTATCCATCCTTTGAATGACATGTCACCATACGTGCGTACGTACGGCTTACCGTCTCCACGTCATGGTGTAATTGTTATTCAACATATTATTATTTTAATACGTATAATAATGATGTGTAATTGATGTAAATAATAAATATAACATGATAATTATTATGTATATATTATATACCATCCAATTATATATTATTTTAATATCAAAAGTATGATATTGTCACTCGTGCGTAAGTACAGATTACCGTCTCCACAAACGCGATGAGATTCATTCCCCATCGTATCCATTCATGACTAATTTTCATTAGATGATAAAAAATAATGTTTAAAATACTAATATCCCTTTGAATATTAATAATATACATCCTATCCATAACAAACATTACTTACAGAACAAAGCATACAAAGGAAAAACAATCAGTTAACACCCAAAACGATGATAATACTAAGATATTATTAACAAAGAAATGTTAAAAATTAATATATAAGATTATATCAATGTATATTATTCTTTTATAATTTCATAGCTAATATTTTACCATTATAAAGGAGGTTAACCCACCCTCGACCAATGAAAAGTACAATTTGAGGGTTAATTCTACAATCTCTTCATTATCCAACGATGTTTATACGTAATCATCTACTGGGACCTATTTATCATCCACATGAATGTTTCTTACAAATATATTTCAAAAAATTCATAATTTTTTAAATTCTATGGGTTAAAGTAATTTAAGCCATTTTTTTACTTTTATAATATGTTTATAAAGTAATCATTCCGTCATTTTCCAAACAAGGTCCTTAATAACATTTTCAAAAAAATTAAGGTAAGAATGAATTTTTTTAACTTATACGGAAGGTGCGGATATTATCCATCATTATAAAACGAAGAATAATACCTTACATGATTATAATAATATTTTCAAAAAAAAATGTTTTTTGTATAATTACAATACTTTTAAATGATTTCAAAATAAGAATGAGATATTTTTTTAATTAAGTTTTGATTTTATCTATGTCAACATCCTTTGTTGGATTTTTAGCTTATTTGAAGTTGGTTTAATATGATAAAAACTTCCATATTGTATTGAAGGTTTTGTGATATTTTTGACCATGGATTTGTTATTTTTACACCATTCATGGTTTATGGATAAATTAAGGGCATTTCATAATCTATTTTTAAAACGAATGTTCATGTTATGTTTAAACCTTTCCATATGAAGAATGAATTGGACTTAGTAAGTGACAGGTGGAGCACGCTATAGCTTCTCGATGCATCGGTAGGTCTCATGAGGAAAAATAGTGTCTTGGCACAAGGCCTTGTCAAAATCTTATTTTTAGTCTATACACAAGGCCTTGACTACGTCGTTAAGAAGTATGGTATTATGAGTTCCATCATTATGAAAGTGGCTATTGAAATTTCATGTGATTATTCGACTAGTAGAATATCCATGTGAATATGTTTATGGAATTATTTTGATTTTATCATTTCCATATTATGTTGAAGTTCATGTTTAGAAGGCTCTTGTTTTATTCTTATACAAATCCTAAATTGTTTATGCTTATTTATGAAAGTTTCCACTATATTGTTATCCTTACTGAGAATCTGAGCTCACCCCTTTCTATGTTTTATATTTCCCAAGATGCGAAGAAGTATATTATGACTGACCTGCAGGGATAGTCTTTGGGATCTCAGTGTAATCTATGGAAACAATGTTGTTGTGGTTTTCCATTTTATGATTTAATGTAAACTATATTAATGTATTTATTACTTCCAAGGCTACCAAACTAATTGGTCTTTCAAAACATGATCTTTTGTGATCATGCCAATGATATGTAATAATTCATAGACTCTCGACATCTGGGGTCAAGGCAATATGGTTGGTATTAGAGAATATTTAGTACAAACATTGGAAACTAGATTTAGATAAACTTTGATTATAGCACATAGACCTAAGATAGACTTTGAGGATTAGTATAGAAGAACATCCAAGAATTTTGGTAATGTATAGATTTTGTGTGTTTTCTAATCAATACATCCCTGTCTGGATATGAGCTGGTAGAGGCAGCTCTGGCACAGATATACCTAAGGGTAAAATAAAAAAACACCACATTGATCTAGACTTGAATGGGAACTGGTGAACAACAACAAGACATACAACACTCTTGTTTACGAAACTCCTAGTAGATATGAATAGGATATTTCTTGTTTTCTTTACAAACCATTATGAAGGTTTTATGAGTATATACTTCCTCAAAGAAAACATTTTTTTTATTATAGATTATATCCATAAACTATTTTATTTATGTTAAGTGTTTTAAAAGTTCATATTTATGTATTTTGATTCATAAACTAATCTAGTTTATGTCGTTATTTAGAAATGGCGCCTAGTAGAAGGAATGGAAACTATATCAATACACACACTCTATGTAGGGATTTCCCTCCTACTAAATATAATTATAGTGGAGCTAGAGATTCAACTGGTTTTGATCAACTAGTCACCATACTGGGATAACTCACTCAGGTTATGAATAATAATTTTACCCATATGGAGCACCCTGATTCACAGTGAGGTGGACCAATATTTGATCGCTTCATGAGGCAACAAGAACCAACATTCAATGGGGGTATATATCCACTTGTAGTTGAGCAATGGATAAATTCCATAGGGAAAATATTCCATACCTTGGGGAGTAGTGAAAGTGAAAAAGTTGTCATGGTAGTTTACCGCCTCACGGGAGATTCTTATCAATGGTGGTCATTTATTTAAAACACAAAGAAATATGAGGAAGTTTCAAATATGTAATGGAGGGAGTTTAAAGATATTTTCTTAGAAAAATACATTCCTCATGACCATTGAGCAGATATGGAAAGACAATTTCAGAATCTAAGGGAAAAGGAGGATTATAATGTCACAAAGTTTGAAGCTAACTTTACATGGTTAGTGAGGCATGATGCATATTATATACATAACCCCAGAAGTAACATTTATCATATCTTTAACGGGTAAAAACCATTTCTACATCGATCATTGTCATGAAATCCTTCTCATTGTACAAATATATTGTCACATGTTCTATCAAGACAAAAAAAATCTCTATGTCTTACAACATTAATGAAAAGAAATAGAAAAAGAGATCAGTTAAACACTCTGGACATGGAAATAAGGGGAATAAGGGAAAAGTTGAATATCCATCCTATAGCCAATGTTAGAAGAAATAGCACGGTACTTTCCAGAAAGGGAATGGGATTCTTTTACACGTGTGGTGAAAAAGGCCACCAAGCTCGTGATTGCAAGGGGAAGAAAGAGGTTGTCGATGTTGAATGAAACAATTGTAGAGAAAGGGTTCATTATGCGAATGAATGTCTTAAATGTCAGGGGATCTTACCTCAAAAATGTCTAAGGGATCAAGGACTAGCTTATGATATCACTACTACTGAGGTTGAATCTATGAATGATATAGTGGCGGGAAATTTAATGGTTTCCTCAAGTTTAGAAAATTATTTATTTGATTCTGGATCATTGAATTGTTTCATATCTTCCCATTTTTCTAAGAAAATTATATATTTCAAATTTTATTTAAATATATATTTCTTAGTAAAAACAACTAAGGGAAGTATCATTGCGAAAACGTTTTGTGTATTAGTCCCCATTAGATCATATAAGTGTTCTTTATCTACAGATCTCATCATCATACCCATGATTGAATTTTATATAATCTTCAGTATGGATTGGATTTCGAACCATTATGGGAAAATTTATTATAAGAAGAAGGAGGTTACAATTTTTGATGATGATAAGGAGTACCTTATCTTTAAACCAAAAATGTCACCACCAAATTCTTATCTAGATCCACCCCCAGTAGCTCAACTAAATTCAATTATTGGGGTGGAAGATAATGAAATAACTATGTGTGAGGAAAGGAAAATTCAAATAAAGGATTTTCCTATTGTGAGTGAATATGTTGATGTGTTTCTAGAAGATTTACCTGGACATCCTCTAGAACAAGAAATTGAGTTTTCCATTGATTTAATTCCTGGATCAAGGCCCATATCGAATACCCCATATATAATGGAAAATTTGTAATTAATGGAACTAAAGAAACAACTAGAGTAATTGAGTAATAAGGGATTTATTCACCATAATGTTTCTCTATGGGGAGCCCCTGTCCATTTTGTTAAGAATAAAGATGGATCTATGAGGTTGTGCATTGACTACAGGGAAATCTTTATTATAACAGTAAAGAACAAGTATCCCTACCTCGCATTGATGATTTACTTGAAAACCATCATAAAGATAATTACTTTTCATTTATTGACCTTTTATCTTGATATCATCAGTTGTGTGTGAGGAAGGAAGACATTCTGAAAACAATATTTCGAACCAGGTACGGCCATTACGAGTTTACAATAAAGCCTTTTGGATTGACTAATGCACCCTTTGTCTTCATGGATCTAATGAATAGAGTATTCAAAGAATATCTGAATGACTTTGTAGTTTTATTAATTGATGATATCTTGGTATACTCCAAAATCTACGATGATCCTGAAAATCACTTGCGCATTATCCTGAACACTCTTAGAAGACTTGAATTATATGGGATGTTTAGAATGTGTGAATTCTGGATTCAGGAAATTTATTTTTGTGGCCATATTGTCTCTAAGGATATAATATCTTTTGATCTGTCTATGACCAAGGAAATCCAATAATGGCCAGAACCCATGACTATAACTGAGGTACGAAGTTTTATTGGTTTAGTAGGTTATTATTGGTATTTCGTCTAGAATTTTTCCCGGTTGGATAACCCATTAAAAAAGCTCACATGAGAAGGGATTTTTTTGACAAAACAGTGTGAAGAATGTTTTGAAAAACAGATGATAATATTAGTCAATTCTCTTATATTGACTCTACCATTGGGAAATGATGGGTTTGTTATTTATAGTGATGCTTCAATGAAATGACTTGGTAGTGTCCTTATACAGAATGATAGGTTTATTACCTATGCATCACGGCAACTAAAAATTCATGAGCAAAACTAACCTACTCATGATCTGGAGTTATCAACTATAATATTTTCTTTGAAGATATGGAGACATTATCTCTATGGTGAAAAATGTGAGATATATACTGATCACAAGAGTTTGAAGTATATTCTGTCATAGAAAGAACTCATCATGAGGCAAAGGAGATGGCTTGAACTACAGAAGGATTATTATTGCATGATACACTACTATCCTACAAAGGCAAATAAGGTGGTAGATACTTTGAGAAGAAAAGATCATGGTGTTTTTAACAAGATGAGAGTTGAAAGGGATCATATTTTCATTGACCTAGTAATGATGGATATGGGAATAACCAAGGAAGATGAAACATAAATTCTTTTTCAAATGGATTTCAAACCATATTTATTAGAAAGGAAAAACAATTCTCAAGATGATGATGAGGAGTTCCAAAAGAAGATTAAAGTTGTGAATAATAGGATATTGAGTGACTTCGTACATGAAGATGGGATTGTCAAATTTGAGAAGAGACATTGTGTTCCAAATAAATAAGATCTAAAAAGGGAAGTGTTAGATGATTCTCATAGCTCCAATTTCACTATACATCCTGGTAGCACAAAAATGTATAGGTATTTGAAGGCAAATTTTTGGTGGACAACATGAAGTGGGAGATTACTGATTTTGTGAAAAGATTTATGGTTTTTCAAAAAATGAAATCTAGAAGGAAACATTCGGGAGGAGTCATGAAACCTTTTCCCATACCTGAGTGGAAATGGGATAATATTATAATGGGATTTGGAATGGGACTACCAAATACTCCTAGAAGAAATGATGCAATATGGGTCATTGTTGATCATCATACCAAGTTAGAACATTTTCATTCTATAAGAGAAGATTTACAACTTGAACGTTTAGCATGAATATATTTTAATGAAGATGTAAGACATACTTGGGTACAACTATTGATTGTTTCTAATTGTGATCCCTATTTTACATGAAGATTCTAGAAAAGTATTCATAAAGCCCTGGACACTGAACTTCGTTTGAGCACTACCTACCACCCTCAAACTGATGGACAATCAGAACAAAATATTCAAACCTTATAATACATGTTGAGATCTTTCAGACATGACTTCCAAGGTATTTGGGATCAATTTTTACCTCTGGTAGAATTTTCCTATAAAAATAGCATCCATTCACGTATTCAGATGGAACCATATGAAGCACTATATAGAAAAAGATGTCACACACCAACTTCTTGGGTTGATATCGGTGAAAGAAAACTCATAGGCCCGGAACATGATGATGAAATGATGTAAAGGGTGAAGGTAATCCAAACCCACATCAGAGCAGCTCAAAGTAGGCATAAGAGCTATGCAGATAACCAAAGGAAGGATTTGTAATTTCAGGTATGAGATGATGTTTTCTTGAATTAATCTATATGGAAGGGTGTTATACAGTTCGGTAAGAAGGGAAAATTGAGTTCCAGTTATATCGGACCTTTCCAAATTCTAGAATAAATTGGGGTTCTAGCTTACATTTTGGCAATGCCGCCAAGTCTCTCCAATGTTCATGATGTATTCCTTGTATCAGTGTTGAGAAAATACATGCCTGACCCAACACATGTACTCACATATGAGGAATTGGAACTGGAACCTGATCTATCTTATTGCGAAGATCCTATCCATATTCATGATACAAGAGAGCGAGTTCTGATAAACCGGACGACTCGTTTGGTAAACGTTCTATGGAGAAACCATAAGATGGAAGATGAAAAATGGGAACTCGAGGAACTTATGATGAAGAACCATCCGAGTATTTATAATCAGTAATATTATAGATATTTTGAGGATTAAATTTTATAAAGTAGGGGAGAAAATATAACACCCCAACATTCCATTGTACGCTTCTCTTTGAATAATACAATAGCATGTGTTGTATGCAAATTCGATTTCTAACACACCACAACCAATCAAACTAGCCGTTATGAATATTAATACCAACTTTTTAAAATTTTATAATTTGTTTTTCAAAATAGACCTCATTTTTGGATTTGGAATATCGAAATTAGGCTAGGTTGAATTTTTGTTTTTTTTTCTGAAAACATTCAATTTTTGATGAATAGAAAAAAACACCAAGTTATAGTTTAGAACCTAATTTTTATTTAAATAATTATTTATTTTATTTAAATTTATTTTTGGTTAAAATAGATACATAATACTTATTTAGTTTCAATTTAATTCATTAGATTCAGTTTATAATAATTATATATATATAAAAATTGTATTGAACATTTTACCGTCTTTTACTCACCTCATATGAGTGTTTTCAAATTTAGATAAAACATAATTTTACCACTTCTGTGGGTTGAATTTTATAAATCTGATAGACATGGTTGATATCAACAAGTAAAATGTCTTTTAATAAGATGAAAATAATTTTGGGTGAATAGTAACTTTTAACTTTTATTTACCACTATTAAAAGTAAATAGTTTAATTAACGGTAAAAATGATATTATTATTTCCCTAAGACATGTCATAATTCACTTGGATATGTATAATTATACCAAAAACAACCATACAAATAAAATATGATCCTTTAGGTTGACTTGGATTAGATTAGGACATTTATTATTATTTAATTCAAAGAAGATTTAAAAGTGTTAAATTCAATGTTTAATAACTAAACCATTTTTAATATAAGGTTACACGAAATATAAATTTGAATATAAATATTCATTATCAATCTAAAAGTATTTCGTACATAATGGTATTTTATTTATTTATTTTAGTCATTAAATAAATTAATTTATTTATGACACAATAATGATGCATTAATTACCTAATTGATGAAATATTAAAAAAATTGATGTTATAAATATCCAAATAAATGTAATTTGAGACTTTTTAGGAATTCCAATAATTTTTTAGGTTAATATGACATGTGAGGGTTGGACAGATGAATTTTTTTCAAAGTAATAATTCTATTATCAATTTAGAAAAACCAAAATACCAAACAGTGTCAAAATTGACATAAAAGTGTTTTTAAAACAAATAATATATTATTAATTAATATTATATTACTAAGAGTCTAAGGCTCAGAAAAAAGTCTTATACAATTAGAATTGTATAATTAATTAACCACTTTGGGTTCTATTGGTAATATATAGTAAGTTTATTAACCATATAATATAAAAATACAAGAGACATGGTAAATGTCAAACTATATAACCAAGAGTTAAATCTAAAAGATAAAGTTAATATACTGACCTAAACCTATATAAAACCTATTGGTTGAGTGGTTTTCAACCCCTACCCACATTATCCTTTATATAATTCCTTTTGGAGCCCTTAAAAACCGAAAATTATTTTATTATAAAATAATATTTCTAGCTTTTCCTATGGTGCCGCTCACACTTCTTATAAAAGGACACTCCCCCTTTATCTAAAATTAACACATTCAAATCCATTCGGATTGGCCAACCCCTACCCAAATACCCTCTCAACTGTCCTCCCTTAATCCTAGAGGACTTACTTTAGTCATAAAGACATCTTATAGAGCCTTTTTGATCAAATCAAAATGTTGAACCTGAAAAAGAGGTAAATATTTCATCACCTCTTTCAAGTTCCTTTCTTCTCCCACATTCTCTTTGTTTGTTATTTATATTCTATAATAATAAATACATTATTTTATATATACAATGATGTTATTATAAATATGTTACATCCATATTCAATATTCTATCCATCATTTGAATGACATGTTACCATACGTGCATACGCACAACTTACCGTCTCCATGTCGTGGTGTAATTGTTATTAAACAAATTATTATTTGGATGGGTATAGGGTTGATGTTTAATTGATGTAAACAATAAATATAACATGATAATTATTCTTTATATATAATATAACATCCAATTATATATTATTTTAATATCAATAGAATGATATTGTCGCTCGTGCATATGTACGGATTACCATCTCCACGAACACGATGAGATTATTTCCCCATCGCATCCATTCAAGAATAATTGTCATTATATGATTAAAATTATTTTTTATAGACTAAATATCATACTGAATATTAATAAGATACATCCCATCCATAAAAATCATTACTTACATAACAAAGAATACGAATTAAAATGAATCAGTTAGCACTAGAAACGACGATAATACTATGATATTATTAACAATGTAATGATAAAAGATAATATATAATATAATATTAATGTATATCATTCTTGAATAATTTAATAAATATTATTTTACCATTATATAGGAGTTTAACATACCCTAAAATAAGTAAAATTACAAGGTAAGGTTTAATTCTATAATCTCTTCATTATCCGAGGTTGTTTATACGTACTTATCTACTGAGACCTCATTATCATCCACATCCATTTTTCTTAATAATTTACTTCAAAATATTCATAAAATTTTATATACTATGGTTTAATGTCATTTATACTCTTGTTTGACTTTTATAATATGTTTATAAGGGAATATTTCTGTCTTTTTCTCAAAAAGGTCCTTTATTACCTTTTTGAAAAAATTACAGTAAGAATGTCTTTTTTTAACTTATACGGTTGGTGAATCTATTTTCTACCATTATACAAATGACGAAGCTTCCCTTACATAATTATAATAATATTTTCAAAAATAAATGGTTTCTTTTATAATTAAATGACATTAAAATGATTTCAAAATAGAAATAGATATTTCTATATTAAAGTTTTGATTTCATCTATGTCAACATCCTTTGATGGATTTTAATCTTATTTGAAGTTGATTTATTATGATACAAAACTTCCATATTGTATTGAATGTTTTGTGATATGTTTGACTATGGATGAGTTATTTTTACACCATTCATCATTTATGGATAATGTATTGACATTTCGTATGCTAGTTTTAATACGAATGTTTATGTTATGTTTAAACCTTTTTATATGAGTAATGCATTTGACTTATTAAGTGATGGGTGGATCCCTCTATAGCACCTCTACACATCGGTAGATTTCATGAGACAAACTAGTTTTTGGGCACAAGGACTTGACAAAATATTATTTGTAGTCTTGGTAGAAGGCCCTGACTATGCGGTTAAGAAGTATGGCATTATGCATTCCATCATTATGAAAGTGGCTATTGATACTGAATGGGATTATTTTACTAGTAGAATATCCATGTGAATAAGTAAATGGCATTATTTTGATTTTAAAATTTCCATATTATGATGTAGTTCTTGTTTGAAAGGCTTTTCTTTTTGTTTGATACATTTCCTTGAATGTTTATGCTTATTTATGAATGTTTCTTTTATATTGTTATCCTTACTTAGCGTCTAAGCTCACCCCTTTCTATATTTTATTTTTCCCACGATTCGAAGAAGTATATTATGAATGACATGTAGGGATAGTCTATGTGATCTCAGAGTTGTCTATGGAAACAATGGTGTTGTAGTTTTTCATATTATAATGTAATTTAAACCATATAAATGTATCTATTACTTCCAAGGCTACTAAATTAATCGGTCTTTCGAGACGTGATCCTTTTTTATAATACCAATGATACATAATTATGCACTGACTCTGGGCTTCTGGGGTCAGGGCATTACATTATAGATTTTTATGGACCCTTAATGATGTTTTTAGGACATTATTTTAGTCTAATAAGTTTTAGAATTATCTTGCAATAGATTATGATCTTTTATTATGAATTTTATTTCTTCCTCATGTTATATATGTTTATTATTTATTAATATATGATATATTTTCACCATATAGAAAATTTTAGCTCAATCCATTATTTTGTTTCTAGTACTCAGGTTATAAAGATGATTATTTCATGTTTGATATATTTAAGAGGGTTTGGATGAGCATAATTATAGTTAAATTTTCACATGTGTAAAAAAAAGATGGTTATATAGCTAATGTCTAATACACTGACCTTATTTTTCCTTGAGTTATGACACAAATTATCATATATATGAATTAAATAATTGTATCAATATAATATTTTTCTATTTTTAACTATGGTCTCTAATGTAGGTATCTACTCGAAGGTATATTTAGTTTTATATATTATTTTAGTTATGTTTGGAGATTAGTATTGTAATCATAAGTGGAAACCCTGTGAAAATTTCTTAGGGGTGAGTCTCGGTATATTATGATATACAAAAATAATGATAAATTCCTGTGTCTATTTTTCCGTTAAATTAAATTAATTTCTAGATACTAAAATTGTATTCATTTTCTATCACAGTTTTACCTATAGTTAAGAACCTTGAATTGAGAGTCACTATAATTAATTTAATTGTCACATGGTTCATGAAAAAGTCTCAACCGAACACCTGGCTTGAATATATCGTTAAATATGATTTATTTAATCACATTTTTTTATTAAATTATTTTATAAGTATATATTTGTTTAAGGAATTATAATGAGAATTATGGGAGAACCTAGCCTATAAAAACCTAGATTGAAAAAAGTGATATATATTTAATTAAAAGATAATGTGACGGTTTAAAATTGATTCAACTTTCGTGGATAATCTTTCATAATTCAATTATTTTGTAAATATTAATCACTCATTATTAACTATTTTGGTATTATAAATGGATGTATAAAGTGGAGACATTTTTAATAATGGACAGTATATACAATATAGTAATGAGAAATCCAGTGGGATAAATTTTTTTATTTAAAACCTTTTTGTTTTTAAAACTAAACTATCTCATGTGTGGACTATTAACGTTATTCTTTTAAAAAATCAATAATCAGTAATGAAAGGAATAATTTTGTATCATAGATGATCTGGTGTTGAAAATAATGGATGAAATAATATTAAACTTCCAATATGTCAAAATTTATAATGAAGCACCAAAGGGATGTTCTTAGAGGGAAAAAGGGTTTCATATGTGGAAGGATTTTACATTGAGCACTTTATTGTTGATATTGGATGATGAATATGATCACTTAAATAGAGGTAAATAATGTAAAATTTATAAAATGTTTAGAGACTGATTATTTTGAAAAATGATTCCAAAGCCCAATTATAACATGGAAAAGTTACATAAGAAACTTCATAAAACTATGAAACATGTGAAATACTATTTTATCCCTATTTCTGAATGTATTTCATAAAACTGGGTAAAAGTTAAACTCACCATCCACTATTGTTTGTTCGAAATCCAAATTCAATCATGTTTTAGCACCCCTGGTTAGACGAAGATGTTTTCTATGATAATAAATCCTAACACTAAATATTTTATTTTAAATTCATTCATTATTGTATAATTGTACTATTTTTATAAAAATATTATACATGTTAATCTTTTAAATTTTGTGTTTGGGGAATTTAATGTGAATTTGGGAATTAAATAATTATCTTTTCAGGGATTCCACAACAATTTTGATAATATATTACTCAGAGTTCAAATTTAAGACCATCTTATATTCATATATGATTTCAAGGATGTCTATGAGGCCTCATAAAAAATTTATTAAATTATGAAAACTATGAATCATAATTAGTATGTTTTTTATATGAAATGGTTAGAATGAAAATAAATATTTTGATATGCTTCTTAGAATGAAGTAGATGATTTTTAGGATCTGTACAAATATCATATAGATGTTTCTATATTAGAAATTAACCCTCAAGTATGATAAATACCAAGGATACCCATAAGTATGTTATTTATTATTTGATAATTAAAATTGTGTTGAGATATATATTTAAGGGTTGGTAATAAAACGACATGAAATTTTGGATCATTTAAAATATAGAAACTATTCTATAACATGTGTGAAAGAATACACCACGAGTAAAAGTACTACAGCATAATAAGAAAAAATTATTAAAAAATATATATTTAATACTACTATAATAGGCCATTAATTATTCAAAACATAAATAATTAATAGGTGTTCATATTGAAATTAAATATTTCCAAAAAATCCATTTTCTTTGTACTACGTATTATATTTTAAAATATAGATTCTATAATTTTAGAAATAAAATTTTATAAAATAAATTTTTTTCCAATCCCCCACATTAAAATGTATTTTCTATAAATTTTGTAGTTTTTTTGGAATGTTAGACTTTGAGTTGAAAAATACATGTTGTTGTGAAAATTATACTCAATATGATTTTATTATTCTGTGATGTTACACTAGAAAATAAAAAAGAAATCAGATAATAAAAAACTTATTTAAGGATTAAAATTATTCACTTTAACATATTTTTTTCACTTATAATTCTATGTCTAATATTTTTTAAAAGTAATTTAAAATGTTAATCTAATAAAAACTATAATTTTATTTCGCCCAATTAATTTTTATAACGTGAAATTTCTGATTTAGTTTTCATTCAAAGCCTCAAAAACATTAGTTTTTTTATAATATATAAATTTATTTCTTTGAAATTAAAATCTGAGAAAATTAAATATTATATATAAATTTATCTCATAACAATGTTAATTTTCTAAAAACTATTTTAATGTGTTAATTATCTTTATTTTGAAATTAAAATTTAACATATTTATAAATTTTAATTGTGAAATTGGTTTTATAATTTGAAATTATAGTGTCCAAATTATTTCAAATGATAAAATATTTTTCTTCATTAATGTTAATTAATATGGTAAAAATTTATGTACCATGATAAAAGTTAATTTTGGTAAAACAATAGTTATAGATAATGAATACTTAAATCACTCATAAATTTTATGAAATTGAATTTATTAGGGATTTTTTGACCTTATAGTTTCTCACACCCAATATTTTCACACTTTGGATTCATTTACCCATATCATGATATTTTTTAATAATGATGACTATTTCCAAATGTTTCCCATTTCACCTCTTAAAAAATTATACCACATTAATCCTTTAAAGATTGTATTATCCCATTATTTTCCCATTCAAATTTTGAAATACTAAGATATATTTAACTATCTCCCCCAAGAAGATTCCAATGGTCACTCATAGTAGGGATACGACCTTCAATTTCAATATAACTTCCAATGAATGATCAAGTCTCTTAAATATGTATTATTCCAATCTTAATATTTTGTTATTAATATTACTAATAAAAATATACTACAAGAATAGTAATATTATCACATTATTATTATTTTTTTATACCGTATTTATTCATTTCCATCCAGTTACAAAAAAATAACACCTCTAGTTCATTTCATTGAATACCACCTCTATGGAGAAACATAATGAGGTTTTTTAATATCCCCATTAATGTATTATATTAAGGGTGGTAATAGTTAGTAAATATTATATATATAATTTAAGTATAATTATTGTTGTTAAATTTATATTTAATATTCACCTTCACTGCTATGATTAGTAGAGAAATATGAATAATAAATAAGCATACGTTAGGAATCCCACACCCATGATGAAATGTATTTTTTCATTTATATTTTGAAAAATTTTCTGATGATATTAAAATATATTTCACCATGATAAATAAATATAAATGAAATCATATTAATTTTTTATAATGAGATTATCTCAACATAAAGACCTCATTAACCAAACCCAAAAATCAAGTTAAAGCTTGTTGATTTTTTGGTCATATTATCCAACTATATAAAGAATTCATTAAAAATGATTATATATGACTATGGAAAAGTAAAAAATAATTTTACTATATTTTATTAAGAAGATAACTATTAATATATTATACATTATATATTAGAATATTTAATTATCTTATTATTATAGTAACATTTTTGTTTTTTGAGATTATTAAAATAAACTGACACCAATTTAATTAATTTCCATATATCAGGATGAACTATATAATAAATAAATATTGTATGATAAAAATGTATCATATTGGATTGAATATACCTATATATGGTTATTAATAATATTAATAATAAACATATTTTTGTTAATTCTGGATGTTATACATGGGTATAGAATGAATCTAGAACAACTAATGTTACTTTATATCAATTTCCCTTCATTTGAACATAATTTATATTTTGGAACCATATATATTCTATATGTGGTGGTTATACTTCCTAATTGATATAAGAATTCATGAATTATATTTTCATTATGGTATTTTAGTTGTTATTATATGTACTCCCTTTTATGGGGGGGTTTGATTGATTTTATTCATAGGATGCAAGGTTTTCATCTTAGTCTTTCATTCTTTTAGAAAATTTTTCTTTTATAAACCTAATTAATTTTAGCTGGTGTATACACTTCCTATTTGAGAAATTATAACAATAATTACATTTTATTCATTACAAATGAATTTTAGTTACAGTAATTTTCTTTAGTAATGGTTTTATTTAAATTATTCTTATTTGGTAAAAGGTTTTGATGACTGAAATCTATTCCTTAGGTCATTATCACTCTTATTTGATGATAATCATTAAATATAATGATGATGTTTTTTATGTAGAAATTAATTTAGGAGGACCTAATTTCTCCCACTAATGTATTTTTCCTCTATGGTTACATGATTTTTTTATAAATACAATTTTTAGATTAATTTCTATTCAATTTAATAGAATTCTAATTAATATCCTGGTCTTTACTACTAAAAAATTCTCCCCTTTCCCTAGTAAAAAATAAATTATTTTATCTCCAATTATCCTTTTCATCGCATCAATAATATTAAAACAAATGTTTCATTTTCTTGGTAATGATTTTTGTTCTCTACTCTTTTATATAGAAATGATCATATATTTTTCTGTTCTTTCCAAATAACTTTTTTTAATCCACTCCATATTTTAAATTGATTTTTTTTCATTTTCATATGTTCTATTTTTAGTGATTCTTTTTAAATAAATTTTTAAAATTTATTTTCATGTAATGGTTGTTGTGTTTTCTATTTTTTGGAAATTTAACACTATTAATTAGTTTTTTCAAATAAAAATCTTCAAATGTATATTCACTTCATTTTCTTGAATACATGATTCCCCATTACTGTATCTATTAATATTTATTTTTTAACTGTAATTATTTCTACAAATAATTTAACTTTTACATTTTGTGAATAATTTAAGAGTTTTCATGGATATTTTATTTGTAATTATATATATTGAGGTCTTGAAAATTCATATCATTCCCTTAAAACAATTGTGTTTTTGAAATAAATTTATTATTCATTGGTTTATATAGTTGTTTTTTGAATCTTATTTATTATATATTCACCCTCCAATGTAAATATTTTAGTAAGTGACATTTTAATCACCATATATATTTTTAATGATATGATTTCATTTTTAATTTTTATTAATAACATATGGTTTATTTATTTTATGTTATGTGAATATTTTTTTTGGTAATATTTTCAATTTCAAATAATTTAATTAATTTTCTTATATTATAAATTCTAGATGTTTTAGGAAATTCATTTTATTTAATTGGTTTGTTTATTAAAAATTAATATTTTCCATTTTTATTTTTATGGGACCAATAAATTTTATATATGTTTATTAAGATGTTTTTATGATTGTTTTTTGATTCAAATATATGCATGGGTGATGATCAGTGAGGTCCTATATCACCCTCAAATGAATTGGTTTATGTTTAGGTCATCTTATATCAAAAGGATATGTGAGAGGATTTATCCTATGATTAAAAACATACATGATGATTTATATCAGTCCAATGAGGTACGTGATAATATTTATCTAATGCTAATCATGTAACATATATGATTTATCATAAGGTAAAGGGTAACCATGAGGATTTATCAGAAACCAATAAGGTATGTGGGAAGAATTATATTATCCTAGAGAGTAGATGAGAGGATTTATCCCCAAAACAAATGGGTACAAAATAGGTTTTACCATAAGCCTAGTTTTATATGGGTGGATTATCCCACCCACAATTAGGTACATGTATTATTTTTACAGTTTTCATATTCTTATAGTTTTTCGAAGTTTTGTTTCTCATAAAATTATGTTAAATTTTCTAGATGTATTTTATTTCAATAAAATTTAATGATTTCATTATTATGTATTATTATTAAAGCACTACAAACTTTTATATCATAATAATATGTTTTATGATTTTTCATATTTTTTGATCCATTTCATCTGTTTTTTATTTCCATAATGTTTTTATGACCTTATATTAATATAACATTTTTTATGATCATTATATAATGTATAGTTATGTTTTATTATTCATCCAAATATACATTTTATTATGCCACTTTAATGGAAAGTGGGAAACCATAGTTTTCAAAACAAGGACCATTACGTGCTGAAGAAAATCAGAAAATTATTAAACACAAGACTAAGATTATTTAAATCAGACACTCTATATAATTACCAGTGCATAGTACTAACCGGGGTGTTTAGATTCTCGTTGATGAGTTCATCAAAGAGAGAAATGACTATGTCCATTGTCTAGATAAATTTCTCTAGGGTGATGTTTCCTTGATTGAAGCCTCGGGCGATGATTCAGTCTTGTCAATGGATCCACACCTCTATCTCCTCAGTGGCCTCAACCTGCAACCTTATTTCATAAATCCTTATAATATCCTCATCTGAAATGTTGGGACGATGGAATTTTTCAGTCACTTCATCCATGGAGTGGAGTATGAGCCTTAGACATTCCCCCAACTCTTCTTCCACCACTCTTGGTTCTCTGCATTGATCTTCAATTTCCCCTCCTTGTGTGTCTTTTCTTTCCATACATCCCCTTTTCATATCTGACCTAGTTTTCTTTGGTTTAGGTATGTGAGAATAGTATTTTCATCCCTTGGGGGTTTTCCCCAATACCACAATTCATTTCCCTGAGTCACGCTTTCCTTTTTTCCCATTATTCTTTATTGGGATGTGGGGACCTTTCCCTTGGAAACGGTCCAAACAGTCCACTAAAAGTTGGCTGCAACTGTCACCACCTGAATCGTCTTCCACAGATGTCAAAATTTGTTCTTGAACCACCATACCTTCAATATGGTTATTCAATGCAACCCTCAGGCCTTGTTTGAGAGGCCAAAACCTACATGGAGAGTCCACTGTTCCTGCTTTAACCTCTATGCTATAATTATTATTCTCCCCACTCTTAGTCTTTTGAAAGGATGGGAACTTATAAGTGGGAATATTTGGGTCCAAGGGCCCCAATACACTATCCCCATCCTGCCTTCCTTGTACCTTATAATGTTCTGTAGTAGCAAGAAAGAAGGACTTCCCAAGCCACATACCAGATGGCTCAGCCTCTCCGTTGGAATCCCCAACAGAAACACCCTTGTCACCATTGTATTCCTCCACTGCCACCAAGGAAATAACCCCATGATTAATAGATGCCTCTGGATGAGATGAAAGTAGCCTGATGTCTAAGGAATCATCAATGAAATACTCCTCAACATTTTATGAATCTAGGGGGTCATGCTCAGTCTTCTTACAATCACCTAGATCATTTTTCAGGTGGGAAAAAATATCCACAACCTTGATTGCAGCCCTTTCTACTTCCACCACCGAATTACCTCCTGCCTAAGTTGTTGCCTCAACTCTGTCAATCATTGGATCTACACCGCCACACCTAGCTCCTTTCCAAAAACCAGAATCAAGATGACCTAGCTACCTACACATCTTACAATACTTCATCGAGTATTCGAAGAAGAACAGTTTCTTGCATCATAACTCTTCACCAACAGATACCCTTACCCACTCCACCGGTGCCTTGGATACGTCAACCTCTACACATATCTGTAGTTTAATCGGATGGCTGACTGAAAAAGTCATATTGTTGGAGTACAAAAAACATCCAACAAAGTTCCCTAGCTTCCAGAGGATTGCAGGGTTTTGGAATGGAAACAGATGTTCAGGGAAAGACACCCAGATTGCTACTAAAGATGAGTCTCGATTCATATGAAAATCATAAGACCCGAAAAATAAGAAAAATCTGTGATGGATTCACGTACAAGGAGCACTCGACCATGCGTGAACAATATCTTCCTCCAAGTCATAACGAACCATCAGGTGCTATTTGTTGAGAAGACCCACAATCGCGCACCCTTGTAACCCCCAAGACTTGAAGACGAAGTGGTCAAATTAATATACCGAAGGATGTATATCTGAGAAACGATCCACTAGCGTCATATCCAAGAGTCTTGAAGCTTCCTTGAACTACAAGAGAGATAATGGATGTTGAGGTGTGCCTTCAAATAGCTCGGGGACCATCAGGATAAGCGAAATGGCAAGACAAATTAGGCAAGCATCAAGATTAGAGAAAGTGAGGAAATGGCGGGGCTTCGAAGCTGGATGGGCGAGATCCTCCCCCCTACTGATGATGGAATGGGGGAAGGTCGAGGTTGTATCCATTTCCATTAGGTCATTGCCATAGAGAGCATAGAGCTGAGAGCATTATTATACCCCTATCTTTTATTATCAAAATTATATCTTTATCATGTTCTCCATTATATTTAAGATATACTACTCTACAATATTTTTGTCCTTATTATAGCATTTGAGGTCACCTCATCATTATTTATGTAATCCCAAGGTTATGAACCTTATTATTCCATGTGAGATATCTAAATAAGGGTATATAGGGTCACAATTATGGATAAATGTTTTCAATTGTAGAAAAATTAGATGTTTATATAGAAAACATCCATGACAAAAAACCAATTAGACCTTGAGTTGTGATACTATTTACTATATGTTCTAATGAAACCATGTTATCAAATTATTATTTATATATGGATATATTATGAAATAGATGAACAACATGAGAGGATTGTGATAGTATATGAACCTACTTGTATTTATTTTCTTGATTTACCTCACTAATGTTATAGGGGTATGAGATAGTGTGATGGACCTCCCATAATTTTGTGGGAATGGTTGAGTGGAATAATTATGTCCTGAAATGGTATTGGGTATATGAACATTCTAGATATATTATGGAATAGTGTGCTTATGATTTCTCTATAGTATGTTGGGATGTGTCGACCCATGATTGTGACATGTTCCTTCGTGTATAAGGTAAAATAACTTATCATGTATTACTTAGGATAATGTGCATGAAATGGATCATGCCTCTTAATGTATGTCATAAAAATGGGTAAAAGGTATACTCACCATCCACTATTATTATGTCGACATCCAAATTGAATCATATTTTAGCACCCCTGGTTAGACGAAGATGTTTTCTATGACAATAAAACCTACAACTAAATATTTGATTTTAAATTCAGTCATTATTTTATAATTGTAGTATTTTTATAAAAATATTATTCATGTTAATCTTATAAATTGTGTGTTTTGGGGGAATTTAATGTGAATTTGGTCATTAAATAATTATCTTTTCATGGATTCCACAATAATTCTGAAAATATGTTACTCACAATTCAAATTTAAGACCGTATTATCATCATCTATGATTTCAAGGATATCTATGAGGCCTCATAGAAGATTTATTAAATTATAAAAACTATGAAACATAATTTGTATTTTTTTTATATGAAATGTTTAGAAAGAAAATAAAAATTTTCATATGCCTCTCAGAATAGAATAGATGGTTTTTAGGATCTGCATAAATATCATATAGAAGGTTCTATATTAGAAATTAAATCTCAAGTCCGATAAATACTAAGGATACCCATAATTATGTTATTTATTATTTGATAAATAAATTTTTTTTGATAAATATTTTTAAGTGTGGGTAATATAACGACCTAAATTTTTTAATCTTTAAAAATACATAAACTGTTCGATAACATCTGTGACACGATACACCACGAGTAAAAATACTACAACATAATATGAAAAAATTATTAATAAATCTATATTAAATACTACTATGATAGGCCTTTAATTATTCAAAACATAAATAATTAATAGGTGTTCATATTGAAATTAAATATTTTCCATAAAATCCCTTTTCATTGTATTATGTATTATATTTCAAAATATAAATTTTAAAATTTTATAAATTTAATATTATAAAATAATTTTTTTTCCAATCCCCCACATTAAAATGTATTTTCTATGAATTTTTTAGTTTTTTGGAATGTTAGACTTTGAGTTGAAATAAACATGTTGTTGTGAAAATTATAATCTTTACGATTTTATTATTGTGTGATATTATACTAGAAAATTAAAAAAATAAAATAATAAAAAACTTATTTAAAGATTAAAATTATTCAATTTAACATTTTTTTTCACTTATAACTCTATGTCTAATATTTTTTGAAAAGTAATTTAAAATTTTAATCTAATAAAAAACTATAATTTTATTTCCCCCATTTATTTTTTATAATATGAAATTTCTGATTTATTTTTCATTTAAAGAAAAAAAAAATAATTTTTGTTATAATATATATATTTATTTCATTGAAATTAAAATCTGAGAACATTAAATCTTATATATAAATTTATCTCATAACAATGTTATTTTTCTAAAAACTATTTTAATGGGTTAATTGTCTTTATTTTGAAATTACAATCTTACATATTTATAAATTTTAATTGTTATAATGGGTTTATAATTTGAAATTATAGTGTCCAAATTATTTCAAATGATAAGATATTTTTCTTCATTAAAGTTAATTAATAAGGTTAAAATATATTTACCATGATAAAAGCTAATTTTGGTAAAACATTAGTTATAAATAATGAATACTTCAATCACTCATAATTTTTATGAAATTGAATGTATTAGAGATTTTTTGACCATATAGTTTCTCACACCCAATATTTTCACACTTTTGATTCATTTACCCATATCATGATATTTTATAATATTGATGACTATTTCCAAAAGTTTCCCATTTCACCTATTACAATATTATACCACTTAAAACCTTTAAATATTGTATTATCCCATTATTTTCCCATTCAAATTTTGAAATACTAATATCTATAGAACTATCTCCCCAAAGAAGATTCCCATGTTACCTCATAGTAGGGATGTGACCTTCAATTTCAATATAACTTCAAATGAATGATCAAACCTATGAAATATGTATTATTCCCATCTTAATATTTTCTTGTTAATATTACTAATACAAATATAATACATGAATTATAATATTATCACATTATTATTACTTTATTATCCCTTATTTATTCATTTCCATCCAGTTACAAAAAAATAACACCTCTAGATATTTGCATTGACTACCACCTTCATAAAGAAACATCATTAGTTTTTTTAATATCCCCATTAGTAGATTATATTAGTGGTGGTAATACATAGTAAATATGATATATATAATTTAAATATTATTATTATTGGTAATTTTCAATTTAATATACACCTTCACTACTATCATTAGTAGATAAATATGAATAATAAATAATCATAGGTGATGAATCCCACATCTATGATGAAATGTATTTTTTAAATTTATATTTCGAAAACTTTTCTAATGATATTCAAATATATTTATCCATGATAAATAAATATAAATAATATCATATTAATTTTTTTATAATGATATTATCTCAAAAAAAAACACTACATTAACCAAACCTGAAAATCATTTTAATTCTAGTTGATTTTTTGGCCGACTTAACCAACTATATAAACAATTCATCAAAAATGATTATAGATGACTGTGGAAAAGTAAAAACTAATTTTACTATATTTTATTTGGAATATAATTATAAATATATTAAAATTTAAATATTGTAATATTTTCTTATCTTATTATTATAGTAACATTTTTTTATTGAGATTATTAAAATTACCTGACAGAAGTTTAATTAATTTCCATATATCAGGATGAACTATATAATAAATAAATTTCATATGGTAAAAATGTTTCATATTGGATTAAATATATCTATGTATGGTTATTAATAATATAAATAATAAACATATTTTGGTTATTTTGGATGTTATATATGGGTACAGAATGAATCTAGAACAAGTAATGTTACTTCGTATCAATTTCCTTTCATTTGAACATAATTTATATTTAAGAACCATATATTTTAGATGTGGTGGTTATACTGCCTAATTGATATAAAATTTCATGTATTATATTTTCATTATGTTATTTTAGGTGTTATTATATGTACTCCCTTTTATGGGGGGTTTGATTGATTTTATTCATAGGATGTACGGGTTTCAACTAAGTGTTTCATTCTTTTAGAATATTTTTCATTTATGAACCTAATTAATTTTATCTGGTGTATACACTTCCTATTTGAGAAATTATAACAATAATTACCTTTTATTCACTACAAATGAATTTTAGTGACTGAAATCTATTCCATAGGTCATTACCACTCTTATTTGATGATAATCATTTAATATTATGATGATGTCTTTTTTATGTTGAAATTAATTTAGGATGATCTAATTTCTTCCACTAATGTATTTTTCCTCTATGTTTCTATGATATTTTTATAAATTCATTTTTTAGAATAATTTCTATTCATTTTAATAGACATTTAATTAATATCCTGGTAATTACTACTCAAAAATGCTCCCCTTTCCCTACTAAAAAATAAATTATTTTATCTCCAATTATCCTTTTCATGGAATCAATAATATTAAAACAAATATTTCATTTACCTGGTAATGATTTTGGTTTTCTACTATATTATTTAGAAATGATCATACATTTTTCCTTTCTTTGTAAATAATTTTTTTAATACACTCCGTATTTTAAATTATTTTTTTTTCTTTTTCATATGTTCTATTTTTAATGATCATTTTTAAGAAAAAAATAACTTTTTTCATAAAATGGATGTTGTGTTTTCTATTTTTTGTCAATTTAACACTATTAATTAGTTTTTTTTGAAATAAAATACATTTAATGTATATTCTCTTCATTTTCTATAATACATGATTCCCCTTTCATGCCTCTATTAATTTTGATTTTTTAACAGTAAATTTTTCTAAAATTAATTTAACTTCTCTATTTTGTGAATATTTTATGATTTTTCAGGGATATTTTATTGGTATGTTTATATATTGAGTTCTTCAAAAGTCATATCATTCCCTTCAAAAAATTGTTTTTTTGAAATAAATTTATTATTCATTGGTTTATATAGTTGTTTTTTGAATTTTATTTGTAATATATTCACACTCAAATGTAAATATTTTAGGTAGTGACATTTTAATCACTATTTATAATTTTAATGATATGATTTCATTCAGAATTTTTATTAATAACATCTGATTTATTTATTTTATGTTATGTGATTATTTCGGTTGGTAATGATTTCAATTTTAAATAATTTAATTAATGTTCTTATTTTATAACTTCTAGATGTTTTAGTAAACTAATTTTATTTAATTGGTTTATTTATTAAAAGTTAATATTTTCCATTTGGATTCTTATGGGACCAATAAATTTTATGTGTGTTAATTAAGATGTTTTTATGATTGTTTTTTGTTTCACAGATATGCATGGGCGACGATCAATGAGGTCCTATATCACCCTCCAATTAATTGGTTTATGTTTAGGTCATCTTATCTCAAAAGGATATGTGAGAGGATTTATACTATGATGAAATACATACATGTGGATTTATATCAATCCAATGATGTATGTGATAAGATTTATCCAATTCTAATCACGTAACATATCTAATTTATCATAATGTAAAGGGTAACCATGAAGATTTATCTAAAACCGATAAGGTAAGTGGGAGTAATTATGTGATCCTAGATAGTACATGGGAGGATTTATCCCCCAAAAAAATGGGTAAACAATTGTTTTTATCCCACGCCTAATTTTATATGGGTGGATTTTCCCACCCACAATTAGGTACATGTATTATTTTTATAGTTTTCATATTCTTATAGTTGTTCTATGTTTTTTTATTTCCCATAAAATTATGTTAAATTTTCTAGATATATTATATTTCAATAAAATTTTATGATTTCATTATTATGTATTATTTTTAAAGCACTCCAGACTCTTATATCATAACAAAATGTTTTATGATTTTTGATATTTTTTTATCTATTTCATCTGTTTTTTATTTCCTTAATATTTTTTATGACCTTATATTATTTCAAAAGCACTTTTGAGGAAAAAGTGAAAAACCAAAACAACATCAAAGACTTCATGAACAACCATGACTCCATGGGCCAGGACCATCAAGAACAAATACACTCCAATTCAAGAGAAAGGAAAAGCCCCACCCTAGCAGATAAACAATACAATCAACGTTCACCTTCTCGTCGCTGCTTGGCTAGCTGTCCCATGCAAGAATGCACGGGCCCGATACCGATGGAAAATGCCATACCCTCTCGATCTTACAAATCCAAATAGCGATTAGAGGAGAACGCTCCCGGCTCTAAACCACATCTGGGCCAAACCTTTGCAAGTAAACAGAATGCAATGTCCCAATAATCACAATAGCGAGACCTGACAATTTCAAACCTCACACCGGTACTGCAACGGTTACACATCTAAAATTCCAGAATTCATCACGCTCAGAAATTACCACCGGTTCAAATTCAACCAGCACAACCACAGTTTCCACTGCTTAGCGTTGAAAAACCCTCAGACAATGCAACCGGAATCGAAATTCATGAACCATACATCCAAAAAAGCATAACCTAGCCTTCAAACCAGCCACTGCCGGCACACGCAGCAGAACCATATGCCCTTCGCAATACCAAGGAATTAATTGCCCATCCAGTAGAAAAACCTCAAACAAACACGAATCCAATAGAAGACCAAAACAAAGCCTGAGTGCCGATGCACGAGCGAAGCTCCATGAACCGAAACGACTCCAAAATAAGATACATTGCGAAAAAGAAAAACAGATATCATAGAAACATCACCATTCCGCCGGGAGTGGATTATGTGCCTCTGACATTCCCCTACCTCTTCTTCCACCACTATTGGTTCTCTGCTTTGATCACCACTTTCCCCTCCTTGTGGGTCTTTTCATTCCTTACTTACCCTTTTCAGAGCCAACATGGTTTCCATTTGTTTAGGTAAGTGAGAATATTCTTTATGTCCCTTGGGGTTTTCCCCTGGACTACAATGCATTTCCCTAAGTCACGCATTCCTTTTTCCCCTTCTTCATTCTTGGGATGTGGGGACCATTCCCTTGGAAATGGTCCAAACAGTCCACTAAAAGTTGGTTGCACCTATCATCACCTGAATCATCTTCCTCAGACATCAACATTTGTTCTTGATCCACCAAACCTTCAATATGGTTTTTCAACTCAACCCTCGGGCCTTCTTTGAGAGGCGACATCCTGCACGAAGAGTCCACTGTTCCTGCTTTAACCTCCATTCTATTATTATTATTCTCCTAACTCATATTCTTCTGAAAGGATGAGGACATAGAAGTGGGAGTTATTAGGTCCAAGGGCCCCAATACACTATCCCCATCCTGCCTCACTTGGCCCTAATAAGGTTATGTAGTAGCATGTAAGGAGAACTTCTGTAACACCCCAAGATTTTATGAAAAATATTCTTTTAATTTCATTAATGTCTTTTGTTGTATGCTACACCAAGATTACATTGCGCTATATGCAACACTGTATTAGCTTGCAGTATACGCAACACTATTCTTGGATCGTGTTACACACAATTTTGATAATAGTTATTCTACGCAACATTGAGTATATATATATATATTTAATGTATAAATGAAATATGGTTGGATTTTGTTATACGAAACAACGAAGGATTCTTGCACAACACGCAACCATGACTTGGCTTGCATTACACGCAATCGCGACCTTCCTCGATAGCGTGTGTTGTACGCAATACCGGGTGTTACTAAACAACGATATATTATTATAATATTATTATGAACTAGCTGTTATGAATAGTATTAAATAAATTTTGAATTTTATAAAATTATTATTCATCTTACACATTTTCTAGAACATGGTATAAGAACAAAATAAATTTTTCGGGTAAAATAAGTATTTTTCAAAAAAAGAAGTTTTCCGCCTTTTGATGGGGAACCCACTTTAAATCTAGTTTTTGACATGTTCAAAAGTTCAATTTGACAAAATTAAATTCTTCTTTGGAATAACCAAATAAAAATTTACTTTGGATAAATTTCTCATTTTATTCTGATGACTTTCATATTTTAATGAATAGTAAAAACACGCTATATTTTAATTAAAAACAACTTTTTTCATCGTAATATCTTATGTGGTTAAATTATAATATTGAATGGTTTAAAAGTATAAATAGAATATATTTTTACCATTTAATATAATTTATGTCATTAGTATTGATTTTACATTGAATTCATTGGTTAAATCAATTCAATCTTTTGCAATGTTTTAAACAAAAAACCTGTTTTCTTTCGACAATGGGATTAATTTTAATTTAATTTCTGCAATATTTTTGTATTGAATTTGGAAAAATGGATTCCATATTTGGAATAAGTGGGTCCAAATTATGTTAATAATCACTTTTTATTTTTGGGAATTATTAATAGTAACTACAGTAAATTTTATTTACTATAGTTAAAGGTAAATCGGGTAATTAAGGGTAAATATAAGATTATAAAATTACCCTAACACTTGGAAAATCCTATTGGATGACTAAAAGTCGACCCATATGACCTAAGGGTCGGATTAGATTCATTTAATGGACTTTTTCCTTGAAAATAATTTAATTATTATTAAAACCAAAGAAAGTGACAACATGTCAGTCTCTTAAATACTATAAGTATAAAAATTTTAAGTTAGTGATAAACTTCATGAAACTTAGAAAATTAATAGTCTACATAAATCTAACAAAATTATATACATCATGAGAATTTATTTAGAATTTTTTTGGGATTAAATAATTATCATTAATTGTGACACAATAGTGATGCAGAAATTATTTATCAAGTGAAAAATCAAGAATATAGTTTTTATTAAAGTTAATAGTGACCATAAAAGGCAAAAACCCCTGAAAAAAACTTATTGGTCATGTAAATATAAACTGTAATCATCCAATGGTCGAATATTTGACCATTTCGAGTCTTATACAAGCAATTATGACAGTTATATTATTTTATTTTAAATGATGCCAATGTTTTCACCTTCATAATTTAATAAATATAACAATTTAAATATTGTGATTTTAGATGCTAAATTAGATTAAAAGTATTATTGTGAAAGGTAATATATTTATCTTCATCATAGAATTTTATTTTAAATTTTTATGCAACAAATAAGTATATTAAATAATTATACAAAAATATTGTAGTAATTATATTATTAAGAGATAAACAAAATAAATTGTTTTAAAAATAATAAAATAAATATTATATTAACAATTTAATGTGGTACACTAATTTTATAGATACATATGACCTTTTATGAATCTATTAAATCTTTTAGTTTGAACATATCTTCTGTATATATTTTATTTAAATTCAAATAAATGAATAGTGTCAAAATTGACACTATTGTTATTTTATAAAAATAACATATTATAAAATTGTTTTAAAATTACAAGAATATTAAAAAATTATAAATTTAAATTTATATGGTATATAATGTTATAAAGTAAGACATTATGGATAATTCACAACAAATAAGTAATTATTTGTTATAATTTAAAATTTAGAATTGTATTACCACAAATAAACTTAAATATATTAAATAAGGATAAATCAAAATGATAAGGTTTAAAATAAGATCCAAACATGTCTAAATTTTATTGGATGATGAGATTACAACCATATCTCAACTAATCTTAGAATATGAGTCATTGTTGGAGGTTTTTAAGTGGGGTTAGATTTATTATAAATTAATATTTTTAAGAATTCCAAAGGTGCCCCTCTCCTCCCTTATAAAAAGGCACCTTCTCCCTCTCCTCATCACACCAATTTGATCCTTCAAGCTCGGACAAACCCTGCACAATTCTCTTCTCCACTTCCCTAGAAACATACTAGAGGACCTGGTATTTTTCAGAGACCAATTTTAGTGCCCTAAGAGGAGGTCTCAAATAGGCGCTTCAAAGAAGAGGTAATTTCTGTTACCGATTCTTTCACCTTTATTTCATCTTCCACTTCTTCTTCTCAGGTTGTTTCATTATGAAGTAATAACATCAGTATCACTAATATACTGATATATTATTATAATTATGAAACAACCCTATTTCACCATCTATCCATCCTATGGAAAACAAAATCACCGCGCGTGCATACGTACGGAATATCGTCTCCACGCCGTGGTGTAATCTATTTTACCCCACCACCTTACTTGGATGGGTATAATGGTGTAAATAATAACTATATTTGATTATTTTAAAGTGATAATGATTCTGTAATAGTAGACATACACTCCAATAAAATTCCACGATCATGGGAACGATATCATCGCCCGTGTGTACGTACGGAATATCGTCTCCACGACGCGATGAGATTCATTCTCAATGATTAACCATTCAAAAATGATTATAAAGTATATATAATAAGTAATCATGAAATATATGACATAATAATGATACTGGATTTATGTGTATAAATATTTATGTCATCTACTTAATTCCATTCAACTCAATAAGGAAACGAAAACAGCGTTCATGCGTACGTACGACCTACCGTCTCCATGAACGGTGTATTTCATTCCATTTATCGATCTATTATATATATGTATATTCCTAATATATATTATATATAAATCATTTTTTATATTATGAAATTATGTAATCATGATCTATATAATCATATGAATAATTACAAGTCAAAACACAAACGACAAATGAAACGATTTTACCCAAAACGCTCTTTAACATGGAATTTACAAAAGAACGGGTAATATAAAGTCATAAGTGAACCATATATGATATCATAAAAATTAATATGAATCTGTAATAATTCAATAACATTATTTAAATCATTATACAGGAGGTTCGGATATGTAGTAAGCATATCGGATCTAAGGTAAGGGATAATTTTCCAAATCTCATTTTTATCCGAGATTGCTTATTCGTAAGTATTTACTGGTGTTATATTTATCATCCATGTCCAAATTTTATAAAGATGTTTTCATGAATGTTTAAACTCCTTTTTACCCATTTTTGAATTTTACTACATGGTATGTAAGGAATATTTCTTTTGTTCACGTTACGAGGTACTTTTTTAACTTTTCCGGCAAATGTATGAGAAGAATGTTTTTTAACTTATACGGCACGAACGAATTTTTATGGTTTTATAAAGACTTATTTTCCTAAATCTTCCTAAAAAATATTTCATGACTATTTTCAAAAAAATCCTTTTCTTTTAAAATTGCATGAAATTTTGTGAAAAGAAAATGATTTTGAAGAAGAAAGTATATATTCCTCAAGAATTCATTTCAAGTGTTTTATCAAAACCATTTTCCATCTAAGATGACCTTATTTAATATGTGTATGTTTCAAGATAAATGTCTCTACGATTTACATGGTTTCACTTTTCTTATCACGAAATATCCATTTGTTTTATATGGATTATGTGATGATGGGATGATGTTTATGAAACCCATTTTATTCTTTGGGTTATGATGAATGTTTTATGTTTATTTTGTGGCACAAGTAAGAATGATTTCATTATGAGATGGGTGGGACCTATATCTCCCTCCAATGAATTGGTTAAAGATTTTATATCTCATGAGATAGACATGGCTGGAATGGTATGTTAATCCGATTCAGTGTTACAGGACTGAAACTAGGAGTGAACTCGATTCAGAATGGGGCTTTGTCCACTAAGATGGTCTTGGCAGTAATGCCTTGGCTACTATGGAAATCATTACATGTTCTTAATGGATTCCACAATTACATGTTTTATTCCCATTCCATTTTTTCATTCTTAATGTTTCTTTATGATCTATGCCTTACGTACTTCCATGTTTTATTCCATTTCTCAAGCTTTTGATGTTTAAACATTATGTTCATGTTTTTATGTTCAAATGTATATGGTATGTTTTATTTTATTCATTCTTACCCTTACTGAGCATTTGAGCTTACCCTTTTTATGTTTTCTTTTCCCAAGGATATAAAGAAAGGTTTTAGGTAAGAAAAAAAGGGAAAGATCTTTATGGTAGATGTTGAAGATCTTTCACCATGATTAGAAGATTATGTTCCAAGATTCCAAAGACAATAATCTATTGTGGTCCTTGTGTGTCTGTTTTTGTTATGTATTAAGTATTCCTCTAAAGTAATGTATTGTCCATGTACGTCAAGTTTCAGGGCTCTACAGTTGGTATCATAGGAAAGGTTTAGTCAACCTTTGGAAACTAGGATGCGAAAACGTTAGTGAAATCCCTAAAGATATTTCTAAGGTATGTTTAGGGATATCCCTAAGGATAAGTATAAATATAGGATATAGTCCTAGAACTACGGTAACGATCATAGAATTTAACCTAAGCTGTTAGATATTGAGGGTACTCCCCCTTTACTATGTTGTTTTCTCTAGCATGATTTTTTCCTCTCACAGAATTCTTTTTGTGTTTTAGTCAATGGAGGGAACCAGAACGAATTCGGTTAACATTGAATCCATTGAAAAAATTCTTGACTATGAGAAACAAAATTGTGTAATGCCTAGAGAGAAAGATATTGTGATTATGCCGAATCATTCATCGTGATATATGATTAACAAGGTGAAATTCAGTGGTATGCCTAATTCATCAAATAAAAGGATGATAGACATTTATTCATGTTCGCATGTTGAGGAGAATAAAGAAAGGAAGATTGAGATTTCTAAATAAGGGAAGAAGAACCTTGAGGAATACCTCAAATGGAGGGACAAATGTTATCTATGTGGAGAAAAGGGTCCTAGAGTGACAGACTGTTATGGAGTTCAATGTCTTATTTGTGGAGAACATAGGAATTACCCAACTCATTGCGCAGACCTAACAAGTTACTTCTAAATAAAAGAAGGACTTATTTTAGGAAAATCATTGAAGATGGTGGATTAATGTGTTTATGTATTGGTATTCAAGAATAATGCTGTTGAGGTACCTTTATGGTGTATTAGAATATTTTTGTATTAGTCTATTGTGGTTTTCAATGATTTTATGGTTCCGGTAACCATGAAAAGTGATTCAAATATCTTTAAAATCAGATGATATGCGCATAATGAAGGGATAAAGAGAAAATTAAATGTTTGACATTATTCATGAGCTCATGATTGATATAAGGACTAAGTGATATCATAGTTTGAGTATAAAGAATTTTGAGGATTTTGGTATGTGGAAAGTGTTAACTTTTAACGACATACATGTTTTCACTAAGATTCAATGGGTATTCATTCTTTAAGAGAATACATGATTGAGGTATACATATGTTTGTAATTTGACCAACAAGATATATCTTATGGATAAATTATGGCATTCACGTGATTATTATGTGACATTTTAAGTAATCATTTTCATTATACAATGAGCTTGGACCGGAGTATTTTAGATAACCCTAATGATTGGAATGGATTATGTTGGACATAAGTTAGTATTGTTTAGGGATAGAACCTTTTTTAGATATTATTGATGGGATGATATAGTAATGTAGTTTTAGAAAAAGGACAACCTGCAGGACGGGCGACATCCAATCGCGTCGGACAAGGCTGTGGGAATGAAACCCACAACCGAAGTGCGACTGACCTTTATCACCTACCACTGGCCTACAAGAAGTTCCTGGTTAGTAGAAACTAGTTTTATTTTATTAAGAGGTATTATATATTAAGTATAATTCATTTTTGGAACCATATACGATTAATCTAACCGTATGATGGACTTATAACTTTTGCTAACTTTTTGATTGAAAGAGATGGAATGACCCATCATTCTATTACATGATCTGCTAACACATCACGAATAACAAATTCAACTTCATTTCTTTAAGGGATGAAGTGGAAATTGTTCAATTCACGAACAACAGTTAGATTGTACCAAAATCATGCAAGTATTTATTTTAATTCATCAACATCAGGGAAATGATCTTCAAAACCAATAATGTTGATCTAGTTCCCTTATATCTGATGAATCAGATGAGACCTTAGATCATCACAAATCAATGGCTTTGTGATAGTTGGATTTTTCATAGCCATGTTCTCTACCACTCTCCATCAGAACATGATGGTTAAATTTTTCTTCCATATCCATATTTTCAACTATTTCCTCCTACATGGAAACACAGTGATGAGTTAATTTGGGTAACCGTTACATTTCATACATTAGTTTTTAAAGCCATGTTTCTGTATTCCTTTTTACGATGTGGGTTTATATTAAACAAACTTTCGAGTAGTAAACCATTTATAACCCCGACGAATTTTGAGGGCGAAATTCATTTTAAGGGGGGTAGAATGTAACACCCAGAGATTTTATGAAACATATTCTTTTAATTTCATTAATTTCTTGTGTTTTATGCTACACCAATATTACCTTTCACTATACGCAACACCGTATTAGCTTGCAGTATACGCAACACTATTCTTGGATCATGTTACCCACAATTTTGATAATAATTATTCTACGCAACATTGAATATATATATATATATATTCAATGTATAAATGAAATATGGTTGGATTCTGTTATACGAAACAACTAAGGATTCTTGTACAACATGAAACCCTGACTTGACTTGCATTACACACAATCGCGACCTTCGTCGATAGCGTGTGTTGTACGCAATGCCGGGTGTTATTAAACAACGATATATTATTATAATATTATTATGAACTAGACATTATGAACAGTATTAACTAAATTTTTAATTTTATAACATTATTATTCATCTTACACATTTCCAAGAACATGGTATAAGAAAAAAATAAATTTTTCGGGTAAAACAAGTATTTTTCAAAAAATGCAGTTTTTCCGCCTTTTGATGGCGCACCCACTTTAAATCTAAACTTTGACATGTTTATAAGTTCAATTTTACAAAATAAAATTCTTCTTTGGAATCATGAAATAAAAATTTACTTTGGATAATTTTTTCACTTTATTCTGATGAATTTCATATTTTAATGAATAGTAAAAACAGGCTATATTTTAATTAAAAACAACTTTTTTCATCATAATATCTTATGTGGTGAAATTATAATATTCAATGGTTTTAAAGTATAAATAGAATATATTTTTATCATTTAATATAATTTATGTCATTAGCATTGATTTTACATTGAATTCGTAGGTTAAATCAATTCAATCTTTTGCAATGTTTTAAACAGAAACCTATTTTCTTTCGACAACATGATTAATTTTAATTTAATTTCTGCAACATTTCTGTATTGAATTTTGAAAAATGGATTCCATATTTTGAATAATTGGGTCCAAATTATGTTAATAAGCTACCTTTTATTTTTGGGAATTATGAATAGTAACTACGGTAAATTTTATTTACTATAGTTAAAGGTAAATCCGGTAATTAAAGGTAAATATAAGATTATAAAATTACCCTAACACTTGGAAAAATACAATTGGATGAATAAAAGTTTACCCATATCACTTAAGGGTCTGATGAGATTCATTTAATGGACTTTTTCCTTGAAATTAATTTAATTATTATTAAAACCAAAGAAAGTGACGACATGTCACTCTCTTAAATACTATAAGTATAATAATTTTATGTTAGTGATAAATTTCATGAAACTTAGAAAATTAATAGTCTTCATAAAGCTAATGAAATTATCTATATCATGGGAATTTATTTATAATTTTTTTGAGATTAAATAATTATCATTAATTGTGACACAATAGTGATGCAGAAATTATTTATCTAGTGAAAAATCAAGAATATAGTTTTTATTAAACTAATAGTGACCATAAAAGGCAAAAAACCCTGACCAAAACTTATTGGTCATGTAAATATAAACGGTAATCATCTAATGGTCAAATATTAGACCATTTGGAGTATTATACAAGAACTTTTGACACTTATATTCTTTTATTTTAAATGATGCCAAAGTTGTCACCTTCATAATTTAATAAATATAAAAATTTAAATATTGTGATTTTAAGATGATAAATTCGATTAAATATATTATTGTGAAAGTTAATAGATTTATCGTCATCATAGGATTTTATTTTAAATTTTTATACAACATATCTGTATATTAAATAATTATACAAAAATGTTGTAGTAATTATTTTATTAAGAGATAAACCAAATAAATGGTTTTAAAAATAATAAAATAAATACTATATGAACAATTTAATGTGATCCACTAATTTTATAGATACTTATTACCTTTTATGTATCTAGTAAAGCTTTTAGTTCGAACATATCTTCTGTATATATTTTATTTAAATTAAAATAAATGAATAGTGTCAATATTGACACTATTGTTATTTTATAAAAATAACATATTATAAAATTTTTTAAAAATCACAAGAATATTTAAAAATTATAAATTTAAATTTATATGGTCTATAATTTTATAAACTATACAATTATGGAACATTCACAAAAAATAAGTAATTATTTGTTATAATTTAAAATTTAGAATTTTATTTCCACAAATAAATTTAATAGATTAAATAAGAATAAATCAAAATGAAAAGGTTTAAAATAAGATCCAAACATTTATAAATTTTAATTTTTGATGAGATTACAACCCTAACTCGTCTAATATTTGAATATGAATCATTTTTGGAGGTTTTTAAGTGGGGTTAGATTTATTATAAATTAATATTTTTTAGAATTCCAAAGGTGCCCCTCTCCTCCCTTATAAAAGGGTACCTCCTCCATCTCCTCCTCACACCATTTTGAGCCTTCATGCTCGGCCAACCCCTAACCAATTCTCTTCTCCACTTCCCTAGAAACATCCTAGAGGTCCTGGTCTTTTTCAAAGACCAATTTTAGTGCCCTAAGAGGAGGTCTCAAATAGGCGCTTCAAAGAAGAGGTAATTTCTGTTACCGATTCGTTCACCTTTATTTCTTCTTCTACTGCTTCTTCATAGGTTGTTTCATTATTAAGTAATAACATCAGTATCACTAATATACTGATATGTTATTATAATTATGAAACAACCCTATTTCACCATCTATCCATCCTACGGAAAACGAAATCACCACGCCAGCGTACGTACGGAATACCGTCTCCACGCCGTGGTGTAATCTATTTTCCACCACCACCTTACTTGGATGGGTTTAATGGTGTAAATAATAACTATATTTGATTATTGTAAAGTGATAATGATTCTGTAATATTATACATACACTCCAATAAAATTCCACGATCATGGGAACGATATCATCGCTCGTGTGTACGTATGGAATACCGTCTCGAAGACGCGATGAGATTCACTCTCAATGATTAACCATTCATAAATGATTATAAAGTATATATAATAAGTAATCATGAAATATATGACATAATAATGATACTGTATTTATGTGTATATATATGTATGTCATCTACTTAATTCCATTCAACTCAATAAGGAAACGAAAACAGCGTTCATGCGTACGTACGACCTACCGTCTCCATGTATGGTGTATTTCATTCCATTTATCTATATATTATATATATGTATATTCTGAATATATATTATATATAAATCATGTTTTATATTCTGAAATTAAGTAATCATGATCTAGGTAATCATATGAATAATTACAAGTCAAAACACAGACGAAAAATGAAACGATTTTACCCAAAACGATCTTTAACATGGAATTTACAAAAGAACGGGTAATATAAAGTCATAAGTGAAACATATATGATATCATAACAATTAATATGATTCTGTAATAATTCAATAACATTATTTAAATCATTATACAGGAGGTTCGGATATGTACAACGCATATCGGACCTAAGGTTAGGGATAATTTTTCAAATCTCATTTTTATCCGGGATTGCTTATTCGTAAGTATTTACTGGGGTTAAATTTATCATCCATGTCCAAATTTTATTAAAAAATTCTCATGAATGTTTAATGTCATTTTTACCCATTTTTGACTTTAACTACATGGTATGTAAGGAATATTTCTTCTTTTTACGTTACGAGGTACTTTTTTGACTTTTCCGGCAAAAGTACTAGAAGAATGTTTTTTTAACTTATACAGCATGAACGAATTTTTACAGTTTTCTAAAGACATATTTTCATAAAGCTTCCTAAGAAATATTTCATGACTGTTTTCAACAAAATCCTTTTCTTTTAAAATTGCATGACATTTTGTGAAAAGAAAATGATTTTGAAGAAGAAAGGATATTTTCCTCAAGAATTCATTTCAAGTGTTTTATCAAAACCATTTTCCATCTAAGATGACATTATTTCATATGTGTATGTTTCAAGTTTAATGTATCTATGATTTAAATAGTTTCACATTTCTTATGAAGAAATATCCATTTGTTTTATATGGATTATGTGATGATGGGATGATGTTTATGAATCCCATTTTATTCTTTGGGTTATGATGAATGCATTAAGTTTATTTTTGTGGAACAAGTAATAATGATTTCATTATGAGATGGGTGGGACCTATATCTCCCTACAATGCATTGCGTAAAGATTTTATATCTCATGAGATAGACATGGCTGGAACGGTATGTTAATCCGGTTCAGTGTTACAGGACTGAAACGAGGAGTGAACTCGATTCAGAATGTGACTTTGTCCACTAAGATGGTCTTGGCAGCAATGCCGTGGCTACTATGGAAATCATTACATGTGCTTAATGGATTTCACAATTAAATGTTTTATTCCCATGCCATTTTTTCATTCTTAATGTTTCTTTATGATCTATTCCTTACGTACTTCCATGTTTTATGCCATTTCTCAATCTTTTGATGTTTTAATTTTATGTTCATGTTTTTAAGTTCAAATGAATATGGTATGTTTTATTTTATCCATGCTTACCCTTACTGAGCATTTGTGCTCACCCTTTTTATGTTTTCTTTTCCCCGGGATATAAGGAAAGGTTTTAGGTAAGAAAAAAGGGAAATATCTTTATGGGAGATGTTGAAGATCTTTCACCACGATTAGAAGATTATGTTCCAAGTTTCCAAAGACACTAATCTATTACAGTCCTTGTGTGTCTGTTTTTGTTATGTATTATGTATTCCTCTAAAGTAATGTATTGTCCATGTACGTCAAGCTTGGGGTCTCTACAACTTCCCCTTCCACATAACATATGGATCATCCTTCTTGTAGGAATCCCCAACAGAAACACCCTTGACACCATTGTATTACTCCACTGCTACCAAGGACATAAACCCATGGTTAATGGATTCCTCTGGATGAGTTGAAAGCAGCCTGATGTCTAAGGATTCATCAATGCAGTCCCCCTCAGACTTCATTGAATCTAGCGGGTCATGCTCAGTCTGCTTACAATCACCTATATCATTCTTCATGCGGGAAAAAATATCCACAACATTGATTGCAAGTCTTTATACTTCCACCGCCGAATTACCTTCTCTCTGATTCGTTGCCTCAACTCTGTCAATCATCGGATCAACACCCCCACACCTAGCTCCTTGCTGGAAACTAGAATCAAGATGACATAGCCACCTACACATCTTAAAATAGTCCATCCATGATTCGAAGAAGACCGGTTTCTTGCACTTGAACTCTTCACCAACAAATACCCATAACCACTGCACCAGTGCCTTGGATACAACAACCTGTACACATATCTGTGGGTTAATCAGTTGGCTGACAGACATAGTCTTGTTGTCGGAGTACAAAAAATGTCCAACCATGTTCCCTAGCATCTGAAGGATTGCAGTGTTTCGGAATGGGAACAGATGTTTAGGGAAAAAAACCCAGATTGCTACTGAAGAGGAGTCCCAATTTATAAGAAAATCATAATACTAGAGAAATCAGAAAAATCTAATACTGATGCACTTATGAGGAGAACTCGACCACACGTGAACCATATCTTCCTCCAAGGTGGAACGAACCATCAGGTGTTGTTTGTTGAGAATACCAACAATCGCGCGCCCTTGTAACCCCCAATATTTTAGGATGTAGCGGTCAAATTCATCTATCGAATGATGTCTAGGAGTGAAATGAGCCATTAGGGTTAGATCCAAGAGGTATGAAGCTTACGTGAACTACAAGAGAGATAATGGAAGTTGAGGTGCACAGTCAAATAGCTCAGGGACCGTTGGTCTAAGCAAAATGGCAGGAAAAATACGGCGAGCATTAGGATTACAGAAAGGGAGGAAATGGAGGGGCTTCGAAGTTGGATGGGCAAGATCCTCCCCCCACATGATGATGGAAAGGGGGAAGGCTGAGGCCGTCTCCATTTCCATTAGGGCATCTCTACTAAGAGCCGAGATCTGCAAGCTTTCTTACACCCCTATCTTTTATTATAAAATTTATATCTTTATCTTGTTCTCTATTGTATTTACGTTCTACTACTCTACAATAGTTTTTTCCTTCATATAGAATTTGAGGTCACCTCATCATTATTTATGTAATCCCAAGGTTATGAAGCTTATTATTCCATGTGAGAGATCTAAATAAGGGTGTAGAGGGTCACAATTTTGGAGAAATGTTTTTAATTGTAGAAAAATAAGATGTTTATATAGAAAAAATCCAACAAAAAAACCAATTGGCCCTTGCGTTGTGAGACTATTTACTATATGTGCTAATGAAACCATGTTATCAATTTATTTTTTATATATGGTTATCTTATGAAATAGATGATCAACATGGGAGTTTTTTGATAGGCTATGAACCTGATTGAATGTATTTTCTTGATTTACCTCACTAATGTGTTGGGGGGATGAGATTTTATGATGGACCTCCCATGATTTTAGGGGTATGGTTAAGTAGAATAATTATGTACTAGAATGGTATTGGGTCTATGAACATTCTAGATATATTGTGGGATAGTGTGCTTAGGATGCCCCTATAGTATGTTGGGATTTGTTGACCCAAGATTGTGACATGTTCCTTCATGTATAAGGTAAAATAACTTATCAAGCATTACTTAGGATAGTGTTCATGAAATGGAACATTCTTAAACTATTATTGGGTTATTTAGGACAGACATGAAAAATACAGGTATATTTATTTGTCACATTAATAATTAGGTAACATGTGGGAATACAATTGAATTATACTATATCATTTTGGTTATATAGTAACCGATGTGATAAATATGTTTTTCTACATGAGTTATATGTAATAATTGATGTGTTGTAATAGATTTTTGACATCGGTTACTATATCAAAATTGTTATTATGTGATAAAAATTTCTATATAACAACATTTATATAATAGTTAGTGTCACATATCATTAAAAAAATTATGAATTTCAATTTTGATTCATTTCATTGTAATTCGATTGGGTGAAAAAAACTTGTTTCTCACATGTTCAGTATCCCTATCCTCATTTATTAGATTCATGGCCTCCATTATTCGTTTTACAGCTTCATACATCTTCATTTTTCCTTAGCGCATTTGATCTACCCAAATATCAACTCTCATATAAGCTTCATACATCGATCCCTACATTTGGTCATTCAATGTTGCAGACGGCCTAACTCTCCTTTTTTATTACATTTAATCAAATATCCCATTACCATATTTATATAGATTAGTTCATGTAAAATATTATATTACCATATTCAAACACCTTAGTTATCCCTTTATTTATGTTAAAATGTGTGAATTTCATTATATTTTAATGTTAAATGATTATACTGAATTGTTTCATTATGTTTAACAATGAATATCATCATTAATTTCTTCGTTAATTCTCTAAATATTTCTTATTTGCAAGATATTAGATAATAAATCATTATATATGCACATAATGGAATGTATATAGATTAATTTAAATTATCATTATGCATATATTAGTAGCATATTAATCATAAAATAAAATGTATACAATCATTGAAAATTTCATACTGAAACATCTCATTATCGAACTGGCAGGTTGTAGGAATATTACATGTCGTCTAACCAGGTAACATGTCTTGTAATGATTGATGGGTACATAATGTGATAAGGGTTCAGTCTTTTAATGGATACATGGAGTGATGAGTCTTTACATGTATTGAGTTAAATAAAAATCAATTTTCAAATTCTAAGTGACGTGTTTTCCTTCAATTACAGAAATTAATTATTTCATGACATGTAATGGTGATATATGTCTTGTAATACCCCCATAACAATTTTCATACAAGAATAATGGTTGATCTCCCTATTTTCGATCCTCCCTAATTTCATTCCCCTCAACCCAAATCCTTCCCCCAAAAATCATGCAGCCATATAACCCATCTATGTCTATTCATTCAGTGTTTGATCATTGTTGTGATTGAGATGATGATTCATGGGTAAGCTTTCTCCTTATTCTTCATATCTTTATCTTTTTCTCCCATTTGGGATTTATATATCATCTTGAAATTTATGGATCTAGGATTCATGATGTGGGATATTTTTTCAATGTTGATTTTTGAGGCCTTATACCCCTCCGTTTAGATTAAAATATTCTAATGTGAGTGTTGCATTTCATGAAAAAGGTAGGTGGTTACGTCCGGGTTGGAAAAATTGAATAACCATAGATTGAATTATTTATTTCAGTTGTTGATTTGAATTCAATATTTTTTAAACTTTCTCTCAATTGGGGTGTGTCAAAAAATTGATGGAATTGGTTTCAACTGAATGGATGGATTTAATTTTTGAATTTGAATAGATGAAATTTGTATAATCGTGGAAATGGATTTAAATAATTCATAAGAAACCCAATGGTTTTATCATATTAAAAAGGAATGTTTTTTTATTAAAAACTAAATTGGTATTAAATGGAAAAATTGGAATTTGAAATAGTATATTAAGAATTATTAATTTTTTATATATTCTTAATTTTTTTCAAAACATTGATTCTGTAAAATAATACTAAAGACTTTGGAAGGTTGTGAGATATATGAACACACTTTATGATTCTACAACATTATAAAACATAAATTCAGAAGGCCACATACCTGATGAAATGGTGATGAGTCACCTTTTTCCAGTGTCAGAGTGATGTATGTATACACATATTTTCATGATCACTTAGAGATTGTGGAGTCCAATAGCCTTGAACTATTGTACATAATTGTTAGATGATATTGATTGATCACTTGTTCATATTTTTGATATAAATGTATTCCAATTTTGTTAAACTTATTTACATGCCTTGTGAATTTATATAAAAAAATTTATATAGAAAATATAAATCCATTGTTTTAAAAACATTTCTTCAATAGTAAATCCTTTTGTTAATGTATTTTTAATAATTTGAACTATATATCACGATTTTTTTTAAATATTAATTGAAATGAAAAACCTAGTTTTTTTAAAATATAAATATTTCATTTGGTTAATCATTTATTCAAATCTGTTATGTAATCATGTTTGAGACCCTACTATACTTTTTAGATCACACCCAACTTATACCTTTTAGTGTTTTCATATTATCTCCATCTAGGTTCAAGCAATGGGAAAGGATCTGTTGGTTATTGATACAACTATTGAATATTTTGTTTTTTTGGTTGCGTCCTTTTGAACCTAATCTATTTTTCACTATTTTTGTACTGGGGTTATAGTAATTTGGGCTTGTTTATGCCTTGTTGAATTTTGGTACATTTCTCATAATGGAATATCATTTAGATACCAAGTGATAGAAATCAACCCATATGGATTAATAATTCCCTTCAGGCTTTGATTGTCCCAAATCAGTTCTAGGTTTACCATGGTACAAAGGATGGTTTGAGACAAATTGTTATCAAAGGGAGGCTATGCTCTACTTTTATAGTTAGTATGTATTTTTTAAATCTTTCTGGGACATAGGAGGTAGTTTTGATTATGTTTCTGGCCATCCCTTGCTAATGTGATCCATAAGTCTCCATCTGTTATTAGGGAATGATGTCTTGTGGATTAGTTCTAGTATTTTCCCTATTGTGTTCATGAAAGAGTGCAATCATAATCATATTTGTTTCTAAATGTTGGGGTTTTGCTTCCCTCATTTATCTATCTGGGGAATATCTAATGACTTCTTTATTGAATGCTAATGTTTTTTAGCATCATTCCTCAGAGAGGACATGTAAATGAGATCTAGGAGGAAGATTTTGTTTAACCACAGTGAACGAATAATCTAGTGGACATGAATCTAGTTGAGGAGTTTGTGTTCTCTATCCATGAACTGGGACATGCACCACCTCCAGTTCCCTTTTAGGCCTTAGATGTGGAAATTTAGAGGAACATTATAAAAGCTAGCTCTCAAGAGTTCCATTGTAATAATCCACCTATTTTCAAAGGCATCAATGATCCTTAACATGATGGAGAATTATTGGGTAAGGTAGGACAACTGTTTGAGTTCATGGAGACATCGAGCATGACTAGGGTGAGTGTTCAACCATCACGTAGGAGGAACCGAGGAGGATATGGTGGGACATGATGGTGATGGAAAATAAACATGAGAGATTAGAGTGAAAATACATCAAGGTTCTTTTCATTGGCCAGTTTTATATAGATTAAATGTTGTGTGACAAGGTTGTGGTGTTTTTGATGATTGATCAGGTTGATAAAATCATAACTAATTATTCAAAAAATATTATAGAACCCATGTAATTTTTTCTTCAAATATAATCTACTAAGAGGATAAAGGATCAAAAGTTTGAGTTAGGACTCAGATCTTATATTTGTCCTCTGGTTTTCTTGATAATGAAATCCAAATTGGATGATGTGGTGGATAGGTTGACAATGGGTGAGATAGACCTGGTAGGAATTTCATAGTTTATGGGAATTAAATTTTCTCCAGTGATAATGTTAATTCCTTCAAGGTAATGAAGAAGAATGATGACTCTTGTGGAAATCCTCAATGGTAGGGTCATTCTAGGCCTCATATACTGTAATGAGGATGTCGTTTTATTTTCTATCAGTGTGGATATCCATGACAGTCTAAGTGGTTTTACAATGAGCCACCCAAGAACTATATCAGCTACGAATGTTCAGGGATCTTATAAGATATTATTCCACGTATTTTAAAATCCACATAGTGAAACATGAACATAAGAACCTCCTACAATTCCAGGAAGCTAGATGCTACACATATAAAAAAGTTCTAGTCACATGCATATACAAAAAGCTACTTTAATTATAGGAAGAGTATATAGATGAATTAGACATGGTTCCAACGATTGTGAGAGTTACCAATAGTATATCCTGATCATTATAGATTAGTCTATTTGATTCCATTGCATCTCATTCATTTATTTCAACCCTTATTATTAATATGATAAATCATTCAATGGATATTTTATATTTTGTAATGGATATTACTACACCACATGGAATGATGATAGATTAGGGTCTCCTTAGTCCCTCTTGTTTCGTCCCTCTATCATATGTTTAGATGGCTTAATTTTTTCTAGTCCTCATCATGAATCCTCATGAAATCCTTTTTTGAATGGATTGGATCAGTTCCAATATGTACTCGATTGATTTCTATCCTCGATGGGACTACCTTACTACACATAGTTGTGAGTCTCTTGTATTTTAAGGATAAGGGGACCAAAGGTATAGTAGGGTCGAGAAATCTTATCTAGAGTTGTGGAATGTAATATTAGTGCTTCATTTTGATTTAGAGTGGGAATATTTGAGTTCGGATCTCTCTCTAATTTTCATCATGTTTCCTCATGTTTTCCATCTAATTTATATGGATTTCAATTGGTAATGGGTTATGAGTTTTCTATAGATATAATAACTTGTATCCAACCCATATCAATTCATTATTACCATATGGAACTAGAGGAATTGATAGAGCTGATGTCCAAGTAGGATTTTTTTGAGAAGGTCATTTTTTTACCATCTCTGTCAGTATGGATGGTGTTGATTATCTTCTATAATAAATATTATGGTTCTCTGTGCTTATTTGGTGATTACTGAATGATCAATCGAGTTATGGTGAAGATAATGTATCTATTTCTATGTATTGATGCTCTAGTTGATCAATTGATTGGTGATATGTGGTTTTCAATGATCAACCATCGATCTGGTTACCATGACATGTGGATAAAATAATAGGACATCTATAAAACCACCTTTTAGAGAAGGTAAAATTAGTAGGACTATCATGAAATTATATTTGGTCTAAAAAATTCTACGGTTATTTTCCTGGATTTGATAGAAAGGATTTTCCATTGGTATTTTTATACCTTTGTGGTAGTATTTGTGGATGACATTCTTCTTTACACAAAATTGGAGGATAATAATGTATATAATTTGAGAAGAGTTCTGATTCGGATGTGAAATCAAAACAAAATTATGCTATGAATTCATATTGTGATTTCAGAATTTTGGAAGGCATATTATTAAGACATGTGGTTTCAGAACAAGGAATATTAGTTGATCCTGATAAGGTGTAGGTTGTTATTACATGAAGAAAACCATTAAAAAACATTGAGATTAGGATCATGTTGGGATTAGCTAGATACTATCTTCACTTCTGGAAAGTATTCTCAAAGATGGCTTCTTTAATGACTACTCTAACTCTTTAGGGAGCGAATTTTTCATAGAATCATAAATGTCAGAGTTCTTTTATTGAGCTGAAACACCTTTTAACTATTGTGCTATTGTTGAATCTTCCAGAGGTGGGGCAGGGCTATGTCGTCTTATGTGATGCATCAGTTTCAGGCATAGGATGAGTTCTTATTCCTGGAAATCATGTTTTTTCTAATGGATATCATCAACATAGGTCATAATATAAAAATTATCCTACCCATGACCTAAACATGAAATTTTGATGCACACACATAATAGTTTCTCCAATTATATCTACAATGAAATTATTACTATGTATTCACACAACAATATCTTAAGTTATATCTTCACTAAAAAATATATAGAATATTTTCCAAAGGCATTGGGTGGAATACCGATAATATTTCATCATTGAAATTGCCTATAACCCAGGGAAAGGGAATGTTACTACATATGTGATGACTATGATACATCAAACACATAAAATGAAAGAATATTCAAAAGACTATAATTGTATGGCTCTCTATGAAAGAATACAAATTAATGTCCATGAATCAAGGGCTAAGATTTCATTATCCACCATTAAATCACCATAATATATTATCTAAAATATTCTTTAGGATCAAAATAATTATAATGAGTTGTATATCATTAGATAATCTCCTTATATTGGGGAGACATTTTCTTATTGGCCATTACCTAAAGAGGTTGTTCTATGTTATCGGGATCACTTCATTGTACCATAAGTTGCAAGAATGGCTGTGATGGGGGGAAATCATAATTAAGAGTTGTATATTCACCTAGGGACCACTAATATGTTCTATAACATGAGGAAAATGCTATGGTTGCAATTTATGAGATGAGGCATTGGTGAGTTTGTTTCTCAATATTATAGGTTCCAACAGGTAATTGTCGAGCACCATAATCCTTTGGGGTTTCTTAAGACAATTCAAGTTCCTACTTGTATGTGGGATGAGATCTCTATGGATATTTTGGGTAGGTTTCATCATACCTTGAAACGGAATGATGCGATATGGGTTGAAACTGATAGGGTGACCATGTCGTCTCACTTCATACCCATTCACATTGCAACCAATATTAATGAGTTGGTAAATATCTATGGAAAAGTGATTTTCTATTTTTACACAGTTCCATATAAAGTATTCTCTGATAGGTTTCCATGGATCTCTTCCCTCCATTAACAGAGGCTTTCATAAGACACTAGGATCTAAATTCCATTTGATCACAACCAACCATACATAGTCACATGGCCAGAGAGAGAGAAATACAAATTCTTGAGAATAATATTTGAGCTTGTGTTATCATCTTTAGTGGGTCTTGGGATGATCATTTGGGTCTAGATGATTTTTCTTATAAAAATCTATATAAGTCCACAATCAGAAGGTATTATATTTATCCCTTGTATAATCTTATTTTTAAATATCCATTTTGTAGGTCCGAGATTGGTGGTGGTTCCTCTGTTGGGAAAAGTATGGTGCAAGAGGTGACATCAGTGATTTGGTTAATTTGTCAGAGAATGTTTTTGGTCCATAGACGATATAATTAAAATTTCGATCATCTTTGAAGACCATTAGAGTTCTCAGTTAGTGACCAGGTATTCTTGAGTGTTTCACCCCGGTTGGGTCATCAAAGACTTGGGAGGAAATGGAAGATTTCTCCTCGTTCTTTGGTACATTTCAAGGTTATTGAGTAGTTGGGGAATGTTTCAAATCATTTATCACTTTCAACAGGGATGAAATTTATACATAATGTGTCACATGTATTGTAGCTCAGAAATTTCCTCCCAGATCCATCACATGTTTTGATCTGGAGTGATCTGGAGATTAAACCTGATTTATCATTGATTGAGCGGGCATCCAAGATAGTTGATTTTGATTCAAAGGTATTTTGTGGGAGTAAAATACCTTTTTTAGTGTGATATATCAGCATGGTTATGATTATCATGATAAATGGGAATATGAGGAATTTATGAGATAGTAGTGGTCTCATATCATTAGAATGGAAGATTATTTATAGGCTTTACGGGTATAGAAAGTTTTTATGGCGAGGAGGTTGTAAAATCCCATAACCTAACTAAGAGGTTCTAGGAGGATTACACACCGTATTTCTAGGTTAAATGGCATGCGATTATTACATGGATCATATCATGATAAGGGGTCATGTCATGAATGTTTACAAGATGTGATGAGTATTTACATATCATTAGTAAATTAATGTCCAACATTTAATTCGAAGATACACATTTTTAGTAGTTATGGAAATTAGCTATTTTATGACATGTAAGGGCGTAACATGTCATGAACTACCCTGAATATTGTTTTAAAACCATAAGCATGAATTATCTCCATCTTTTTGTTCGACTATAGTTTCATTTCTCGCAACCCAAATCCTTTGCTAGGCGATCTTCGAGTCCTCTAACCCTTCATGGTCCATTTGTTCGACGTTCAATCATCCATACTCATGTGGAGGGGATTACCAAGTAAATATTCTCCATATTTTTCATCACTTTCACTCCTTATCCTACTTTTGGATTAATAGATTATCCTAAAATTGAAATATATATATATATATATATATATATATGCTTCATGAAGTTAGATCTTGATTCTAGGTTGAGTTTCAAGGTTTTATAAAACTTTTTTCTTGTTGAAGGGTATCTCTTTCCGACGCTTTCGCCGGGGCGCGCGCATCCATCCATCTGTGGAGGAGGACATGCTGCATTGTTGCCCCGCAGTCCCGCTTTCCAAAGGCGGGCGGCATTCACTCCTTATTCAGGGATGTCTGCTCCTTAATCGAAACGGGATGATGGGATGTCGGTTCTTCCTTATGCGGATTCCTCCTCAGAACTTGTCACCTAGTCCGGGTATCCCTCATAGATGTAATATGTTGTTCGTGAAACTCTTCCCAGTTCCATGTTTTCATGGACGCCGGTTAATTACACTGATTCTGTCGGGACATTCCAAAGGGTTCGGTCAGGGCAGCAACCTTCAGTCGGGGGAGTAGTCACGTCGAGGCATCAGTAGCGTGTCTGGATGTTGGGGAACCGGCATGTCTGTCTATTATCCTTGGTCATAGGGCTTCTCGAGGGCATGTAAGCCTGAGGAATCCCACATGGAGCACGGGGAATTATATGACCTAGAAATATATCTGAGGTTTTCCTCAGCTTCCTGTGTTTAACACAGGGTATGCCGCGAGTTTAACGTCCAGCAGAGACGGATCAGCCCGATCAGAGCATTAGCTAGAAAGGATCGGATTGAGGGATTTCCCTTGAAGGGGTGCCGATACCAAGACCAACCCCTGGGAGGCTGTGAAGAGGAGCAGACCGACATGGTCTCACCGGTATATGACGGTCCGGGTGAGAATCAGGGTGGATGATGGATGGATAAATGAATTGGAGGGGGGAATGGAAAGGGACCATCGCAAGGGCGATGGTGAAGTCGGGCTTGAGCCTCGAAGAGACCTCCTACTTATTGTCGTGGCAGGGAATCAAAGTCCACGTAGTATGGGATGGTTCCGGTGAACCGGCATGAAGGTGGGCCTTGGTCCGATGGATGTCGTCAGTGAACCAACTTGAAGGTGGGCCTTGGTCCGATGCGTCAGTGAACCGACCCGAAGGTGGACCTTGGTCCAGATTGTGTGGGGCTTACACACTAGGCTGCCCAGGTGTGGATGAAATAACGTGAAGAAGGTCAGAGTGACCAACGGGTGGTGGGCTTGGACCTCTGGGAGGTTTCCTACGCACCATGCCTTGACATGGATCAATGACCTCGTAGTTCAAAGGGGATTCGTCGGCAAACTGATGTGAAGGCGGACCTTGGTCCGATGCGTAGTGGGCTTGAACCTCAGGGAGGCTTCCTACGTACCATGTCTTGACATGGATCAAAGTCCTTGTAGTTCGGTACGGTCACGACGGCTTGCCGTCAGACTGGAAAGCAGTTTAACGTCATGCTGGAAGAGGGTAGAACTCGACGTGAATAAATGACGGGTGGTGGGATTGAACCTCGTAGAGGCTTCCTACGTACCATGTCTTGACATGGTTCAAAGACCTCGTAGTTCAAAGGGATTCATCAGTGACCCAATGTGAAAGTAGACCCAGGGGTCCACTAGTGGTGGGCTTGAACCTCGTGAACGCTTCCTACGTACCATGCCTTAACATGGATCAAAGTCCTCATAGTTTGGATGGTGGGTGTCGGTGAACCGACATGAGGAAGGAGGGACCTTGGTCCACAGGGGGATGGGCTCGAACCTCAAGAAGGCTTCCTATGGACCATTCCTTGACATGGATCAAAGTCCTCGTAGTTCAGGTTGAAAATGGGGGCTTGGCGCACTGACAAGGAGACGGTCTGGGCCAATTATTGTTCGGCTTGAACCTTAGTGAGGCTTCCTACGTACCATGCCTTGACACGGATCAAATTCTTCGTAGTTCGGGTTAGTCACAATGGCTTACCATCGGACTGGAACGCATTTCAACATCATGTTGGGGGAAAGTGGAAATTGACGTGAATTGGATGACGAGTGGGCTTAAACCTCATGGTGGCTTCCTACGTACCATGCCTTGACATGGATCAAAGACCTCTTAGTTCAAATGGGTGTGCAGTTTAATGTCATGCTGGATGGGGGAATACAGTTTAACGTCATGCTAGACGAGGGCATACAGTTTAACGTCATGATGGATGAGGGTATTTCCATGGCCGATGCTTACTCTAATCCCACGTGAGTCATCATTAGTGTGAGAAACAATAGGTAGCAAGGACCTGACGATCACGTCGCGAAGGGTGAATCCGTGAGAAGCGAAGAAGGGCTTAGGCATTAGGCGGCCCATTAGTGCTGTGACTTACTCTAGGATGGAGGCCCGAAGTGCAGCAAAGCACAACGAAAGAGGGATTTGGGACCAATGATGGGAGGTTCCTCGTTCCCTACCGCGCCCTCCCCTGACCTTGGTAATGGGGGAGTACGGAGATGCAGGGGTGAAACCATCCATTGGGGAACTAGGGTCGCCCTTCTCTTGTGAACATACGCCGCTCCGATAAGGAGGATATCATACCTTGTGGGGGGGAGTGACTCCACTCCCGTTGAGACGAGTGGCGTAAAGAATGTTCGATCTGGGGGGACCCTTCGTGCAAGGCACGTGGTCGGGTCACAGCTTAACGTCATGTGTTGAGGACGTGGTGCTTGGAAGTTTAACGTCCTGCAGCTCGGACGAGGTGGGTTCACTCCACACCCCTAGGACTTACATAACTGGTACCCTTTTCTCCTTGGGGGAGGGAAGGTACCGGTAAGGCCGTGGTCAAGGGGGGTCGTAGAGCGAACCATCGAGAGGTCCACGTTAGCGTGGCTATACGAAGAAGCAATAGTTGTTAGCATGCCTATGCGAAGAAGCATTAGGCGAAGTAATGCTACGAGTGGTATTGTCCGTGGGACTTTGAAAACACATAGTGCATACCTGTAGGGTCGCACGAGAAGGGGACTTTACAAGCAAAGGAGTGTGCTTCACGAAGCGGAGTTCCTTGGCCTTAGCATGGGGCAAAGCTGTGAGTGGAGGGTGCTTCGTGAAGTAGAACAGTATTCGCGGAGCACTGCCTCGCGAAGAGGATGTGCCTCGCGAAGCAGGGTGCTGCGAAGTAGTGTGCTTCGCAATGTGTAGTGATCCTGCCTTAACATGGGGATCTCTAATACATAATGGGGGTTTTGTGAAGCGTAAACGCTCCACGGCTGCCCGGGTTCCTTTGGGAATCCCCCTCCTTCGGGAATGCCCTTAAGCTTCGTGAAAGGCATCCCTCTCATAAAAGGGGCTCAAAACGAGACAAAGCGAAGGCGTCACGTGAAGTAGAAGTACCTCGCGGAGCTCATGATTCCCGGGGAAAAGGGTGATTCGCGATTCGGGAGAGGACAAGATGAAAGGTCGGATTGTCCATCTCCTAGACTCAGGGGGATCCCAGTATTTATAGGCAAGGGGCGCCGCGAAGCCGAACTATCACGGTGCCTCAGGGGCTTCACGGCTCGCTCGCGAACGTCAAATTTGTTCGCGGATAGGTACCGCCTCCGGCGCTTCGCGGAGGGCTCGTGAACATCAAACTCATTCACAGAGAGGGACCACCTCCGGGGATTCCCGGGGGGCTCGCGAACGTCAAATTAATTCGGGAGAGGTACCGCCTCCGGTGCTTCGCGGCGGGCTCTCGAACGTCAAATTAGTTCACGAAGAGGTGCCGCCTCCGGAGCTTCGCAGCAGGCGCGCGAACGTCAAATTTGTTCGTGGAGAGGAACCGCCTTCGGAGATTCGCGGGACCGCGATGCTCGGGGTGATTCGCATCGGTGCTTTGCGAGGCAGCGTGCGGGTCTTCCTTGCATGCAATATTTTTGCGCCAACAAATTCCGCCCCTCAGACTTGGAGCCGCGGATAGCTGAAGGGTCGAAGTATGAGGGAAAATTTCCAAAATTGTCGGCGTTTCGCGATGCGACTTCGCGAAGAGGTCCCGCGGTGCTGACCGGGGCCACGGATCGGGATGCTCCGCAATGCTCCGCGTAGGCAGGGTGCGCCGCGAGGCTCTGGGGTCACCGCCTATAAATAGGGGGTTGACCTATTTTCTCTTCACTCGATTTTCATGTATTTTTGTGCTCTCTATTTCGCTAAGCTCCACGTACTCCACGCCCACTCTCTGCGAATCGTGCTTTGCGGCGAACCGCGGGTCTCCGACTCCACGGTCGCGCCAAGCGAACTCCTGTTTGTCAGCCTCGGTCAGACTCCGCGGATTGGTCTCGCGACCGACCTTCACGAGCCGACTTCACGATACAGCTTTGAGATCCATTCTGGTAGAATTCTTTTCCGAGTGCCGGAACTGAAATGGCCCATCAAGAAGCTGTATTGGGGGTGCTTGCAGATGCCGCCCGTCGGGATGAGATGGCCAACTGTCCAGGCCTTGGGGAAATGGTCCGAAGCCAATCGGACCACGTTTCTTTGACATATCTGCTATAGGAGGGTCAGAAGAATTATCCTAAGTGTAAGAAGTTTCCATTGTATGGCATCGGTTTGAAGTATGACGTCTTCATCCCTGAGGCGAGTAGGGACGAACCAGCTTGCTGGTTTAGGAGCACGCCATGTCAACAGCAATGGTTCAGGGCAACCGATGGTCATGCGCTGGAGGACTTCACACCCGTCATCGTTGATTGTATCTACAACCACATGAACAATATTAACAGGAAGCCACTTCAACCGGAGACTTCCCCTCCTCTCTACCGTACCATACTGAAGGCGGCCTTATAGGATTCGAAGAAAGGGTGGTCCGATGAGTGGGACCTGCTCCAGGGCGACAACTTCACTGATGATTGGGCCTGGGCCTACTGGGTAGGCGCCTCATGCGAGGAGTTTGGGGATGACCTAAGGAGAGTGGGGTTATATGAGGCGGCATGGGACTCCCAATTCCATATTTACCAACTGAAACAACTGATGTCGGAATTACTGAGCAGATGGTCATCTAGGACCAATACCTTTCACTTGCACCATGGGAAGGTGGGCATCAGCCTGTGGGATGTCCACCAGATTTCTGGGGTTCTGATCTTGGGGGCCATGTATGATGAGTTCCTCCCTATCATGAGCACGTGGGAGGATGCCGAGCAAATGTCGCGACTGGCGTCAGTGCTGATGGCACTCGTCCTTGGAGAGGACAAGGAGGCAGTGAGGGATGTCCACTTTAAGAGATGGTTCAAGTGCTTCCTGAATTTACCAGAGAATCGAGAGTTCCCTCCGAGGCCTCGAACTTGTCCAAGGGCAGCCCAACGGGGTAAGGGGCACATTTATTTGCGGGTATTGGAGGACAGCCAGTGGAAGACTTGGGGATTCAGTGTGAGCATTGAACAACTGCCGATAGTTAGGCTGGCGGCGTTCATCGTGGCTCTCATCTGCGGTTGGATCCTACCGATGAAGGATAAAAGCATGGGGGTGCAGCCCAACTCATTTATTATGGCGTCCATTTTGGCCATGGGGCAGCGGGTCAATCTGGGGATTCCAATGCTTTCCAAGCTGTACAGAATGCTGCGGCACATTAACGAGGGCAAGAGGCCACCAAGGATATGCAGGCCCTTCCACCTCCTGTATGGGTGGATCACAGCGCACATCAGGGGGACTCCGATGAAGAGGATCGGTCGGCCGGTCCCACTCCTGTCACGCTTGGCTTGGTTCCAGATGTCACGCCGAATTCAAACCAGATGAAAATCCCGTCGAGGACTTCCTGTAGGCGTATCCTGCATAGGAGGCTTCCAATCACGTAGACTGGGACGAAACAGCCTCAGACGAGGAAGAAAGTAGCATAGTCCACCGCCAGTCGTGGATGCTGATCGCTCGCTTCATCAACGACAACCCCCAAGCGCTATGGATGGCCAAAATGGATAGACTCCACTCGCGGATGCGCGAACTATGCTCTAGGGGAGTGGATGCCCAACGTCCTCACGCGCTCATCCGAGACCTTATGGCTGAGAAGATCCGGGAGCATGATCGTGGGCTCAGCGTGGGTTGGCAGCGGAGGAAGGTGACAAATATCAAGAAGCTCCAGGAGGCTGAAAGTGAGGTCCAATAGCTGTAGACCCGGGCGGATGAGTACTCATCCACTCTTAATGCGCAATCTGAGCTGATCTTCCATTTGAAGGCCCATCTGGCAGAGGCAGATGAGCTTATGAGGCAGGCTTCTGGAAAGATGGCTGCCATTCAGGTTGAGGTAGAGAGGTCCAGAGCAAGGCCTGATGAACTGCACCCCGCCGCTGCTGAGGAGGAGCGGGAGCTGAGTCAGCGGTAGCACGCCTTGGACACCACAAGCCGATGGGTGGCGGAGTTGCAACGCTCTTTTGACGGGGTCAACCCGTCCATGGGGGGAGTCGACCCCCGGGTACTGTAACAAACTAAAAACCTTTTATTGGTACTTTCGCGCTTCAATTTCTTCCTTCTTTGTTTTGAATGACGTAGCACGCATGATTTCCGCTGTTTGAATCGCCTCGTTACATCCCTACAATGTTTGCGGGACGTTCAACGATAATTCCCCAAACCCACGTGGGTCGAGCTCGATGTGAGAAATAGGAGGTAGTTGCCTTCTCGTCCCAGCTAACATAGGAGTAGAGACCATGCTTCGGGAATCTGGGATTTGGATTACCAGTCCGAATTTCCGAATGATGGGAGAGGCCTGACCAGAGAAGGAACTTTTCAGAACAGTCGAATTACCATTTCTTCAGCATGTCCTCATGCACGAATGGTGCAACACCAGGGGCACTGGAATCCGTCCGAACAGACGGAAACAAGATGCGTGAATTACGATTCCTGAGATTCGGAGCACTGTGTGGATGTAGTGACAATAAAGGACAACAGTTAACCATGTTGGAGAAGCGGTATCCTTACTGCATTAGCCTGTAATGGGGACAAAAAAGAGGGTCAACCGTTTACCATGTTCGAAACACGGGACCATGTCACAAATATTGTCGGTCAATCTTTCGGGACATTGACCCAGGACAGTCGGCGGACCATAGGTCAAACATCCATACTGTTAGCAAGTCCTTCCAAACATGACCAGTCTTCTGGAACGTTGTCCCAGGATGGTAGGTGAGCCGATGCTGCATGAGACCAGGCCGTTAGGGGGTCCCGTTAGACATGAAAGGGGACGAGTGTCCGAATAAGGGGCAAGCAAAGCGTGGAATATAGAGTGATGTTTTGTCCGAACAGAATCCAACACTTAGGTAGTCACACCATCATGGCGGGATTACTCCAGATGGGCATGTTTGTTTGGTCATGGATTCTTCTTTCTTTGGGATAGGGCCTCTCTAGCGAGGGGTCTGACCAGGGGGCCGGAAAGGGGAAGGATGGGATTAATGATTTCTGTGGGATGGACCCTAGGAAAAATACCATGGTGTCTCTACATATCCTAGGAGGATTGGAATCAATCCATACGTAGTTCTGGAAGCATAGTTTAACATCATGCGGGATGATGAGAAGCCCGGCCGTGTTGGTACACATCCCGCCAAAACTACTAAGCCCACGTGAGTCATGCTCAGTGTGGGAGACAAGATGTAGTGGTGGGACTTTACCGACATAGAAAAGGGCAGGTTAGGGTGAAGGGATGCTTGGTGAATAACAACCCCATGATACTAACACGCCTATGTGGCGCACTTAGATTCACGAAGAGATGAGCCGAATGTGCTGGAATTCCACGTGAACATGAGGAAGTGGAAATGTTTGAATCGTGTCGCTCGAGAGTTGGATCAGAATGACGGTGGCATGACGATAGAGGAAAACTGTTAACCATGGCGGAAACGCAGCGTCCATATCACTTTATCCTAGAATGGGGAAAATCAAATGATGGTTGACCACTGACCATGTTCGAAACACGGGACCATGTCGCAAATGTTTCCAAAGATCCTTAGGGAAGTTGGCTCAAAACGATTGGAGGGCCCTTAGGTCCAGCATCAACGGAGCACCCTTAAGCCTAGTATACATGTCTTCCGAGGGTACTTTTGGATGTGGAAGAGGATGAGGATCCAAATAGAGAGCTCACGAAGCTTGTTCATGGGACGAAGGGAATGTCCCCATGAAAATTCCACACTTCGGGCTTTGTCAAAACACATCTGAGTACGGAAATAAGACATATTAGATAGAGGGAGAAAACATATGAGGCACATGGTTGAGTAACTCAAACACCTGGCCTGAATGGTAATAAGGGGTGTGTGCGGTGCTATGAACAACCCGACGCGAATAAGGACACAATCCCATATCAAACCGCATGACCTCCTTGGGAGAGATTTTTGGTCAAGGGATCGAAAGAGAAAGTTAGGATGGGACCTTGGGGAAGTTATTAGGAACTCCTACGTATCTCATGAGGATGAGAATCAAGCCATACGTAGTTCTAAATGGTGCCTTTTAATGTCATGTAGGACAAGGAATAAGAGGGATAACTCTCAGAACGAGGTGCGTGTGGTGCAGCTATTGCAAACCCGATGTGAATGAGGACATAACCTCGCACTACGCCACACAGTCCCATAGTAGGGGTCACGATGGCAGGACCAGAGAGGCAAATTAGCTAAACTCAAGCTGGACCCAAACACAGGAGGTCTGGGCATTCCTACGTATCCCATTAGGATGTGAATCAAGCTGAACGTAGTTCTAGATGGATCTTAGACCATAAATGGGTAAAGGGAGCAGGGGACACATGGAAACAAAACCCGATGTTTATGAGGACCTAATCCCTTCTTACCATGCGTTCTCTGGGGAAATGCTCGAGTCGAGGGACCAAACACAAAGGTTAGGCTGGGCCCACAGGGAAGTGCCCGTGCGCTCCTACGTATCTCACGAGGATGAGAATCAAGCCATACATAGTTCTGAAATGTGACATGGTAAGATACCAGTTCCAGGGGAAAAGGGGAGTGCGAGCATGTCCCTTGCACTAAAAGAAGATGAATTTGATAAATCTTGTTCTTTCTTTAAGGTGAGTTGTTTTTTTATGAAACGACATGCCTAGAGTAGTAGGCTGTGGTGTCTCCACAAGAATCAAGCCGTGATAGGAATTGAAAAATGGAATGGCACAAGACCAATACCAAACGTTAAGTCATCTACAATGAGGTCATCACAATGCAGTGTCGTTTTTCGTCGTGAGACCAGGACGATAATGTCACAATTTTGGGTCGTGTGATAGGACCAAGCATGCATTTTAATGTCATGCAACGGAGACGTAGCAGAGGTAATGCTAAGTGGGGAATGTGCGCAGTGTTATAAAACACAATTTATGGAGACATGATCCCACGTCACACTATACGCCACTATGAAAGGGAGACCTCAGGCCGAGGGGCCTATATAGGGGTAAGAGGTGAAAAGAAGGGGGGAAGACTAGCTCCCTAAATGGGATTAACCTGAAGACAAGGTGTCCAGGAGGTCATACGTATCCCATGAGTATGGGAATCAAGATGAACATAGTTCTAGATGGATATTAGTTTATGGTCTTAGAGCTCAGACGATGAATAGTGAAAACTTCCCAAGTTAGTGCAGACGTCAACCTGATCCCTAAGCCCACGTGAGTTAAACTCGGTGTGGGAAACAAGGGGGGGAATCCTCATCGAAATACATGGGGGCGTCCATTAGAGGGGAGTCGGAAGAGTTCCCCGAAGGACACATTTGATGCGACTTGTTTTCCCAACGTGTAGATGTGAATGGAGGAAAAGTACCAAGAGTTCGGAGACTCTACTAGGACACGATGAAGTGATGAAGGGTGTGAATCGTGTAACCGACATTTTGGGCTTAATGGGTTGGCGTGGCGATAGAGGAAAACTGTTAACCATGGTGGAAATGCAGCGTCCATATCGCATTAGCCTGTGGTGGGAACAACAAACGAGCATCGACCGCTGACCATATTCGCAATGTGGGATTTTATCGATTTGTTGTCGAAAACCCTTGGGGGTGTTGGACCGTAACGGTAAGAGAGCCCTTGGGTGTAGTATCCAGGCCGTTCTTGGGGGTCCCTCCAGGTGTGAATGATGATGGATGCCCTGATGCAGGGATACGAAAATCCTGGAAAGTGGGTGCAGACGTGTCCAAGTAAAGCTTGGAATTCCAGGTAATAAACTGGAGTCCCCTTAGGCACATTGATGATCCGCCGAAATGGGTTCGACAAAATAGCTCAGGAGGGAGAGGTACATGTCATAGTCATTACGAGACCAACGTGAATGAGTACATAATCCCACACCACACCATATAATCCTCTCATGGAGGAAGGGTAGATCAAGGGGCCAAGGCGGGATGAAGATTCCCGAGAGATGGGGCTAGACCCGAATCCAAGACTTTCAGGTGGTCCTACGTATCCCATGAAGATGGGAATCAAGACACACGTTGTTCTCTAGATGTTGTTTAACGTCACACTAGATGAATAAGGGAGTAATATACCACCAAACAAGGGAGGTGTACGGTACGGAGAATAAAACGACATGAATGGGGAAATAATCTCACACCACACCATACACTCCTATAAGAGAGGGCCTGGGCCGGGGCCCGAAAAGGCTAAGGGGCTGGAGGATGGGCCTTATGAGGGAAGGAGTACAACATGGTACATGATACTAACAAAAATGAGGACATAATCCCACACCAAACCGTACAACCCGGGTAAGAGGTTGGGAGAAGGGGCCCGAGAAGGCCAAGGGGACTAAGGCCAGGCATCGGTCAGGAAGGCCTGACTGGTTTGTAGTTTAGCATCTTACATGAGGATGGAGAAAGAGATAACTGTATATAATCCGGGGGTGTGTACGACATGGCATGTAACCTGACGTGAATGAGTACATAATCCTACACCACGCCGTACATTCCTTATAAGAGAATCGGGGCTGTGGGCCTAACCGCCAGCACCACCCGGAGAGAAGTTTTCCACTTCGGGATGGGGTAGAACGAATCACTGCACACGATGTTTGGGACATCTCGGGGTGGAACCGAAGCTCCAGGACACTATTGACCATGTTCTAAACACATCGTTCCTATGGTGACCTGATATGGGAGCAACAAATGAGCGTCGACCGTTGAAAAAATTCGCAGCGCGGGACTTGTATCGGCTTGTTGCATGAAAACCCTCGGGGGCGTCGGCCCGTATTGGTAGGAGATCCATTGGGCGTAGTATCCAGGCCGTCCATGGGGGTCCCTCTGGGTGTGCAAAAATGATGGAATCCCAGTAAAGGAGTGGGTGAAGCATGGCTGTATCAATCCACGAAAGAGGCGAACATCTCCATGGGGAGACGTGCAGCCGGGTCGAGGCTTGCTCGATGTGAGTTGGGGAAAAATTGTGCACCCTTCCATATGTCTTGACCCGAGGGGCAGATTTTGGCTTTTGGGCTGGGCCAACGGAAGAAATTCTCGGGCATTCCTATGTATCCCATTAAGATGGGAATCAAGCCATACATAGTTCTTGAAGGCCATGCAGTTTAACATCATTCGGTGAGGACGTGGGATGATAGAAGAACGTGAGTGGTCACATGGTGAAACCATTACAATCCTTGTATGAGCGGGGATGTATGAGTGGGGCTAAGAAATCCTTCTCCTCGCTATGAAAGGGTCCTCCAAGGAAACTATTCGCAGGGGGGAATAGTGAAAGAGAAAAGCTTGTGGCTGGGCTCAAGACGAGGCGTCCGAGAGTTCTTACGTATGCCATCAAGATGGGAATCAAGCCACACGTAGTTCTTGAAGCGCGGTTTAGCGTTGTTCTAGACGAGAAGTGTATCTCAAATGGTTATATATACGGTACGGAAGGTAACCCGATGTGGGTGAGGATGTAATCCCACACCACACCGTACAATCCCATTAGAGAGCTAGAGTCGACGTAGGCCAAGGGGCCAGAGGCTGAGCCTCGGTCAGGAAGGCCTGACTGGCTTGCAGTTTAACGTCTTACAGTAAGGACAGGGGATGGGGCCCGAGGAGGCCAAGGTTCCTGAGGCTGAGTCTCGGTGAGGAAAGCCTGACTGGCTTCCAATTTAACTTCTTACAGTAAGGAAGGGGGGGGAGATCTTAGTTTAAGGGCATAGAGCTCAGACCATTTTATAGCTTATCGTCCTGCAGGACATCGGTGTAGTTTAAGGTCGTGCAGGACCATACAGTTTAAGGTTGTGTTGGACCATAACGTGTAGTTTATGCTCGTGCGGGACCATCCAGGATCAGTCGATGTACCACTTGAGGAACCTGTCATTGGTGGGAGGAGTTACGCGCTCACCATCTGTGGTTACCAAAGAGTATGCCCCGTTGGGGTAAACCTTATGGATGATATAAGGTCCTTCCCATTTGGGTTCTAGCTTGGGAAGTTTCCTACCGGGGATCATTGGTGCTCGAAGGGCCAATACTAGGTCGCCCTGTAGAAAATAACGGAGGCGAACCTTCTTGTTGAAGGCCCTCGCTATCTTATTCTGATGCCTTTCCAGATTGTGCAGGGCACGAAACCGGTTCTCATCCAGTGCTTCTAATTCAGCTAGACGGATTTCAACCACCTAATCTGATGCCTAGTGATCATAGACTGCAGTGCGTAACGATGGCAGCTGGATCTCAATGGGTAGTACGACCTCAGCCCCATACACCATGGAATATGGGGTCACCTGGGTCATGTTGCGAGTCATCTTCCGATAAGCCCAGAGGGAGTTGGGGATCTTGTCCGACAAAATTTTCTTCTTATGACCAACCATAATCTGCAGAATGTTAGAGAGGGTTTTGTTGAATGCCTCGATCTGTCCGTTTTCCTGTGCGTGGTAGCGGGAGGTATGGTTCGAACGTATGTTGTACATGGCGTACAATTTCTTCAGTTCAGTCGCTTAGAAGTTGGTGCTGTTATCGGTGAGGATGGCTTGAGGGACCCCAAACTGGTGGATAATTTTGGAGCTCACAAAGTAGACGATGGAACGAGCCTTGACCTCTTTGAGTGGAACTGCCTCTGCCCACATGGAAAAGAAATCCGTAGCAGTCATGATGAACCTACACTGGTGAGCTGTTGCCAGTGGATATGGTCCCACTACATCAAGCCCCCATACCACAAATGTCCATGATTACTTGGTGGGGTGGAGGGGCTCTGGCAGCCGATGCAGGAAGTTGGTGTGAACCTGGCATGCGTGGAATCTCTTGGCATACCCAATACAATCATGGATCATAGAGGGCCAGAAGTACCCCAACCTCCGGATTTGATGGGACAGGTTCGGCCCAGCTTGATGGGCGCCACAGGAACATGCTTGAACCTCTTGCATAAATTGAGGAATCTCTACTCCTTGAATGCAACGGAGGAGGACTCCATCGAAGCTCCTCTTATAAAAGATCCTTTCAAGACTGGGGCCGCTCTGGAGGGTAAACTGCAGCGCGCGGCATCAGATTCGCTCTCGCTCGGCCCGGTCGTCCGGAAGGCGACCATTTTGGAGATACTCGACAAAAGGTGCCCTCTAGTCAGGAGTGGCTTCAACCACTGTGTCTGACGAACCTAGGAACCCTAATGTAGAGGGTCCGGCGGTGAGATGACTTATCCACGGGCCATCACTGTCCTCTTAGGTGACGCGGGAAATGAATCTCTGGTGTGACACATGTATGATAAAATCATCTTGCTCGGGTTCTGCGAGCGACGCGTCCAAGCCATCCAAGGCGTCTTATTGACCGTTCTGTGACCGTGGGACATGGGTAATCTCTGGTCGAGAAGAGAAATGGGCCATTAGGCGGAGGGTGTACTCCAGCAATGGTACAAGCACCAACTTCCTGGCGACGTAGTCTCCATTGACATGTTTGATTACCAGCTCGGAATCTCCTTTCACATGTAGATGGGTCACGTCAATCTCAAGGGCCAACTCGAGGCTGGTGATGAGAGCCTGGTACTCTGCCTCGTTGTTCGTACAGCCTTCTGAAAACAGGAATGAGTATGGAAAGACGGCTTGCGCTGGGGTAATGAAGACAATACCCAGGCACACTCTGTTGAGCTTAGGATGGTTGAGCCTCCTAACGGTGGGGCTCCGGGAGGCACCGTCGAAATGCATTTGCCAACACGGGACGACATGATCGACTGAGAGGATCATCTCAACAGGAAAATCCAGGTCCAGGGATTGATCCGCAGAGGTTGGATGGGAAGCTAAAAAGTCTTCCAACGCCTGTCCCTTAATGGCCTTTTGAAGTACGAACCTGATATCAAACTACTGGAGAATAACCACCCACCGTGCTAGTCGGTCAGTCAAGATGGGGCGGTTTAGGATATACTTTAGTGGGTTTACCTTGGAGACCAATTTTACCTCATGGTGCTACAGGTAATGCCGCAAATTCTTCACAGCGAAGACGAACGCAATGAAACTCTTTTCGATAGGGGAGTATCTGACCTCCGTATTGTTAAGAATTAAGCTTAGATAGTAGAGACTGTTCTCAGTACCCTCGTTATTCTTCTGGGCGAGCAGTGCACTGAGGGATCTTTCCAGGGCAGTCACGTAAAGGACCAGTTGCTTTCCGGAGACGGGTGGCATCAAAACCGGAGGTTGGAGCAGATACTGCTTGATTTCCTCGAAGCCGGTCCGACACTCCTCATCCCATTCGTAGGCGGCACCCTTCTTCATGAGTCGGGAAAAGGGATTACACTTGCCGGCCAGATTCGCGGTGAATCGGCATATATAGACTATGTGTCCTTGGAGGCCTCGATGTTCCTGAATGTTGCTCGAGGGAGGCATTTGGCAGATGGCGTTGATCTTCTCTGGATCAATCTCATTTCCTCGGTATCTAACAACAAATCCCAGAAACTTCCTAGAGGTGACCCCGAAGGAACACTTCAACGGGTTCATCTTCAGGTGATAGGAACAGAGGAAACTGAAAACCTTCTCAAGGTCTTTGAGATGGTCCTAAAGATGACATGATTTGACCACTAGGTCATCCACATATCATTCCACCAGCGTCCCGAGAATCAGCATGAATATGCGATGCATGGCCCTCTAATAAGTGGCACCTACATTTTTCAAGCTGAAGGGCATAAACTAGTAGCAAAAGGTACCTTGGGGATCCCTGAAGGTAGTGGACTCCTCATCCTCGGGGGCCATCCAGATCTGGTTGTACTCGGAATACCCATCCATGAAAGAGAGAGCTTGGAACCCGGCCGTGGCATCAATCAATAACTCTGTCACCGGGAGTGGGAAGTCATCCTTTGGACAGTGGCGATTAAGGTCGTGGAAGTCGATGTAGACTCTAATATGCCCATTTTTCTTCCTGACTGGCACAATGTTGGAAAGCCACTTGGGGTACTGGACTTCCTTAAAGAAGTTGGATTTGATAAGCTTGTCATCTTCGGCCTCAACCATAGCACCATGAGAAGGGTGCATCTTCCTGGGAGGCTGCTTAAACCCATGATGGTTTGCCGGGAGGCCCAGACAGTGAACGGCTACCTGGGGATCTAGTCCTGGCATCTCGTTGTAACTCCATGAAAACACATCACAGTTTTGTTTAAGGAAGTCTACGTACTACTTCCGCTCCTCGGGGGACATGGCTGCAATGATCAATGTGGGTTTCGGATATTCCTTGCTACCAAGGTTCACCTATACCTGTTCATCAACCGTGGTAGAGAGGCATTCCTCAAAGGCGGGGGGAGCATCCTACATGTCTTTTTCTTCACCCGTGGGGGCATTTCCCGCGACGGGAGATACTTCTGGGCTATCAAAACCTGAGGGGCATCCAGTGCTGACTTGGGAAGAAGTGGTCATAATATCAGGATACTCACTCACCATTGAGACCATAGCAATTAAGGCAGTCCACCCTATCCCATCTGGCCTTCGGCCTAAGGGGCCACGTTTGATGACATCAAAGCAGTGGTGACGTGTTGGCATGAGTTGGTTGATTCCAGCCCGGCGGAAGAGACATGTATGGCGTACCTCCATTGTCATAAGCTTGACATTCCAGTACCGTACAGGTGTAGGAGGTTCCGGGATCACCTGAGCCTAGTTGATGTAGGAGTACGAGGTGATTTTCCACCGTCGCTTAGACACGGGAACACGCCTTCCTTGCGTACCCGAATCAACAAAACATTGCCCCACGTCGGGGGTCGTGGCCTCCAATCGGTGGATCGGGAGGATATAGACATCATCCATGCTTTCCCAGGGATCACTTGTGACTGGGGCGGGTTCATCCTCACTTACTGGGATTTTCATATCCCTACTCTTGTAATAATCAGCATCCAGATAGCGGGCCTCACAAGAGGTGAAAGGAGACGCATCTCCTTGGAGCATGCCTACTCAACCGTTGAGTGAGTATTTGAGGCACTGGTGATATGATGAAGGGACCGCTTCATGGAGATGGAGCCATTGCCTACCCATCAACGCGTTGTAGGCGGTGTCCTGAGAGACGACCATGAACTCGGTGCTAGCAATTAATACACCGAACTGAGTCTTCAGGCGGATCTTGCTGACTGGGGTTTTCTCGATCCTGTCGTCCCCCTATATTCTGAGGTCATAGGGAGTTAAATCACCTTCAGACAGACCCAGCTTTCACAATGTCTGGGTCGGAATTTGGTTGATTCTGGAACCCGTGTCAACGAGGCAGTGGTGGACTTCCACACCATTGAAGTGTCCAGTGATTTTCAGCGGGCGAATATGCCCCTGTATAGGAGGGTCCTCATCTTTACCAGACAACGAGAAAACCGCTTTACATTCGGCGTTCTCAATTGTCTCAGCATGGAAAGCTTCTGCAGCTGCTACCTTCATCTCAAACTGGAGGGGGCTCGTTAGGGCCTCGGAAAGTGCCTCGTGCATTTCAGATGACATGCAGAGGACCTCAAGGATAGAAATCCCTTCCGGAATGCCAGCCAGGTGCTTCAGGACATCATACATTCATTCCAAATGCGAACCTCTTCTTATAGGAGGACGTTTGACAGTTGGAGGCATAGCGGGTCCTGCCGGTTGAATCGACGGTTGTCTAGTACTGGGTACATCCTGCTACCTACTAGTTGAAGCCTGGAGAGTAGTCGCCGGACTGGGATCGGATAGCGGAGGCTAGCCTATAGCCGGGCAAGACTGACTGTGATACGAACGAGGCAGCTCTCCCTGATCTAGTAGCACAAACGGTAGTGGAGGTAGAGTAGAGGACGTTAGATGGGGTTGTGTGTGCTGAGATCTGCGCTGAGCCTGCTGTCTGGTCTCAGTAGCGTGAACGGCTTGGCTGAAAGTGCCCACTGAGGTGCCTTGACAACCAGCATGGTTGTGGTTCCGCTGACGTTGACGTCGGCTGGGGATGTTGGGGAGGCTCACCTGGCGTTCCCCTTCGTCGGGAGTCATATAAGGCTTTACCAGCTCCACGTCGTTAACCGAATAATACCCCTGGCTGTCGCTCGACGATTCATCCACCATCAGGCGGATTCTGGGAGGAATCCTCATTTCAGAGGTCATAATGTCGCTGAGAGTGTGGGACGATGACAACACCGGCGGAGTGCGTTGTTTCTTCTTGCATCGTCGCTGCTTGCCCTTCTGGGAAGAGGTCGACTGTGAAGGCGATGCATAGGTACTGGCTACTTCTTCTGAAGGTTCCGGCTACTTCAGGAATGCCCGGATGATACCATGGGCACGAACGATGATTTTTTGAGCCATCCAGTCGTCGTATTTCCGAGATGCGCGGCTGGGAACTTGCTTCCACTCGCCTTCGCTGTCACTACCGATCTCTGACCATACAAAGACACCCGCCACTTGTGTTGGTGCTGGGCCCAACCTGACTATGTTGTTGTTGACCTGGTCTTAAAGCCAGTCTTTAAATACATAGCATTGCTTGAGGGTGTGTCCCAGAATCCACTGATAAGGACAGTAGTTGGGGTGATCGGTGAGATTCTCCTCTGTCGGCCTTCGGCACTTGGGTAGGCGCATATTACCTTGCTCTAGAGCACTTCAGAAGTAGCCAGGGACCTGATTTTCGTTGAACGAATAAGTATGGTGACTTATTTCCAAATAGGGGGGCCTGGGGTGCTGGCCCTGACGAGGGGCCTGCCGAGGAGGCGGCGCCTCATTGTCTCACCTAGGTGGAGGTGGCGCATTGCACAGGGGAACCTGTCGATTCGGAGGCAGTCTCTGCTGGGCAGGAGCATGTGCTTGAGGTGGAGGACCTCTGCGAGGTTGCGGGGATGGTGCCACTGGCAGTAATTCCAGCTGCCCAGGGTCTTCTATTTGGGCCACCGCGGCGGGTTATGCTCTGGCGGTCCTCCTGGCCAGGATCATTAGGGTCAACGAACGTGCCGGACTAGCCTGTTGCAGAGCTTCTCAAGGCACTAAGCCTTATATGAGAAATCTCAGAACCCTCCAGGGTAGTTCTGGGTAATCAGGGAGGGTACCAGCTCCGTTTTAACATTCCATATGCACATCGTCAGTTATTGATCTTGAGTCAGTGGCATATCGAGGGAGTACGTAAGTCCCTTCCACCGGGCGATGAAATATGTGACTCGCTCATCATGCCTTTGTTTTCACTTGAAGAGGTCTGCAATGATGGTCTTCCTCGTGGTGGAGCTGAACTGGTATAGGAACTGCCAGTGGAGATCCTCCCAATTGGTCACCGATCCGATAGGGAGCTGGTTGTACCAGAAGAATGCAGGACCATCCAATGTCTGCACGAAACATTGGACCTTGGCGGCTTCTTGCTGGGCCGGGGTCCCCAGCACGGGGCCACACCTGGAAGAAAAATGAGCCAAGTGCTGCGGCAGGTCCCTTGTTCCGTTGAAGGGCGAGAAAGTGGGGTTCCCAAAACCCGGGTGAGCGGGCATATCATCCACCCACGTGGGATATGACTTGCCATCTGGTGGGAACGCCACCTGCCGCGTTTCCAACGCTTCGAGGCAGGCTATGAGTGCCGCTATAAGATCATCCGGGTGGGGGTCCATGTCTTGATGGGGATCCCTAATCATAAGTGCATTTCCAGGTTCTTCAACTAGGTAGATGGCTTCGACATATTGTGGATCGACTGGAGGAACGACCTGTGGGGCGACTGGGGGAACCTGAATTGGATTCTTCAGATTTCCCCGTCGTTTAGGGGGTTTGGCGAGACGTATCGCACCCTCTTGCCGTAAGTTTCGACTTCTGCCCTGTCTGTGGAAGTAGCATGATCAGGGTTTCCTGGAGGCATCTCACCGGGGGGAAATTGTTCCTGCCCCTGCTGCCCCGGCTTGGGATTACCATAGTTGGGTCACCTCTCTGCAGCACGCTCATCCAATAGATCGTCAACCAGCCTCTTCTGCTCAGCAAGCTGCTAGCATAACATGGCCTTCTTGAGATCTTTTTCTGTTTTCTGTATAGAGGCAGACAGGTCGGAGTGCTTGACAGTTCCGACATGCTCCTTACCCGTGCCGGCATTTCGACCGAGTACCAGTGACTCGGTGGGTACAGGGAGTCCTAGAAGGTTCCTCTGCTGACGGGTAACCCTCCTTGATGGGTCCAGCAGTGGTGGTACGCCCTCGGGGGTAAGTCTCTATCAAGAAATTCAAGCTCGTCTTCCTTGTCCACTACGTCAGCCATGTGGACCGCGACCCCTCTCGAGGGCATGTCCTCAATGTCGCATAACGAATCGGGCTGTCGTCAGATAGGGTCGAAGAGGAGAGCGGCATAGTGTCCCCAACCATGGACTTGCACATGGTGGGGTTGCTTGCCTTATGACTCTACGGAGTACTTTGAAACTCTGAACACATTTCCGTTGAAGGGCGCTCTGACGGCCTAGTGACTCAGGGTGTTGGGCCATAAGTAGTGATGCCAAATCGATCAGGCGGCATTGCTCGCCGATTTCTTCAAAGTGATCTCGACTTCTGGGGTACATCACCTGCTCATAACGAAGGCGGAAGTGTGTCGTACATAGGGTTTGACAAAAGAACCCCACTTCTTCAGGGGTAAGGGACTCTGGTTCGTGAAAGTTCAGCATCGCCGTTGGCCAGAACTTCTCTGGGAAGTGATCCACTACGAGAATGCTCTAGAAGCTCCTGGGTTTGGACTCGGGGTCAGGACCTCTATTTCCCCACTCATCAACTGGGGGCGGCTGAGGGACCGGTAGCGGTACCGAGGCGGACCTCTGGGATAGTAAACTCGACGGTGGATAATACGGCGAACGAGTTGACTGGCCGCCAAATTCCAGGCCATCCTAGAAAGAGTGAGGAGACCTGGCCACGATATCACGATACGATGGGCTGATATCCATAGCTTCCGGCACAGGAGTCGCAGCTGCCGTCGATAGGTCATGTCGTTGCTCTACCGCTGTTGGTCCCCAAAATATCTCTTTGTGATCTCTAGTAGAGGTAGAGGGCACTTCTCGTGACAATGGTGGTGATTTCACGATCGAGACCTACGGAATTTCCACAATGTCTTCCTCCTGGATGTACCTGCGGAGAGAGGAGGGAATCTGGTGGACCTCGCATTCCGGGAGAATTAGGCTAACGCTCCTGGTTCCTGCCCCAGTCCTTGATACAAAGGAGTGGGGAGAAGGTTCCATCACTGAGTCGCATTCCGCTTCAGAATCCTAGAAACAGGCCTGTTTGATCTCTACCCGGGCCCCCCAGGATTCTTCTTGTGGCGGCGACGACCTGCTCTTCTGCCCTTGGGTGGCCCTTCAGGACAAGGTTGATTCTCAACATGTAGTATCAGGGTGGCGCTGGAATCATGGAGGAGAGGGCCCCCGCTCGAGATAGCCGAGGTGCGAGGGGAACTAGGGAAAATGTCGAAGGGTACATGGGGAGGACCTCCATGGACAGCACCCATGTGGGCGGAGCCTCTGTTGGAATCGGCAGGAGCATGGGGAGGACCTCCATGGTCGATGCGGGCGGAGCGAGGCTGACCTTCACTCCTCGAGTTGCTGGGGTGAGGAGGACCTTCACCCATTGCAGAGAGGACGTAGGGAGGACCCCCACGTTGGAGAGAGACCAGATGGACAATTCCTTTATATCAACGGTCGAGGAAAGGAGGAGGGACTCTATACCCTGTATGGTGGGCGCAGGAGAGGTTTCCACGCCGAGCGTCACTGTCGAGGGGCAGGTCTTCCTTCGAGATGGTGGTAGCATGAGGCACACCTCCGTGACGAGCTTTGAAGCGGGGAAAGCCCACGCTCTGTGGAACGGTGGTATGTGGAGGACCTCCATATGGAGTGACGTTACCGCGGATTGGTCCACGGTAATCATCGCCCGGGCCTGCGACCCTGAGAGTCAAACCAGCCTGCCCGTGGGGCGACTGAGGCCTCATGCCTGGTCAGGAGAAGGAGTGCCCATGCTCAATGTATGCAGGAACTCCCTGATGTGCGTCGGCGGTGGCTTGGTCCACGGTAGTTGTTGCTGTAGAGACCCTAAGCTTGACATACATGGACATTACATTACTTTTGTGGAATACTTAGTAAGTTATGAAAACACACACACAAGGACCGTAATAGATTAGTGTCTTTGGAAACTCAGAATATAATCTTATAATCGTGGTGATTGATCTTCAACATCTCCCATAAAGATCTTCCCTTTTTTTCTTACCTAAAACCTTTATTTATATCCTAGGGAAAAGAAAACATAAAACGATGAGCTCAAATGCTCAGTAAGGGTAAACAAAAGAAATATCAATCACATCATATTCATAAGAACATAACATTTTGTAAATCATATCCTGTAAAAGAGATCATAATATCATAACATGGGATAAATCATAGAAATGAAATGTAATCTCAATAATCATAACATAAAACATGAAAAATTGTGTCATACACACATAATCATAGAGAATCATTTCTTATTAGTCAAGACTCATTGCCAAGACTATCCTAGTGGACAAAGTCCATTTCTGAACCGAGTTCACTCCTCGTTTCAGTCCAGTTTTACTGAACCGGTTTAACCTGCCATTCCATCCATGTATATCTCATGAGATATAAAATCTTTACCCAATGCATTTGAGGGAGATATAGGTCCCACCCATCTCATAATGATACCATTCTTATGTGTGCCACAAAATCATAAACCATACATCATAGCATAACCCATGTAATAAAAATGGTATTCATAAACATCATGACATCATAAAACGATTCATATAAGATAAAGGAATTCATAAAAATAATTCCATCACAACATAATCAAATAAATTTAATAATAGGGATAACAACAGAACCCTCTATTATCTTAGATGGAAAATAATTTTGTTAAAACACTTGAACTCAATTCTTGAGGAAAATATTCTTTCTACTTCAAAAACATTTTCCTTTCATAACATGTCATACAATTTTAAACTAAAAGAATTTGATTAAATGTAAACATGAAAACATGTAAAGGAAGCTTCTAGGAAATAATTTTTTAAAAATCCATTCATGCCGTATAAGTTAAAAAAACATTCTTCTCATACTTTTGTCGGAAAAGTCAAAAGGTACCTCGTACGAAAAACGACAAAACATTCCTTTCATATCGTTTACTAAAAACTCATCGAAAGGTAAAATTGGATTTAAACAATTATAGGTGGATGGAAACAATATTACATAGTGTGGAAACATGGATGTGGATGATAAAATACACCCCATAAAATAACAAAGTATAAACAATCTCGGATAAAATGAGATTGTGATATTTTCCCTTACCTTAGGTCCGATTTTCTTCTTAAGTGTCAGAACCTCCTGTATAATGATTTAAATAATGTCATTGACCTATTCCAGAATCATACTGATTGTTATGATATTATATATGGTTCACTTATGAATTTATATTACCCGTTCTTTTGTAAATTCCATAATAAAGAGCGTTTTGGGTAAAATCGTTTCATTTGTCATCCGTGTTTTGACTTGTAATTATTCATATGATTACTTAGATCATGATTAATTAATTACAGAATATAAAACATGATTTATATATAATATATATTAATTATATACATATATATAATAGATCAATAAATGGAAAGAAATACACCGTTCATGGAGACGGTAGGTCGTACGTACACAAGAACGCTGTTTTCGTTTCCTTATTGAGTTGAATGGAATTAAGTAGATGACATACACATAAATCCAGTATCATTATTATGTCATATATTTCCTGATTACTTATTATATATACTTTATAATCATTCATGAATGGTTAACGTGGAGAATGAATCTCATCGCGTCGTGGAGACGGTAGTCCGTACGTATGCACGAGCGATGATATCGTTCTCATGATCGTGAATTGTATTGGAGTTTATCTATACTATTTCAGAATCAATATCAATTTACAATAATCATATACAGTTATTATTTACACCATTATACCCATCCAAGTAAGGTGGGGGTGGAAAATAGATTACACCACGACATGGAGACGATATTCCGTACGTACGGACGCGCGGTGATTTCGTTTTCCATAGGATGTATAGATGGTGAAATAGGGTTGTTTCATACATATAATAACTTATCAGTATATTAGTGATAATGATGTTATTACTTTATAATGAAACAACCTAATAATAAGAAGTGGAAGAAGAAATAATGTTGAAAGAATCAGTAACGGACATTACCTCTTCTTTGAAGCGCCTCTTACAAACCTCCTTTTAGGGCACAAAAATTGGTCTTTGAAGAAATCCGGGACCTCTAGGATGTTTCTAGGGAAGTGGAGAAGAGAATTTTTCAGGGTTGGGACAAGCTTTAAGGCTCAAAGTGGTGTGAGGAAGAGAGGGATGAGGTTCCCTTTTATAATGGAGGATAGGGGATCCTTTGAAAAACTAAAAATATTATTTTATTATAAAGCCAAATTCGGTTTTAAATAGCTCCAAATTGATTTATTTCGAAGTTAATGTGGGTATGGGTCGCAATCCTCTCATACAATAGAATTTAGACAAGTTTAGGTTCCTATTTTAACCTTATCATTTAGATTTAACATTAAGTTAAATAATTTTACTTTTACCGTGTCTTCTTGTGTTCTTACACTATATGGTTAATAAACTTACTATAACAAGCCAAAAGAACCCCAAGTTGTTTATTATTAATATATATAACCTTATCTAAGTCCGTTTCCGGAACCTTAGATTTTTAGGAATAAAGTAACAATTAATAATTTAATATTTGTTTTAAAAACTATTTTATGTCAATTTTGAAACTATTTAGTAATTGATTTTTGTGAAAATCATAACAGAATTACTAGTTCGAAAGAAGTTAATTAAATCAATAATAACATGTCATATTGACCTATAAAATTCGTGGAATTCATAAAAAGTGTCAAATTACATTTATTTGGGTATTTATAACATCAATTATGTCAATATTTCATTAATAAGATAATTAATGCATCATCTTTGTGTCATAAATAAATTAAATTATTTAATGTCTAAAAATTACAAATAAAATAAAATTATTTAGGAAATATTTTTTACTTTCTAATGAATATTTATAGTCTATTTTATCTTATTTATAACCCAATATTAAAAATTATTTACTTAATAAACATTGATTTTAACTATTTTAACCCTTCTTTAAATAAATTAATAATAAATGTCCTCATCTAATACAAGTGGGCCTAAATGGTCATATTTTATTCCTAAGGTTGTTTTTCGTCGAACTACACTTATCCAATAGAATTAGGACATGTGTTAGGGTAATAACAATAACACATTTACCCTTAATTACCTTATTTACTTTTAACCGTGGTAAAAAAAAGAAAACACTTACTATTCACCAAAAATTATTTTCATCTCATTGAACCACATTTTAGTCCTTGATATTAATTGTGTGTCTTGGATTTTCGAAATTCTACTCACAGAAGCGGTAAAATTAAGTTTTATGAAAAATTCAGTTTTTTTAACTACCACTTAGTGGTTTCACTATTCATCAAAAATTGAATGTTTTCAGAAAAAATACAAAAATTTCACCCTAGGCTAATTTCAATATTCCAAATCCAAAAATGATGTCCATTTTGAAATATAAAATTTACAAAATTTCAAAAAGTGGTTATTACTATTCTTAACGGCTAGTTTTAATAATATTTTAATAGCATATCGTTGTTTAGTGAAACTCGGTATTGCGTACTACACATGCTATCGAGGAAGGTAATGATTTGCGTGTAATGCAAGGCAAGTCAAGGATGCATGTTGTGAAAGATCCTTTTGGTGTAGCGTACAACACAATACATTAATGAAATTAAAAGAATATTTTTCATAAAATCTCGGGGTGTTACATTCCACCCCCCTTAAAATGAATTTCGCCCTCGAAATTTGTCGGGGTTATAAATGGTTTACTACTCAAATGTTTTTTAATAGAAACCCACATCGTAAAAAGGAATACCACAACTTGAATTTAAAAACTAAATTATGAAATGTAATGGTTACCCAAATTAACTCATCACTGGGTTTCCACGTAGGAGAACATAGGTGAAAATATAGATATGGAAGAAAAATCTAACCATCAAGTTCTGATGGAGAGTGGTAGAGAACATGGATATGAAAAATCCATCAATCACAAAGCCATAAATTTGTGACGATCTATGGTACGATCCGATTCATCAGATATAAGAGCACTAGGACAACATTTTTGGTTTTCAAGATCATTTCCCTAAAGTTGATGAAATTGGAATTAGAAGAAATACTTTCGTGATTTTGGTATAGTCTCACCGTTGGTCATTCCTTGGAAAATTTCCACTTCATCTCTTAAAGAAATCAAGTTGAATTTGTCATTTGTGATGTGTTAGCAGATCTTGTGGTAGAATGACGAGTCATTCCATCTGTCTCAAACAAAAGGTTAGAATATTTATCAAAAAATACATACATACATCTATAGTGAGAATAATCATATATGGTTCCTAAAATGGACTTATACTTCATATATCATACTGCTTAAAATAATAAAACTAGTTTCTACTAAACAGGGACTTCTGGTAGACCAGTGGTAGGAGATAAAGGCCATTCGCACTTCAGTTGTGTGTTCGATTCCCACACCCTTGTCTGACGTGATGGGATGTCACCCGTCCTGCATGTTGTCCTTTTTCTAAAGCTATATTACTATAAAATCCCATCAATAATATCGAAAAAATGTTCTATCATTAAATAATAATAACTTATTTCCAACATAATCCATTCCAATCATTAGGCTAATCTAAAATACTTCTGTCCAAGCTCATAGTATAAAGAAAATGATTACTTGAAATGTCATCAACCAGCCATGTGAATACCATCATTTATCCCCCATATATCTTGTTGGTCACATTCCAATCCTATGAATACCTTAATCATGTATTCTCTTGAAAAATGAATACCCATTAAACCTTCATGAAAACATGAATGCTGTCAAAAGCTAACTCTTTCCTCATAACAAAATCGAAAAATTCTATATACTCAAACCCTGATATAACCTTCTCCTTATATCAGTCATGAGCTCATGAATACTATCAAACATGTAATTTTCTCCTTATCCCTTCATTATGCGCATATCATCTACATTCCAAAAATATCTGAATAACCTTTCATGGATACTGGTACCATTAATCATACACTTTCAAAACTCATGGAAAGACAATAGTGTAACAATCCTTAGATGTCTCTTTATTCCATAGTACCATGAGATTACTTATACAACATTACACTTGATAAACATGTATTCATTCCACTACCTTCTTAAACCATTGACTGAGCTTCAACAATTCTCTCATCTCACATATCATTTGTAATCTATTCATCATCATCAACATAAATACTACCCATTCGACGGTACTGATTCTCTTCATGAGACTTTCCCTTAGGGAATTGGTTTGCATAATGCCCATACATTCCACATTTAAAACATTTAACCATTGTTGATGTAGTAGAAATACCATTATCCTCATCCATGGTGTTAACTGAACCTTTTCCTTTTCACTTACTTGCTTTGTGTCATTCTTTTACACACCCAAAGCATCTTCCAGTTCCCTTGAAACAATCTCCCCGATGCCTCTTCCCACATGATTTACATGAGGGAAATTGAACTTTATTTCCTCTATGATCATCATGAAACATCATATTTCTATTATTATCTGAGTCAAGAAACTTACCAAAGTTGAGATTATTGATCATATTATGAGATTGCTGATTAGGTATAATAACAATGTTTGGACTTCCAAATCCTGTTTCATTTGGTTTCTCATGAAGAATATCATTCCATTGTCCGTCATATCATCCACTATCATGAATCTTCCTATTTCCATCCATTTTCTAAAACCCAAAAAGAATAGTGTGAGAGGTAAAAATCATGCTAGGGAAAACAACACAATAAAGGGGTAGTACTTTCAATATCTAACATCTTAGGTTTAATTCTAAGATCATTAGCGTAATTCTAGGACTATAACCTATATGTATACTTAACCATAGGGACATCCCTAGACATACCTTAGAAATATCTCTAGGGATCTCACTAAAGTTCTATCATCCTAGTTTCCAAAGGTTGACTAAACCTTTCCTCTGATACCAACTGTAGAGACCCTAAGCTTGACGTACATGGACATTAAATTACTTTTTCGGAATACATAGTATATTAAAAAAAAACACACACAAGGACCGTAATATTTTAGTGTCTTTGGAAACTCGGAAAATAATCTTCTAATAGTTGTGAAAGATCATCAACATCTCCCATAAAGATCTTACCTTTTTTTCTTACCTAAAACCTTTCATTATATCCTGGGGAAAATAAAACATAAAACGGTGAGCTGAAATGCTCAGTAAGGGTAAACAAAAGAAATATCATTCATATCATATTCATAAGAACATAACATTTTGGAAATATTATCCTGCAAAAGAGATCATAATATCATAACATGGGATAAATCATAGCAGTGAAATGTAATCCCAATAATCATAACATAAAACATGAAACTTTGTGGCATACACACATAATCATAGAGAATCATTTCTTATTAGTCAAGACTCATTTCCAAAACTATCTTAGTGGACAAATTCCATTTCTGAACCGAGTTCACTCCCTGTTTCAGTCCTGTTTTACTGAACCGGTTTAACCTTCCGTTCCAGCCATTTCTATCTCATGAGATATAAAATCTTTACCCAATGCATTGGAGGGAGGTATAGGTCCCACCCATACCATAATGATACCATTCTTATGTGTGCCACAAAATCATAAACCATACATCATAGCATAACCCATGTAATAAAAATGGGATTCTTAAACATCATGACATCATAAAACAATTCATATAAGATAAATGAATTCTTAAAAATAATTCCATCACAACATAATTAAATAAATGTAATAATAGGGTTAAATACAGAACCCTCTATTATCTTAGATGGAAAATAATTTTGATAAAACACTTGAACTCTAATCTTGAGGAAAATACCCTTTCTACTTAAAAAACATTTTCCTTTCATAACATGTAATACAATTTTAAACTAAAAGAAGTTGATTAAAAATAAACGTGAAAACTTGTAAAGGAAGCTTCTTGTAAATAAGGTTTTAAAAATCCATTCATGATGTATAAGTTAAAAAAACATTCTTCTCGTAATTTTGTCGAAAAAGTCAAAAGGTACCCCGTATGGAAAATAACAAAAGATTCCTTTCATATCTTTTACTAAAAACTCATTGAAGGGTAAAATTGGATTTAAAAAATTATAGGTCGATGGAAACAATATTACATACTGAAGAAGCATGGATGTGGATGATAAAATACACCCCAGTAAATACCAAAGTATAAACAATCTCGGATAAAATGAGATTGTGATATTTTCCCTTACTTTAGGTCTGATTTGTTTCCTAAGTGTCCGAACCTCCTGTATAACAATTTAAATAATGTCATTGAATTATTACAGAATCATACTCATTGTTATGATATTATATATGGGTCATTTATGACTTTATATTACACGTTATTTTGTAAATTCCATGTTAAAGAGTGTTTTGGATAAAATCGTTTCATTTGTCGTCCGTGTTTTGACTTGTAATTATTTATATGATTACTTAGATAATGATTACTTAATTCCAGAATAAAAAACATGATTTATATATAATATATATTCATATTATACATATATATAATAGATCAGTAAATGGAAGGAAATACACCATTCATGGAGATGGTAGGCCGTACGTACGCATGAACATTGTTTTCGTTTCCTTATTGAGTTGAATAGAATTAAGTAGATGACATACACATAAATCCAGTATCATTATTATATCATATATTCCATGATTACTTATTTTATATACTTTATAATCATTCATGAATGGTTAACGTGGAGAATGAATCTCATCAAGTCGTGGAGACGGTAGTCCGTACGTACGCACGAGCAATGATATCATTCTCATGATCGTGGAATTGTATTGGAGTTTATGTTTACTATTTCAAAATCAATATCACTTTACAATAATCATATATAGTTATTATGTACACTATTATCCCCATCCAAGTAATGTGGTGGTGGAAAATAGATTACACCACGGTGTGGAGACGGTATTCCGTACGTACGCACGCGGGGTGATTTCGTTTTCTGTAGGATGGATAGATGGTGAAATAGGGTTGTTTCATAGTTATAATAAAATATCAGTATATGAGTGATACTGATATTATTACTTCATAATAAAAAAACCTATGAAGAAGAAGTGGAAGAAGAAATAAAGTTGAAAGAATCGGTAACGGACCTTACCTCTTCTTTGAAGCGCCTCTTAGAGACCTCCTTTTAGGGCACTAAAATTGGTCTTTTAAGAGGACCAGGACCTCTAGGATGTTTCTAGGGAAGTGGATAAGAATCTTTTTCAGGGTTTGGTCGATTTTTAAGGCTCAAACTGGTGTGAGAAAGAGAGGGAGGAGGTGCCCTTTTATAAGGGAGGAGAGGGGCTTCTTTGAAAAACTAAAAATATTATTTTATTATAAAGCCAAATTAGGTTTTAAATAGCTTCAAATTGATTTATTTAGAATCTATGGTGGGTATGGGTCGCAATCCTCTCATCCAATATAATTTAGACAAGTTTATGTTCCTATTTTATCCTTATCATTTAGATTTAACATTAAGTTAAATAATTTTACTTTAACCATGTCTTCTTGTGTTCATACACTATAAGGTTAATAAACTTACTATAACAAGACAAAAAAACCCCATGTTGTTTATTATTAATTTATATAACATTAATAAGTCATTTTTACGAACCTTATATTTTTAGGAATAAAATAACAATTAATAATATAATATTTTTTTAAAAAAACTATTTTATGTCAATTTCGCACTATATAGTAATTGATTTTTGTGAAAATCATAACAGAATGATTAGTTAGAAAAAAGTTAATTACATCAATACTAACATGTCTTATTGACCTATAAAATTAGTGGAATTCATAAAAAGGCTCAAATTACATTTATTTGGGTATTTATAACATCAATTATGTCAATATTTCATTAATAAGTTAATTACTGCATCATCTTTGTGTCATAAATAAATTAAATTATTTAATGTTTAAAATTATAAATAAAATACAATAATTTAGGAAATAGTTTTATATTTTTAATGAATATTTATAGTCTATTTTATCTTATGTATAACCCTATATTAAAAATGATTTACTTAATAAATGTTGATTTTTGCTATTTTAACCCTTCTTTAAATAAATTAATAATAAATGTCCTAATATAATCCATGTGGGCCTAAATGGTCATATTTTATTCCTAAGGTTGTTTTTGGTTGAACTAAACTTATCCAATAGAATTAGGAAATGTGTTAGGGTAATAATAATAATACTTTTACCCTTAATTACCCTATTTACTTTTAATCGTGGTAAAAAAAGGTAAATGTTACTATTCAAAAAAATTATTTTCATCTCATTGAACCACATTTTATTCCTTGATATTAACCGTGTGTCTAGGATTTTCTAAATTCTACTCACAGAAGTGGTAAAATTATGTTTTATCCGAAATTCAGTTTTTCTAACTACCACTTAGTGGTTTCACTATTCATCAAAAATTGAATGTTTTTAGAAAAATACCAAAATTTCACCCGATGCTAATTTCGATATTCTGAATCCAAAAACGAAGTCCATTTTGAAAAATAAAATTTACAAAATTTCAAAAAGTTGTTATTACTATTCATAACGGCTAGTTTTAATAATATTTTAGTAGCATATCGTTGTTTAGTGAAACTCGGTATTGCATACTACACACGCTATCGAGGAAGGTCGCGATTTGCGTGTAATGAAAGGCAAGTCAAGGATGCATGTTGTGCAAGATCCTTTTGTTGTAGCGTACAACAAAAGACATTAATTAAATTAAAAGAATATTTTTCATAAAATCTCATGGTGTTACAGTTGACGTCGACGCAGCTTGACGAGCATCCTCAGCTCGGGCCAAGTGATGACGTTGGGTCAGACGAGCTGGCGCAGGTGGTGTCGGGGCATGGAATGCCTGCTCTTCCTATGGAGTCGGACGGCGGCGCTGACGCAGCCGAATGGGAGCCCTTTCCTGGAGCCATTGGGTCGGGACCCAGAGCGGGCCGAGCTGGACGTCACCCGTCTCATCAGCATAAGGCGAGGAGTCATCGAGGAATTCTGGGGACAGGCTGCCGATACAATTGAACGTTGGGGTGGGGAGCAAGGGCTCCTTGCGCGGCCTCTTAGGGTGGCGTTGACGGCGGGGCCTAGATGCCTCCAGGTCCAGGTGGGCCATATCCTGAGTTGGGATGACCCCTTCCTCCTCGTACCGGCGTACAAGGTTGTTGATCACCCTTCACTGGATGATCTTTGATGGGGAGAGGGGACGTGGGCGCCCCGTATTCGCGGATGTAGGGCTCGTCGTGGCGGTAGCGGAGCCATGGAGGGTGGCTTTGGCGGTGCTTCCTCTGCCGCTGCATAGGCGAGCGGGCGGTGATCGTGTTTCTGTAACAGTAACATTGTTCTTGAAAAATGAAGGGATCAACTCATCAACACTGTGAGGAAAAGGATTGACAACTAGTGCCCCATCGTCCTTCCATTCTCCACGTCTGTAAGAAGGATCCACGGCAACACGTTGCAGAACGGAGTGCCCCACGTTCTACTGCCCCGACATCCGGTGAGTTTCACGACAGGCCCGCTATTTTCTTGGCGGGAACAGGCACCGGATATCCGGATCTGGTGACACATCAATCTACTGGTGTCTCGAACACTACTATTCTCCACATTGAGGAGAACAGTTTCACGTCGGGTTCACCATTTCTGTTTCTGATGCTTTCTTCGGGGCGCGCGCATCCGTCCGTCTGTGGAGGAGGGCACACTGCATTGTTGCCCCATAGTCCCGCTTTCTAAAGGCAGGTGGCATTCGCTCGTTATTTAGGGACGTCTGCTCCTTGATCGAAACAGGATGATGGGATGCTAGTTCTTCCTTCTGCGGATTCCTCCTCAGAACTCGTCACCTAGTCCGTGTCTCCCTCATAGATTTAATAAGTTGTTCATGACAATATTCTTAGTGCCATGTTTCCATGGACTCCGGATAATTACACTGCTTCTGTTGGGACATTCCAAAGGGTCAGGTCAGGGCACCAACCTTCAGTCGGCGGAGTAGTCACGTCGAGGCATCTATAGCATGTCTGGATGCTGGGGAACTGGCATGTCTGTCTATTATTTCTGGTCATAGGGCTTCTCGAGGGCATGGAAGCCTGAGGACCCCACATCGAGCGCGAGGAATTATATTCCCTAGACATATATCTGAGGTTTTCCTCAGCTTCCTGTGTTTAACACAGGGTATGCCGCGAGTTTAATGTCCATTGGACATGGATCAGCCCGATCAGAGCATTAGCTAGAAATGATCGGATTGAGGGATTTCCATTGAAGGGATTCCGATACCGGGACCAGCCCATGGGCGGCTGTGAAGAGGAGCGGACCGACATGGTCTCACCGGGATATGATGGTCTGGGTGAGAATCAGGGTGGATGATGGATGGATGAATGAAGTGGAGGGGGGAATGGAAAGGGACCATCACAAGGGAGATGGTGAAGTTGGGCGTGATCCTCGAAGAGACCTCCTACGTATCCCCGTGGTAGGGAATCAAAGTCCACGTAGTTTGGGATGGTGCAAGTGAACCGGCATGAAGGTGGGCCTTGGTCCGATGGATGTCGTCAGCGAACCAACGTGAAGGTGGGCCTTGGTCCGATGCGTCAGCGAACCGACGAGAAGGTGGACCTTGGTCCAGATAGTGTGGGTCTTACACAGTAGGCTACCCAGGTGTGGATGAACTGACGTGAAGAAGGTCAGAGTGACCAACGAGTGGTGGGCTTGGACCTCTGGGAGGTTTCCTACGTACCATGCCTTTACATGGATCAAAGACCTCGTAGTTCAAAGGGGATTCATCGGAAAACTGACGTGAATGCGGACCTTGGTCCGATGGGTGGTGGGCTTGAACCTCAGGGAGGCTTCCTGCGTACCATCTCTTGACATGGATCAAAGTCCTCGTAGTTTGGGACGGTCACGATGGCTTACCATCGGACTGGAATGCAGTTCAACGTCATGTTGGACGAGGGTAGAACTCGACGTGAATAAATGACAGGTGGTGGGCTTTAACCTCATAGAGTCTTCCTACGTACCATGTCTTGAAATGGATCAAAGACCTCCTAGTTCAAAGGGTTTCATCGGTGAACCGATGTGAAAGTAGACCCAGGGGTCCACTAGTGGTGGGATTGAACCTCGTGAAGGCTTCCTACGTACCATGCCTTGACATGGATCGAAGTCCTCGTAGTTCTAATGGTGGGTGTCGGCAAACTGACGTGAGGAAGGAGGGACCTTGGTCCATAGGGGGACGGGCTTGAACCTCAGGGAGGCTTCCTACGTACCATGCCTTGACATGGATCAAAGTCCTCGTAGTTCTGGTTGAAAATTGGGGCGTGGAGCACCGACAAGGAGACGGTCTGATCCAATGATTGTTGGGCTTGAACCTCAGGGAGGCTTCCTACATACCATGCCTTGACATGGATCAAAGTCCTCATTGTTTGTGTTAGTCACAACGTCTTACCGTTGGACTGGAACACAGTTTAACATCATGTTAGACGCAAGTGGAACTTGACGTGAATTGGATGACGAGTGGGCTTGAACCTCGTGGAGGCTCCCTACGTACCATGCCTTGACATAGATCAAAGACCTCGTAGTTCAAATGGGTGTGCTGTTTAATATCATGATGGAATGGGGAATACAGTTTAATGTCATGCTGGACGAGGGAATATAGTTCAACATCATTCTAGACGAGGGTATTGCCATGGCCGATTCTTACTCTAATCCCACGTGATTAATGCTTGGTGTGAGAAACAAGAGGTAGCAAGGACCTAAAGATCACGTCGCGAAAGGTTCGTCCGTGAGAAGCGAAGAGGGGCTTACATGTTAGGCGGCCCATTAGTACTGGGACTTACTCCAGGATGGAGGCCCGAAGTGTGGCAATGCGCAGCGAAAGAGGGATTTGGGACCAATGGTGGGAGGTGACTCATTTCCTACAACACCCTCCCCTGACCTTGGTAATGGGGGAGTACGGAGATGCATGGGTGCAGCCATCCATTGGGGGACTAGGGTCGCCCTTCTCTTGTGAACATACACCGCTCCGATAAAGAGGATATCATCCCTTGTGGGGGGGGGGGAGTGAATCCACTCCCATTGAGACGAGTGGCATAAAGAATGTTCGAGCTGGGGGGACCCTTCGTGCAAGGCACGAGGTCGGGTCACAGTTTAACGTCATGTGTTGAGGACGTGGTGCTTGGAAGTTTAACGTCCTGCAGCTCGGATGAGGTGGGTTCACTCCAAACCCCTAGGAATTACATAACTGGTACCCTTTGCTCCTTGGGGGATGGAAGGTACCAGTAAGGCCATGGTCAAGGGGGGTCGTAGAGCGAACCATCGAGAGGTCCACATTAGCGTGGCTATGCGAAGAAGCAATAGCAGTTAGCATGCCTACACGAAGAAGAATTAGGCGAAGCAATTCTATGAGTGGTATTGTCTGTGGGACATTGAAATCACATCGTGCATACCTGGAGCGTCGCACGGGAAGGGGAATTTCCAAGCAAAGGAATGTGGTTCACGAATCGGAGTTCCTTGGCCTTAGCATGGGGCAAAGGTGTGTGTGGAGGGTGCTTCGCAAAGTAGAACAGTATTCACGGAGCACTACCTCATGAAGAGGAGGTGCCTCACGAAGCAGGGTGCTGCGAAGCAGTGTGCTTCACGATGTGTAGCGATCCTGCCTTAGCATGGGGATCACTAATACAGAATGGGGGTTTCGTGAAGAGTAAACGCTCCACAACTTCCCGGGTTCCCTTGGGAATCCCCCTCCTTCATGAATTACCTTGAGCTTTGCGAAAGGCATCCCTCTCGGAAGAGGGGCTCAAAACACGACAAAGCGAAGGCGTCACGCAAAGTAGAAGTTCCTCGCGGAGCTCATGATTCTCAGGGAAAAGGGTGCTTCACGATTCTGGAGAGGAGATGATGAATGGTAGGATTGTCCTTCTCCTGGACTCACGGGGAGGCCAGTATTTATAGGAAAGGGGCGCCACGAAGCCGAACTCTCGCGCTGCCTCAGGGGCTTCGCAGCGCGCTCGCGAACGTCAAGTTCGTTCGAGGAGAGGTACCTCCTCCGGCGCTTCGCGGCGGGCTCAGGAACGTCAAATTCGTTCGCGGAGAGGTACCACCTCCGGGGCTTCACGGCGGGCTCACAAACATCAAATTCATTCGTGAAGAGGTACTGCCTCCGGCGCTTCGCGGCGGGCTCGTGAACGACAAATTCATTCGCAGAGTGGTACCGCCTCAAGGGCTTCGCGGCGGGCGTGTGATCGTCAAATTCGTTCGCGGAGAGGAACCGCCTCCGGAGCTTCATGGGACCGCGATGCTTGGGGTGCTTCACGTCGGTGCTTCACGAGGCAGCGTGTGGGCCTTCCTTGCGTGCAATATTTTGGCGCCAACAGTATCTTTATGAGTGTTTAGTTTCAATACAAAGGTAGGTGATTTCCTCACTCATAGAAAATTTAATGAACATAGATTTCTTGATTGTCTTCAGTTTTTATTTAAATTCAATGGTTTGAAATTTTATTTCAATTAGGTTTGGTTAAAACCTAATTCTAGTGAATTTATTGATTTGAAATGGTATTCCATATAAATATCGAATGTCCCCAAATTTTCTTGAATTGGGGTGTGTTTGAAAGTAGTTGGAAATGGTTTCAATGTAATTATTGGGTTTATGTTTTGAAATAGAATTGATGGAATGTTTAAATTTAAAAAACTATTTAACATTTTTTGATAGAATCCTAGTGGTTTTATCATGTTATAAAGACTTGTTTTTTATTTTAACCTGATTAGGTTTTAAAAGGTGAATTGGATTTTGAAATTGGGGAATCAGATTTATATTCTATTTTAATAAGACTAAAAATAAATTTCCCATCATTGATTTAGTAAGAGAACATGAAATCCTTAGGTAGATTGTGAGTTATTTGGACACACTATAAAGTTACACGACATTCTAAAACATTAATGTAGTAGGTCACATACCTAATGGGATAGTGATGAGGCACCATTGCCTAGTGTTAGAGGGATTTGTGTATACACATTTTTTCATTATCAAAGATAGAGTGTGGATTCCTATGGTCGGGAAAATTTGTACCTATTCGGAAGATAATCATGATTGTTTACTTGATTATATTTGAGATATAAATGTATTATAATGTTGTTAAACAACATTATAAGCATTATGAATTTAAATAATTTTTTATATATATAATATTTTATTTAATACACTATTTTAGAAATATTCCATCACTGGTAAACCCTTTTGTTAATGTATTTTCCATCATAGAACTGTATATCATGATTTTTTTAAATATTCATTAAAGTGACACACATGCTTATTTTATAATTTAGAGCATTTATTTAGTTAATCTATTATGGGATCCCTTTATGGAATCCTTGGTGAGACCTAACTATGATTTTTAACTCACACCCTAAATGTGCCTTTGGGTGTTTGTAGACTATCTCCATCCAAGTTTGATCATGTGGAAAGGGTTTCTTGGTGGCGGGTTCAGCTGTTGAACCCTGGTTTTGGTGAGTCATGTCCATATGGATGTGGGATATTTTTTATTATTTTGACACTTGGGTTGTAGTACTTTGGGATTGTTTATGCCATGTTGACATTTGGTACATTACTCCTAGGGAAGTTTCCTTTTTATATGAATTTTTTCATGTCTATTTTTCTTCCACACTGTTAGTGGAAATATCATTCCCACATTAAGTTAGTATGATTCAAAGTTATATTCACTGACCTGTGGAGATTGAGAACTCCCTTGGGGAAATGTCAGGGCAATCTTATTTATCAGGTTACAAGGGTACCTAGGCTTGTTTGTGATAATATAGTTCAATATGAAATATCCTATAAGTTTTGTAAATTCATATCAACACTTTTAATCTGATGTGAGCATAATATTTCCTAAAAAATTTCATATATTAAATATGCAGTCCCTATATTACTAATTTGGATGCTAGTGAATAGTATTTGATTTCATGTTTGTCTAATATCATTCAAAAGAATATGGAGAACGATAAGTCTAACTATATATATATATTTATATTTATAAATTATTTCAATGAATTTATTTTTTTGATTTTGAAATTATAATTAATATTATATTCTTTTATTGTCTATAGTTTGTAATTATTATTTTCAAATAGACATATTTTTTTTCAAAAATTGAAAAGTTTTATTTCTTTCAAATTAATAAGTCTTTGATATATATTTGAATCTGGTTTGACATGAATTTTTTATAACTTTAATCAACATTATATTATTTTGACATGATATTTAATTTTAAATTTTTTACAGATAACAACATATAAATGTTGGATTATGTAATATAAGATAATTGATGAATATGAAGAAGGTGTTGATTCTTTTTTGGAATTTTATAAAATAATTTCTCAAAAAATGACATGTTTTTCAGTCCATGATTGAAATAATTAAATGTGAAGAAGTTCATAATTAGATAGAATCAAGATAATTTAACAATAATTGGTTTAAATCCATGTAACATCCCTTTATAAGAAGACAACTCTTATTAAATTGATGAAATTACTTGTGATATAAAAGCAATGGAAATTGAGAAAGAACTAACAATTGAGCATCTCTATTGTGATGCCTAAAAACCATTGTATTCCAATTGTATGTAATTTAAGAATTTATCATTAGTGTTTATATTGATTAAAAAATGATAAAATTTATTGATGTGAAAGAGTTTTACTATTTTATTAAATATTTTGAAATATATTCATCCAAATCATTATGATCTCCCACAATGGATGAATATTGATAAGTAGTTTCCAATGTTCATAAATGAAGACTGAAATCTCAGACAGCTGAAAATTAGATTTTTTTTATTTCCAAACACTTTTAGGAATAGTAAAAATCCACACATCCCATAAGACATACCAGATCACAAGTTTCAATTCTCACAAAATATGAAAAAGTAGTACAACCAAAAACCAAACAGGCCATCACCTGACAACATATCAAAATATCTATAATCCTCTCAATATCCCATACAAGAGTCCCCTTCTATCATAGATGATTCCCATTCATATGGAAGGTTATGCCACCTCAAATTAAAATCACTTTTCTCCTGACTCCTCATCTGGTCCATTGAATGCTGCACCGAGAAAGGTTTCTTAATCGAACTGTCTTTTTTGAAAACAAGAATCACCCCACTATCCCGATTAAAGAATGATCTAGTAATCACCAGCTGCAGTTGGTAACAGTAGTCCATTATTGTTCTTCATCATGGTGTAGGAGACAAAACTCCTTCACACTCAGTCATCCATTAATTTAAATTCCACACAATGTCACAGTTGGAAAGATAGGTCAAACCACTCATATTTTGTTTATCACCCCCAGAGAGGAATATTCCTTTATTCTTCGAGGCATTATCCTTGAATCCATTAGCATTCTCCCTTCTTTGGTCTGACGTGTTATTGTTAATCAATGAAAGACCACCAACTGCATTATCCGACTCATCCATGGGCATAGGACCTTCCTTGTGACCCAACCTTCCATATTTGTACCCTTCCATGGAGGCCCCATCATCATCACCTCTTAGCACAACATCAAATTCCAAAACCTCACCAACCATGACTTCTGAAAAGACTTCTAATCTATTTCTCAATGTTCCAAATGGTCTAGTTGAATGGTCTAAGCCTCTATTTACCCTAGTACTATTTCGGTTAGGCACATCTGCATTAGGTCCCTTACCCCCCACCCTCTATTCCTTACCGGTTTTCTCCCCATCCACGCACTGCTCCAAACAGTCCTCAATAAATTCTGATACAATAACCTCACGAGAATTAGGATCAGAGGAGACCGCCAAATCTTGCTGTAACCTATTGAACACATGAACTACCTTGGAATTAACTTGATACCTTATAGTTATTGGTGGTTCAGAACCATTAAATACTTCTATCATCGCCTTATGGACATCATTTGGGAGTTCATTCCCCACTGGACTCAATGGATGATGACCCCCATCTTTGGACCCTAAAGCCTCCTGACCCACACCCACCATCAATCCAACCTCATTATCCTTAACCTTTGAATCATCCCCTCTTCATGCAGAAATCGGTTTCCCTCAACGACGTACCACAATCGCATGCATGGAGATTCCACAATGGCAAACCTCCAAAGGGTCGCCCGGACGCTTGCAAGATGGACACAAATATATCTAATTTTCTTAAATCAAACGTTGCATATACCTATATTCCTCAACAATAGTAATCCACACATAATCGATGGGTGAACGAGAAGCATCCATTTCAACACATTATTGAGGGTTATTTGAGTGGAATATGGCCACAGTGTAGCTATCACAGCAAAGATATCTTCCTACAATATTGCCTAACATTCGAATAATAGAAGTGTTTTCAAAAGGTAAAGGTAGAATGGGAAATAATACCAAAACCAAGGTAGATAGAGCATCACTGTTCAAGTAATAATTGAAGGACCTGCATTAGACGAAGAAATTAAATCCTTTGATGCAACGTGGTGCCCCTGACTAAGCTTTGATGAGATTTTCCTCCAATTCAAACCCAATCATGATATAATGACTGTCGATCAAGCCAACAATCACACTTTAATGAAGGTCCCAAGAGCTGAAGATGAACATGTCAAAAGCATCTACTTAAGGCCACCTTTCCTTAAAATGAGTTATGGGAGTGAGAATCAATAGTTTTGTGGTTTGAAAAAAACTCAGAGGCCGAGATCTGGTGTTTGGGGAATCCATGGAGTAGATCCTGAGCTATAAGTCTTAACGAAGCATTCGAGAATGGTTGAAAAAACAATCTGTATTAGATATGGGTCATAAGAAGCCTTACATATTTTGTAATGATGATTTCCACTCCCCTACCAAGGTGGGAGGTGGAGGTGCTGAAACAGCCATTGTCACCGAAGGGAAGAGAGTAGCTCCTGAAGTGAACGAAAATCTCAAACATTTACTCTGAACGAATGGAATGAAACCCTATCGAAGCCCCAATTTCACTCATAGTTCATAGAATATTTTATTGTTAAAATACAACATATCTCTTTAATTTTGTATGAATATTAAAAAAATCTTGTTTATTTTAATGATATCTAGAACAAAATATCCCAGAATTGATATTAACGTTTTCTTGTCACCATTAATTGATAATTTGAAAATCTGGTGAGAGGATGGTATAATGGTGTTTGATTCTTATAAAATGATATATTTTTAACTTAATGTAATGATTTTCTACTAAAAATTACATCCCAATGTATGGAAGTTTATCGGGATATATTTTTAAGGGGCATAGAGTATATCCAATTTTAAAAAAAATATTCTTTATATTATAAAATGAATCAAGAAAAAAATATTACATATGTGTCCTCAAAATTTCATTATGGATCATTATTATATAATATTTAAAAAGGAATTCAATTAATGAATGTAATTCTATATTCCTCCAAAAATATTATCCACTGATCATTATTTTGAGAGGGAGTAAAAACTGATTGGACATTCAGAAAGAGACATAAATAAATTAATGATAGAAATATTGGGTTGAAATGGCCAATATTTTTTTGACTACCATATTATAGATATTACGAGATCAAACATAAAATTTATTTTATGTACATGGAGAATAATATTTTATGACAACTTGATTAAAATATTGTTAGATATTAAATAAAATACTAAAGAAGGGTTGAATGCATTATTGGACTTACTCTAAATGGGAATACATTTGTAGTTACCACCCACTCCTAATGGAAGGAGAACATTCTCGCCCCAACTTGTCAAAAATTATACAAGAGGTATAAAATTAGAATTCTCCTTTGTCCACGTGATATCAAAGAGTCATATGGTAATTATTAAATCGTAAATAAACATTTTAATGTATTTGAATTTGATAAGTATGAAATATTAGGATTTTCACATCATGATACAAAATCTTCTACCTGTTTCAATGTGTATAATATTGCATTCCTATGTTAGAATAACTATCATGAAGGTCTGTTATATAATATATTGAATTTTTAATATGGTGGCTGATTTGAATGCTTTGAAAAATTTGGAATATAAAGAAAATTATTATACATGTTCAATTGGAAATTAATTTTCCTCCATATTTTTTTAATAACATGATGCATTAAATGGATCACTTGGTGAGAGAAATTATGCTTTATAGACCTATAAATCTACGTTGGATGTATCCCTTTGAAATTTATATAAATCTATTGAAGGTGTATGTTATGAAATAAAATCTACTGGAAGACTCCATTATTGAGATATTTATTTCTGAGGAGGATTTTAAGTTTTATACAAGCTACATTAATATTGTTGTACACATTGGTTTTCCTCTACCCCAACCTGAATGAGTTAATTATGTGAGAAATGTGGATTATAGATTGAAATTCAAATCGTTTATAGGTGACCCAATAAATAAGGAACATTTATACATCTTGAATAGCATAATTGGTGATATACCATAAATACATAGTATATCAATGTGTTTAAACAATGTTATCTAATGATGAAATATTTGTGGATTATGAATTAGTAAAATAAAAAAAATTCCACAGATTAAAGAAACCATACATTGTACATCAGATGCATTAGAAAAAAATTTTGGGTTTGGGGTGGTCCATGTTTAAATACGATAACCTAGTCTGGGTAAGCCATTAATGGCTATATATTTCATATGAATGATCAGGACAATAGAAGTGCAGTTCAGAGGGGTAGTCTATGGGTGTTCCTTGAAGAAATTATTTTTTCATGTGATAAATTCAAAATCCTAATTTCTACATCAAGTGATTCCTATGGAGTCAATGATAAAATATGGGAGCTTTATTTTATTAAATTTTTGTTCCATTACTTAATGAAAAATTATTTATCCGTAAAAAAAATTGTCATACACAATGAATATGGAATGATACTTTCTAATATTAATTGATTGGAATACACGAATAATCATGTTTTAGAAACACATGAAATGAATTTCTATGTTTATGATCAATCTGATATATAGTGTTCTACTTTTTACACAGAAATAAACATTATGTTGGAAATGAAAAACATGAAAAAGTTGTTGATTTGTGATACAATGATACTTTTCTTGAAATATTAATTTATAATATTGATTAGACCATCATAGAAATGGTTTTTTTCATTCATAACATTCATGATGAAGGAATTTGGGAAAAAATCCTTTAATACAATCCAGAAATAACATGTAACATTCTTTTTTTTTCTTTTACATTTTAAAATTACATTAAATGTGAGGTAATTAAAATTTATATTCATTATTAAATAATTTATCAGGACTAAAATGTCAAATTGTTTGTTTAAATTAATTTTGTTTAGTTTAGTTTATAATTTTTACCCTTATATAACTTATATATTAAATTAAAAAATGTTATTTTTTTGTAAAATGATTTAGTTGTTTAGATCATTTTTTGTTGACACCATTTTTTGGTTTGTTTTCATTTTTTTATATGAAATTTCATATTTCATTATTGTTGTTATCATTTTAGTTAACTATAAAAAATATCATGAAAAATATATTAAGTTTAATTTAGTTCACATTTTGTTTGATAGTTTTTCTTTTTTTATTTACATTAGTATTATAATAGTTGAATATATATATATATTGAACTAATTGTTTATTGGTTGTACATGTACGATAATGAACGATCAATTAACTAATAAAAAACATTCTTATTGATATTATCACACATAAATTTGGGGAGGAATGTGCACATTCTCATCTTGATGAGCCCCATCATTCGTTACCAGTGAAAACTTTTCTTCAAGGCCAATGAAGAGTTTGGGGGTTGGTAAACACGACATCACACATTTAACAAAATTATCAGTTTCCTATAGCAAGGACCTGAGGATACTGGTAGAAATAAATGAAAATTACATTCCATGATGTCCTCATTCAATAACTTAAAGAATATTATATCAGTTTAGGGTAATATAAAATTTTGTATTTTTATTGATGATTGGAATGTGTTTAAAAATTGACACTATCTCACATATGGGAGACCATTTTGGGTTAGATTTATTGTTATTATTTTACATGTCTTGAAATATTTATAGTAATATATGTTTCCCCCATCTTATCAGATGATAAATCATATATCTGACACTAATGGAATCAGGAGGAAATCTTTATCCTTGATAGTTATGTTATTGAGGGATTTAAAATAATCCCTCACATATGATTTCATTTTTGGGAATAGTTAAAATAACAATCCATGTGATATAAGTCACTTTATTAATTTACAATAATCAGGGATATCTCATCAGGACATCAAATCTAGAAACTTATAAACTAATACTTTATCTTAGGGAGGATATATGTTATTGAAGGAAAATGACAACTGGAACTTTTCAAAAACTGAGAGTTGAGTCTTCAAGATCTACAGTGGATACCCCTTGACCAATGACATGACATGATAAATGGAAAAGGGATCAGATGGGTAAAAATTATATTCTATTCAAAAAGAGTCAACAGTTGTAGATTAGAGGATTATAAGATGATTACATTATTTATTTATTTAAGATATTTAATTTCTTGACATATTTTGATTAATTGTAAAATTTCTCAAATAATTCATACATGATTATCTTGAGGATTAGAGAACAAAAGGTGTAATTTGAGATGAGGGTAGACAAGATGTTTTACCTACATCATTGAAAAATCCATAACACCCTGGTCTGGTACAAGGATAGTAGACATGCATATCAGTTAAAAAGTGTTTCCATGTTCTTCAGATTCTGCAATGGAGGGTATTTATAAAAAATAGAATCTTTGGAGGATAAAGTTCAGGATATTCTTTCAAAGATAGATTATATGATAAAATCATCACTGTATGAAATGTTCATAGAAATTAAAGGAAAATTTGAAACTTTTATTCTAGCTTCACTAGTATCTCCCACCCACCACCTCCTCCTGTAGTCCCCAGTTATTATCCAACTCTAACAACACATCCTCCATAGGATCCCCATTATTGGGAGTAATATGTTGATGACCCACAACATTATATTAGTACATATGAGATGATATTTTATATTAGAGAGACCATTCATCATCAATAGTTAGAGATATAGAATCATAGAGTAACTATACATGATATTATTGATTTATCAGCTGGAGTATCGATACTTATATGTGAGGTGAGTATAGTTGGAAAAATTTCATCCAACTTATAGATTGTCCATACATACTTATACAGTATATTACATTATAGGTATGTTTATATTTTATATTTTATTTATTTTATGTATTAAATTTTATTTAACATTTTAAAGTTTATATAGTTAACTATTTTTTATAGGAATACATTAAAGGAAAGGAAATACTATATAGACATCAATAAATACCCAGTGCTATGAATTCTGCTATAGATTCTAGTTGTGTTGACAAGTTTTTTGAGATATTTAAATTTATTATTGGGTATTTATGATAATCTAGTGGAATGTTGTGTTTGTGGGACTATAATGACTGTGGTTATTTTGAAAAAATTTAGCATGGAGCATGTAAATATAGATTAATTGGCACTCAACACGATGCATGTATTCCCTTGTAAGTATTAACATAACTCCTTCTGTGTATTTAATTTATTGTAAATCTATATGTATTACTTTTTTTTATTAGGTATCATTATAAAATGTCTAAGGTTCAAGATAATTCAAATATATATAGATTTATGGACCAATTTGTAATTCCTCCTGTAGAAATAACATTGATTGAAGGAGAAAGTAAATTTTATTTTACTGAAATATTTCCAAAGGAAGTATTTATTCCATGATTTATGTTTCCTTATATTCAAAAGTATGAGACATATATATCAAGGTGTTATATATATTTTAATATAATAGTAATTAATAATAAATATTATTTTATACTAGTGAATATTAGATTATAGTTGTTTCATGTCCAATGGGGAAGACACTTTACTATTTATGCTTTATCCATGGTAAAGTGTGACAATATTTTTAGGATGTATTTGAAATGTTAATTTTAATTTTTTTAAAATTTTATTTATTATGAATAATTTTAAATTCATTTCATTCATTTTATTTTTTAATAATGAATGGAATTTATTTCTAAATACCACATAGAAAAAGACAACCAAGATCAAGTATGTAAAAGTAATGGGGAATTTTCAATTATAATTTGTACGTTTGTATATATTAGATAATAATATTATTTTTAACTGATAAAATTATTTACACAACACTTTACCATATAGAGAGGTGTAAAACTATTCAGATATTATTTGTCATGTTTTTCGTATGAAATACTTCCAATTGGGACATTTATGAAGTTCAAGAAGGTTCTATTACTTTATAATCATTTCATTGATTTTTTTAATGTTTTTCATAACACATGATAAATGCTTTCCTTTTAATTTTTAGTTTTTTGATGACCCTCATCCTCATAATGAAGAAGATATTATACACATAAAAATCATGTGGGAAAATCATTTTACACGTTTGTATGAATTTTATATTAATTTTATCTTTTATTTCAATATGGGTTTGTATTCAAAAATCATTACTACATGTTCGCTATGATTTCAATATTTTTACTGTACATTTAAATTTGAATTGCGTAATTGTAATTGTTTTTGGATTACAAAATCATTGTTACATGATTGGTTGGATTTTAGTTTTTTTGTACATTATATTATAATTTTGAATTTTGTAAAACATTTTTGTTAGTTGTCTTGTTACTCCTACAAAAGATCTATTTTTTCTGGGTTTTCTTCTATTGTTTTCATGTCCATAGTGTAGAGTATATTTGAAATAGAAATTATAAAAAATATTGGGTTTTTACATTGGTTTTTTTATAACCAACAAGAAAAAAATAATTTATTAGTTTTCACATTGGTTATATAAAAACTGAACTGATAATCCCCTAATAATGGTAATTTCCCACATCAGTTATACTATAACTGATGTGGAAAACCAATCACGACTGTTATTTCACTTCACTTACACTATTACTAAATTGAAAAACCAATATTATATTTTATTTGACATGTCATCTTTTAACCAACATTAAAAATCTATTTACAAAATTGTATTTAATAACAGTTCCTTGTAACTGGTGTTAAAAATAAATAAAACCCATGTTAAAAACACATTCTACACTAATGTTAGCATAGGATAACTTTACATGGTTTTTTATTTGGTTTCATTATCTTAGGATTACACTTTGATATAGAGATGTATATTACAGTTTTTTGTGATACCATACTATTTTATATGCTTTCACCCTTCATGAGAATCTTGGTTCTCGTTCATACCATATCTCATCATTTCATGTTAGTAAATGGGATACGAAGTGGGATAGAATGAATTAAATTTAAAGTATCAAGGTATTTAGATGAGTCATGTGGATGGAAGTATGGATAGTGTCTCTGTTGTATTTGGTTTTGGTTTTTATTTGGTATCATCCTAATACGTGATTAGTTTTATGTTATAAATGAAATCTTCATGTATTTTTGTGGTTGTATTAATTTATTATACAGAATACTATGGGGATGTTTTTAGTTATAAATGTTTTCCTATTGTTGTGATATTGGGGAAATAGTCTCCCAACTATATGTTTGAGGCCTTTAAAACTAGTTTATAGGATTTTACAAACAAGGGGTCATTATTGAGGTTGTGTATACTTCCCTCTCAAATCGGTTTTAGCAAGGGGAATCAAAATGATATTCAATAACACTGTAGATATATGTAATTTTGAGGAAGTTAAATAATTTAGTGTATAAGGATTGGGATGAGTCAATCCATTAGTGGAAAATTGTTGGAGTGGAGGTGGGAATCCTTGATAGATTAAAGGGATTCATAGCTGTAACAAAGATCAACAACTATATATTGATTGATCACTCAATAAAAAATGTGTTTGAGGATAATTTTTGGAATAAATAAAATTATTTGAACAAAACAAGACCAAAGGTTCAATTTCTATATAATCCTTTTTATCCATATCACACATTTAAGAATCATTATCCCCTTTTTAATTATGATTACTATAATATAATGTGATAATTTAAACATATGATATTAAAGTAATGTTATTAAAAATTATATTATAATATAAATATTATAAAGTGAACATTTTAATATTACATGGAAAATAAATTCATATTATTTTTAGGAATATCATTTTTCAAATTATTAGTTTAAAATACTCGTAGAATGATTTTTTTAATTTTCCCATAGAAATATTATTTTATGAATAATTGAGAATATATTATTTTAAAATTCCCATTATATTTATAATAATGTTTATTAATATGTGTAATTAACCATTTAATTACTATCAATTAGTTAAAATAATTATATGATCAATTGGAGTGAAAAATATATATTTTTCATAATTTTTGTAAATGCATAATGTATTTTAATTTAATTATATTAAAAAATCTCTAAAAAAGAATGATTTAAATAAAAAATTTATGTTATATATAAAAAATATTTTTTTTAATTTATATATGGATGATTACTAGTAATATATTTCATGTTATATCTTCAGATTCACTAAAAATGCATTTCATGAAAAACAATATTTCATCACTATTCACAAATTTATTTTCAACTAAATATAAAACAGTTTTTTGAATTGAATTTCACAAAAATAATTTTCATATTTGTAATCATATTAATTATTATTTGTAAATAATCTCAGATAAATTTTTAGTCATAATGGATACTAAATTTAGTAAAAAAATGGTTACCACGATTAAGGTAAAAATGGGTTTATCAGCGGTTAATCTAAAATGACAGGTGTCCAAATAACTATTACACATTATTAAATGTTATTTGAAGGATTTATTTAGAAATTTATGTTATTAAATTTTATTATTAGTCATATTGGAACCATTTTCTAAAAAAGTGACCAAATAATATTTTAATGCTTTGAAAATTTATAAGAATGCCCCTCACTTCATAATAGAGGGGAGAACACTCCCATCGATTACTAACAACTATAATTCCATTTAAATGAACAAAACCATTAAAAACGCACTAAAAAATATATTTATTTGTTTTAGAGGTTTTTTATTCCCAAAATATCATCCCTACATTCATTAACAAGTGATCTATATGAGGATTGTCTAAAACAAGGTAGCTGTCTTAACCAGATAAAATAATTTTTAGATATTATTTTACCAACATAAATTATGTTATAAATTTTTCAATATATTAAAAATTGAATATAGAATATACTAATATTCTAATATGTTTATGGAATAACATTTATCCATGACCTTCTCAATCAAATGAGACAAAAAATCATTGATTCCATGTTCGGCGAACTACCACTTCAAGAATATATGTAATTTGTTCTACATCATCGACTGAGACATATATTCCTAATGATTGAATATATATATATATATATATAACATACAACATAATATTTATTCTAAAAATTTAATATAACATCTACTTCTTTATAATTCCACTCATTGAGTAAATGATAATGTTGTTTGTGCGTACGTATGGTCTACCATCCCCATGAAGCGATGCAATTAATTTTTCATTTTCCATATTAATGAATGATTATAAAGATGTATATAGTGAATAAATATGACACTTATAACATTAATATAATTCAATATATTATGTCACTATATCCTTTTAATAAGAAAAAAAAGTTTCCTGTCAAAATATATTGGAGAACGAAAAGTTATTAAGAACCCAAGTAGTGGTAATAATGAAATATTGTCAACTATAGGAGACACAATGCCAAAATAAGATCTTGTATGATATTATAAATATAAATACAATTCTATTATAAAAAATAAAATCTCAAAAATAATTACACATGATTTTAAGGAATCAAAATCTAATTGCAAGCATGAGATATGTTATTTTTTCTCAATTTCTACACCTTTGATAAATATTTTGTATCCCACACCTATTTAATTTCATATTTTGTATATACTACACCATTAATTTATTTAACATGAATATATATTAATTGGAAATTATTAAAATTTCTATTCATATTCCTCTTTTAAGGGTTTAAAATTTAATAGTTACAAAATATGTAAGAATTTATTTTACAATCTCGTTTTCTAGAATTACAAATATTTTTCATTCAAATAATATTATAATATATCCTTCATAACACTATATAATTTTTTATTCTCTTGATTTTCAATTATTTTCCTTATTTAATTATTTATTTTCCAAATTAATCAAGAAAATAAAAGTTAAAAATAAATAATAATTTTTATATCATTCCAATCAAGTCTATTTTTCTGAATTCAAAATTTTTAGATATTATTATAAGAAAGATTTATTAATTTAAAATAAATGAATTATTATGTAAATTTAATAGTATCCCTGACTTTTTACAATTTTTAAAAGTAAAATATCAAATTTTTTCATCAATGGTCATTAATTTAATTTCTCTATAAATTCAAGAGGGAATGTTTTCTTTTTTAACGTACATTATAATAATGGAGTTTTCAATATCCATAACCATATTTTGTTATTTTGAATCATATAATTTTTTTAAAAAAATTAATATGTAAAACTATAAGTTGAAAACGTATTTTAATTCTTTTGGTTCATTTTATTTAATTCTTCAAAATATATGAATTTATGATAAAAAAATATATTAATGATGATTTTTTTTAATGAAATTTTTAGTTATTAAATTTCTCTTCAAACATTTACATTATTATTATTATTCTTCAATGGACATTAAATCTCTTAAAAATCCATATTCTTTAGATCAGGGATATGGTTATTTCATAAACCTTATACCATTTCATGATGGTGAACCAGACTGGCGCCCATCCTGACTCACGACCGAGGAGGCTCTCCGCCACCATTTTGCAAACGAAAATAGTTCATGGAGGGGCACTTCACGGGGCCTGGGCACGTTGCGTTTTCATGGGACCGGTCCACGGACCAGTCCTATTTGTGTCACTTATTTTCTCCATTCTTTTCCACAATTCTTTGGGGGATTTGGGTAGAATCTTCTTTGTGGATTTTTCAGGACCCTACAGATGCCCCCTATAGAAATGGGGTCCGATCTGAACGAAGAGGAGGCCATTCCAAAGGAATGTGGTCCTGAAACTGAGATGGTTTTCGGTAGATAGGTGGACCCGATAGGGGACCACGCCTATACATATGGGGGGGGGGGTGCATCATTTTTCCTTTACCGAATTCTTCCCGAAACCGGAGTTCCCTCGCCTCTGCGTGCTCACTCCTTCGCAAAGTGCTTCATCCGTGAACCAGCATCGACCTCCGCAAACCATTACTTCTTCGCGGCCGACTTCCCCTGCGAACCAATTTCCCAAACTTGAACCATTACTCATAATTAATTAAAAATTAAGTGATGATGGGCTATGGAGGAACTTGCTTCGCGGTTTTGATGCTCCGCGGTTTCGATGCTCTGTGGTTTCGATGCTCCACGGACGATGCTCTGCAGACTAAAATCTCTTGAACATTATAAGTGTCTGAGTCTTCCGACCTTAATCACATAAACTTGGGATTTAAATTCCACTTAGCAACATGGTTCACGGTTTCCTATCCAACGCTCCACATGCTAGGGTTTCGTGGGCTGATCTCACAAAGGGCTAGTTCGTGGGATGATGTCATCGTGAACCATCCTCTGAGGCCTCCTTGCGGTATTTTCTAATGAAGGATCATTATCAATATACCTATTTATTTTTGTCCCAATTTTTTTTCCAGACTAACCGTTTGTTGGCTCCCATTGTGCAGGGAGAAAATATGGTTCCCCCTCATTCTGCACCGAGGCCAACTACAGAGTCGCTCCCAATTGGCTAAGATAGACATTTAGCTATGATTCACAGAGTGTAGGGAATCAAAGAAGACCCTAGTCAGTCCATACTTCCTAATGATGGTGTATTGAAGAACCTACTCTCTCCTGAGCTTCTGAGTTATCCATTATCAATTTGGCTCCTGCTCTATGGCTTCGGTCTTCAAGATGACGTCTCTATCCCCCCTACATTCTCAGGTATCCCTTCTCCTTTCCTAGAAGCGTCATCAAAATGCATTTAGGAAATCCTTACCCAATATGGGGAGATAATATCTAATTCTAGTCCAAAAAACACATCTATTCTGAGGGGATCTGTCTGGACACAAAGCGATCGGTGCCCTCAATACATTTCTCAGAAAGCTGTCCTTAAGGACTATCCTTCTATTCTGAACCTTTCTCAAAGGGATCCTGACACAGGGTGGGTTCCCAGGTGGGATAGTCGGTTCGACGGGCTTATCTCAAATGATTGGGCCTAGAATTTCTGGGTCCATCATCATTGTTGGGAGTCTCCCAATTCACTGGAAGCGGTCAATCTATAATCCACAGTGTGGGATTCATAATTTGATGTTTACCCACCATCTCTGATCCTACCTGAACTGTTCATCTGCTGGTGTTCAAGTACTAATACTTTCCACCTTTCCCATGGTGAAGTCAGTATTAGTCTGTGGGACATCTACCAGATAGGAGGACTACCGATTTCTAGCGAGATGTATGATGAATTTTTACCCACTCCGGACGCATTAGACGATGTCTAATAGGTGCCTTTATTGGAAAAGGAGCTCTTGGTGATGGAAGATCAGTCATTGGGTTAGGCATTGCGTACCCGCTCTCTTATTCCCTATGGTACCTTGATAGGGTTATTTCTGGATAGTTCTGGTCCTGTACCGATGATCAAGCTCCCCAGGACACATCCTTCTCAGCAGTCACGAACCTCCCCAGGTTCCTACAGGGCAGTTTTGGAGGCGTGTGACTACCTTTCATGGGGTTACGAGGTGCGCCTTGGTGTGTCACCTATGCTCTGGTTGGCCTGTCTGTTTGCTATGTTCTTGAGCGGATGGCTATTTCCTTCCCGGGATGTTAAACCAGGTGTCCGAGCCTGCACTTTGATGATGGCGGCTGAGTTAGCAGAGGGTCGCCTGGGGAATTTAGTCATGCCCACTTTGGCCCGTATCTATGAGCTATTGAGCCACATGCAGATGGGCGGGTCACCCTACCATCTGAGCGGTCCATTTCAATTTTTGTACAGCTGGGTGGCATATCATTGTCACTGTTATGAGTATCATCACAACATGGCCATCCTGCTTCCTACCATTCGTCCTACCCTACTAGATATAGCCAGAGTTCTCTTGAAATCCCTCGACTCTAGTGAAGTCCTCGAGCTTTTGAGCGACTTCTCTCAGTTCATCTTCACACCCTACCCCACCCTTTCTGGCGTCTTAGTTGACAAACGCTGGGGTATCATGGAGGAGCGCTCCTACATGATCTCTCTATGGGATGGATTTCTATCCGCACAGATTGACAGGGTTTATCTGTGCGATCTTTATGTCCCGTATCACTTTTCTCGCCAGTTTGGGTGCATGTAAGTCCATGTTTCCTTTCCCCCTACTCAGGCTCAAGGACTTCACCCAGCCATACTTCGTTAGTGGTGGCTGATGCTGACGCAGGAGGGATCTGACGCAAGCATTCCCCTACCTGATACGGGGGAGGCTTCCGGCCTTTCCATGGAGTATGCAAAAATGGGTAAAATACTATCCTGATGGGATCCTAGGGTAGGCTTTCCGGCAGGTTCCCAAATCAGAAGGTATGGTGGCTGCTGCATCCACTACACCTTCCTCATCAGCTTTAAGGGAGGATTGACTTATGGCTCATTGATCAAAGAAACTTAAAGAACTTTCCTCTCCCATCCCTGCGGTGGCCGCAGTTCAGAAAAATTCATTCTTCTTGTGCATGTATGAGGATTAACCTATGGTTTGGGGTCCTAGTGAGACCATCCCGGATGTTCCTCCAGTCGATACTGGTCTTAGAAACTTTGTCCCCAAGCCTAAACCAGGGTTGGAGGATCCAGTCATTCCAGCTTCGGAACCAACTTCTAGCGAGCACACGTCTGCGCAGGCTGCCATGCCAGACTTCGTTCTCGTGTCGTCCAGTGAGGATACCAAAGATCCTCATACCATTGTGGACCATTGGGTAGTGTGCAGGTTTGTCTATCCCCGAATATGTGAAATCATCACTGAAACCCCTTTAGGCGAAATGGAAACTAAAATCAAAGCTCTTTGTCAGCTCTTCCTGGGTTTGAGGTCAAGAGGATTTGACTATCAGCAGTTCCATTCTCTTGCTTGCCAAGTTTTCATGGCCAATGAGGATGGTGTCACTAATGAATAAAAGCTTGCTCACTTCGATGCTGCTCATTATGGGGTCCGATCCTTGGAGGAAACCACAACAAAGCTTCGTCAATTGATAGCATGGGAGGCAATCTCTTGAGATCAGGCAGCCATCCTATCCTCCGAGTTGCAATAATTCGAAGAATGGGCCGCAATGCTGAGGAATCAGTTATCGGCTATGATTGGTCATCTAGAAACTACAGGAAAAGATATCAACGATCTCCAAACAACAGTGGAGCATACTCGCCCGGTGGCTGAGGTTGAAACCAGGGAGAAGGAAGTGTTGGAACAGTCTTGCAATGACCTTCGCCACGCGGTTGCTGATCTGGTGGAGAGAGAGAGTCAGGCACCTTCATAACTATCAGATCCACATTTATATCCCCTATTTTCCTTACCCCTATCCCCCTCTTTTTTGTGACGGAGAGACCCCGGCTTCTGGACGTCCCCCCCTTTTTTTCGAACGAAATATAGTCTCTGTCGATCACTTGTTTCCTTGAAATTTGATTGTTACTAAGAACAATTGTCGTGTAAATAACCATTCACTGAATCAAAATTAACGATAACCCAGGAAAATAAACAATAACTTTTCCCTAGACCATGGGATCCAACGAGCATAATCTGACTATTTATAGAGTTTTGTTGGAAAACCCCACAAACTTTTTGTCTCTTTCTATTATTTAATACCCTGATTTTTCCTGGGCCCATTTAGTGTGGACCCAGTGGGTATAACCCAGATTTTTCTTAGGTCTCCCTTTTCGGGCTTTCGACCTAACATGATTTGTGCCTCCTTTTTATGAGCGGTTTAAAGTCCCATCGACAAGACTATCACTACTGATGTTTTCTGTCGAAATGATTTGACCAAATAAGGTGGGGGTGAAGTCCCCAATGGGGTTCCACTGATTAAAAGATGTATCAATACTCTTCTGACACAAGTGGGGGGAAACATGATTAAATTTTAACGGCATGCAGGGAATTTCTCAAGGCATGGGAGCCATGTCAGCATACAGATGTTGGAAGAGCATTGCCTAAGGAAAATTTTCCTTTGGTAGACGGGCCAGGGGTGATCAATATGAAGAGCTGCTAAGGGCATGATATGCATAGTCATACAAAGGTGTCCTTAAGTCAAATAATTATCTATTTTTGATGTCCAAGGGACTTCATGGAAGTCCAGCTCATGGAAACCACAATGGGTGGCTTGGAAAATTATGAAATCCACTAGGGGAAGCTCAGAAGGGGAATGTGCTGTCTGAAAGGTTTTGAGAACATCTGTATCAACCAGGAGTGTGGAAGCAAGGTTCCCGTCCTACGCATTTATCTAGAGTAAAGGATGGTTAGGTCTCGGCGCAGATTAATGTCATTCAGCTGGGACATCACCTGAAATGGAACGACTTCTCCTGGTTCTCTGTAATCTTGTCAAAGACGTTCTTCCGTATTCAGGTAGGATTGTGGAAGAGGTTGGTAAATTTTATCTCTGAGGGTTTCTGAATCTCGGATAGAAATGGGGGCACAGAGGCCAATAGGCATACAGAGAGAAGAATTGCCTAAGGAAATATGGCCTTTGGTAGACAGGCCAGGGGGAATTAATATGCAGAGCCTCTGAGGGCATGGTATGCATAGTCGTACAAAGGTGTACTTAAGTCAAATACTATCCACTTTAGATACCTGAAAAACATCAGGGAAGTTGATATTTGGGAAAACCAGTGGTGGCTTATGAGAGTTAGTCTTTTTCTAAGTATAGAGTATGTCTTATGATGAGAGGGTTCCTGAATACGGGGAAAATATCTAGACTAATATTCGCGGGAATGGGTGAAGTAATTCTTTCTCACTCTGGTGTGAGGTGATGGTTCATGCAGGTCTGACCCGTTTAATGAAGGTTGGATAAAATCCTCTGTTTCTCATTGAACTCACGACGAGTATGACCATGTAGTTTATTATCATGTGGTTGGGACATAATCAGTGTAGTTTAGTGTCATGCAGTAAGGATGAGAGGAGTTTTTAAGGGGTGCTATGTAGTTTAACGTCATGCAGGGAGGATGGGGGCATTTTTTTTTCTAGGTGGGCAAGATATCTCATGCAATTTAACATTGTGTGGAGAGGACGTAGTTCCAAAGGCCGCTCCTCATCAGAATGTAACTGGATTGACTACCTCAACATTCCCCAGACATGGGGGGGGGGGGTTGTTGATTGGTGTAAATCATGGTTCCAGGGCTTCTTAGATCATGATATGTGATATGGGGGTTCTGAGGCCGGTAAGAATACGGAGCTAGGAAGAGCATCGCCTGTGAAAATATTTCCTTTGGTAGATAGGCCTGGGGCTATCAATATGCAGAGCCGCTGAGGTCATGGTATGCATAGTCATGAAAAGGTGTCCACAGGTCAATAAACTTCCACTTCCGATGTCCATGAATGGTTATGAGGATCCGCAATTATCCGGGCCATGAAGTCTGTCATTTGGCAGGAGAATGTCTGGAAATGTCGGGAATATTTTTCCCTAGTTGCTTATTGACTTTGATAGATCCCCCTATAATGATCGTTTTTTTGGGCGCTGGGTGTGCCTTCATTCCATGCAGTTTAACGTCATGTGGTAAGGACGAAGTACTCCTAGTTTATCGGTCATAGAGCTCAGAACATTGGGTGACTATTGTTGTAGTTACATGAAGGATAACTTAGTCAACATGTTCTGATATACTTGGAACAAGGTGGGGGATGAAGGTTGTAAACTAAAACGTTGAGTTTTCTCGGATCAAAAGGTGTGGTGTGGGGGATCTGAGGCCGGTAGGTGTACGGATCTTGGAAGAGTACCACCTGAGGAAATCTTACCTTTGATGGATGAGCCAGGGGATATCATTATGCAGAGCCGCTGAGGGCATGGTTTCCATAGTCATACAAAGGTTTCTCTGGGTCGATAACTTTCCACTTCCGATGGCCATGAATGATTATGAAAATCCGCTATTTATCACAGTGAAGAGTTCGGCGTGTGGGGATAATGGTGTCCAGGTATACAACAAACATCTTCACTACAATTTTCTGTTGAGTCAATGTACCATAGTCCTGGATTGATATTTTTTGATGCAGGTCGCTACGTGAACCGCCGACAGGCACATAGGCTAGCCAGATAAGGATACCATGGAAACACTTAGATGTGAAAAGGGGAATGAACTTGTAAAACACTACTCCATAAATTTTGGATCGGGAGATGTGATACGGGGGCTCTATATCCAGTAAGAGTATGGAGCTAGGAAGAGTGTCTTCTGAGAAAATCATTCCTATGGTGGACGAGCTAGGGGCTATCATTATGTAGAGACACTAAGGGCATCCTATGAATAGTCATACAAAGGTGTCCCCGGGTCGATAACCTTCCACCTCTGATGGTAATGAGTGGTTATAAAGATCCATAATTTTCCAGGTCGTGGAGTCTGATGTATGGAAAGGATGCATCCCAATGTGCAAGGAGTGTCTCCATATCATATCTCCATGTGTCTTGGGTGGGTCGCGACGAAGTCCATGCAGTTTAATGTCATGCGCTGAGGATGAAGTCTATGCAGTTTAACGTCATGCGGTGAGGATGAATTCTATGCAGTTTAACGTCATGGGGTGAGGACGAAGTCCCTGCAGTTTAACGTCATGCGGTGAGGACAACGTCCCTACAGTTTAACGTCATTCGGTGAGGATGAAGTTATACACCCCGTGAAGGTGTGGACCGTACATGAGAGAAGGGGGAATTTTTAACAACATTGTTTGTGCAGTTTAACGTCGTGCGGTAAGGATGCTAAAAAACACCCCGTGTAGGTCTAGCCCATACACGGGGAAAAGGGAGAATTTGTTTTTTGTGAATCCTACTATCTATGAAGTTTTACGTCATGTGGTAAAGATGAGAAGTACACCTCATACCGGTCTGGTTCGCAGACGAGGGAAGGGCATTTTTTATCTTTTATTCAGGGGGCTAGGCTAGGACTGGGGATCCTGGCGTCACTACGTATCTTGTTAGGGAAGGAATCAAGTCGTACGTAGTTCTCTGAATGAAGTACACCCCATGTAGGTCTGGTTCGTACATGGGGGAAAAGGACATATTTTATGTCATTTGGAGGTGGATTGGCCAAGATTGGGAACCCTGGAGTCACTACGTATCCTGTGAGGGAAATAATAAAGCCGCATGTAGTTCTCTGAAAGAAGTAAACTTCATGTAGGTCGGGTCCGTACATGGGGGGAAGAAGCCATTTTTTTATCTTTTATTCAGGGGGCTGGTCCAGGGCTGAGAATCCTAGCATCGCTACGTATCCTGCGAGCGCAGGAATCAAGCCGTACGTAGTTCTCTGAAATCCATGCAGTTTAACATCATGTGGTGAGGACGAGGGGTATTATTAGATTCTGTGCAGTTTAACGTAATGCGGTGAGTACGTGATACTCCTAGTTTTAGGTCATAGAGTTTGGACCGTTGGGCGCTTGGCAGTTTAGCGTCATGCATCTCAGACGAAATATTACTCATTTTTTTGTTTTTCATGTGGTTTATCGTCGTGGGGTAAGGACAAAATATAGTCTTTGTCTCTATGCGAAATAATTCTTCAGGAATCTCTCATTGGTAGGAGACTTGGTGAATTGCCCGTCCATGGAGATCAGGGAATATGCTCCGTTGGAGTAGACCTTGTGTACAATAAATGGTCCCTCCCACATGGGCTCCATATTTTGAGTCTTCTTTCTAGGTATCCTTGGGGTCCGGAGGACCAACACTAATTCTCCCTCAAAGAAGACCGAAGACAAAGCCTTTTGTTGAAGGCATGTGCGATCCGGTTCTGGTACACTTCCAGATGGTGCAGAGTGTGCAGCTGCATCTCGTCTAGCTATTCCAATTATCCTAGCCGCTTTTCGGATTTCTCATCATTGGATAATTGATCACAGATGGAAATGCGAAGCGAGGGTAGTTGGAGCTCCATGAGAAGAACCACCTCAGTTCCATAGACCAACGAGTATGCAGTAGCCCGAGTAGCGGTGCAGATTGTGGTTTGATAAGCCCACAATGCATAGAGAAGTTTGTACGGCCACGACATCTTGTCTTTGTCCACCATTTTCTGGAGGATGTTGGATAGGGTCTTTTTGAAAGCTTCTATCTGTTTGTTGGCCACTGCATGGTAGAGGGATGAGTGGTTTGCCTTCATACCATACTCATGGTATAGCTTTTCCAATTCAGTAGAGCAGAAATTTGTGTCGTTGTCCGTCAGTATGGTATGAGGTACACAAAATCTGGTGATGATATTGGTCTTCATGATGGTGACAATATTTCATGCCCCGAATTCCTTGAGTGGTATGGCTGCTGCCCATTTAGAAAAGAAGTTGGTTGCCGTGAGGATATACTTCATCTGTTTGGTAGTGGCAGGAGGATATTGTCCCACAACGTCTATTCCCCAGATAGTGAGTGGCCAGGAGTACATAGCTTGATGAAGTAACTCCGGGGGTTGGCTAATTATGTTGGCATGAATCGGGCATGAGTGGGATTTTGCGGTAAAACGCTCACAGTCTCCTGCCATTGTGTGCCAGTAGTACCCAAGACTTCGAACCTGATGGGAAAACTTTGTCCCTGGTTGATGTGCTCCACATGCTCCGGAATGCACTTTAGTCAAGACGGTAGCAGTTTATTCTCCATCAATGCATATGAGGAGCATTCCATCGAGGACTCATTTGTAGAGGACATTTTGTTTACCCGTGGAACAATATATGACAAAATTTATTTCCCTTCTCCGTATTTTCTTTCGTTCAACCCTGTCTGATGGAAGCTCTCGCTGTTGAAGGTAGTTCGTGATGGGGATCATCCAACCAGTGGCAGGAGCATATGGCTCGGGGGCAGGACTGACATTGTGGATTTCAACCATCTTATCTTGATCAAATGGCAATACCATTTGACGATGAGTAATACTGATGACTATTTCATCCTAGTTTGGGTCGGCTAGGGCTCTGGCCGTGTTGGCTGATGTATTAGGTTGAGCGTTCTAGGACCAGGGAATATAAGTCAATGTTGGTTCTATGCAGAACTCGGCCATTATCCCTCGAACATGGTCAAACATGCGGATTAGCTCCTCCTTTTAAATAGCATAGTCACCATTGACTTGCTTGATGACCAGCTCCGAGTCACATTTTACCTTAAGGTGTTGTACATGTGCCTGGAGTGCGAGCTACATGCCTGCAATGAGGGCTTGATATTCCGCTTCATTTTTTGAACATCCCTCTGATAAGAGGAAGGAATATGGAAAAACAGCCTTTTTTGGGGACACGAGTATTATCCCTAGGCCCACTTTATTGAATCTGGGATCCTCCATCCTCTTCTCGATTGGTCTTCGGGGCGCGTCGTCAAAGTACATTTCCCATGCTGGGAACTCTTCTTAAACCGAGAAGATATCTTCATTAGGTATCTCGGTGTCCAGTGCAGTGGTTCATGTTGAAGGGTGCTCTTCCAAAATGTCTGATAATGCCTGGCCCTTGATGGATTTTTGAGGCACGAACCAGATTTAGAACTATTTCAGGATGACCGCCCATTAGGATAGGCATCCGGTTAGCATCTGGAAACTGATGATGTACTTGAGCGAGTTACTCCACGAGATCAAATGATCTTCATGATGCTGAAGATAATGCTGTAGCTTTTGAACCATGAAGTCCAAAGCCAGAAATCTCTTCTCGATATTTGAATATCATATCTCAGCATCAATCATGGTTCGACTGAGGTAATAGAGACAGTTTTTTCTATAGTCGCCGTTCTTCTGTGCGAGGAAGGCTCTTAATGACCGTTATAGGGTATTCACATATATAATGAGAGGTCTTGCTTCAACCAGGGGCATGAGCACTGGTGGGATTAAGAGATACGTATTCAGGTTGTCGAACGCCTCTTGGTAGTCGTCCGTCCATTGGTTCGTGACCCCCTTCTTCATTAACCTAGTTAAGGTCAAACATTTTCTTTCCAGGTTGGATATGAACCGCCTAATATAAGCTAGGTGTCCTTGGAATCCCGTCAACTCAGTTAGATTTCAGGGAGGTGGCAGGCCAAGGATAGCCTTTGTCTTCTCAGGGTCGACATCGATGATGTGATGGCGTATGACGAAGCCAAGGAATTTCCCCGACGTAACCCCGAAGGAGCACTTCAAGGGGTTCATCTTCAAGCTATGCTATCGGAGCTTGTTGAAGACGGTATCGAGGTCCGACAGGTGATCCAAGCACTGTCTGGACTTTACCACTAGGTCATCCACATAACATTCAATGAATTTCCCCAGGAACAGCTTAAAGATCCGATACATGACACACTGATACGTGGCACCAGCATTCTTGAGACCAAGGGGACTGACCCTAAAACAAAATACCCTTTGAGGGTCCCTGAAGGAAGTGGATTCTTCGTCTTCTGGGTCATCATGATTTGATTATATCTAGTATAGATGTCCATGAAGGATAGAGCCTCATACCCGGTCATTGCATCAATTAACAACTCGGTGATTTGAATCGGGAAGTCATATTTCAGACAATACCGATGAAGGTCTCTGAAGTCAATGCAGATGCAGATTTGTCCGTTCTTTTTCCTGACTGGGATGATATTGGCCAACCAGATGGGGCATCAGACCTCCCTTATGAAGACTGCTTTAATGAGATTATCGACTTCAGCCTCTATTTTGGCAGCATGTGAGGGGTGCATCCTTCTGGCCGCTTGTTTATAGCCCCAGTGGTCTTCTGGAAGACCCAGTTGATGCGTCACTACCACGGGATTGAGCCCTGGAATTTCCGTGTAATTCTAGGAGAAGACATCCCGATGTTTCCTTAGGAAGGAGTTATATACCTCGTGTTCCTCAGGAGACATGGCCGCACTAATGACAGTGGGCCTCAGGTCTTCCTCGGTACACTAGCTTATTTCCCTGAGTTCATCCACAGTGGTGGAGATTACCTTCCTCAATTACTGGAGGGGCATCCCTGAGATCTTCCCCCTATTCTTATCCCAAATCCTCATCTTCTTGGTCTGATGAGGAGAGAGCTCCTGACATGATTTCTTGGATGTCTGGAGGCAAGGTGTCATGGGCGTCCCTGCTCGAGCATTCACCACCCCGATTGAGGGCCAGCGGATGTTCCCACATTGTCACACTCGGCCATTATGGCTAAAGTCTTGAGGACATTCGAGTGTGTGTCCAGACATGAACTCCTACTTTCCACATGGTTGATGGGAAAGACATATTATCTACCAAGCCACCTGAGGGGGTCATCAAGAACCATTTCCAGGCCATTTGGAGTGGGGATTTAATCGACACTGCAGACCAAATGTTTCTTTATATTTTTCTAGTAGAACCCGACGTCAATGTAATGTGACTGAGAGAGCTTTAAAGGGGACTTGTCGGTGTGCAATATCCCACTCTTTCCATTGATGTAGAACTTGTTACACTGGTGATAGGATGATGTAACATCCATGTGCTTGTGGATCCATGGCCTTCCCAGCAGGGCATTGAATGCTGTGCTCTGCAGAACCACCAAGAATTCCATGTAGTCTACCAGGTCACCAAAACGGGTCCTTAGATTAATATGTCCCATTGGCTTCTGCTCACTCTTATCATAACCCTAAAAATTTGTGGCTGAGGGAATTAGATCGTCCTCACTGTAGCCCAACATGCGGAGTGTTCGTAGGAGAAGGAGGTTAACTCCAGAGCCATTGTCTATAAAGTCTTTCTGGATTTTAATACCATTCTCTGTGCCAGACACATATATCAGTCTGATGTGTGCTTGTAAGATGGCATATTCATCCTGATCGGTGAAGGAAATCACCACATTTCATTCAGGTGGGCCAGTCTTCGTCTGGTAAATTTAGGTGGCAGCTACCTCGACTTGAAACTCCTGGGGGCTGATCAAAGCTTCGATAAGTGCCTCCCTAAGGTCGGCTGATAAACCGAGGGAATCTAGGATTGAAAACATGGCTGGTACTGATGCCAGGTGCTTAAGGATGTCGTATTTTTGCTCCAGCGGTCGACGCTTCTCCGTTGGTGGGAGAGTCATAGTGGGTGCTTTGTTAGATGGTGATTTTGACGAGGAGGGACCGACCATGAGGACGAATGTCGATGGTGTTCCCGTGTTTTGAGGACTTGGCTCGGCCAGTCTGTTTGTACGCACTAGGCGGCCAGACACTTGTTCCTCCTCTGGTTGGTATTGCAGAACAATAGGGCCAGAGTGGCTACTTGTGGGGGTTTGGGGGGAATTCCCTCTCCTACTGAGTCCGCTGAAGGGCTCTCCCACAGGTTACCATGATATTAATGGTTTGGGAAGGGGTCCAGCTGTAGGGTTGGTTTCGGCAGCAGCTGCGCCTACCCTGGTATCCTCTTCCTTTTCGATTCATCCTCCCAGCTCCTCGTGTAGGGAGCTTGGGTTTGTAACCATACCCTTCCTCAGGGAATGATTCCATGAGATTATTGACGTTGATAGAACGAAATATTGGCTCTTCATCCTCTGACAGGTTAACCTAGTCGGTTGTCTCTATTGGTGCCGTTTGGTGGGTCGGTGCCCGTGGTGCCAAGTTTGAGGGCATAATGTCTGCCAGGGTCGGGACTAGCTTTGGCCCCGTCACAGACTGCTCCTCTTGTGATTTTTTCTTCCTCCGATTCCCCCAAGATGACTGGCTCATAGAGGATTGTGAGGCCGATGATGTCGGCTCTGCAGCTTCATGGACTATTGGTGGAAGCACCGGTTACTATAGTTGAGCTCAGAGTATGCCCTAGGCTCAGTTGATAGTCTTTTGAGTCATCCAGTTGTCAAATTTTTGTGCTTGTTTGCTGGGGACTTTCTCCCATCCCTCCTATTTGTTGGAGTTGGTGCTAGAGATACATGCCACATGAGCTGGGGGTGGTCCCAACTCGACTTTTTAGGAATCCACCATCCTCTAAAAGAGGTTGTTGAAGAAGAACCATTCTCAGATACTGTTCCCCAACATCTGATGGTAGGGGAAGTAATCTGGCATGTCATCACGGAAGAACTCTTCATGTTTCCTTTGCTCCGGGAGGTGGAGCAAGTTGCAGTTCATGGAAGAAATGAAGTAGTCGCGGACTTGATCGTCACAGAATAAGTATAATTTTTGTCTTCATTCATCAAACTGGTTCCTCTTCAGTCCTGTCAGATCATCCTATTTAGGCGGAGTCAGCCGCTGATATGCAGGGGGGCCTTGACGATTTGTTGGAGGCCTGAGCGGTGGAGCGGGAACAGGGGTCAGCTTGAGTGTGGCAGCAGATGCTTCAGCTCTAAGGGCTCTATTCGCGGGAGCCTGCGAGGCTATTTGGGACTTTTAATTAGTCAGCTGCAGGGAGTCCTTAATTCAATGGGCAATGTACGAGATATGGCGGAAGCCAGTGGGGCACTCCACTGGTATGAGCAGTGTTCACATATCATATATAAGATTATCTATTCATATGGCTAGTATCTCATCTAGAGGCATTGTCATGTTCAGAAAATAGGTCAGACCTTTCCATCTAGAAGTGAAATATGAGACCCTATCTTTCTCCCTCTTCTTGAAGTTAATGAGATAGATGAGTGTTGTTTTAGTAAATGTTAAGCTGAAGTGGAACATGAACTACTGTCGGAGGTCCTCTCAGCTCTTTATTGACTGGGCCAGTAGACTCGTGTACCAGACGAAGGTGGATCCTTGCAAGGTCTGTACGAATCATATGAGTTTCACTACTTCTTGTTGTTCTAGAGTTCCCATCATAGGGTCGCAATGGGATGCATAGTGCATCAAATGATTCTCTAGACCGCCCGGTCCATTGAAGATGGGGAATACAAGGCTTCCAAAATAGGGTGGAGGCGGTGTGTTGGTCACCCAATCTGGGTAGGGTTTCGTCTCTGGTTGTATCAGAGCGTGTTGTACTTCTATCACTTCCAATCAAACAGTTAGTGCATTGATGGTGTTGTTGAGTCTCTGGTTTACATCCTGTTGGGCCCGGTCCTGGGCAGACGTAGCCTGAGGCATTGGCTGAGGATCTGGATTGGTCGCCACCAATGGTGCATATTCTATCTGGGGTTCCCTTCGAGGGTTCAGGTGTACTTGCTCTAGTTGTCTCCTAAGTGGTGGGAAATTGTGTTATTAATCATCAACATTCATGTAGTTGGATGGACAAGGCGCCTCATTGGGCAGGAGCCCTGATCATGCTTCGTTTTCCAGAGAAAACCTTTGCATTTGAGAGAACATGCTGGGAGTGCATGATGTAGCTCCTCCTGGGATGCACTTTCAATAAGGCAGTTCCTCTGGAGTAGCTCAGCATTAAGCCGCCTTAATTCTTTCATCTCCTCTTCCTGTCGAGCGAATCTTTCTTCGAGGGTAAGCGGCTCGTTTTTTGTTGAGAGAAGGGGACATGTTAGGGGTAACCGTTCCATTATTATTATCCTTGTTGGAAGCTTGCAGGGTAAGCGGATGGAGGTTAGCAGAAGGGGTGGACATATTTAAAGCGTCCCTCTAGTTCCGGGTGTGCACACCTGGGGGTTCGTCGTGAGTCACAGCCTAACCAGAACCGTCGTCTCCCGATCCGTTCAGATTTGCATCATCTCTGGTGCCTCCCATGGGGTTAGCCTCTATGGCGTTGATGAATGTGTATCACAGGGTGGAGGGGACCTCATCATCCAAATAGAAAGAGGACCTCCCGCGTCTTCTGTTGGCCCTCCCTTTCATGACATGGGATTGCCTTCGGACTTCTTGACGAAGGGTGACGCGGAGAGTTCTTTGATGCGACCTTATGGTGCGCCTTCCTCTCAGAGGGGATGATGATTAAAATTATGGGATAAGATGTGAACCTCCTCTGCTGACCATCCTCCCTAGATGAGAGAATACCGACTCTAATGGGGGAGGTTATTATTGAGGGGGTAATAATGACCCTAGCACTGAGGGCTGGGGTTGGCTCCATTCCCTGGACGTTGAGTCCCTTACCAATTTTATTGGTCTTACGTGGGCATTTGTTTTTATCAATGCCCCCATCCCTGTAGGATAGGGTTGATCCTAGATTGTGGCAGTGGATGCGGCTATCGCGACCTTCTTGATCTCGCATGCCCCCATCCGGGGGTGAACCAGATTTGGTGCCAAATTCACCTATGGATCAGTCCATTCTGGGGAGGCAAGAAAAGACTGATGATTGGCCTCTCTTAGGAGAGAGGCCTACTGTATGCTCTCGGTGGCCTGGTTGAGGAGTTCTTGAATGGATTGTTCCCACCGGGCCTGACGCTTCTGGGACTTACTCAAGGCTTGGCTTTGTCGGGTTTATTTCCTTTCCTAAATAGGAGAACCACTTGAATGCTGTCTTGATGTGATGACGTTGCAAGACACCATGCCGAACGGGTTCTTCTGGTGGGGAGCGGGGTGAAATGTAGAGCTCCGTGTTCCCCCCATCTACAGATATGGACTCTCATTGATGCGTCATTGATGAGGTGGTGCCGATGGTGAAGCGCATGGAGGCAAGCTGCCTCCATATTCCCTTTGCGCCTCTCGGGGTGTTGTTGTCGTGTCGAGGAACGGGACTCCAAGCCGATGTGACGCATGAGGTCCCCTATCGTCTCGACGTGGTCTACATACCCGTCAGAGGGAAGGAATTTCGATTTCATCCGGCATAGGGTCATCTATATATTATGGTAGATTCTATGCATGAATTCTTATGACAAATCTCTGGGTATCTCGAACAGAGAGGTGGTTGTGGGCCAAAACAGAACTGGTATATCATCCCTATCTAGTCGTTTCCTCACGTGCAGCATATCGGAATACTCCTCCACTAGTGTCTCCTCTACCTAGTCGGCCCAACTGAGATGCTCACAGTAAGTGTGGTTGGAGACAATGGGACCAGTAGGTGCTGAGTCATTATGTGGGGGATTCCGAGGTGGTTCAGAGGATGAAGGCAACCCTGGACCATCGCCCAATCGAAGAAGGGAGTTGCTAGAGACAAGGTGGGAATCTGACATGCTCGATCCCAGCCATCTGAGTGCCTCATCATATGAGGGCCTTTTGGAGCTTGATTCGGCAGGTGGAGGGCCTTCCTGTCGAAATAATGTGTCATCACAGGGAGGACCTCCGCAATGACGGCTATAATTTAGAGGTCTACCATTACTGCCTGATGCTTCACCGCATAGAGGACGTTTTCAATGAACACCCTGGGGAGGACCTCCAAGGCCTTTCGCAGCAACGGGAGGACATTCTGGCAACATAGCCTCATTACTGGGAGGACCTTCACAACAACTGTCATCTTGGTGAGGATGACCATCATGGCTTTAAATTTGACGTGCATCCTGGGGAGGACCTTATTGTTCCTCGGGGCCATTACGGGGAGGACCTTCGCAATGGGGGTCGTGGTGGTGAGGACTACCATCACATCTGCGGTAATGGCATGTACTACCATAAATGCTGCCACAGGGATAATATTTGTGGGATACATCCTGGGTAGGGCCTCAAGAATGTACTGCAAAAAGGGGATGACCTTCACGTTTCTTGACATATATACGAGGAGGACCTCCATTATCAGGGTGGAGAGGACTACCACTGTGACCTGATGCCTGGATGCATAGAGTTCCGTTGCAGCGTAACCCCTAGGGAGGACCTTCAGGGTAGGCCATGACAAGGTGAGGGCCTTCTTATCATGATGAGATGTCAATATAGGGATGGCCTCTGTATTTGTGGCTATTATAGCGAGAACTACCATCACAATCTATGGTCCCACTACATGGAGAGTGTTTGTAGCGTATACCCCGGGGAGGACCTTCAGGGCAGACCTCAACAAGTGGAGGATCTTCTTGCTGCCCGATCTTCTGGTCACGTGGAGGGTTTCCATGACTCGCATCAAGAGAGGGGCTCTCGTGATCGATCGTTATATGCCAGCGGGGGAAGCCCCCACGGGTGCTCCGGAAAGGACCTTCAGAGATACTGGAAGAGACATTGTAGGGATGTCCTTTTTAACTGCTACTACCGCTCCCATAATATGGTAATGGGCTGGCAGAGTTCCGAGCCTTTGATGTGTGATTAACGGCATTGGGAACCCCAGATTCCAGCAGAGCGGAGTCATGTACCCACTCTTTATTTTCCTACTACCTTCGGTGCATTCGGGGCGCTCTTTTGCGGACAACGGGGACCGTCTGCTGTTGAAAACAGCCTTCACCTCCTTTGGGTCCCTATCTAATTGGGTCCCGTGATGCTGCCAGGATGCGCCAACGAACATCCTGGATTTTATCAGGGATATGTGCCTTCTCTGGAGCATCCAGTGTGATGGATAGGTGTCCCCCAGTTGGAACAAGTGAAGCTGCTCGATCCGGTTGCCCTTGCGTCGTGGTATATAGCTGGCGACCCTCCTGGGCAGAAGAAGGGATGCAGATCTTCTCCGAGGCAGCTATCTCACCTCTTAGATAAGTCACCTCAATTTGGGAGACATGCTCATGGTCTCGAGTCCTTGCTGCTGCCACTGATTCAATTACATTCTGGAAAGTCTGCAAGATATGATCTGGGATCGATACCTGCTTTTCCATCATTTCTAGGATATGTAGAGAGACATCTTTGTCTGGAACGGGTATCAAGGACCATTCCGGTATCGGAGTAGGAATATCCTGCTCCATTCCTCCAAAGGTCAGTGGGTACTGACAATTCTTCTGTATCAGGGCAGGTAAACGAATATTCCCATGTACTAGGATACGCCGGTTTATCTCTCATTTTTCCACCACATTGGGGTGGCAGAATTTTCTTCCATCCATAGGGAGCTGGCCCTACATATATTGGTTTCCCACCATATCAAGTCAGCGGCCTTTGTTGGCGGGGATACATGCCCACCTATTAGTTGCCTCCACATCTGGGTGGCGGGCTTTGTTGATCGCCACCATTCTAGGATGGCGGCCGTCAGAAGCACCTGCTAGGATCTAGTCCTATAGGTGTTGGGTCGCCCCTACCTCAAGCTAGTGGGCTTCACATCCCTGGGCAGGGAGAGGTTCTTGCCGAGTAATTGTCATCCTGCATGAGTGACAGGCTTGATAGAGCTCGGTGGTGATGCGCGCAGGCTCGTATGATGACGCCATGTCTGGATGGCAGGCTTGGGAGGATCGAACAGGTGTCTGTGCCTATTCGTGGTATGTCTCTGTGGCTGGGCAGTGGAGCTCCTTCTCAGGGTTCAGGGTGATGACCAGTCCTCGAATGTATGTCAGTCGCCCTCGTCGGGTGGTCTGTGGGGTCGAAGCTTGGGGAGCATAGGCCTGAATCCTCTGGGAGACATCCTCCTCGTCACGAGGATGTTGAGTCGTGGCATGACCGCGATGACGCTTTCCGCCGGGGGCCTTATAGCAGAACCCCCATTTGACAGGGATGAAGTCCTCGATGTTGACCTCATCCGCCTCCCTAAGATAAGGGAGGTATGCATTGTCCCGTTCCGGGGATAGACTCCCGAAATAGTTGGAGACTGTGACATGGGCTGTTAGGATCTATCTTTGTAGCCGCTGTTGGGAAGGCGGCCGGTGAATCTTGACATATTGGAGGGCGTGCATGGCCACCTCCACCGTTGAGAGAGTACCGTTCGTGTGGTACTCTCGGATCAGCGTGTCCAAAACCCAGTGTTGAAGATTTTGGGTGGGTGACGGGATCCTCCATTGTTGAGGATGTTTTGTATTTGCATCGTTGGAAGCATGCACTTGTGAGTTCCTTTGCGATGCCATTGGATCGAAGGGAGTTCTAAAGGTACCTGTAGTGAACATTTTAACAAATACAAATATAAAACCCATCAATGCAGCATCTCATAATCCCATGCGTAATTAATGAACTTTCTTGGCCATCCTTTAGAGCATAAGGGTGTACAGGGTGGGATTAGGTTAAATTATTCGTGTCTTGTTAAAGATTTACGTTGGGTTCCCCATTTTTGGTTTCGTTTTTTTTGGCTTTCGGGCCTCGAAATGCCCAACGACTCTGTATCCGATGATGGATGAACCTACTTTCCAAAGGAAGGCGTTCACCAGATGGTCTGGCCAGCGACACATAAGAAATCACATTGGTCGAGAGTACGGGAATTTGGGCTCATCACACCATTTTTTGGTGGAAATTATTTCATGTTCCGAATCTATCTTATAAATTTAAGACGTATTAATATGTGCGCGAATCTTTAGTTTATACCAAAACATAGTATCCAAGAATTCAACCCTGGTGGGCAATGGTCAATTGGACGCTGGGGTTCAGAATCATTTATGCCCAAGGTTTACCATCCCTCCTTGTATTAATGACCCCAAGGAGTTTGGACTCACTAAGGCGAAACTAGAAGTGGCGCGGTGAGCCGACGTGAGGATAGTCGGATCAAACGATTGTTGGGATTGAACATCATGGAGGCATCCTATGTACCATGTCTAGGAGAAATGGATCAAATTCCACGTAGTTCACATTGGTGTTGGGTAACTGAGATGAAGATGGACCGGGTGGTCCGATGGGTGGTGGCCTTGAACCTCATAGAGGCTTCCTATGTGCCCTGTTTAGGAGGCAGGGATCAAAGTCCATGTAGTTCACATTATCTTGGGACTTATGCTCTGGGGCAGCCCGGAATGATAGATTGGGAGCTTACACTCTGAGGAGGACCGTAAGTGGATGTCATGGTCGATGCTTACTCTAAGCCCACATGAGTCATGCTCGGTGTGCGAAACAAGAGGCAACAAGGAACAAACGATCACGTCACGAAAGGTGCGTCTGTCAGAAGTGGAGTGGGGATTACGCATGAGGGCGGCCCATAAGGTCAGGGTTTACTCCTAGGTGGACGCCCATGGCAACAATGCTTAGAGGAAGAGGGAAAGGGGGTTATCCTATGACCGTCTCCTCTCTTTCGGTGCATAAGGGCTTCCTTATGATGGCTATTTTACCACCCCCGAGGAGACCTCAACAAGTGGAGGGGCAGAAAGAAGATTCCTGAGCTAGGAATCCACATTACCATGGGAATGTGGACCCAGGAATGCTTCAGGAATCTTCTCAAGGGGTGGGGATACCCCTTAGACTCTACTTACCGTGGGTATGTGAACTCAAAATGGCACGCTGATGTGCCTGAAAGTTACACCACACAGATCTTGTGGCTCTGGTGGATGCCTCGTCTGAGGGCCAATGAATTGGCCAATGACGAAGTCACGGAGGGCTTCGTTGGATCAGAAGAATTTTATCTGGCTCAGGGAATGAGAACACTGAAGTATTTGGCGAGCCACCGAGAGGTAGGGGTGGTGGTTACCTTCGTGTGGAAAAGTGCCACATGGCTGGAGAAGCCGTCTGCGAACCAGGGTGGTCCACGGACTGATTGGAGTCCCACGAACCAGGGTGGTTCGCGGCTACGGGTTCAATCTGAGAACTAGGGTGGTTCGCGGAGGGTTCCAGGTGGGCATAGGCGGCCAAGTGCGGCATCGGTCGAAGGCTCATCGATCGAGGCTTCACCCATGTAGGAGAGTTCTACGAGGTGCGATGAATGGGAAAAGAGGCATTAACTCCCTGGTCAGTGGGGAGGTCATCCGCGGAGGGGCATGGTTCACGATTTTCCATTTTTTATTTTAGGTTCGCAGTTCACCAATTTATTATGCATTTTATAATTCCTTGTTAATTCATATAACTGATGTGGTTTATGGATGGAAATTTTGTTGTTTGCGAAATCCAAAGCCTTCCTTCAACCGATCTTCTTCCGAATCTCCAATCCCTCCAAATCGGAATCCAGATCTCCGATCCCGTTTTCTTTCCCCCTCGGTATCCTTTTATAGAGTGGGGAAAGGGATGTATCTGTGGCCACACGGCACATTTTGTGGAGGCCAATGACCAAATACCCATTTTACAGCTGACTCAGTCAATCTTTGATTCGGGTTGGGTATTGAACGCTCCCCCCCAGAGGGTTCCGCCTCCATTCCGCGAACGATAGCGGGTGCGGCTTAAACCGGTCAACGTGGTCCGCGGTTGGGGCAATTCATGACGGTGGACCAGACTGGCGCCCATCCTGCCTTGTGACCACGGAGGCTCTCTTCCTCTATTTCGCGAAGGACAATGGTTCGCAGAGGTCGCGCTTCGCGGGGCCTGGCCACATTGCGTTTTCGTGGGACCGGTCCGCGGACCGGTCCTCTTTGTGTCCCTTCTTTTCTCCATTCTTTTCCCCAATTATTTGGGGGATTTGGGTAGAATCTCCTTTTCAGATTTTTCAGGACCCTAAAATTCTATAGAATAAGGGAAATATAAATCATGTTATTGATGGAGGTGGTCTTCTTCACATATGCATGACAATGATTTCCTTTTTCGAAAGTTATCAATTGTAGGAAGAAAAGTGACATTTACTTAGTATAATAAATTTTGTGAATATAATAAATTATTATTATATCATAGTGTCATTTATTAGAGGGTATTATAGGGGGTATTAGAACAATAAAATTAAGAAATCTAGGTTGAAAACGTCCCCTCTCACTTTGGATGTCTCTATTGGGAAATAGCTTAATGATCCTTATCATGCAATTTGGGAATGTCTACAGATCCTAGGTTGTGGGGAGAGGGTTTATGATATATTGAAGTAATTTTGTTTAAGAGATAAATCTATTTAATTGGTGTAGAAATGTGTTGGACGTGATCTCCTTATATATGTAATAAAAATTGAATTTTTGTAAATATGACTTACTTTTTCAATGAGGGCATGACAATATTCTGGTGTCAAAACCCAAAAAGTGGGAAATAATGATTTTTTGGTTAGATAAGTCAATTATATCCTCTTGAAATAATTATAATTCATTCTATAATTATATTTCAAGTCTTTTACCATTGTATTTTTATATTTTATCATCTCAAATTTTTACTTATTAATTAGTTTTTACCTAATTAATTTATATTTTATTAAAAATATAAGGTAAACATGAGTACCAAATTTGTATGTTATGAAACATAAAATGAGCCATATATAATCTAATTCATTTTCAATGTAATATAAAATTATTTTTATATTAAAAAATTTAATATATTGAAAAATGATTTTATTAAAAGATAACATTTTCACAATTAAGAGTTATAATCTGATGCAATACTTATTACCAATTTAATTAAAGATAATATATTTGTATACAATTTTGTAATTTTTTTTTAATTTTATTATATCAAATAGATAAACTTATTTTATTGGATAAAATTAAACCACATTAATAAAACAATTCATTGAAGATAAACCTTTCATCATTGTCATTATCATTAACATTTGTCTTAGTAAACATAAATTTATTCATTAAAATGTAATTGATTTTATTAAATAATATAAATATTTGAATCTAAAATATTAATATTTTTATATTTAATTTATATATGTGAAGAAAAATAAATTTTAATATTGGTGAATAAAAATAGATTTTACAGTAACCTATTTCATATGCTTCTAAATCGTTAAGCACGAGTTTTATAAATCCGTCATGTAATATTTAATATATAAATATATATATTTATTTAATTTTTAATGAAATATTTGATCAATAAAATGGTCTTACAAATTACTTTACATTTATCAAATAATGGTAATGATCTAAAATTTACATATTTTATAAAAGTATTATTATTCACTATTCACATAAAAATCATATTTTTTTAAAAAGTCTCAATTTTTAATACTAATATAATATTATGATTCTTAGTTAAATAATTATGATAATTTGGTAAAATTATATTTCTATAATTGGGTAATTTTTCTTTTAAATATTATCACAAAAAATGACTATTGTTTTCTTAGAAAGTAACCTTTTTAAACAATTAAATATCATCATTCTTATTTCCACGTAATTAGTAATTAAACTAGAAAAAATATATTATTCATACCAATAATAAATTTTATCTAGATTATATTTATAATCTTAAATTAAATCACATAGAAACCAATTTTTGAAGGGTTTAATTTTAAATAATAAACGAGACTTATTAGTAATTTAGATAAACTTCAATAATTTTTAAAATTAATTAGTATTAATAATGTTATTTATTTTTATTTCTAAATCTATTTCATAACATGGTTAATTTTATTTTTTTCCCAGAAATTATAAAGGTATATTTTAAAAGTAATATAATTTTTTTGGTTCATCATGGTTCAATGTTATATGTATCATAGGTTAGTAATAAAATTAGGTCTCAATGGAATATATCAATTAATACTATTACGATGTTATAGTTTCCATTTAAATACATACAATGATGGGTTTCTTTTTTTAAATGAAAAAACAAATAAAAAACGTACAAAAAATATTTTATTAAGATAAAATTATTTGTAATAAATGTCACAGTTATTAAATAGTCGTTGATTGTAGAGTGTATATATAGAAGTAATAACGTTATGAAAACCTTATAAAATTACTAATATAAATCATTTTTAATATTTTCTTATTAAATTAAATTAGTGTTTCTAAATATCCAATAAGAACATTTTGTGCTTAAAACTATATTTTACTAAAAATTCTCCTTTTATGCACTTTGAATTTTTATTGTATGAAATTAAATATAGTATGGAAAAATAATGATGAAATATATTTTTAAATATCAATAATATATTCAAAATGATAATTGAAAGTAAGTATGAATAGGAACAATTAAAATTAAAATATCATTTCCATATAAAAATAGGTCTTCATTGTAATATATATATTTATATTAAAATAAAATATTTGTAAATTCTTAATATTGAAATGAAAAAAATCAAATTCAAATTTGAGTACAATATAAAAATATTTGTCCACAATTAATTTTTTTGGTTTTTCTAAAAACCAAGATTTTTAGATGAATAGTAGAAAATAATGTTTTGACAAATACCATAGATTTAAGAATATATTATAATGACAACATGACTAAAGAATTTGTAAAAAATTATCAACTACATTTGTATGTTTAGATTGAAAATTTTAATATAAAATTGTATTTATAAACTATTGTTCATCATTTTTAAACCCAACTAATGTTATATTCAAATATATGCTATTTTTGGCCATTTTATTTAATTAAATAATAACATGTTTGATTTAAATGATTTATTTATTTAAAATTCATATAATCATAATTTCTTTAGTAATAATGAAATTAATGTTATGAAATTAAACGCTATTGATTATTGGACACTAATTATAATTTCCATTCTAAAAAGTACACATTTTCTAATATGGTTATTCCAAATTATGGGAGGATTTATTAAAATTAATATTTATCACCCTATCATTTTTCTCCATTAATTTATTTTAATATTTTTAATTGGATTATTCATTTTTTTTAATATGATATGTTCTAATTATTTCCATGAAAATAAATTAATCATGCTATATAAAAGAGTTTCTAGGGTAAAAACAAAAATGATATAGAAAATGTGAAAAATTCTTGAATCCTTACCTAATTTTTTTTGTGACAATGTTTTTCAACCCAATACTCATGGGAGTTCAATTATTTTCAAAGATTTTACTCCCATTACTTGAATAATAACTTTCTATTTTTATTATAACTACTTTTCCACTCTTCTCACATACAAAACAAGACATCCACCATCCCTTTACTTGAAATATAAAAATTAAAATTACTATTTATATTATTCCCATTTAACTTACCATAGACACCTATATTATAATTTATAGAACATTGATCAATGTGAAATCCAAAAAATCATATATTTCTAAGAGGTCCTCTTAGAGAAGGATGAACTTCTCAACATCAACATGAAACAATTTTTAACCATTATTATTTTATATCATGAAACCCAAAATTTATTTTACCTATTCTAATATAATGAATTCTATATTATTATTATTATACATATTTTTTATACTTTAATGTTACAACCATTATCTAAACATCCACCTTCACTAAAAAAATGAGAACTTCATCAGTGCATACATGAAAACTATTACCTCCTTTAGGAGATATATTTATTTTCTCACAAGAACATCACCATTACGGTTATAAAAATCAATTTAATGAATGAAAAATATATTTATGTAATTTCATTGAATCTAACTAGATAATATATTTTACATTTCTCCATTTATCTAGAAAATAAAAACTGGGTTTGTGTGTATGTGCATACAAATGCCTCTAGGAATCTATGGATTTAGTATTAAATTTCAACCAATATTAGATGAATTTAAGAGTTAATGTAATTAAATAAATTAATTTTTATGACATGAAAATGTATATTAAAAAAATGGGGCACTAAAATAATAACTACACTTATTGGACAATGAAATAATCTCAATTGTTACATACAAACTACCACCTCTAAAGATAATGTGGTTCATTTTTCATCACAACCATCAGAGATGGTTATAAGAATAATATTATTTTTAAATATGGTTCTTATAATTATATTATATGATATTTTATATTATACAATTTTGACACAATAATCTATCATTGTTAAAGAGTAATATTATGATATCATTAAATTAAAGGAAATGAGCTCATCATGGATCCCTTTCACTCTAACCATGCCCATATATTAAATTAAATGATCATGAGGATGAAAAAATAATATAAAAAATAATTTACATATAATTTGTAATATATGAATGATTAAAACGGTATAACATAATAGTGTATGAAATATCAATTACAAAACATGATTTAAATAATCAATATTTCTAAAATACAATCCTGAAATTAAACATTAACTAGCTAATGCATGTATATTAAATACTTATATTTGAAGAGTATAAAATTATATATATATATATATGAATTGTATTCTAAAATTAGGTTTTATGATTTTTATGTTTTTTATAATAGAGTTTAAACAATTTTCATTGAATTCAAGTGTTAATGAAATAGGTTTTCTTCTCAATTTGTCTTCATGAGTCATGATTTTTATTTTAAACCAAATATAATTTTTAGGGTGTAAATATTATCTCTTAAAAATATTATAAAATTATTACAATAGAGGTTGAACCATATTTTCTATTTCAAGAGCATCTAATTAAAAGCTATCTAAATCTATAATGTATTTTTGGGACTTAATTTTTTTTCATGATTCATAATTATTTAATATTGAATATGGTTATTCTATATTTATTTTACTATCCAGTAATGATATTATATTTTTTTCCATTATTATCTCATCAATAAATTAAATTTATTAATAAATCTTCTTCAATAGATTTGGTTATTCATAAAATTTAATGATGTTTAGAATATTTCAAATCCTCTCCAAATGATATTGTCTCTTACATATCCTTTTTACTCATCCCGCCACTACTCTCCATACAATATTGAAGAAAATGAATTTTATTTATATTAATCATTACATTATTAGATATCTATTTTGAAATGGTTAATTTATTACAGTCTTTTATAATGGGGGATTCAATGATATTTTTAAATACTAAAGTTGTTTTGTTTTTATATTCAGATTTTTTATCTTCCTATCTTTTTTTCCTATAGGAAAAAATTAGGTATTTTTTGGAGAACCATTATTGGTAATATTTTATTGTTTTATCTAAAATATGAACACATTATACATGATTGAAAATGATTTTTATGGTTTCTCGTAATATTTTATTTTTAGAATATGGATAAAAATGATTTCAGAATCCCATTTTCAAGATTTCATATTCGTCTTCCTAGTTATCTCTAAAATATTTATCCCATATTTAGTAATATTTCATAAATAATATCCAAATTTCCTTGTGAAATACACATTTTTTAGTAATCAACATGGATATCAACCTATTTAAATATTGAGGCAATTTCAGGTGATTTATTTTCAAATTTTGTGAAATATATTTTCTATCCACATATTCTTTATTATATGATATATGATATATTTTGTTGTGTCACACAATTATATAGTTTATAATATTGATATTGGTGAGGCACATTCATTATAATCAAATCATGGATTATATATTTTCTGTATTAGTGTCGATGTTTACTTTTTAGAATGGGATGAATGAACATTAGTGAATATCCTAGGGATATGTCAATATATATGATACTATCTGGAAACATTATTTATGTTGATATAGTGTGGCATCCCAAAAATTATATCTATATCTAAATAAAAAAAATTGGATATAATCTCTAGAATAGATGATCAAATTTGTAATAACAATGAATATTTTTGGTTGATTATTATCTTGATCATAACTCAGTGAATGACAAGTGGTCCTTATAGAATAATTGGTTTTACACACATGCTTGGCCTTCGTTGATAATTCACATTCCTATTATAAAAAATGATGAATTATTTAAGAGGATTGTGATTATTTCATATAAAAATAGAGAACATAATATGAATTTAACATGAATAACCTATATTGAATCACAATGATTTATAAGATATGTTCTTGCACATATTTTATGTGTTACTTCTTATATGATTATTATCTCCTTTTATAAGATTATTAATTTAACTATTATATGAAAACAGAATTTCTTTGTCTTTTTAATGGGTAGAGGTAGGGGAAATCACATTAATAATAAATGTGATGGGTGATTAATTCATTGTCCCAATGAGAAATGATATGGTTAAGAAAGTAGTGTTTAAAATTATTCTGGTCATTCCCAGACAAATATTTTGATTTATGATTTGTAAAAGGAAATTTAAAAAAAAATTAGACATACCAAATAATATAAATATATAGTTTCCTAGAAAGACTATAAAAATTAATGATTAAACATCCCACATGTTATGAATGGTATAAGAAGAACCGATGGTAATGTAATAGTTAAATAAAAAAATGATTCAACTATAGAAGGATTGGTCATTGATCTCAGGGTGGTTGAGGAATTTTAATGAGGTCATCCAATTTATTTCCATTTATTAAGCTATAGTATAATTCTATACAAATAATTAATTTTACAAAATTCTTGGTAATAGAGAATTATCAATATTTACTCTCTAACTTAAGGGATAACAATGATTATAGATACGAACATCCTCTAAGACCAGGGGAACAAGAGTGAACCAATATAATATATACCAATAATGTGAATTGTAATAATTTAGGCACATTTGTACTATAGTCCCTATTTGAGGATGTATTATTGTATTGTAGTTATATACATTCCATTATATCAAGTAAGTTACTAAGGAGAACGAAATCACCACCAAAATAATTTAATACTGGGTTATCTGAAGAATTATTCAATATTATTCCTATATCACAATTTTAATATTTTCAATATATACCGCGTGAAAATATTATTATTAATAATTAATTATATTAAGGTTATTTTGGGAATTTTTCGGAATTTCTTCTCCCTCTATACATATATCCCATAAAAATTTATGAAACTTGGTAGTCTTATTTCATTTTCCAAATCAACCTATAATCAATTATCCAATCAAGGTTAACTATAAGCTCTCTTAGAAATGATATTCTATTATTAGAGACTCGATACAGATTCACGAAGGATGTTTAATATAAATTATTTTTGAACACCCATATATTCGGAAGAAAAATATTCTATGAATGAATATGTGTTTCTTATGTTTTCTACATTGACATCTCTCCATAAATTCTGTATTGGGTGGTTTCTATCTTTTAAACACACACATATATTATTATTTATATGTGACTATTAATATTGTGAGGATGAAATTTATGTAAGGATGGAGGGGGAATGTAACACCTCAAAATTTTATTATATATTTTAACATTAAATAAATACTATTTTTTGTATCTAGTTTCACATGATACACTAATAAAAAAACAATGATATATTTTATTATGAAAAAATTATAATTATAAAATGTATTCATTATTATATTGTTTTTTAATTATAGGGTATAATTAAAAGTGAAAAAAAATATAAAATCTTTGTCGAAATAAAATTAAATTCCATTTTTAGTAATAATTCATGTATAAGGTTCATAAAGTGTAGCTAAATAACAAAGAAGATCATTTTACACTTTAATATAAATATTACTAAAAATTACCTTATGTGAAAAATAAATTTTATTTTTAAGAAAAAAAATATATATCACTATTAAATAATGGTAATATATTTCTTATATAGATAATATATTAACAAAAACTCACAAAGGTGAGAAAATAAGGAATTTGTTTTAATAATTCATTAATAATTATCCTATAAATACATTTTTTTAATTATATTTATTATTTTAAACATAATTATAACATATATAATATAATAAATTTACTTTAAAAAATTTAAATTCATTTGTGATACAAATATAGAAAAATTATCCTATGACAAACTTTTGAGACTTCTATTAAAATATTTATTTTTTGGAGAATATTAAAAAACATTGTGATTTTTACCAATACTATATAAATTATGACATTATAATAATGTAATTGTAAAAAAAAAATTTATAAAACAATCTCAAAGAAATTATTTATGTATTATAATAATTCATTCTATGTCAAATATATAATATCTATGTTTAACAGTTTTGAAATTTAGAAAATATTTTATGTTAATGTAAATTTTTTGGTCATCTATTTTAATTACATATTAACATTGTAGATATTTTCTTTGGATTTATTTTGATGAGAAAAAACTATAAAAATTTAATTAATAAAAAAAATAATTTTATTAAAATGAGAAATATTAATAATTTTATTGTGAATATAATTTTTTATTCCAAAAAATATCATTTTTCTAAAAATTATTTCACACAACACGAGCATTAATATTAATATTAATTTTTATCACAAATTAAAATTTTAATTTATTAAATGATTTTCTAATTTTTTAAATAATAAAAAAATAATAAAATGGTCAATTTTAATTTTAGTCATTAAAATAATTTAACATGGTTAAAAAATGAGGGACCATTGTAAAAGTAATGTAACATCTTATGATTTTATTACATATCTTTTGTCAAATAAATTTAAATTATTTGATGGATTGTGTTACAATATATTCAAATTTTATCTTGTGTTATACATAATACCATGTTTAGCTAATGATTCACATAACATAATGTTTATATGGTAACTTATGTTACCTATAATGTTGAGTCTTACGAGGATCATTTATTAATTAATATAATGATAGTTATTATCTAGCCATTTAAACAGTGTGATAGAATAATATTAACTAAATTATGAAGATATAGTTTACACATGTTTATATAATGAATCCTTTGGTGACTAATTAATTATAAATTAAAATAAAAACAAATTGAATATTATGGATTTTTTAACTAAAATAAATTTTATACCCATAGATGTATAATATTTTATTAAATTAAATTATGAACTATTATTCAAAAATATTAATTAAATTTATGTGTTTTATATTCAATTAAATGTTTCTCAATTAATTAAATATTTTTATAGGCATAAAATAAGAACAAATCCAATTTTAAGAATAAAAAAAAATTATATTTATAAAAGGTGGTTTTCCCGTATTTTAATGGTAGAATTGTTTTGAAAATAAAATCTGATAATTTTGATAATTTAGTTTTCAAAAAAATAATTCCTCTTAAATTAATATTTAAAATTAATATTATCTTGAATTGTTGGGATTTTTCTGAGAAGTTTCATTTTTTATGAATAGTGAGAAATCCTAAATTTTAATTGTAAACTAGTTGTTCATCTAATTTATTTATATCAAAAAATTATATTTTAAATTTATTTTAACTATAATTTGTTCAATTATACATCAATATATAAAATTTATTTAATTTTAATAAATCTCACATTGACATTTGATATAATAATATTTCAATCTTTTGAATATTTTTATATTAAAACCCATTGTTTCATCCCATATGCAGGATCAATTATAAAATAAATTCCACGACTTATTGGATTTTAATTTGGAAAAATAGTTTAGTTATATTGATTTAGAATAATATATTATATATAGAAAGGTAAAATTATTATTTTACCAAAATTATTAGTGAATTAAATTAAAATTAAGTACATCGATTGTGGAAAAAATGAGTTTAATTAGTGGTTAAACATCAATCTTAATGAAACAAATGAACTAAAAACTTGTCCAAAAACAAATTTATAGAAATATTCAAGCTATAAAATATATTTTATCTAAAAAAATCACTATTTTAGGTACATTATTTTAGGTATACTTCCTAATAGTGTTTTCCAATTGATATCTACAAGATAGTCACTCCTCCTCCACTATGAAAGGGAATTCACTCATCACACTTCTTCATAGTTCTAAATCCTTTTATCTCATCCAAATCCTAGCCAAATAAACTCCAAAAACACCTCATATTATACTATAATATAAATTGTATTAATAAATAAAACCAATGAAGTCATTTTGTTTAAAGAGAAAAGTGATATGTGAAGAAGATGAAACATTATTCAACAAGAACTATTATTTTATTTATTTATCCACACATTCAATTATTTTTATATAATTCTTATATAATAACCTAAAATTAATTAAATATAATTATGGTTTTTATGTTATGTTTATTACCTAAAACACCACACAAATCCCTTAAATAATAATATGTAATAAACCTGAAATTTATATAATATTAATTAATTAGTTATCTTCCTTCAGAATATAATATATCACTTTCTTATTACATTTTCACACACTGAAAATAATATAATGTCGTTCATGGACATGTGGACTACTTCCTCCTCAATGAGATGCGAATCTAATTTTTCACCAACACACCAAAAGTATAATATATATAATTATATATATTTAAATAATTTGTTGTTTATTTTATGATTTAAATTATTTATTTATAAATTATACTTACCATCTTTCAGTAATTATCATTAAAAAATGTAAATTTTACTCATGTGTCAGTAAAACCTTTAGCTTCTGTGATTGTAACATTGGTTAATTTTTCCTAACCATATTCCATGATCAGTTATAAATGACTTATTAATGTATAAATGTTTTTATTATGTCATGATTAATTTTAAATATATATTTAAATAATAAACTATTTAACTAAACATGACCTACTGAAGTCATTTTTTAACGCATAAACCGAATATGGTCAAAACACCTGATGTAAAATAACTTAATTAAGTAATTATATATAAACTGGTAATAATTGAAATAAATGTAATAAGTAAATTTATAAAGGTTATAAATCTTCTTAATAATTAACATAATCTTATTATTTAGGAACATAAATAACACGCGTGACAAGTCAGACCCTAGGTGTGGGTTTTCTAGTCTCAATATTATTTTTCTGACTCTTATGACATATTGACCAATCATTTCATTGTGTGGTGTATGTAATTCCATATGATATGTTATATCATGAATTTAATTTATCTCATGAAATTTAATGTTTAAATTGATTTTATTCTTTCACGAATATTTTAATTCAATGGTTATTCAGGTATTAAGGGTTTTTCCCATCTCACATTATTTCTATGAGGTTGATTCAATAATCACCACATATGTTTGTCCATATATACTGTCCATGAATGTATTAATTTTTTATTATACTAAAATATATGGGGATTTATATATTATTTTTAGTACCATACTTTCTTATTGTTTATGGTTTCAATGTTACCGAAGTGATAAGGATTTTTTATCTCAAATTTCTATACAATGAGACATGGGTTACATGATACACCTATCGTCTTTTAGGAGGAGTATATGCTGCACATTTTACATGTTTTATAATGAATATACTTAATTTGATTTGATTTTATGTTAATTTTCATTTTATTATTTCATGGTGATTATGATTCAATGTTAAACTATTTGTAACAGTATTTTCATATAATCCCATATTTTATTAAGATTATTTGCGATTAACACTCAAATGTTGTGGTATAATTATATAAATTTAATAATTGTAATTTTTTTCAAATAATTTTTTTATTTAATGATAATTCATGTTTTCCTTTTATTTACTATCTTTATGTACTCAACATTTGAAAATAATACCTTTATAAAAAATCATATTTTTCTATTACAATATTTATTTCTTCCAAAAAATCTTTACTATAAATGTTTTTAAATATATTTTAAAAATATTTTTCAAATAGGAATCAATATTTTCTAAAATCATAGTTTTAAATGTTTAAAAAAAAATTCCTTTTTAGGATTTCAAGGTTATTTTAGAATCTAATTATTGTCAAAAAAAATTATTTTTTAAAAGGTATTTTCGAAAATTTAAGGGACATTTTACAAAAGAATGTTTTTAATGGACTTTTGATATCATTTTAAATAATTAATGAAAACCCACTTATTGTTACTTATCTTACATTGGGGATATTTTTTATTTATATCATTATGAATATTTTATTTAAGGATTAATATTGTTTTAATGATATTGTTATGGAACCCATTTCTTTTCAACATCTCAATCATGTTTTAGTGAGATTATTATGGAACATTATTCTTTTCCACCGGTTAATCAGGTTTCAATGTTATTTTAATGGAACCTATTTCTTTTAATTTTGATAAATATGTTTAAAAGATATTTTTATAGAACCCATATCTTTTACACAGGTTATTCATGTTTCCAATAGACTGTTATGGAACCTATTTCATTTCTAGGGGTTATCCTTTTTTCAAAATGATTGGTATGGAATATGTTTTTTTTCCATGGTTTATCCAAGTTTTAATGATATTATAATGGACCCCATTTATATTCTATAGGTTATTCGTGTTATAAAAATAAAAAAATTTATTTCAATGAATTTTGGTGAAATAAATTCTCTATGTTCTTTATTCATTGATCAGTTATTGGACATTATAAATGATGGATGTATCCAGATATTACTGGGTGAGTCTTTTGTATCTTACATGATGTTTCTTCCAATATATTTATCCAATGCATTGGGTAATTATTCTGGTCTATAGAATATTATGTAGGATGTTTTCATATGGTTATTCCAATTTTTAATGGTTGTGTATGCATTCTTTGAGAGTTCAATGTGATGATGTTCCAAGATACCATATTTTTCATTATTATTACTTTAGGTTTATAATTATTTTCATTATTGAGATTGATATCACTTGGATCATGATTATTGAATACGATAACTCTTTCCTTTTCTATATTTTATGATCCATTTGTTGATTGGTATGAATTCTTTTATGATTTACTCATACAATATTATTTTTTCATCATTCCATTACGTATTCATATGATCATTGATGAAATTAAAATGTTCATTCTCATGTTTACCCTTAATGGGCATCTAGTCTCACCCTTCTTTTTTTACCATTTCCTCTATATTATAAAAAAAATTTGAATGATTTATTTCTATATAAATTTCTTATGGATGACGTTGATGACCTATTTTGATGTTGGGTTAAATGTTAGAAATGTTCATTAGATGTATTTTGAAATGATTATGTAAGTGTTTTTCCAAAATATTAAAACACTAAACCTAAATGTTCCAAAACAATATAAGTGATCTACACAATATTTTTGATGGTGTATGTTCATATGAAAAAAACTTGTCTTGTTTATTGGAATCAAATGTGGAAATATATTGTTTATGATTTCCTAATAGGATTCAGATGTGTGGGTTATGTGCTATTATAGTTGGTATCGATTATTGGATAAGAAATATTTGGAGATTAGGATGTATTCATGTGAGGTTGTCGTATGGGTTATGGATATGGACATACGTCTATTAGACTAAGAATTATCATATGAATAATTTCTTTGAAACCCCTTGAAGTTTTAAGTGATTAATTCTTAAAGTGATTAATGAAATTTTGTGAGACATTTTATTTGTTTTAGAGTGTTTGTAGCCCCTATGAAAAACCGGAAGTATTATATTGGGGGAAATATTTTTCATGTTTAAAAAAGGACCATTCGTATTCTAGGTGATAACCCATCGCATCTGGTAAAGCGGTGGGGTTTGAACGCATGAAAAATAATGATAAGTTTTTTCAAACCTATCATTGTCATACACAATGTCCTAGGTAGTGTGAATTTTTTTATATAGATTAGGCTTGAGATTAATTTAGAAACAAAGGGGTTATTATTTGAGGAATAAAAATTTATTTATAGTGTATGGATATATAATGACATCCTTATGATTTTATGTTTTAAAACAAAATAAATAATGTTTAATGAATTTTAAAGATATTTATTTATGTAAGTGTGTGGTTTGAACATTTTGTGTTATATTCTAATATTAATATATCAAATTATTTTTTTCTCATTTCAGAAATTATTTTTCCAAGAGCAAACAATTTTGGTTTGTTTACTTTCTAAATACATGTGGAAGAAAATAATTATCCCATTTATTGTTTTGTGGGTATTAAAAGTCGAGTTTAGTGTTTTAGGAATACGAAATTCATCTTGAATACTAATAATTTGTAGAAAAATCTGATATTTTTTTAATTTGATTAAAGGATGGTATTTTATTAATCAATTAAGTATAAGTACCTATTATCTTAGTCTAGATGGTAAGACAATTCGTTAAATCTAGGAAAAAATCTTGAAAAAAAATATTTTCTTATAACCTTCATTTATAATGAATTGGTGGCCTTTTTATTATGATTGATTTATAGGTTTAAGGTCCATAACATTACATTGATCATTCACATTATTAGGATCAATGACCTCTATCACTCTACATAATTATTTTGGTTTTACCTTTATTACAAGCTGTGCTATCTTATGTGGAATCCTAGTTATGCGTAACTTCATGTGACATTTTGGTTTCCAAATTTCCATTATAGGGTATTTTTAATTTATTTCATTAATATGATGTTTTCTTCAAAAAAAGAATTCACAGAATTGCAATCCTTGGTAAACATGATGAATTTTTAAGGGAAAATTAATTTTATGGGGGTAGGATGTAACATCCTGATATTTTATGAAATACCTTCCTTTAAATTTATTTAAATTGTTTGTTATCTTATTTTACATGAAATTTATATTTTATATTATATTATATGCTGCAACATGTTTTTCTATCATTGCATGTAACATCGATTTTCTTCTTAAACATGTGTTACAGGAAAGGAAAAATTATTCCAGACCACAATATACTATTAATATAATTAAAGTTATCACCTACTCATTAGAATTGAGATAATGAATATAATTAACTACATAATAATGAAATAGTTTAAAGATGTTTATGTAATTAATCGTTTGGATAAAAAGATGATAGTTTTTTAAATTGAATAATATATGAAATTATAAACATCAAGTAATTATATTTCCATATTCTCTTAGTCAATATGGGAATATTATTCCATAAGAATGGGAAAATGTTCTTTGAAGAAATAAATTATTAGTACCTTCATTTATCATGAATTAAAATCCATTTTTATCATTATAGTTTTATTTTATTAAGACATGTAACATTCCATTGACCACTCACTTTATTGTTATTAATGACCTCAATCAGTATCTATAATTATTTACGATTTTCCCCTATTACAACCTATGTTAGAAAATATGGTATCCTAGTTACGTATAACATCATGGGAGCATTAGGTTTCCCAATTTATCTTTTTAAGGTATTTTATATTACATTTATATGATGTGGGTTTCAAAAAACGAATTATAAAAATTCTAATCCATTGATGACTATGATGAATTTTTCCAGTGAAATTAATTTTAAGGGGGGTAGTATCTAACATCATGTGTTTTTATGAAATAAATTCATTAAAATTAAAATACATAATTTCATAGCTTATGTTTCATTCAATGTACATTTTTTCTTGTACTATATGCAACACTATATTAATCTTATGTTTTATGTAAAATCTATTTTTTTCGTTAACTTGTGTTAGTGGGAAACCCATGTCTTACCAGTCAAAAATATACTATTAATATAATGATAGCTAAAACTTATCCATTATAATGGTGGTAATGGATAAGAATTGATAAATTATTGAAATATGGTTTACACATTTCTATATAATGAATCATTTGGTAACAAATTTATCATTAATTCACCAATTTACATTTCAAATAAGTTTATTCACTTTCATAGAAAACCCCAAAATAACAAGAATTGGGGTGCTTTCACAATTTTATAGAAAAATAATTTTAGAATTTAAATTAAGAAAATTAATCTTTTCCAATTTCTATAACCACACCCCAATTCACATGAATTTGTGGTTTTTTAATTTCATTCAAAAAAAAACCAATTTCAAAACCCTAATGAAAAAGAATTGGGTTTTCTCAAATAAAAAAATAGAAAAATAGTTTAAAAAAATGAAAACAATTTCATTTAAATAAATATTTGTAAATTAATCAAAAAAATTAGTTTAAAATAAATTTGGAATCAATATGGAACCATATACCTTTTTCTCATGGAAACACAAAGCTCGCGACGTACCCACCAACAAAAACAAAAGACTAGAAGATCTAGGAAATCATCCTAGAAAGATGATTCAAAAACATGGAGTTTAGATCAATCAATTAGATGATGATATATCCAAATACAAGGTGTAAAACATAATGAGACAGTGATATAGAGTGAATGCTTACTCGTTATGTTACTTCACAACCATAAAAATGACTGTACGTTGAATGAAACCACATGGAAGGGTCTAAGGGATCCAATGTTTTGTAGAAAATAATCTATGGTTGAGTTAAAAAAGTTATATAAAGAATAATAATATTCTTATCCATTATTTATATTTAAAAAAAATAAAGGGTTTTTACATAGTGTGTAACCCAGTTACATGTCGTGAAATTCAAGAAATTCCTATGCACCATAAAACAGATCAGAATTTTCCTAAATGAAATATTATGCATTTAGAATTTACTTACTATGTAACCTTATTAAATGTTTTGTAAATATCCAAAAATATAGAGAAATTACTTTTTAAACATTATAATCCAATGAATAAATGTCTTCATAATTATTGGTATCCTCCAAATTCTTTGTTGGACCTATTTAGAAAAAACAAAGAAAAAATATGACAGGTTTAAATATGTACCCAACAGATATTTAATGAGATGTTACAACCTCCACACCATTATAAAAAAATTTTTCCCTAGAAATCCTATGAATAATATTCTATGACAAAAATATTATGAAATGCCTTTATAATAAAATCCCCGTATTCCCACTTCTTAGGAAAATATGAACCATGCAGCCATAACACTCAATCCCAATGAATCATCCTCCCAGAAATTAATATGGTTTCAAAATCAATTATCTCGACTGGTAGTTCAATAAAATATAAATCACGTTCAATATCAAGAAATTTTTTTCACAAAACAAGATATGGATTAGAATGAAACTTTCCGGTATGAGATACAAGGTACATGTTATGTATCGACCATATTTTTAATGGAAGTGGGACATGATAGAAAACCTTCCCAACATTCTCAATAACCTTGAAAGGTCAAAAAATATTTTGGATAAATATTCCATGCTTCGCAAGATGTAAATAACCCAACTGGGGTAAAAAATTCAAGTACAAAAGGTCACCGACTACGAATTCCCATGGTCTATGGTGATAAACAACATAAGATTTATATCTGATGTGAATCCTCAACATTCATTGATGAATAAAATGAATCATTTTCAGCATCTAGAATACCATGAATGTCCCAACAAAGTCAATTTCACTAACCACTAACCAACATAATAGAGATCTATAAGGTCCTCCATACATGGTCTCCAGAAAGGCAATTCTAATTATGCACTAGTAACTATTGTTATAGGAAAAATATACCAACACAAAATGGTCATCCCAAGCCACACCAAATTATATAAGACAAGCGTGAATCATATAATCAACAATATCTATATCTCATTGTATATAGACATCCGACTATGGATGGTATGTCCCACTCAAATGGACAAGGGATCCCTGTACCTCCTAATGGACTCTCAAAAACTGATAAGTGAATCGAGGACCCCTACTAGAGAATCCTGGAGATGTAACTACGTTCCACCAATTATTTTTCACATATAAATTTAAAATCTCATAACACTTGGATGTAAATAAAATGGGTATAATGTGAGATGACATGGTTATCTTGTATATAAAAACCAATATTACATTCTCTTTTTATGGGTACATGGAATCATAAATACAAAGACAAGTGAGATATCATCCTACCTATGAGTATTCATGAGAACTGGCTGAAGATATCTTGAATGGTTATAGGTATTGTCCATCCACTGATGGAATATAAAGTAATGTATGAAAAACTCATAAACTTTCCATCTCATTACAGTCCTTAATGTATTCCACCGAATATTATTGAACATCTAAGTTGGTCATGGGTACACTGTCTATTGGGAGTTTGGTAAATCTCCCATCATTACATTCCTTTCTGAAAATAGAAAATAAAAGATATTATGATACAATTGAATACCCTCATTGAAGAACGACCACTGGGGAATTATCTCCCCACCATAAAGAGGGCTCTAGTTCTTTGGAATTCATCATCTAGGTGCTTTTCTTGAAGAATAATTTTGAGAGAAGTGGATTTAATGGGCACAATATACAAGGATACCTCATCCCATAATTCCTAGAATCCAATATGTAACTCTAAAAATAAATCCATTATATTCCACTCATCAGAATATTCATCCCCTGACTAGGATCGAAGTTTCATGCGAAAATAATTAGTAATTAAATTCCCTTTCCCTGAGGTATTGCAGATGTTGAAATTGAAGGACTACGGGTATTACACCCAATGACATTGGCGGAGATTCAAAACTTTTTGAGAGAATATGTAACTCAAGATATTGTGGACTAAAAAATAATTATCCTCTATCTGTAAATGTAATTCCACTTAACTTTAATCTCATTTATCAAAAAACGAATGTTCCATATCATGGGTCAGATAGTTCTTTCACTACAGGAAAACTAAAAATTTGTGACGGGCGATTTGCGACGGGATCCCGTTGAAAAAGGTCTTTTGCGAAGGGGCTCCATCGAAAATCACCCGTTGCTTAAAACGACTTCGCAAATAGGTGTTTTTGAGGTGGTCTCGTCACAAAAAGAGTATTTGCGAATATATTTTCCCCCGTCGCAAATGAGTTTTCGTTTATATATAACAAATGTATGTGCGATGGGTCGTCACAGATATATTAGTTGTGACGGGTTAGAAACTTGTCAAAAATGGGAAATTTAAAAAATACTTGCGACGAAGGTATTTACGACGGACCGCCGCAGAAATGTTTTCCCGACGGGTATTCGTCTCGTCGAAAATGTTACAGTAAAAAAATATTTACGATTGGAAATCCCTTCGCAAATGTTCCCGTCGCAAATATTAAAAAAATTAAAATAAATAAAATAATTAATACAAATTGTATAATATTATATAAAAATAATAATAATATTAATAATATAAACAAATTATATTATTATAATATAAATAAAAAAATATATAAAATATAATTATGAAATATTAATATAAAATAATAATAATATGAACATAAATAATATAATATAATATAATAATACTTATATTAATAATATAAAAAATTAATATAAAATTATTATTATTAAACTATGTATATAATAATAATAATAATAATAATAATAATATAAATAAATTATATTATTATAATATTAATAATAAAAAATATATATATTATATTTATGAAATATTAATATCAAAAAATAATAATAATATGAATATAAATAACATAATATTATATATTATGAAATATTAATATCAAAAAATAATAATAATAATACTAATTATTATAATTGTTTCCAAATTAAATCTAATTGTTTCTTAATTAAATCTAATTGTTTCCTAATTAAATATAATTGTTTCTTATTTAAATCTAATTTTTTACTAATTAATTTTAATTGTTCCCTAATTAAATTTAATTGTTTCCTAATTATCTTAATTGTTTCTTAATTATTTCTAATCAATTAAATCTAATTATTTCCTAATTATTTGAAAATTATTTTAATTAAATCTAATTAAATCTAATTATTTCTTAATTATTTAATAATTATATATTTATTTCTAATTATTACCGAAACATCCCCCAGGAGTGTCGAACCAAGAGTACAACAAGGCCCGTTGTCGTGTACCAGGTTATCCCGAGTCAAGCTCGAAACACCTTGTCAGAGTTATCACTCATAGGTACATCTATGCCAGAGCCGTCTGTACTTGTTCGTATCCAGACAAGGACTATTTGGTACAACCACATAATCTAATTATACTATATATCTAAAAAAATATATTAAAAAAATAATATTAACAATTAAAAATAAAATTAACAATTAAAAAAATTTGACAAATAAAAAAAATTTAAAAAATAAAAAAAATATAAATACCTTTGATATTTTGAAGTAGTCTGCGCCTTCTAACTCCTTCCATCCTCTTCTCGAAAGAAAAAATTAAAACAAAAACAATTCTACTCAAAACTGAAAATTAGAGAGAGAAGAAAAGAGATCTGAATGTTATGGAAAAAAAATGGGTGGGGTGTATATATAAGTTATATTATTTGCGACAGTCGTATTTGAGAGGGGATACCATCATAAATACTAGGTATTGCGATGGGATACTATTGCAAATACCTTCACCCGCATTAAATACGGGCAGCGGGTAAAAGGGCTTCTGTGACGGGCCCGTCGCAAATAGCCACCATTAGCGATGGGTGGATATCCCCGTCACAAATTCATATTTACCGCCGCCGGTATTGGAGACAGGGCTCGTCGCAAATACCTTCGCCCAGATTAATTACGGGAGGCGGGTAAAAGGGTTTTTGTGACGGGCCTGTCGCAAATGACACACCATTATCGACAGGCGGATATCCCCATCACAAATTCTTATTTACCGCCGCCGGTATTTGCAACGGGACTCGTCGCAAATACCACCCGGTGAATACTTTTTTGCGACGAGACAATTTACCCGTCGCAAATAGTATTTACCACCGTCAGGTAGTTGCGATGGGTTGAAGGACACCGTCGCAAATAAGCTTTACAGCGGCCGGTATTGGCGATGGGACCCATCGTAAATAACACCTGGTGAATATTTTTTTGCGATGGGGCAATTGTTCCATCCCAAATATTATTTACCACCGCCGCGTACTTGCGACGGGTAGCCTTCTACCCGTCTCAAATAGGTTTCCAACGTTTTGGCACGCAAACCGCACCATTTCAATTGCGATGGGTCCTGTATTTACGTCGCAAATAACTGAATATTTGCGACGGGAATATATTCCCCTCACAAATAGGCTTTTCATCAGAGTTTTTGCGACGGGAATAAAGCCCATCGCAAATACCCCATCACAATAAGCGTTTTTTCCCGTAGTGTTTTCACGTGGCCTAAGATAAAGAGATCCATAAGTAATAACATGATAACCGTGCATAACAACCCAAATGTAGCCTGAAATCAAAGTATTAAAGAATACCACATATCTATTCCTATCCTATAGAGGAGTGAACACATGATTAGTAGTTAATATATGTTTCTTCTCAAAAAGATGAATTTTGATATCATTCATACCAAGAATACTTTACTCGCTCCCATTTTAGTGCTGTCAATGGAGTATCCATCTTTGAGATATCCTTAACAACCCGATGATAATAACCTTCATGAGCTAAGAGGCTCTTGATTTGAAAAACATTATTTGGTTGTTCCCATCTCCATTTTTTTAACTTTTCAAGATCAAAGAAAATTACATGTTCTGACACCACATCCCCTATGAATTTTACCTCTCAAATAAAATTATTTTCATTAAAAGATTGGAATGAAGTCAGTGATTTCTCAGAAAATTAATACTTTTTCCCAGATGATGCACATGATCCTATGGGAATTTAGATTAATCCTGGATTTCATATATAAAGACTACCACAATGGAATCTAGAAACTCATTGAATATATTATTTATTATATAAATAAAGACCGACAGTTCATTTTTAAAAACCTAAAGTGAATAACATGGTACACATATTGTGGGCACATGCTCCGAAAGGTTGTTTTATAAATTTCATATTTTATTATTCTAAACTGATTTTAACTAGAGAAAAGATGAATCTTGAGAAAAACATTCCCCATTTAAGATAATCAAACATTTCATCAATATGTGGAAACATATACTTTTTATTTACCATCACTCAATTCAATTTTCTCTAGTGAATGCATATGTGAAGTGAATCTCTATCTTTCATAGAAATGATAACTTGTTCACCCATGGTGAAACACTCAGGTTTATAAATGTTGTGTCTTGAATATTGTCCAACTAGGACTTCGGCTCAATCAGTTCACCTAGTCCCATGCAGTAAAAGGGAATTCAAACTAGTTGAGCACCATGCATTATGTCAATGGTAAATTCAGCCTCCCTTACTGATGACAAATTAGAGAGGTTAGAAGGAAACATGTATAGAAACTGGACGAAGACTAGAGGTAGATCAACACATAAATATTCCACCTCTAGATCAAAATGAAGAACTAATCAAAAATTCATTAACTATATATAAGAAAGACTAGACTAGCTCTACCTTTGGTCCCATTCACCTTGAAAGAAAAGAAACACTCCATTGGGTGTAGCAAGGGAGACCCATTAAAGATAAAAATAATATCATGGTTTATACAAAATGATACAATCCCTCAAGATGATGACATCAAGAGGATTCATGTCTACCCCCAAAATACTCCAAGGAAGTTAGAAATCTTATTGAGAGAAGACACAAGTGGGGCTATGAAACCCTACTCTCTCATCACACTAAGGGGTTTTGTAATATCCATTTCAAAATATAAAAGTACCCTAAAAGGGTTCAGATGATTAAAAATATGTGTTAAAATAAATTATTATGATTCACTAGTCTCAAATAGGGCATTCACTAATGTAGAAACTATAGTAGTTGTACCTCTCACAGTTGATGGACCTGTGTCTACTTCCTATGTAGATTAATCCACTACATGGAGTAGCTTCATTTCAGATGCATGGGGATAGAACACTCTTATAAGATAAGAATATGAATTCCCACATAGTTTGAATAAGATTTTATGATATAGTTCTACTACACATAATCGAATAGATATGGAAGAATCTCATTAAGTACCATGAATGTCTGCAGGACCCACAGTTTAATGGATCCTCAATGTAAACTCTTTTTGAATTTCCTAGATTTCAACAGTAATATAAAATATAAGAAATTAATACTAGGCTGGTATGAGTTCATCAATGAGCCTTCTATCGAGATCTGACTCCTGAATAATCACCCTTCAACTTTCTGTTGAAGGAACCCACACTACCACTAGGAGGGAAAGAATCACCCAATAAACCAGACCATCGAACAGGTCCATCTGGAACATCTGAACATTATCTAGTACATCTTTATAAGGTGGAATATTAAGAAAACAAACTTGACAATGACTATCAAGATGATGTACAACTCAACCCTTCAAGCATTATTCTCCCAATTTTATAAAATCTCACGTACAAAATGCAAGAGTTCAGTAAAACAGTTTGTATACTCTGTCATTATCTTTTTTTCATACTCATGATTAGAAAAGTAACTATCCATAGATAATAGAATATACTCTAGATATAACTATTCAATTATAATAATTTTTATGTCCTTCCACTGTAATACCAAATTCTTCTTCAACAATACCATAATGTCTGACCATCTCCTTCTTGGTCCTTCTAGAATGAAGATGAAACACATCACATTGATTTCGTCAGCTATGTCCAAGAACACAAAAAATCACACCATCATGCTCAAACAATACTCATACTCCTGAGGAACATTATTCATTTTAATGGTGTTGGTTTCTAGAATATTTACTCATGTGAACAAGTCATCAGAACGTCCCACTAAGGTTCCACTGCTGAAGCCTGAATGGGAACTGGAGGGGGTGCCTCTCCTAGAGCATGGACAATATAAAAATTCACCTCAACTAGATTCAAATATACTATAGGATTCATATGGTGAGGTTCAACAGTATCCTCCTCCTGGGTCTGATTCACATGTTTTCTCATAGGCATGATGCTAGTAGACAATAAGAAGACACCATATTTCACTAAACAGAGTAATTATAGAGATTAATTGAAAAATATAGAATAAACAAGATTTTTATTTCACTATATCCAAATAAAATAAGGGAAATGACTATTATTAATTCGCACTATGTCGTTACCTAAGCACCCTTGGAGACTCATGGTTATTCGTATTGGAAGATAGCCATGCACTCAATCACAACGACCTCCTATGTCTCGATAAGTTTTGCAAATGTCTACTGACATCAAGAGAAAACCTCATCCTGAAATTTTTATACCACTTCATCACGAACCTATCCAAGTACCATGGTAACCCATTAACAATGGTGGTAATAACATAGACCTAAGGTAATTCACAATACCCATGGATTATTGATTAGAACCTATCATCATACATACATAATGTTGGAACATATTTTGGAAAAAATTGTGGAAGTAAAAGAAGCCAGAAAACATGAACAACCCAAAAATAATTGGAGTAATGTACTAGAAGTAAAATAGTAATTAAATACCAAATTAAACCAACCAATGTAAAAAATATGGAAAATAGCTAATGTCCCATGTTATATGTAACTCGCCCAGTTTACAGTACAACAACTAGATCCACCTTTGAGACATCATTTACTAATTCTGAGACCTGGAAGGAGATAATATTCAAAAAACTGAAGGCATAAGTTTGGTGTGATCCATCTCCCAGTATTATTTCAAAAAAATCATTCATTAACAAGATTACAATATTAAATTAAATAGGATTGTACTTTTAGTTTTAAAACAAATAGGGTTGGCATATCCAGAAAATATTTAAAACTCATGCATTATGATTTAAAATACGAAAATAATATATAAATTCATTGTTCACATTTCAAATTATGTAACAACATTTCAATGTATTGAATTTTCATTTAGAAAATGGAAATTTAGAAAAGAATGAAATTTTCAAAAAAAATAGTCTAAATAAACACTTTTATATAAAATACTATATATAAATTTTCAAGGTAAGTAAAACAGTTTAGAAAAATGGAATTTACCCATTTTAAGTAAAACAAATATTCAAACATGTTTATGTTCTAGATATGGTATGAATGTTATAGGATGTAAGGATACCACACTCATAGTAGGGGAAAATATATACGTATTCCACTTTGAACTCAGGCCATAGAGGATTAATCACCATCACCTATGGGATGTGATATGTTTATATTATGTTTTAAAATGTTTTATGTCATAAAATTCCATCCACATAACACAATAATTACATATAAATTTCTTATGATAATTTACATGATAATGATGGTCAATTTATTTCAAGACTCTATAGAATACAATTAAATAACTTCTCTATTTAAAATATTCATATTTCCTATTAAAAACCATAACATTTATTTAATAAAAAATTCTTTTTCATTAATATAAAACCCAAATATTTATATCAAAACAATTTAAATATATTTTTAGAAAATAAAATATTGAAACCAATTCATGAAACTGTATACTCAAATCTGAATATTAAATTCTGCAATTTAAATTTCAAAAAATTTATGTCAATTTCATTACAATCCACCAAGTAGTTGGAAATGATGTAATTCATAATTTTTCATTAAATTTATTTCGAAATTTAAATTAAATAATTTAATCTTTTCCAATTTCAATAACCATAACCTAATTCAATGGAATTGTTGTTTTTCCAATTCAATTCCAAAATGCCTTTTCAAAACCCTAATCAAAGTGAATTGTTTTTTCTATAAAAAACTAATTAAATTAAATTTTTAATAAAAATAAATAAATCTAATTTAACTCTGATAATTGTACATAAATTTTAAATTTTATGATAAAATAAATTTGGACTCAAGATGGAACAACCTACGATTTTCTCATGGAAACAGAAATCCCACGATGTACCCGTCAAAAAAATTACGGCATAAAAGTTATAGAAACTCAACATAGAAACAATATTTTACAATATATTGTTTCTATACATCAATTCAAATATTATATATAAAACCCCATGGTTTAAAAGTGAAATACATATAGAGATGTAAATAATGATTTCTCAGTATGTTACTCCACAACCGCAACAACAAGTGAACGTTGAATGAAACCAGCAGGAATGGTTTGAGGGCACCAAAGTTACCTAGGAAATCCACATGGGTACATAGTATGATTTTCTAGAGAGGATGAATACTATTTTCATTCATTATTCATGTTCAAAAAAAATATTGTTTCTTTTTATGGGGTGTATCCCAATTACATGTCGTGAAATTCAAAGAAAATCATATCGGATGAGAAACCTATTTCCCTTTCCTTAAGTTGAATTATTTTAATTTTAGGATTTACATGAAATGTAACCTTAATAAATGGTGGGTACGTATCTAGTATAATACATAAATGACCATTTAGAACTAGGAATCCGATAAATATATGACTTCACCAATATAGGTATCCTCTTAATTCCGTCTTGGTCCTATTTATACAATAAAAATGGAAATCATCCAAATGTTTAAAGAAATACATTAATAATTCTTAATAAGATTCTACAATATTTGATATTTATTGTTACTTAATGATATTTAATTATTATATAACACATACCTTCAAAATTTCCATTTTTTGGGAATATAATAACATTATTTTCAGATGTATGGACTATGACATCCTCAAAGTGATGTAATTCGTTCATGATTTACATAGAATCTATTACGTATAGATTGAATAAAATTATGTGATATAAATAACATATGTATAATATCCATTTACTAACTATCATCCTTTAAAATATAATATATCATTTTTTTATACAATTTTAGACATCGAAACAGTGATAACATCATTCTTGGATGTGAGGACTACTACCTTCCCAAAGAGATGTGATTCTTATTTTTCATCCATACACTAAAATGATGATATTTATAATTATATATTATATAATATTATGTTAATTATTAAATAATTATTAATCTATAAATAAAAATTTTATTACCTTTGATCTTTTATGATCATTGAAAAATGAGATTGTTACTCATGAGTATATATGACCTATCGTCGCAATGATTGTTACATTGGTTCATTTTTCATAACAATATTCCTTGATTTGTTGTAAAAGGATAATTTATGTATAAATATGATTATTATATAATGATTATTATTTTTTATATATTTAAATAATGAACCCGTGGAACATAGTTGACATACGAAATTTGATTTTAACATATAAACCGAAAATGGTCAAAACAGCATATGTAAAAATTTTAAATTAATTAATTGTATAATAAATTATAATAAGTGAAATATAATTTCTAATAATCTTGAAACCAATTCTCAATAAAATATATAATTAATATTATTTAATTATTCATGATGGTATAAAACATGTGAGACAAGTCGTACCAAAGGTAAGAGGATTTCATGTCGTAATTTTATTTTTACTAGATATATGTCATATTCACCACTCCTTTTTTTTCTTGTTATATAAATATCTATGAAAAAATATATACTGAATATAAATTCTTGGATGGTACTGAATATTTTAATTGATGTTATTCTTTTATTGAACTCATAATTCAAATGTAACTATGTAGTAATGGGTTTTCTCATCACACTTTTATTTCTCTAAGATATATCCCTTATTCACCACTTATTTTTGGTGTGTCGTATATATAAATCCCATGAATTTATTTTTTAATTATTATCCTTATATTTATGCATATTTAAATATCAATATTATCAACTCAAATTCTTGTTTTATATTTTTTCAATGTTACCAATGTGTTAGTGAATCTTGTTTTTAAATTTTACTTCTTTGAGACATATCTTATGTTATACACCCATTATATTTTATAATTTATATATACTACTCATTGGAAATGTTATATCATGACTCTACCAACATTCATGATATTGTATGATTAATTTAATGTTATTATATCATGTATATTATTACTCAAATTTACCAAAAATGGTAGTATTTGTTTGTAATAATATAACTATTTAACAAGATTGTTAGTGATTAAGCCTCTCATGTTGAATACATGTGATATATCTATATATAATTATAAATATTTTCTATATAATATATTTATTTAATCAGTGTGCATGCTTTCATTTAATTTAATCTATTTTTACTAAATATTCTAAAATAATGTATTAATGAAAAATCCACTTTTTGGATGAAATATCTTTTTTCTTTTGAAACCATGTTGTCTAAAGATTTGGTAAATTTTCATTTATTTTTTTCAAATATGAAAGTATATTTTTCTCATGAAATTATTTAAATGATTTTTAAAAAAATCATTAAATTTTTTAACGTTTTTTTTCAATGAAAATGATCTTTAAAATGTTTTGTGTTTTAAAATGATTTCATCAAAATTAAAATGATATTTTCCTAAATAATTTTTCTAAAAATATTATAATAGTATTTATATTCATTAAGGGGAAAAACATTTTTTTTATCCTCTACTGATGATTTTTTTATTGATACAATCCCCCTTATTTTGTTGATGAATTAATATAATTTCAATTAGATTATTATAGAACCCATTTCCTTTTCATGAGGTAATCATGTTTCAATGAGAATGTTATGGAAAAGAATAATTTTATAAGGGTAAATCAGTATTCCATGTTATTATTATGGTATTATTGTTTATTTTTTTCATGTAAACTTATCTCAATGCTTTTTTTAGCCTTGGTGGTTGAGTCTTTGTTAGATATAGAGATTTGTTGTTGGAACGAATTAAGTAATGTTTAGGGATGTATGCATGTTTTAATTAATGGAGTCTCAGTTTGAATAAGATATGTATTTCATGAGTTATTATTAATTTGAGAATCATTCAAGGTGTTTTAGGTTGTTTGAAGTGAAAATGGGATTAAAAATCAACTACAGATTATCTACAAATCAGGAAAAGGGATTAGATATTGTGTATTTGCTAATGGGTTTTAATAAAAAAAATTTGTGGTGAAGGGTTTCCAGAAAATACAATTAAATAAATTACATGATGTGTAATCATGTTATTGGAAATATAAACCCCATTGTTATGTTTTAGACATGTTTTTTTCCCGAAATTCTCATATTTTTTGGCTTTATGTCCTCTCCTCTCAACACTAAGAAATTATATTTTAGATTTTTCAGTGCCAACATTACTTATTGAGATTAATTTTATAAATTAAATCCCTAGTATGGTAATTTTTTTTATGTTTCCTCCTTCTCCACATTAGTTCTACAACCATTTCGGATAAATTCGATAGATGATTATGTAGGTAGTTTTGATCTTGATTAGTTTTGATCATCAAACTTTTTTATAGTCATCCACATCATGCTCCTCATATGGGTTGTCTATTGAAATCATAGTTGGTTCATCTTTTAAAGGTAGGGGGCCCCATTATTTGATAATTAACAAGGTTATTAAATATTGTGATATCCCCCAAATTAAATGAAATTAAATTTATTAGGTAATGACTGAATGTTTTTTTAGCATGACATGTGACCTAGGGCGATTTATTATAGAATCCCAATATAATGGCATATTAATTGTTGATATAATATTAAATCAATATCTAATTGAATTGAAATGTTTCATATAATGGAATAATGGTAATTCCCATAAATAACCACTAAGATATGTGAAGTGGTATTATGATATCCATGTGGTACGACAATGATTTTTTTTATGTCGATATTCTTATTTAGTGGGATATTTCAAGGAACATTCACTCATATATGCATTAATGATAATAGAGAGATTTCTCATCCCAAGACATTGTAGAAATGTTTATAGGGATTTTTCCTGTGAATATTGTAGTGATTATAGGGATTTTACCTAGAAATGATGTAATACAAATAGAGATTTGACAAAAAAATTATTGTTATTACTATAACATGGTTATATGGTGATAGTTTTCATATATGTGAGACACACTAAGATATATTTCAACATGGTTCCAATGAAGGTTTTTTACCATATTTATGTGGTTGTGGTTAGCATGGGGATAAGACATGTGAAGAAATATTCTAGTAGGAAGCTAATGTATGTTATGGTTTTATTTAATTAATTTTTCAATTAATTAAAACAACATTTTATTTCCAAATTTCACAAAATAATTATCAAGGTGTTTTTACTTAGACATGACGGAGTCAACCCACTGAGTGATACTTAGAAACTATTTAGGATGTCATTTGGAAACTGACTAGATTACATAGATCCAGGTTTGGAAAATGGAAAAGGACATTGTTGTGGCTTTATTTTTTGCTTTAAGGATGGATTTTTGTGCTGAGAACGATATGAGATTAGAGAACCTGGAATTTGAGTCCATTATTTGATCTCATTAGCATTTTTCATGTATTTTTCTACGATTAAATTTAGTGACATTTTAGAATGTCATTATATAATTCCTTTAGTATTATTGGATTATTCAATTGTCTTTTGTTGATGACTTCTAATGTGTATTTAAATTAAAAATTATTTCCATTAAATTATTTATTGTCCATATTCTATGACACTTTTACAATGGGGAATATTATCCCTAATATACATTTCCCACAACTTCTATTAGTCAACATCTTCTAGAATATGAGGAGGTTTGAATGAGGTCTCAAAACCAACCATTTCTGACCACAAGAAAGATTTCCATAGTGGGTGACATTATAGTTCTAGAAACAATTTATTTTATATGAATTAATAGTGTTTCAAATATATTGTTATGGAACTCATTTCATTTGAATTGGTTAATAATTTTTCAATGAGATTGTTATCGAACCCATTTAATTTACATGGCATAATCATGTTTTAATGACGTTGTCATGGAACCAGTTTCTTTTACTTTGGATAACCATGTATTGAAGAGATTATTATGGAACCTATTTTTTTCCACATGTCAACCATGTTTCAAGGAAATTGGTATATAACACATTTTCATTCTTCAGTATAATTATGTTCTAAAAAGAATTTTTTTGATTCAATAAGTTATGATGAAATTAAACATCTATGTTTTTTATTTATTATTCCATTCTATGAAATTATAAATGACAGGTTCAGATAGTAGGGTAGGGGTGATCCCATTATATCTTATATAGAGGGTCCATGAAGATAGTCCTCCATTGAAAGTGGTTGTTTTTTTGTTCCCTAAAGGATTATATTGGATTTTTTTTGTATGTTCATTCCAATTTTAATGGTTTTATAAGGGTTTAATTAGATGATTTTTGAAGATACCAATTGGTTTTCTTTATACATTTTATGATTTTATAATGATTCTCAAGAATGACAGTGAGATCACATGGCTCATGATTATTGATTCAGATGACACATTACTTTTCCATGTAATACTATTTGATGATTAATGTATTGATGGGTTTTAGTGGTTTTATGATTATATAATGAACAATGGTGTTGTTATCATACCTTTAAGTACTTCTTATGGTTATTCATGACATTCAATTGTCAATGCTTATGTTTACCATTTCTGAGCATATGATATATCACTTCTTATGTTTCATTTTCCTAATGTTATAGACAACGTGTTTCAATGTATTTTTCTATAAGGATTTCATAAGGATGATATTTATGGCCAATGGTGAAATAATAATATTTGGGATACATGGGAGAAATGTTCATTTGATGATTTTTGAATGGTTTTTGTAGGAGTTTGTCCAAATTTTCTAAAACTATGATACTTAAATGTCATCTATAATATAATGAATAAATGTTTTAATTTTTATATTATAACGATTAATGGAATGAAATGGTTCATCATTGTCAACATCAATGCTTAAAATGTAAAGATCATGATTTTAGTAAAGAATATAGAAGTGCGGTTCCTGGGATTCTATAAGTAATGTATTGTAAAAGTAAAAAATCAATGATATAATGAATGAAATTACAAAAAAAACATTTCCCTAAATATGTAGTGTATTCTTTTTTCCACACCATTCTCATTAAACCGCAATTATTGACAATGTTTTTCACACATTCCTTGAATAATGACTTTTATATTCATATTATTACAAATATGAAATTCACCTCAATTATAAAAAGCGACATTCACCACCCATTTATATGCATTCTAATAATTCAAATTATTCTGGAATATATACATATTTTATATCTCTTTTACCATTATACCATATTTTTATTCTCCTTTTTCATATAAAATCACTAAATTTTATATTTCTAATATGTCCCCCAAGAGAAGTTTAAAATTGTCAATTTGAATACTAATAACTTTATTACCATTTTTTATTCAATATATTTATCACCCAATTTTTTTTACCAATTATAATATAATGAAATTATTATTATCATTATTAAGATTACATTTAGTGTCAATGTTATAACTATTATATACCCTTCCCATTTCATTGATAAATGATAATGTATCCAAAGTGACAAATATTATTTTTCCTAACTTTATTACATGGATGGTTATAAAAACGTATATAATGAAAAAAATTATATTTATAAAATTTTAATAATGTTGAAATAATAAACAATTTACTGCCATTCTTTAAGTCTATGTTAAACTAAAACATCATATATGTGAATGTGCAGACTAAATTCATAGATCAATACATTACATTTTTAATCACTAATATACTTTTAGGATTCAAAAAAAATATTTTGGATTAAATTAATTTATTTAAAATTAATTTTTTGGAAAGATAAATGGATACTTATCTAGATAACCACATCCATTAGAATATGACATTCTTACCAATGTTAGTTATGGGAAACCGACATCATACATAACATGATTTGTTAATAGTGACCACCTTCATTGATGGTTATATAATTACCATATGGATAAATTTAATTATAATAAGTATATTATAATTTATTTTATATCATATAGTGAAGAAAAAAATAAAATAACATTATAAATTAGTATATTGATTTTAGTAGGTAACCAAAAAATATGATTTTTACAGTTGAAATTTTATTAAACTATGCCCACAGTATCCATGAAATAGAAATTATGATGAATAAAAAATTGAATGAAATTATATATATATATTTTTGTTTTGTTAATGATTAAAATAGTACCAATGAATAGTTTTAGACATCTCTACAGACTAATCATTTGTCAAGTAATGGAAATTAATAACATGAAATGTTCAAAATAAACCATTAATAACATATTAGTATATAATGAATTATTACATTTAAAGATAATTAATGTTAATATTGATTAATAAGTCTTTAAAAATGTTATTATGAATTTAATTTTTGCTATACATTGGGTTATAATACATTCTTGGGTGTCATGATTTATGATATGCCATTTTCGTCTCAATTTCTCTTCCTAGGACATGTTTTATGTTTTACAAATATTTTCTTTCATTTTTTTGAATATAATTCCAATTTAAAATATTATTTCATAATTATTTTCCTATTTATTTTATTTGAGGTTCTATTTTAGTTCCAATCTTTCAAGTAAATCTGATTAAAAGTATCTAAACCCTTTACAGATCTTCTTGGATAAACATCATTTCTTGAGTCGAAATTATTTTTCTTGGACTATTAGTTATATGTATTATTTTTTTGTATCATATAATGATATTAGATAATACCCAGACATTATAAAAAAATAATATACATTTAATAGTGTGTGCCACATACAACACAGAGTTTAATCAAACTGCGATATACAATTGAAATATTTTTATTTAAATGTGATTTTAAAAAATTTGTATGGTGAATAGGATTAGATAAATAATGAAATATATAAAGGGGCATAGTAAATTCAAATTTATTGATTAATTAGTTGTAAATAATCACTCCTTTTTGTAATGAAATTTTATTCTTCAAATATCATTTTCTTGAAAAAATTAATTTTATTACGTTTTATATATGGATATTATAATTAATTAGTGAAACTATTATCAATGGTATTTTATAAAAATCCTATTATTTTTTAGTAAATATATAAAATTTCATTTGGGTAAAATATATTAATTTTTATGAAAAGAATTGGTTTTTAGTGAACAAGGAAACATTTATTTTTTTTGTAAAATTTTCATTTAATTTCATTAAATTTGGTAATATTATGTCCAATTATATTTTTATTTGAAATTAAATTTTAATAATAGGTATTGGATTTAGAAAATTCAAATTATTTTCATTTCGTTAAAAAAATTCTCATTTTGGTATAAACATATTTTAATGTTGAATAACACATTTTTTAATCCATTTTTAATGTCCAAATGTATTTTAAATTTTAACTAATTAAATTAACTAATAATGTGGAATTATTTAAATGAATTTTATAGATTATATTTATATGTATATGCGAATTTATCTTCATAAACCAATGATTTTTGGATATGTATTTAATGAAATCTCATCTTTTCCTTAAAAAATGCATTTTCTTGAAACCCCACTTTTCATCAAACCTAGAAAGACTATTTTACCATTAAATTTCTCCACTTATTTGTTTTTGAATCTTGAAAAATGAATTTCATATTTGTGATAAGGTGTCTTTTTTAATAAAATGTACCTTTATGTTTTTGTCATTATGAATTGTAATTGTTGTAAATATTTTTTACCACTGTAAATATAGAGTTAGTTAAAGTAATTCATCCTAGTTCTTGGAAATGAATAAAACTAAAATACATAATGTGGGAAAAAATAATTATAATGAGGAATCATATAATCACGAAATTATAATATATGAATACTAATGCATGAGACCATCTTTTCAACAAACGACTACATAGTTTTAATCCAAGTACATCATGGAATCATTAATTTAAATCCATTAAAACATTTCATAATTAAATGTGTATTAGACCAAGAATTCCCCCAAGAGTTCCTATAAATGTGTCTAGTATTTGTCCCAATCATTGTTTCACCTAAAAAATAGAGATAATAAACAATCATTCGCTTTTAAAGTTGTCACCCCAAGGTTCATATGTTTAACAACCACATCCACATTGCAATATTTAGAGGTGGGTGTAGTTTTTATGAAAATAAAACTAATTAATTTAAAATTAATTTGTATGTCATCCTATACATATTATAATCCTATATTTATTCACTAATGGTTTCTTACCATAGATTCTGAAAACTACTAAACATTTCATTGATACTGACTGAGGTGGCCCAATCCTTACATTTATAAATATTAGATCTAATTATAAAATATTCTGTAAAATTATTATTATCCATGATTGAAAAATAATTATTCAGTGTCTTTGTAATATTAGATAAATAAAAAATTAATACAAAAAATATCCACATCATCTCCAACTAAGATCATCAAAACTAACACTCTTCATAATCCTTGAATACTAAAAATCCTTATTCATATTCGTAGAAAAATTATTCATAATAAATGGTTATATCATATAAATAGTTATGGTAAATAAAATAGATATAAATCGATGATAATTTTTAAACAGAACTTGTTCATAAGGACAATAAAACATGATAACGTCATTCTAAAATAATTCCAAAAAATTATATACCACAATCAGGAGTTGTGGAATAATGTTGGTAGTTCATATGACATGAATTATAAATGAACCAAACATCATGGGATATGATGGAATAACGTTATCAAATCATCATTTAATTACATAGTGGCATAAGGTGTGGAAATTATTATATTCATATACATCTTGTGTCCAAGAAAACCCTTTGAGCCATTCATGACATGTTATGGTTCAGATAACCACCAATATACCTACTATGGCCTTAGGATAACCTATATTGTACCCTTGTTGGACATATGATATCCATAAACAAACCCTTGTAGATTAAAAAAATTAAAATTTGACCAATTAATTATAGGGATAAATTAACCCATTTTTCAAATAATTACAATCCATTCATATATATTCCATAAAATCTTGTAATCATTTATCATTTTTTATAACTAATTGATGAAAAAGAAAAAATGTTTTAAAAATTTCTCATCATCAAAATTAAAACCCATCCAAAGGAAGAATTATGATCCCAATATATTCCCAAATGAACTATAAGTGACATTAAATGACAATATCAGAGATGAAAAAAATACATTATAAGATCTTTCGAATATTGTTTTTGGAAGATACACAATTCGTTTTTTAATAATTTAATTAAAATAATATATTTCCATATATATTAATGAATATTTTTTACTTGAAAATAACCATTAAGTCATATAATGGAATATATAAAGGTTATAGTAGACATATTGGTGTTAAAATTTGTTTGTGTTGTGTAATTTGGAATAATGATTCCATTCACACCTTCGTTAAAAATATAGAATATTAAAGAAAAGATAAGAAGATTAATTTAAAATTTTCTTATTTTAAGTTATAAATTGATAATATTTTTTTAATATTGGGTTTTGAAATTGTTAAAATATTACTGAAAATTTTTAAAATAAAATTTGGACTTGGAAGTAAATGATTTCCAACCAATTATAAGCAAAATCTACATTACTTAAAACAAATTTGGGTTTTTTTTCATATAGATATAAAAATTAAAGGAAAAAATTCTAATTTCACAAAATAAACAAATAGTAATGAATGAATGAAATTCGGAGGTTGCATTACATAATTTTTTTATACCACAATCGATTCTTTTTATTTTTAGAAGCCACGTTTTTGGTAAGTGGGAACCATAGAAAACCTCCACAAACCACCCGTACAAACCCCATTTAGAAAATCACCAGAATACAAAGTTCAAATTTCAAATTACACACAAAACCAAAACAAGTACCACCACTATTTTAAACTGCCTCAGTACACGCCCCTTTCAAAATTAAAAAACGTGCCTGAGTATATTAAGATTTCAAACCAAAAAAGTCACCCAAAAATCCATCACGAATCACGTGAAGCACTCGGACCTAGATACCATCCATCCATCACATTAAAACCATCGTCACGACATCGGCCAAACATTGTCACCCTCAACATGAACGCATCATCAAGGCCAGTGGGTTCTTCTCCGATGTTCACCGCCTGCAATAAGCCGACGCCAAAAAAAGCGAACATCATCATCGCCAAACCAAGCCGACATCGCCGCCGGTACCACAACACGGAACCGTTGCTCCATATATATGATAAATTTAATTTTTTTGAATTATATACCGTACCATATTCATACATATAATATCATACTTGGTTTATTTATAATATCATATAAACAAAAAATGAATAATTATTTAATTATATAATTGTTCTTGGAGATATATGATTATTTTTTCATGTATTCTTCATTTTAGAGATTATGGTACTTGAAACTATATCATGTTTATATAAACCCTACAATTTTAATAATTAACCAAATATCACATATATTAATTATATACATATTAATGACCATCTATAATAGATAGATATATATATTAAATACATTGTTCATGGAGATGGTAGTCCCTGAATACACAATAATGTTGTTTTCATTTTCCAATGAAAAGAATAAAATAAATGTAAATAACATATTATCTATAATACTCATGATTATAAAATAATTTGAATATATAATAATTAAACACGAAAATGGTGAGGTGATGATGTAAAATGAATCATATCATTATGTCGTGGTGATTGTACAAAACTAATTTACAATGAGAATTCATATAAATATTTTAATATCATTTATAATTAAATCACACTTATGTTAAATTATGATCAAGTTCAAAACATAATCTATATTTTAAATCACTATATTTAATTAAATAATGTATAGGTTTACAAACAAATATATTTATTTATCATTATTCACTTAAAAATAATTTTTTTTAGAAAATTACAAAACAAACCCCTTATGCAAATATTGAGATTATTTTTTTTATAGAAGCAAATTTTTGAAGAAAACAATTCTTTTATGAAAATTTAGTACTTATTTATAATTAAGTAATATATATATTTTCAAAATATAAATCATTTATACCATTTTATAAAATGTGGTTATTCTTATTCAAAACCTTAATTTTACAGTTAGGTTATAATATTTAAATTAATATAATAATATAATTATATTATAAACAAATTAACTTAATATTTAGTTTTTCATATAAAAAAATACATCGATTATATTTCTATATTTTTAGTGTATTACAATCTATGATAAATTAGAGCATCCAAATGAATTTTAAATGCACAAGGCTTGTCATATTGAAAACTCACAATATGGTATATGAGAAAAATCAATGTTTATTAACAATATGTTTGAATCCTTATATTGATGATGAAAATATAGGGAATAAATGAAAATTTTAAAAATCTGTTTGGTACCTATTCCATCTAAGAATAAATTTTATATTAACAAGAACCACTATTCTTGAAAACAGTTAAAAAATCAACATTTATCCATAAATAAAATCTTAAATGTTTCCACGGGTATATTTTCATTCATAAAAAGGAATCCTCTACACATTGATGAATCGATTCAATGAAAATTATTAGGTACTAAAACTATCTCTTTTTATATCACATGTTCATGTGAATTTGACATATTAATGGTTTCATAACCATTAGGGTGACCTAACACTTTTAACTATCATTTTATTCTTGAAAGTGATTAATCAAGTTATTGATTAACTGATCACAAATCCACAACCCTGTGTTGATGTAACGCCCGGACCAGAGAAACATAGAGTTCATGCATTATTACATGACACTGGCATGATCACAAGGGATCAAATCCCAATGGACAGATCATTTTAGTAGCATTGTAAGTACTAGATAGATTCATAAGTTTTACATTACATAATGATAAACAAATCAACAAAATTTTGTCCCCATTGACCACACTTATATTCTTATCCTATCCCTACATGTCATCCATAAAATAGTTCTTCACATCATGGAAAAATAAAACATAGAATGGCGAGTGTTCAGATGCCCAGTAAGGATAACAATATAGTAGAAACATTCTTAAACAAGCATAAAAAATTTATAAAATGTATAAGACTAAAACAAAATCCTTTTAAATGTAAAATTATGCGTAATATTGCCAATATAAATCAAATAATTCCACTAACTTATTTACATGGATATTCTACTAGTTGAATAATCACATTCAATATCAATAGACAATTTCATAATGATGGAATCCATAATGTGAGACTTCATAACCACATAGTTAAGGCCTAGTGCGAAAACTATAAATAAGATTTGGTCAGGGCCTTGTGCCAAGACACTAGTTTGTATAATGAGACATACTGATGCATCGAGGAGTTATAGCTGGCTCCACCCGTCACTTACTAAGTCCAAAGAATTCCTCCTATGAAAAGGTGGAAACAAAACATAAAAATTCATATTCGAACTAGAATACGAAATGTCATTACATTATCCATAAACCATGAATGGTGTAAAAATAACACATCAAACATATCATAAAAACATCAATACTATATGGATGTTTTTTATTATAATAAATCATCTTCAAAAGAGTTAAATATCCATCAAAGTATGTTGAAATAGATGAAATCAAAACCTTTTTAGAGAAATTCCTCTTTCTATTTTGAAATCATTTATGTCATGACCCGACCTAACGGGGCTCGAGTTGTTACTCCCCATGCCCGCCTCCAAGAGGCCAAAGGCTGGCATCCATCACTGAATATGCTATCACACACATGGGAGGCATTAGCCTAAGGTACCTGTACACACACACCCACACACACCTTCATGCAATAGTGTAGAGATATATATAAAAATTGGAAAGAAAATGCATGCATACATATATCCCAAACCCGATTACAACAAAAGTACAACAGGGAAAAATAGGGCCCACCAAAAGAAAACTATAAAAGCATCCAAACTTCTCAGGAGGAGAGGATCGCTGTCAAAAGGACCCATCGGTAAACTTCTCATCATAACTCTGGTAAGACTCCATGGTCCGACCCGCTCACTCAACTCCTCCTGCTCTGGGTCCTCCTAGGACTCCATCAAATGGCATGTGGTCTGCACAAGACACAAACACGTGTGGGAAAAGCCCATGCAGCGGTGAGTATAACAATACTCAGTTGGCACCCCAAAAACCCAAACCAAAAGAGAGTAACTGGAAGTAAACAGTCAGATCATCCCAGCAAGAGGGAACCTAGAAGACTGAGAAACTCCACCTCATGAAAATCCTCAGCGAAACACAACTAGTGAGCTTAAACCAGGTGTATTTTCTTACAAACACCCTGAACATCTAGATATACTCAGCTCACACACCAAGCCACATGAGCTACTAACCTCATCGACACAATGGTTCACAAACAGGAGAACACACTCCAAAATCACTATCCTATCAGATGACACTCGTCCGAGAGATACACTCCATCAGATTCCACACAAACATCTCGGACGCTCACCCGAGAGATCTCGCTCGTCGGATATCGCCACTAAGGAAAACTCGCTGAAACAACATAAATACCAAACTACTCAGATAGGGGATCATTCCTAGGGTCCGTTAGAGGATACCAGAACCCACATTGATAAACGATGATGTCACTGATATTGGATCACTCCCAGGGTCCATTGGGGGATACCACAACCCGATTTGGTATTTATAGATCTCACAGATAGGAGATCACTCCCAAGATCCGATGGGGGATACCACAACCTGATCTGGTGCTCGACAGAAACCTATCACTCAGATAAAGGAAAATTTCCCATTTAAAGGTATTTACGATGATACCGGAACCCTATCTAGTATAACTCATGTGGTAGGGGATCAAAGTGACGATGCAACTACCCTATTGAAACCACACACTGAGTATAGAATCATATAACCAAATATACTGCCACCCTGTATTAAACCTCATGCGGATTTGGGGATCGTATACCCGACGATTCCACAACCCTACTGAGCACGGCCCATGGAATAGGGGGTCATATTATAAATGATCCCACAAACCCTATGGAGTTATCCTACTAGATAAGGGTTCACCGACCGTGGATAAGTGGTCACAGCTATACCAAGAACCCGATCTTGGGAAATGATGCTAGAGGATCTCGCTCTGGGCCCACCAGAGGGATGCCCCAACTTAAATAGATTAAACATCCCTACGAGAGGATCACAAACCTGTACTAAGGTTGTGATGTCACATGATCCCTCGTAGGAATGAACCATGGGAGTACCCTCAGCAACTGCTGGTCCAAACATTGCTAACCCATTCTACCCACCACAATGCCACACCACACACCTCCAAGGCCGATACAAAGGCCACCATCGCGATCCACACAGAAAAAACCACAGGATAGGCTGTTTACTCACCTGAAATGGACCACCAGTGAAAAATGAACTATTCACCGTAGCTAGCCCATGTAGGGCCCACACTACGATCCTGAAACTCATCAGGTGGATCATACCACTGTGACCCCCTTGGAAAAACAAACGGGATCGACAACTCGATCATCCCAAACAGACACCCAGTGAAAAAGATACTATTCATCTTAGGCAGCTCATGTGGGGCCCACACTATGATCCTGAAACTCTTCAAGCAGATCACACAGTTGTGATCCCCTCCAAAAAACACACGGGATCGACTACTCGATCATCCAAAATGGACACCCGGTGAGAAAGTCATGTTTCTCTATAAACGCCGGATCCTATCCTCATGGGACCCACTCCATGTTCTAAATCCCAACACCTGGAAACTATCTCGACATGTCCTATGTACAATCAGGTTCTCAACACCACTGATCATACATCATTTGGACACTCCGTGCAAGAGTTATGGTGGGTCGAAGCTGAATAATAATAAAATATTATTATTATTTCAATGTTTCTTACCCCCCGGCCACGAACTCAACTCATTAAATTCACAATGTAAATACAAATGGTTCTTCCCAATGAAAAGAATGATTCTCCACAAATGGATCATGATTTGGACCCCCGAAATGCATTTTATGGGGGTTTAAAGAGATCCCGGATTATTCTAGCCGGAACACCGCTGGCTCGCCATAAAACTGACCAGACCGCTGCACCAACCATGTCGGACCTCCGTGCTGGCAAGCCACCTACCAGATTCTCCCCCCCCCCCCCCCCCGCGCCTTCACCACTGCCCTCATCGGATTCTTCCATGGCTGTCGTCGGAATCCGGGTTTTCCACCAAAAAACATCCTGGAACCCCCAGGAGCATCCCGGGGCTCCAAAATTAGATCCGAAACATGTTTCAAAAACCTCGGTGCTTGAACTATACAACCCTTATAAAGATTTGAAGAAAAACAACACATAAACGGTGTCCAGGATTTTAAAACTCAAACCACCTACCTTTCTGGTGATGCACCGATGCTTCTAGACCAGATCCGTGCTCTAAAGCTGCTGCTGCACCATCTGGGAGCCATCGCCATCAAGGTCTGAGTCTGATAGAACCTTGTTGCTTTGATCATGTGGTTCTCCGATTGAAGGGGGAGGAAGGTGAGAAAAGAACATGAGGGGGGGATAAAATTGGATGGATTTATTTTTATTAGTTTTTATTTAATTAATTAATCAATTAAACAAACAACCATGCCCCTGATGAAACCTACCAACGTAGAAATGATTAGGATTCCCCTAGGGTAAACAAGACGTTCTGAACTCAATGACGCACTCAGAATTTCTGTCTGAGACTCCGTTTAGAATTTATTCACGTTTTTCCCCATAAATAACCTCTTCCATTTATTAAATAAGACTCCCCTGGTGGCTTTTCTCACAGAAGGCCCGCGCCCACAATGTTTTCACCCCGCCTAGGGTAAATGACATGCTCCAGACGCAACCGTGCCCTCATATTCCCATTCCAAGCTACCATTTTGGATATATAACACCCCCACCATGTGAATAGTATAAAAAATCTTAATTTGTTTATAAAATTAATTCTGGGCACACTGGGCCTCGTAATCACACACATTTTTCATGCATAGATCTGAAATTATTCATAGAAATATTCCACAGTCTGACAGGGCCAAAACCCGAGTCGCTACATCCCCCCATTGAACTTTTCATCACCAAAAATCCATAAGCACAAGGAATGAAACTAGACTCTCAATTGGGTATCCCTCTCCGGTGAGTTTTCTAGCAAAAACCCATGTCCGAACACACAAGACAGAAAGACTCATCCACCAAACTTAACACTATCCACTTTGGGCAGCACTGAATCGCACGCACGGTTTTGATCACGTCACAAAAATGTGTCTCGATGGGGGAAGGATCCATATTTCTCATATATTTGAATCATGTAGAACAACACCCACACGGGGTTTTACCAACTCCATGAACAAACCTCAAGCAAGAAACTGAAAGGAAAGTGTACCGCTAAACAGTGTCTATCAAAACTACTGCAGAAAGTTGAAAGGGCACAAGGAGTACCTCTATCCATCCGTAGAGCCTCTGGGTCAACATCCTCTTGGGAATGAAACTGATCTCGCCCTCATCCCCCAATTCCCTTAGCATGGCATGGACTACCTGGGGGTGGGGGTGGTGGAAACTGATACTGCGTACCACCTCCTACTGTTATACCAACTCTGTCGCCACATCCACTGCGCAACAGATATTCCTTGCTCAAGACACTGCCTTAGTCCAGGCGGTCTATCAACCAGCTCCCTCAAAGCAGCACGACGGGTCAGACAATCTCTTGAAAACATGTCCCCGACCGTTGAAAGCATAACATCGCCTCTCCTGTGACAGAACAAATATAGTAAGCGAGCCCTGTGCACCCCGAGCCTTAGATCCTCCATCTTGGGGGAACCTCCTGAAACATTTTCCACACCCAAACCCTTGTGCCTGACGCAGGCTACCAGATGTCGATCTGACTAATGAAGTCATAGCTCTCATGTGCCCAACAATAACATGCGAGGCCTGCTTAGACAGAAATCTCTTCACCACCAACACTTGATCTAGAACTCTAGCATAGGTGGGCAGACACAAAAAACCCACACCTTCCTAGATGTCTCTGTGTATGCCATTCTTGAAGGTCCGATCACCAATGAACGGCTCTCCAACTATATCCAGGGAGTAGCATGACAGGTCTGTAAACCACGCTGAGTACTCCGACATAGTCATTCTCTCCTGTCGAAGCTGCAGAAGCTATTGATTTTGCATTGAACTCAGTGTCACTGGATAAAACTCTTCCCTGAAGAGCCCCTCAAACTCTTCCCAAGTGAGAATATCCTCTTCGTGGGACTACTTCACTAAACTCCACTATCTCCCGGCCAAACCATGCTGAAAGATCGCTGCTAGGACCACCATCTGATCTGGAGGTGTCTCACCAGGTAGAAAAAAGGGGTGACTGCTTGAAGCCTGTCATCAGCTGCCTGAGGATCTGGATAACACCATAACCTCAGAGGTTGTTACCTCTGGAACTCGTGCACCGCACTCAGTCTACGCACCACCTCATCCTACACTGCCGGAACAACTAGCAACTCGACAGGTGGTGGAACAACTGGCGAACCACCTAGAGGTCCAGCCTCAGAACCTGCGCTCTGGTCCATAGCCTCTACACGGGGTAGATCTTCAGCACAACCACAATGTAGAACCCCTGTTGTCGGTCATCGTGGAGGCATCCTGAAATACAATCAAGACACACAATGGTCAAAAAGTATATCTGGAGATCTGACTCAAGAAGAACAATGGAATACCAAAAACCCAATACTATACGATCCATGTCCCATTATTTTTCCCCTGCGACATGTTTTCGAACATCCTGAGTCGAAAAGAAGGCTATCATAGTCCTGGTGGATTGACACGATGGCTGCTGCACCAACACTGGAGTCCCTGGCCTGACAGCCAAACTCAAAACATCCTTACACTGCCACAACAAAACCCAAACTAAACTCATAGCTAGACCAACTACACTCTGAGATCCCAAAGGTGGAACCTCCTCTGATGCCACTCTATCATGACACGACCCAACGAGGCTGAATCCGTGACTCCCCATGCCCACCTCCAATAGGCTTGGGGCTGGAGTCCAGCGCCGAATAGGCTATCATACACACGAGAGGCATTAGCCTATGGTACTTGTACACACACACCCATACACACCTCCATGGAACAATGCAGATATATATAAAAACTGGAATGAAAATGCATGCATCCATCTATCCCAAACCAGAGTACAGAAAAGGTACAAAAGGGAAAAATAGGGCCCACCAAAAGAAAATTGACAAAGCATACAACCTTTTCATGAGGAGAGGATCGTTGTCAAAAAGACCCGTCAATAAGCTCCTCGGCACAGCTCCAGTAAGATTCCACAGTCAGACCCGCTCACTCAACTCCAACTGCTTTGTGTCCTCCTGAGACTCTGTTGAAAGGCATGTGGTCTGCACAAGACAAAAACACATGCGGTCAAAGCTAGTCCAGGGGTGAGTATAACAATATTAAGTAGGAACCCCAAAAACCCAAATGAAAAGAGAGAAACTGGAAGGCAATAGTCAGCTCATCCCAGCCTGAGGGAACCTAGATGAGAGAGAAACTCCATCTCATGATCATCATCGGCTAAACACAACTAGTCAGCTCAAACCAGGTGTATTCCCATATATACACCTTGAACATCCGGATATACTTAGCTCACGCACCAAGCCACATGAGGTACCGACCTCATCACCACAATGGTTCAAAACCAGGAGAACAAACTCCATGATCATTGTCATCCCAGATAACACTCATACGAGAGATACACTCCATTGGGTTCCACACAAACATATCAGACGCTCACCCGAGATATCTCGCTCGTTGGATACCGTCACTGAGGAAAACTATCTGAAATAACATGAAAAAACAAAACTCTTCAGATTAGGGATCGCTCCTAAGGTCTTATATGGGATACCAGAGCCCACACTAGTAAACGAAGATCTTACAGATAGGGGATCACACCCAGGGTCCATTGGGGGACCGCACAACCCGATCTGGCATTCGTAGATCTCAAAGATAGGGGATCACTTCCAGGATCTGATGGGGGATACCACAACCCGATCTAGTGCTCGACAGAAACACATCACTCAAATAAAGGATCATCATTGGAGTAAAGGTAGTCACGAAAATACCAAAACCCTATCTTGTATAACTCACTATGTAGGGGATAGAACTGACGATGCACCAACCCTACTAAAACCACGCGTTGAGTAGGGGATCGTATAACCAAAGATACCGCAACCCTACTATAAACCTCATGCTGAGAAGGGGATCATATACCCGATGATGCCACAACCCTACTATTCACATCCCACCGCGCAAGGGATCATATTTCTGATGATGCCACAAACCCTATATAGTTAACATACTACCTAGGGGATCGCCGCCCAAGGATAATCGGCCACAACAATACCAAGAACCCAATCTAGGGAAATGATGTTAGAGGATCTCAAACATGGACCACCAAAGCGAGGACAAAACTCTAATAGATTAATAATCCAATCGAGAGGATCACAAACCTATACTAAGGTAGTGATGTCGTAAAAAATCATGTAGGAAAAAACCAAGGGAGTACCCTCAACCACTGTTGGTCCAAACATCACTAACCTGAGCGACCCGCCAAAATGCCACATTGCGCACCTCCAAGGCTGATACCGAGGCCACCATCATGATCCACATTTAAAAACACGCAGGATAGGTTGTTTACTCACCCGAAATGGAAAACCAATGAAAAATTCACTATTCACCATAGCTAGCCCGTGTGGGGCCCACAGTGCGATCCTGAAACTCATTAGGTGGATCATACCACTGTGATCCCCTCGAAAAAACACACAGGATTGACTATTAGAGCATCCCAAACGAACACCCCGTGAAAATTACTATTCACCATTGCTAGCCCATGTGGGGCCCACAATTTGATCCCGAAACTCCTCATGCAGATCACACCGTTACGATACCCTTGGAAAAAAATACGGGATCAACTACTCAATTGTCCAAAATGGACACCCTGTGAAGAAGCCAAATTTCTCCGTAAATGCCGGAACCCGACCTCGTGTGGCCCACACCCTTTTCTTGGTCCCAAAACCCAGAAACTATATCGAAAAGTTCGATGTACCATTAGGGTCTCAACGCCACTAACGACACGTCATTTGGACACTCCTTGAAGGAGTTATGGTGGGTCGATGCAGAATAATAATAAAATATTATTATTATTTCAACGTTTTGTAGCCCCGGTCCACGAACCCAACTCATAAAATTCCCAATGTAAACCCAAGATGTCCGTCTCTATACAAGGAACACATCGCCGAAAACAGACCGTGATTTAGACTCTTCACAGGCATTTTACTGGGGTTTAAAGAGCTCCCAGAATATTCTGGCCGGAACACCGCTGGATCGCCGGAAAACTGACCAGACCGCCGCACCGACCTTCCCAGACCACCATTCCATCTGTAGGATTCTACCGCGCCGCCAGCACGCCGCTACCTCCCTCACCAGATTCTACCATGGCCCCTGCCGGTATCCGGGTCTTCCACCGGAAAACATCCGGGAACCCCTGGGAGAAACCTGGTGCTCCAAAATCAGATCTGAAACATCTTTCGGAATCCTCTGGACCCAAATTACAAAACCCTTTTGATGATTTGAAAACAACGACACATAAACAGGATCCTGTGTTTTAAAACTCAAATTGCCTACCTTGCGGGCCAAACCCCGAAAGTTCTAGACCCGATCTGCGCTCTGAAGCAGCTGCTGCACCGTCTGGGAGAGATCATCGTCATGATCTGAGTCCGACAGCACCTTGTTGCTTCAATTATGTGGTTCGTCAGTTGAAGGGGTAGAGAGGTGTGCACAGAAAATTTGGGGTGGGGAGGAAATAATATGAATTCGTTTTTTTAATTTTTATTTAATTAATTAATCAATTAAACCAACGACCACGTCCTCGATGAAACATCCCGATGCAGAAAATATTATGTTTCCCCTAGGGTAAACACAACGTTCTAAAATCAACAGCGCACTCAGAATTTCGATCTGAGACTCTGTTCAGAATTTATTAATGTTTTTTTCCATAAATTTGCTTGTCCATTTATTAACAAAAACACACCTAGTGGCTCTTCTCACAGTAGGCCTGCGCCCGCAAAGTTTACATCCCGCCTAGAGTAAACAACACCCTCTGGATGCAACTGTACACTCAGATGCCCATTCTGAGATACCATTTAGGATATATCACACCCCTCCATGTTCATAGTATAAGAATACTTAATATTTTTATTAAATTAATATCAGGCACACTAGCCCTCGGAATCGCACACAGTCTTTGCACATAGCTCTGTAATTATACATAGTAATATTCCATAGTCTGACATGGCCAAAACCTGAGTCTCTAAAATTTAGAAGTCATATAATTATAAATGAAAACATTTATTTGGAAAATATTCTTATAATATTGTATGTGAAGCTTCGATGATGTTATAATGACATAATATAGCCGCACCTGTTTCATAAGATAAAAAAAAGACATTCTTTCCTTAACTTTGTTGAAATGGTTATAAAGTACCTTGTAAGAAAAATTACGGAAAGATCCATTTCAAAACACATATTTTCAAATAAGGGTATAAATGAATTTCAACCATAGTCTAGTAAATAATAAAATTTTCTTGAATTTCTTTTTAAAAAAACACGGATGTGGATGATGATGTGGTCCTAGTAGATACTTATGTATTAACAACATTTTATAATAAACAGATTGTGAAATTAACCCTTACACTATAATTTTTCTCGGTCCAGGGTATGTTATCCTCCTGTATGATAGTTAAGTTATTTTCATTAAACTATAAAATATCGATATACATAAATATGATACCATAAATGATCCTCTAATATTGCTTTGTTGATAATGTTTTAGTAGTATCATTGTTTCAGGTGTTAACTGATCTATTTTCCTCTATATGCTCATTTAAGTAATCCATGTATGTTACAAATAGGAGTTATTTTATTCATATCCAAGATGATATTATGTTCTTAAACATTAATTTTAATCATAAAATGAATATTATTCTTGAAGGAATATGATGGGGAATGAATCTCATCACGTTCGTTGAGACGGTAATCCGTACGTATGAACAACCAACAATATCATTATATTGATTGTGAAAAATTATGTAATTGGATGGTATATCATATATAAGTTATATTTATTATTTACATCATTTATACTCATTATTATATTCATCTAAAATAATGATGTGTTCTAATAACAAACAACACCACAACGTGAAGACGGTAAGTCGTACGTACACACGTGTGGTGACTTTGTCATTATATGATGAATAGAATAATGAATATAGTTGTAGCATTTTTATAATAACTTCACAGTATATATTAGATACTAGATTTATTATTTCTAAATGGAAAAAACTAAGAAAGAGGATGTGGAAAAAGAAATGAACTTTACAGAGGGATGAACTATTTACCTCTTCTTCGGGTTACTCTTTTCGATTTGATCAAAAGGGCTCCCAAGGTTAGCTTTCTGGTCAATGGAAGGCCTCTATAATGAATGAAGAATTGTTGGGATGTTATTTGGGAAGGGGTTGGCTGAGAAAAATGGCTATGGAGGTGTGAATTTAAGAGAAGGGGATGTACCCTTTTATAAGACAGCTGAGGGCCACTTTAGAAAAAACTTGAAATATTATTTTCTAATAAAATTATTTTAGATTTATGAGGGCTCAAAAATTATTTATTTCAGGGATAAGGTACGGATGGGCCGAAAAACTCTTGACGAATAGGTTTTAGATTGGTTGAGGTTACCATATTAACCTTATCTGTTATATTTAAATCTTTTTAAATAGTTTGACATTTACCATGTCCCTTTGTATTTTTATATTATATGGTTAATAAAAAGACTATAGAAATCCATGAGAACCCCAAGTGTCCATTATAAATATATCTAAACGTATCTCAGTCCATTGGACAAACCTTATATTTTTAGGAATATTATATCATTTAATAATATAATATATGTTTCAAAACACAATTATGTCAATTTTGACACTATTTATTATTATGTTTTTGTGAAAATCATAACAGCATGATTACATCAAAAAAATTATTTAATTAACCCTAACATGTTATATTAACCTTGAAAACTATATTAATTCATCAAGACTCAAATAACATTTATTTGGATATTTATAATATCGATTATTTTAATATTTCATTATTTTGGTAATTACTGCATTATTATTGTTTCATAAATAAATTAAATTATTTAACATATAAAAATTATAAATAAAATACAATTTTATAGGAAATAGTTTATTATTCCAATGAATATTTATAGTTTAATTTATCTAATTTATAACCCAATATTAAAAATTATTTAGTTATTAAACTTGGAATTTTACTCTTTTATCTCTTCCTTTAATAAATTAATAATAAATGTCATAATCTAAACCAAGTAGGGAAAAAGGATTGTATTTTATTCATAAGTTTGTTTTTTTCGAATTACACTTATCCAATAGAATTAGGACATGTGTTAGGGTAATAAGGATATCATTTTTACCTTTAATTACCCTATTTACTTTTAATAGTGGTAAATAAATTATAAAAGGTACTATTCATCAAAAAAATTATCTTATTGAACCACATTTTACATACTTATATCATCAATGTCACTATGATTTTTTGAAATTCAATTCATAAAAGTGGTAAAATTATGTTTAATGAAAATTTGAAAATGCTTCTAGGAGGTGGGTAAATGACAGTAAAAAGTTCAATAAAATTTTAATAAATCTAAATGTATTATAGAATTATTGCAATAAATTACATTGAAATTATATAGGTATTATGTATCTATTTTTAACTAAAATAAATTTAACTAAGATAAATAATTATTTAGATAAAAAATTGGTTCTAACCAATAACGTTGTGTTTTCAGTATTCATCAAAGTTTGAATGTTTTCAGATAAATACCAAAAATTAACCCTAAGATAATTTAGATAATACAAAGTCAAAAATTAATTCCACTTTGAAAAATAAAATTTATAAAATTTAAAAAAGATGGTTTTACTATTCGCAAATGCATGTTTGGTTGGTCATAGTGTGTTACAATCTCGAAGTGGCGTACAATAGAAGTTATTTCATTATTCAAAGGGAATCATACTGTGGATTCTTGGGATGTTACATTCTTCCCCCCATTAAATTATTTCTTCCTAAAAATTTCTAGAAATCTACCGCACAAAAGGATTTGGTTGGTTCTTCATCATAAGGTCCTCTGGTCCCACGTTGCCTCTTCTATATAATGGTTTCTCCATAGAACATTTACCAGACTAGTCTTTTGGTAACTCAACACATATTCTTTGGTATCACGAATTTTGTCAGACTCTTCACAATATGTTAGATCAGGTTCCAGTTCAATTTCTTCAGAGGTGAGTACATGCATTAGGTCAGACATGTATTTTTTAACAATGATACGTGGAACACATCGTGAACTTTGGAGAGACTTGGCAGCATTTCTAAATGGTAAGCTATAACCCCAATTCATTCTAGAATTTCGAAAGGTTCGATGTACCTTGGACTTAAATTACGATTCATACCGAATCGTATAACTCTATTCCGTGGTGATGCCTTCATGAAAACATGATCTCTTATCTGAAATTCCAAATCCTTCGTTCAGTTATCGGCATAGCTCTTCATCCTACATTGAGATTCTTTGATGTGGGTTTGGATAATATTCACCTTTTCCATCGTTTCCTCAACAAGTTCTGTGGCTATGAGTTCTATTTCACTAGCATCATCCCAAAAAATTGGTCTGCGACATCTCTTTCCATATAACACTTCATATGGTACCATCTGAATATTTGAATGGAATCTATTGTTATAGGAAAATTCTACCAGAGGTAAATATTGTTCCCAAATACTTTCAATGTCATGTGGAAAATATCTCAACATGTAACAACCCAAAGATTCATTAATTGAAATCTTTCTTGATCTAATTAAATGTCTCCTTATGTTTATATAAAATGTCAACATCATTGGTTTTATGTTAATAATTTTGACTATTTCTAATATTGTCGTTGAACAGTGATCACATGATTAGTATAAATATAGGGCTTTAACAAATCCAAATTTACACAGACAAAAGAAGTGATGGCCTCATCCAGTAGAATTGCTTCATATGAAGCCCATTTATCAAAGCTCGGAAAAGAGGTGGCGTCCTTGGGATTTGCTCTTGACCGAGCCCAAGCTGAGATTCATCATGTCAAGCTCAAAAGGGACCATCTATGGAAAATGTGGAAGTTGATAGAGATTACCACTCGAGAAATGCTATCCGAGCCACCCCAAGAGTCTGTCACCATCGCACACCTTATCCTTAGGTCTTATGAGGCTATTTTAAGAGGTTATGTAACAAATAAATAGTACTATGTTCATGTACATTATTTTTTTTATATAATAATGAATATACTTTCTTGTCATTATTGATACATTGTAAATAGTTTTTAAAGAAAAAATAATGTTTTTAGTAAATATTTAATTAAGAATTATATTTTATTAAATTAAGGGATTTTTGAATTAAATATTATTTTAATAAGATATTATTATTAAATTAATTTTTATTAAATATAAATGATCTTATAATTTTATTAATGCAATTGTAATTTTTATTAAGGTTTGAAAGCCATTTTTGTCAAAACACATGAATTTTCGATAAATTTCAGTTTTTATTTTAAAAGTGAAAATTAACATATTTATAAAATTATTTAGATAAAATAAATGATATTTTTGGAATCATGACGTCAAAATTATTTAACGGTGAATTTTTCATAATTTTCTGAGACAATCAAATTTTTTAGTAAAATTTAAATACCGTTTAAATATATAATGTGTTTTATGACATCATAATGACTCAATAGTGATGTGATAAAAACTATAATCTTTCTTTTCAGAAAATATATGTTTTACCATTAAAATAATGTGATTTTGGGTTTGTTTGGATTACTTTTCCAAGCATTAATGAACCCCTCAAGACTTATTAATCACCTTGTCTTTTTAAATTAATTTCCATGGGAGTATGACTCACCTCCACATAAGCAACCCTATTATTTTAAGAAGTTCCGACTTTGGCCATATAAAATATTTTTTTCCTCTTTCCTTTTCCAAACCCATGGGCAAAAACCATGGGATGTATTTTGGTTTGGATTAATTTAATGTAAGGGGACCCAGACCTAAATAATAAAGAATTCCCTCACCTTTCCTATATAAACCCACCCAAGCTCCCACTTACTCCTCACTAAAAGCCTTTGGAGTTCGTCCAAACTCTTCCCTAATCTCTCTAGAATCCTCCCAAGGTTCCCCAAGCTCCCAAGAATCCTCTCACAAGCCTCTCTCTAGCCTTTGGAAGCACACTTCCAAGTATGGGTTTTTTCTTCCTTTCTCATTTTTGTCCAATTTTCATTAAGTTGTTTTGCCCTTATAATATCAATTATGAAGGTTGGGGTTTGTTTTTTCACCTCACTCATACATACCTCTTTATTTTTTTATTATGGGAGACCCATTCTCTCTCATTAAATGGCTCCCATGTACGCCCGTTACTATGCCGAAATTCCGAAAGGAACTTCTCTCTCCTCTTTCACATTCGAGCAATACGTTTGTATCGTGAATCTAAATTCCATTAAAATTGTTGGTAAATGTATCTATATTACCTCCTTAATGTCCATTACATTTAAATGTGATGATGAACCCGTTTCTCTCTCATCAACCATTTTTATGAATTCTTATGTCATGTCGTTACGCTGGCAAAATCGCACCGATTTTCTAAGCCAATGTCATTGTGTAGTGAATACCATGTCCATTTCTCCATCAAGGGTAGTCACCTCTATGTACATTTACTTATTTATTATAAAATTTCATGTATGATTTCCACATTCCTTTATCGTGGAATAAATTATTATGTTTTAGGAGTCCATGTTTTATGATCCATGTGGCACTCTTATGAATGAAATGAAATGTTTAAGAAAGGTGTGCCCTTATAGAGCTCCAATGCCTTGGTTAATGTATAGTATCATGATACGTCATGCGCAATGATTTTTGACTCATTCTAATTCAAGTGAAAATATGGTTTACTCGTGCTTCATGTGAAATGAGTATTTACTCATGATCCTTGGGAAATGGGCATTGGCCCATGATAATTCCATTTTAAGTGTTGTTGCCACATTTCCATGTTATGATTATCACGCCTTATCATGCCTTTATGTTCATTTTTCTCTTTTTATCTATTGATATCACTAATGTATAACATGTATTGTACTCCTCATGTTATTCAATGTGTATTCCCTTGCTGAGCTTTATAGCTCACCCCTTTCTTATTCATGTCCTCAGGTAATCCCATTAAATGCTAAGTATGAAGGAATGTAGTGTTCAGGGAAAGGAAGTTTTCAATAAAGATGTTATATTTCATGTTTCAAGATTTTATGTAATGATCCTAATCCCCAAAGACACTAATCCTCTCTATGTTATTTGTTGTATCAAGTGAATGTTTATGTAATAAATCATGTTTATGTTTATAATAAAAGTTGGGTTTCCATAGTTGGTATCAGAGCATAGGTTTAGTTATTTTTGGGATTAGGATTAGAAAACCATAGTATAGTCTTAGAGAGAAGACTAAGTATAAAAAAACATCCCTAAGATTTGGTAAGCACTGAGTAAGTGGTTTATCAAACAAATACATCCCTGTCTGGATACGAGCTGTTAGAGGCGGCTCTGGCACAGATGTATCATAGGGGTAAAACCCGAAAACACCGCTTTGAGCTAGACTTGAACGAGAATTGGTGAACGACAATGGGCCTTGCTGCACTCCTAGTTACGACACTCCTAGGGGATATGTTTTTGATAAATTCACAATATTAGTATGAACCCTTATAAAGGGAATTAAAAAAATACCCTAAGAATATATGTTGGAATGTAGATCATGAAAAGCCTAGATTGAAGCCTATAGACTCATGAGTTAAGGAAATAAAAGTTTATTTATAAGTCATCGACTTTTTTCTTTGGATTACCCTTTATGTGTTACCCCTAAATTTCCTTTTATTCAGCCAATGGCTGGTAATAGGAGGACTCGGGCTAACAACCGCTGTGAAGATCAATGTGATAACTGTACTAATGAGATGCCCAATATAATGGGAGCGGGAATCGCGAACTTTGTCATGATTCTCCCTTAGCTAACTAAAGTTTTGAATAGAAACATGGGTGAAGATAACATTCAACCCCCCCCCCCTTATAAATAACAAGTCACTATCGAGAGCTTCATGAGACAAGGGCCACCTACTTTTAGTGGATCATCTGATCCCACAATCGCTGAACAATGGATCAACTCCTTTGAAAAGATCTTCTCCATCCCTCAATGATCTGAACAAGAGAAGGTTCTCCTGGAAGCTTATCATATGGAGGGTGAAGATGATCAATGGTGGGCGTTGATCAAAAATACGAAGCTTGAGGATGAGATTGAGGCATTGGAATGGAAGGATTTCCAGAAGATGTTTTTTGATAAATATTTTCCACGCACCCTCTAGATTAAGATGGAAAGGGTCTTCATTTTACTCAAGAAAAAAGATGAAGAATCTATTGGAACGTATGATGAAAACTTCACAAGTCTTGCATGATACGCTTCCAACTTTGTCGTTACCCAAGAATTCAATTTTTACCACTTCTTTGGTGGGTTGAATCCTAGCCTACAGAAATCATTAGCAATCCGTGACTTCGACAGCTATGAGGAAATTGTCTGATGTTCCCTCAAGGTCGAAATGGAGATCGGAGAATCACATGGGTACCATGGGGATAAGAAGTGTAAGGTGGACTTCAATTTTGGTGGTCCGATGGATAAATCCAACGGTTCTAGGAAGATCCAACATCCCACTTACCAAAAGTGTGGAAAGAAACACCATGTAAATTGCCTTAAGGGGACGAGGAAATGCTTCAGGTGTGGAAGAGAAGGGAACCAAGATGTTAACTATCAGAAAGAAAGTCCTGTGGTTGTGACAAAGGAGAGGAATTCACCATTCTAACCTCAACACGTTGGTAAATGATAAAAATGTAAAGAACCAGGTCATTTTGCAAATCAGTTCCCTAATCGAAGGGTTTTCGGAGGCAACCAACAACCTCCAAGGCAACAAGGAAGAGGTTTTGCGATCACTTCTGCCGAAGTGAACCCCAACAATGATGTGGTGACAGGTAAGCTAGTTATTCATTCAAGAATAGAAAATGTACTTTTTGATTCAGGTTCTACACATTCTTTTATATCTTGAAAGTTTATTAGAAAAATCCCATCACCACCACAAATCATGGAAGTGAAGATGTCGGTGAGTACGACAAATGAGGAAATCATTGCATCCTATGAATATAAGTCCCCCCTGTTATAATATGTGGATTGAATTTACAGACGAAACTCGTCATACTCCCTATGGTGGAATTTGATGAAATTCGTGGCATGGATTGGCTTTCCTTATATAGATCCAACATAAATTGTTGGGAGAGGGAAATCACACTCCATTTGGAGAATCGACCCCCGATTCTTTACAAGTGTAAGGAGGGAGACGAATCTCCTTTATCTCCATAATCTCAAGCATGGATATTAATACCTTATAAGCACACGTATCTAGCTCAGATGATTGAGTCCAAGGATGAAACCATCCATGAAGAAATGCCTATTGTGAGGGAATTCGCTGAAGTGTTTCCCGAGGAACTTCCTGTTCTTCCTCCTATAAGAGATGTTGAATTCTCAATGGAACTTATACCTGGGGATTTACCAATATCCAAGACTCCATATATAATGGTCGTTGTAGAGCTTGAAGAGCTAAAGAAACAACTACAGTAGAATCTGGATAAGGGGTTTATATGCCCAAGTGCTTCACCATGGGGTGCACCAGTCCTCTTCGTCAAAAAGAAGGATGGGTCAATGCGGCTTTGCATCGATTATCTTGTACTTAAGAAAATCATGATAAACAAAAATTTTCCTCTCTCAAGAATTTATGACTTGTTCGATCAACTGCATGGAGGACAATAATTCTCCAAGGTGGACTTGCGGTTGGGATATTGTCAAGTATTGGTGAAGAAGGAAGATATCCCCAAGACCGCTTTTCGCACAAGATACGGGCACTATGAATTCATGGTAATGCCTTTTGGACTCACTAATTCTCTTTAAATATTCATGGACTTAATGAATAGAGTCTTTATAGATTACTTAGACAAATTTTTGGTAGTCTTTATAGATGATATTCTAATATACTCCAAAACCAAGGTGGATCATGAGGAGCATTTAAGAATTGTACTAGAGACGTTATGCAAGGATAAGATCTATGAAAAGTACAGAAAGTGTGAGTTATGGTTGAAGGAAGTATCATTATTGGTCCATATCATCACAAGAAATGGGATATCTGTAGATCCCTCCAAAACAGATGAAATTTAGGGATGGTCGAGGCCAACATTGGTAACAGATATCCGTAGCTTCTTCTGGTTAGATAAATATTATCGACGATTTGTGAGGAATTTCTCATGATTTTACAACCCACTTACCAAGATAAATCGAAAGGGAGTAATGTATTATTGGATTGATGAATGTGAAGAAAGCATCAACGAGTTGAAAAGGAGGCTTATCACTGCTCCCGTGCTCACATTACCCACAAGTGGGAAACGTTTTGTGCTATTCAGTGATTATTTGAAGAAGGGATTAGGCTGTGTACTGATGCAGAATGATAAAGTGATAACCTGTAACTCAAGGCAGTTTAAAATCCACAAGCGAAACTATCCAACACATGATCTGGAGTAGGTGGCAGTGATCTTTGCCTTAAAAATCTGGCGGCATTATCTCTATGTGGAGAAATGTGAGATATATACTGACCACAAGAGTCTTAAATATATATTCTCACAGAAAGAGATTAATATGCACCAGAGAATATGGATAGAGATAATCAAGGATTATGACTATTCAATACATTACCACCCTGGGAATGCGAACAAGGTGGAAGATGCCCTAAGTAGAAAGGACCCAGCGATTCTATCAATGATGAGAATTGAGAAGGATCCAATCTTCTTAGACTTGATGAAGATGGAAATTGGAATCATAAAGAAGGGAACATCATCAATCCTTTCAAAAATGATTTCTCATCTTTCTCTTTTGGGAAGGATAAAGGATTCTGAAAAGGATGGTGTGGGAATTCAAGAAAAAGTGGAAGCTATCAAAAAAGGGAAATCCTCAGTGTTTATTGTTAATGAAGAAGGAATTGTGCAGTTTGGGAAAAGACAATGTGTTCCATCAAGTCCGGAGATGAAGAAGGAACTTTTAGATGATGCACATAGTTAAAATTTCTCTATTCACCCAGGGAGCACAAAGATGTATCGAGATCTCCGAGAAAACTTTTTGTGAGATAATATGAAGAAGGAGATCGCTGAATATACATCAAAGTGCTTGGTGTGTCGGAAAGTGAAGGTAGAGAGGCAGAAGTCTAAGGGGATGATGCAGACATTGCCTATACAAGAATGGAAATTGGAAAACATCACCATGGACTTTTTCACCGGACTTCCGAGGACATCCAAAGGAAACAATGCAATTTGGGTTGTTATGGATCGTCTTACAAATACTGCACACTTCATTGCTATTCGGGAGGGTTTCTCATTGGATAAACTAGCACAGATATATATCAGGGAAGTTGTAAGGCTGTATGGAGTGCCACTATCTATTGTGTCTGACCGAGATCCAAGATTCACCTCTATGTTTTGGAAGAGTCTTCCACATGCTCTGAATACTGAACTAAACTTCAGTACGACATATCATCCTCAAACTGATGAACAATCTGAGCGGACTATCCAAACACTTTAAGTCATGTTGAGAGCATGCTCAATGGACATTAATGGAGGATAGGATAAACATCTTCCTCTGGTTGAGTTCTCTTATTATAACAATTTCTACTCAAGAATACAAATGGCACCATATAAAGACCTTTATGGGAAGAGGTGCAGAACACCGTCGTGTTGGGTTGAGGTCAGTGAACGTAAGCTGCTTGGAACAGAAATGGTAGAAGAAATGGTGGAGAAGGTGAAAACCATTCAGTAGCATATCAAGCAGCCCAGAGTTGACAGAAGAGTTATGTAGATAACCATCGATGAGACCTTGAGTTTAAATTTGGAGAAATGTTTTTTACGCATATCACTGTGGAAGAAGGTCATGAGGTTTGGAATGAAAGGGAAGTTAAGTCCAAGGTATATCATCCCCTTTGAGATACATGATCATGTCAGGACTTTGGCCTATCGACTTGCACTTCCACCTACCATCGCCAATGTACATGTTGTCTTTCATGTATCCCTCATAAGGAAGTACATACCGGACCATTCATATGTACTCTCTTCTGAAGTGGTACAATTGGAATATGATCTTTCTTACGATGTGAAACCAGTGAAGATCATAGATCGTAGAGAAAAAGTTCTACAAAATAAGGAAATTCCCCTCGTCAAGGTGTTGCCGAGAAACCACAAGTTTGAAGAAGCGACTTGGGAATCAGAGGAAATAATGAAGCTGAGTTACCCACATCTGTTTTAGTGTGGGAAAAGGAAAATTTCGAGGGTGAATTTTCTTAAGGGGGGAATTTTTTAACAACCCAAAGTTTCATTAATGGAAATCCCTCTTGATCTAATTAAATGTCTCTTTAGGAATATATAAAATTTCAACTTCATTGGATTTATGTTTTGAATTTTGACCGATTCTAATATTTCAGTTGAACAGTGATCACATGATTAATATAAATATAGGGCCTTAACAAATCCAAATTTACTCAGAAAAAAGAAGCGATGACCTCATTTAGTAGAATTGCTCTATACGAGGCCCATTTGTTGGAGCTTGGAAAAGAAGTGGCATCCTTGGGCTTCGCTCTTGACCAAGCCCAAGTTGAGATTCATCATGTCAATCTCGAACGGGACCGTCTATGGGAAAATTGGAAGTTGATAGAGATTACCACATGAGAAATGTTATCTGAGCCACCCCAAGAGCCTGTTACCATCGTACACCTTACCCTTAGGTCTTATACGACTATAATTAAGGGGTTATGTAAAAAATAAATAGTACTATGCTCATGTACATTATGTTTTGTATATAATAATGAATATACTTTCTTGTCATTACTGATACATTTTACATAGTTTTTAATATACAAATAATGTGTTTAGTTATTATTTAATTAATATTTTTATTTTTTAAAATTAAGTGATTTTTTAATTGAATAATATTTTAATAAAATATTAATATTAAATTAATTTTTATTAAATATAAATGATCTTATAATTATATGAATGCAATTTTAATTTCTATTATGGTTTGAAATCCATTTTTGTAAAACCCCGTGAATTTTCGATAAATGTGGGTTTTTATTATAAAATTATAAATTAAAATTTAGAAAATTATTTTGGTAAAATGAATGTTATTTTTGGAATCAGGACGTCGAAATTATCCAATGGTGAATTTTTCATAATTTTCTAAGACAGTCAAATTTTTGAGTAAAATTTAAATACCGTTTAAATATATAATGTGTTTTATGACATCATAATGACCCAATAGTGATGTAATAAAATAATATAATCTTTATGTTCGGCCAATATATGTTTTACCATTAAAATAATGTGATTTGGGGTTTGTTTGGCTTACTTTTCAAAGCATTGATGAACCCCTCAAGACTTAGTAAACACCTTGTCTTTTTAAATAAGTTTCCATGGGAATATGACTCACCTCCACATAAGAAACCCTATTATTTTAAGAAGTTTGGAATTTTTCCTTATAAAATATTGTTTTACTCTTCCCTTTTCCAAAAAACATGGGCAAAAACCATGAGATGGACTGTGGTTTGGATTAATTTAATGTAAGGTGACCGAAACCTAAATAATAAACAATTCCCTCACCTTTCCTATATAAACCCACCCAGGATCCCACTTACTCCTCACTCAAAGCCTTTGTAGTTCGTCCAACCTCTTACCTACTAACTCTATAATCCTCCAAAGGTGCCCAAAGCACCCATGAAGCCTCTCACAATACTCTCTTTATCCTTTGGAAGCACCCTTCCATGTAAGGATTTTTTCTTCCTTTCTCATTTTTGTTCAATTTTCTTTAAGTTGTTTTTTCCTATTAATTTCAATTATGAATGTTGGGGTATGGTTTCAATCCTCCCTAATACTTCCCTCTTTATGTTTGAATGATGGGATACCCTTTATCTCTCATTAAATGCCTCCCATGTACACCCATTACTATGCCAAAATTCCAAAAGAAACGTGTCTCTCTTCTTTTACATTCAAGAAATAATTTTGTATCATGAATCTAAATTCCATTAAAATTGTTGGGAAATGTATCTATATTCCATCCTTAATGTCCATTACATGTAAATATGATGTGGAACCCCTTTCTCTCACATCAAACATTTTTATGAATTCTTATGTCATGTCGTTACGCTGTCGAAATCGCACTGATTTTCTAAGCCAATGTCATTGTGTAGTTAATTACATGCCCATCTCCCCATCAAGGGTATTCACCTTTATGTACATTTACTTATTGATTATAAAGTTTCATGTATGAATTTTAAATTCCTTTATTATGGAATAAATTATTATGTTTTATGAATCCATGTTTTATGATCCTTGTGGCACACTTATGCATGAAATGAAATGTTTAAGAAGGGTGCGCCCTTATAGCACTCCAATACATTGGGTAATGTATAGTATCATGATACGTCATGTGAAATGAGTGTTTACTCATTCTAATTCAATTTCAATGAGGGTTTACTCGTGCTTAATGTTCAATGAGGATTTACTAATGTACCATATTCAATGGGCCTTGGCTCATGCTAATTCAATGTTAAGTGTTGTTTCCACATTTCCATGTTGTGATTATCATGTTTTATCTTGCCTTTATGTTCATGTTTCTATTGTTCTCTATTTATATGACTAATTTATAACATGTATTTTACTTCACATGTTATTCCATGTGGATTCCCTTACTGGGATTTATAGATCACCCCTTTCTTATGCATGTCCTCAGGTTATCCCATGCATTGCTAAGTACGAAGGAATGTAGTGGTCATGTAAAGGAAGCTTTCAATAAAGTTGTTGTATTTCATGTTTCAAGTTTTTCTATAATGATTCTAATCCCCAGAGTCACTAAACCTCTCGATCTTCTTTGTTTTATCAAGTGATGTTTTATGTAATAAATCATGTTTAAGTTTGTAATAAAAGCAGGGTTGTCATACAACATGACTATTATGGTTTGAATATTCTGTTATTATTGTCCATCAGTTTGAGGGTTGTAGGTAGTGCTCAAAAAAAGTTCAGTATCAAGGGATTTCTGAAGACATTTCCAGAAAATAGATGTAAAATGAGGATCACGTTCAGAAAAAATGGATAGAAGTACTCCATTAAGTATTACAACTTCATTACTATATATTGTTGCTAAACATTCAAGTGGTAAATCATATCTTATAGAATGAAAATGTGTTGACTTGGTAAGACCATGAACAATGACCCAGATTGAATCATTCCTTCTAGGAGTCATTGGAATCCCCATGACATAGTCCTTGATAATATCACCACATTTTCAGTTAGGTATGGGAATATGTTTCATGACTCCCCAATGATATTGTCTTCCATCTGTCACTTTTTGTCAAACCATACAACTCTACAAAAAATCAGAAACCTCTCTCTTCATGTGGTCCCACAAAAAATGATCTTTCAAATATCTATATATCTTAGTGTAACCATGGTTTATAGAGAAATTGGAGTCATGGGTATCATATAACAATTCCATTTTTAGATTAGGTATATCATAAACACAATGTCTCTTAAAAAATTTCAAATTCCCATCTTCATATATGAGGTCTATCAATATCCCATCACTCACAGCATCAATTTTCTTTTGAAACTCTTCATCATCAGCCTGATAACTTTTTACCCTTTCTATTAAAGATTTTTTGGAAACCATTTGAAAATATATCGATGTTTCACCTTCCCTTATTATTCCAATTTCCATTTTTTACTATATCCATGTACATAGGATACCTTTAAAATATCATCTTACTCAGAACTCCATGATCCTTTCTTGTCAATGCATCAAACACTTTAATTTCGTTCCCTGAGACATAGTTTATAGAGAAATCATAATCTTTTACTAGTTCAAGCCACCACCATTGCCTCATGTTGAGTTCCTTTTGTGATAAAATATACTTCATACTATTGTGATTAGTATATATCTCACGTTTTTACCATAGTGATAGTGTCTCCATATCTTCAAAGTAATTATTACAGCTGCTAACTCGTGACCATGAGTAGGATAGTTGTTTCTTTAATTTTAGATATTGTGATGCATAAGCAACAACTCTATCATTCTGCACAAGGGGACAACCAATTCCTTCATTTGAAGCATCACTTTAAATAACCAACCAATCATTCCCTGATGGTAAAGTCAATATAGGATCACTGACTAATAATCTCTCTAATTCATCAAAACATTCTTCACATTCTTTTGTCCAAACAAGTTTAACCCCTTTACGAGTGAGCTTGGTTAATGGGTTTTCTAATCGGGAAAAATTCGGGAAGAAATGTCGATATTAATCTACTAAACCAACAAAACAATGTACCCCATTTATACATGTCGATGCTAGACATTATTAGATTACCTCTATATTAGAAGGATCACCAGAGATTCTATCCATTGAGATAACAAGTCCATGAAAAGAAATCCCCTGATGAAAGAATTTACACATCTAAACTTCCCATATAATTCATTTCTTCTAAGACCCTTTAGGATAATGCGCAAGTTATTTTCATGATCTTCGTAGATTTTTGAGTATACCAAGATATCATCAAAAAATAAAACTAAAAATTCATCATTACATTCCTTGAAAACTATCTTCATTAGATCCATGAAAACATTGGGTGCATTAGTCATCCCAAAAGAAATTATGGTAAACTCGTAATGCCCATACCTAGTTTAAAATTCTATTTTCGGATTGTCTTCCTTAGTCACACAAAACTGTTGATATCCAGATCATAGGTGAATCATTGAAAAATAGTGAGCTCCATGAATTTGGTCGGATAATGCATCAATGTGAGGTAGGGGATACTTGTTCTTTATTGTTATGGATTTTATCTCCCTATAGTCAATGCACAACCTCATAGATCCATCTTTCTTCTTAACAAAAAGAGTAGGGGATCCCCATGGGAAAACACTAGGGAGAATAAATCCTTTATTACTCAATTCATCTAGGTATTTCTTTAGTTCCACTAATTCCATAGTTACCATTTTATAAGGGGTATTTGATGTGGGCCTTGAACCAGAAATTATGTTAATAGAAAACCCAATTTCTCGTTATGGCGGATATCTAGGTAAATACTCTAGAAACACATAAACATAATCTTGTGCAATAGGTATAAACTCTATTTTAACATTCATTTCTTCATACACAATTATTTCAAACTCTTCTTCCCCAATAATTGAATTTAGTAGTGCTATTGGGTGTGAATCTAGATAAGAATCAGATGGTGACATTTCTGCTCTAATGATAAGGTACTCCTTATCATCATTGAGAATTGTAACCTCCTTCTTCTTACAATAAAAATTCACATCATGGTCTGAAATCAAATCCATAATGAGGATTATATCAAATTCAATCATTGGTATGACGATTAGATAAGAAGATAAATATATTTTATATGCTTTAATGGTTACTGATTCAAAAAACATTATTTCAATGATAACTCCCTTGGGATTTTTTACTGACAACTCCCTTGTTAAATAAAATTGTAAACATCTAATTTTCTTATCAAAATGGAATGATATGAAATAATGCGATGATCCATAATCAAATAAAGAATTGGGTAAACTTGAGGAAACCATTAAACTACCAACCATCATGTATTTCTAAACTTCAACATCAGCAGTAGTGATGACAGAAGCTTAACCTTTAATCCTTGGCCTTCTCTGAGTTATTTTTCTCTTATGCTTAGGGAATTCATTTTCCTAATGTCCCATATCCATAAAATTGTATTATTTAACATTGGTAGCTTATTTATTCCCCTTACAATCACGAGAATGATGTCCTTTTTGTCCACATTTGTAGTATACTCATTTTCCACTTAGACAGGCACCAGGGTGCTTCCATCCACAATTATTATTTGGTAGAAATTCAAATCTTCCCTTCTTCCCTGTTTTCTTATTTCCTCTACAAATGAGTTTTTTAGATCTCTTCTTCTCTTGATTTCATTTAAAGTCATAAGACTTAGAGAATTCATTTTATATCTTTATAGAAGATGAGAAAATATCTTCATACCCTGAGAAGGATTTCAAGACTAATACTGAACAGAGAAATGGATTTAACCCATAAAAGGAAAACTCAATCTTACATCTTGGGTTATGTATATAATCTGCATCATTCCATGCTAACAGTGTAATGTTAGCTGCATACATTGCGAAATTCTTATACTCCTTTTGTCTCCGACTCAATAATTGCCTTTCAATATCCGCTCGATGGTCACGAGGAATGTATTTTTCTAATAAATAATCATTAATCTCCATCCATTCCATACTTGATACTTCTTAATCCTACTTTTTTGTTTTGGATTAATGACCAACATTGATCTGCATCTCCTGTGAGGTGATAAACTTCCATGAAAAGTTTTTTCATTTCGCTACTCCCCAAATCATGAAATATTTTCTCCAAGGAATTTATCCATTTCCTAGATACTAATAGATTTGTACTCCCATTGAATGTTGGAGGTTGTTTTCTCATAATGTGGTCTAACATTGATCCTCCACATTGTGGATCTGGGTTCTCTATACGGGTAAGGTTATTATTCAAAACCTGAGTGAGTTGTCCCAGTATGGTGATAAGCTGATCGACACTACATGCATCACCAACTACACTATAATTATATTGTGTAAGAGAGAAATCCCTACATGGATTCCATGGTTAGATATGGTTTCTATTCCTTCCTCTAGGTTCCATTTCTAAATAATAGAGTACACTGGATTATTTCATGAATCAAAATACATAATTCAAAACATGTAAAACAGTTAACATATATTGAAAAGTTTATAGATATAATCTATAATCATAAAAATGTTTTCATTGATGAAGTATATACTCATAAAACTTTCATAATGGTTTTTAATGAAAATGATAATATTCTTAATAATATCCCTCGAGAGTGTCGTAACCAAGAGTGAAGCAAGGCCCATTGTCGTGCACCATGATACCCTAGGTCAAGCCCAAAACACCTTGTCAATGTTTTCGATGCTTAGGTACATCTGTGCCAGAGCCACCTTTACCTACCCCGTACCTATACAGAGATTTATTTCTTTGAAAATACACAAAATCTCTACATTAAAAAATTCTAGAGTGTTCTTCTATACTAATCCTCATAATCTATCTTAGGGTAACATTCTCTAATCAGAGTTTTTCTAAATATTTTTTCGGAGGATTGTACTAAACGTCCTTTGATACCAACTATAACACCCCGAACCAGCTACCTAGAGTTTGTGCATTAGTAAATATCACGGGAATGATCACAAGGGATCAAATCCCAAAATACTGATTAGTTTAGTAGCCTTGGAAGTATTAGATAAATTCTAATGTTTTATATAATATCATGAAATAAAAACATCAACTACATTTTCTCCCCATTGACCACAATTATATCACTATCCTATTCATACAGGTCAAGTTTAAAATATTTCTTCACATCCAGGAAAAAATAAAACATTGAAAGAGGTGATCTCAGATGCTCAGTAAGGATAACAATATAGCACAAACATTCACAAATAAGCATAAAAAATTAAGGCAATGTATAAGACTAAAAAAAAATAATCTTAACGATAAAATTATGAATAATATGGTCAATTTAAATCAAATAATTCCATTTACTTATTCACATGGATATTTTTATAGTTGAATAATCACACACAATATCAATATCCAATTTTATAATGATGGAATGCATAATGCCAGACTTAATAACCACATAGTCAAGGCCTTGTGCCAAGACAATAAATAATATATTGTGAAGGACATGTGCCGAGACACTATTTTTTCACATGAGACATACCAATGCATCAGTGAGCTATAGTGGGCTCCACCCATCAGTTACTAATTCCAAATCGTTCCTAATATGAAAAGGTTTAGACATAACATAAACATTATTAATAAAAATAGCATACGACATGTCAATACATTATCCATAAACCAAGAATTCTATAAAAATATAACATCCACAATCATGCATATCAAAAATCCTTCAATACAATATATATTTTCTGTATCATAATAAGTCATCTTCAAACACGCTTAAAATCCATCACAGGATGTTGACATAGATGAAATCAAAACCCTTTTAGAGAAATATCACATTCTATTTTGAAATAATTTTAAAGTAATATAATTATAAAAGAAAACATTTATTTTGAAAATATTCTTAAAATATTTTATGTGAAGCTTCGATGATGTTATAATGGCATAAAATAGTTGCACATGCCATATAAGATAAAAAAATACATTCTTACCTTAATTTTGTCGAAAATGTCATAAAGTTATTTGTTTGGAAAATGAATGAAAGATTCCTTTTAAAACATTATGGTCAAATAATGGTATAAATTACATTAACCCATAGTCTAGTAAATAGTACAAAAAATTTGAATTACATAATTAAGAAAACAAGGATGTGGATGATAAAGTGGTCCCAGTAGATACTTATGTATTAAAAACTTTGGATAATAAAGAGATTGTTAAATTAACCATTACATAGTACTTTTCCTTGGTCGAGGGTACTTTAACCACATTTATAATAGTAAAATCGTTGTTATTAAATTATACAATAACTATATACATAAATATGATACCATATATGATCCACTAATACTACTTTGTTAATAATATTTTAGTAATCTCAACGTTTCGGGTGTTATCTAATCAGTTTTCTATTATAAGCTCAATTATGTAAGCCATGTTTGATATGTATAGGATGTATATTAATCATATATAGAATTATATTATCTTCTTAAAAATTATTTTTAATCATAAAATAAAAATTATTCTTGAATTATTATGATGGGGAATGAATTTCATCGCGTTCGTGGAGATGATAATCTGTACGTACGCACGAGTGATGATATCCTTATATCGGTGGTTAAATAGTATGTAATTTGATGGTATATCATATATAATGAATTATTAACATGTTAAATTTATTATTTACATCATTGATACTCATTATTATACCCATCCAAAACATTGAAGTGGTTGAATAACAAACTACACCATGACGTGGAGACAGTAAGCTGTATGTACGCACGAATGATGAATTTGTTATTCATATGATTGATAGAATAAACATTATGGGAGTACCATTTTTATAATAACATCACAGTATAGAGAATATACTGGAGTTATTATTTTATAATGTAAACAACATAGAAATAAGAAGTTGAAAAATAAAAGAACATGCAAGAGGTGATGAAATATTACCTCTTCTTTGGGTTCTTCTTTTTATTTGATCAAAATGGATTCTTAAGATGGATTTTTGACAAAAATAAGGCCTCTAGGATTAAGGGAGGAAATTTGGGAGGATATACTGGTAGGGTTGGGCCGAGCCAAATGGCTTTGGAAGTGTGAAATTAAGTGATGTAGAAGTAGCGTTTTATAAGAGAGGTGAGGGTCACTTTAGGAAAAGATTGAAATATTATTTTATAATAAAATAATTTTGTGTTTATAATGGATAAAAATGATTTATTTGTAGTATAAGGTGTACATGGGTCGAAAACCTCTCAACCAATAGGTTTTATACAGGTTTATGTTACCATATTAACCTTATCTTTTAGATTTAACTGTTATTTAAATAGTTTGACATTTACCATGTCTCTTTGAATTTTTATATAATATGGTTAATAAACATACAATAAAAAAGCCATGAGAACCACAAGTGGTTAATTATTAATATATATAACCCTATCTAAGACCTTTGGATGATCCTTATTTTTTTTATATTATATCATTTAATAATATAATATTTTTTTGAAAAACTCAATTATGTCAATTTTGAAACTATTTTGTATTTGGATTTTGTCAAAATCATAAAAGTGTGATTGCTTCGAAGAAAAATTATTGAATCAACCCTAAAATGTCATGTTAGCCTATAAAATTAGTTGAATTTATTAAAAGTCTCAAAATACATTTATTTTGATATTTATAATATCAATTATTTTAATCATTCATTAATAATGTCTAAAAATTAAGAATAAAATACCATTATGTATGAAATCTTTTCAGATTTTTAATAAATATTTATAGTCTAATTTATCTTTTATATAATCCTATGTTAACAAAATTTATAGTTATTAAACATTGAATTTAACTCTTTTAACTATTCTTTAAATAAAATTATAATAAATGTCCTAATCTAAACCAAGTGGTCCAAAAGGATTATATTTTTTCCCTAATTTTTTGTCTAATTACACTTGTAAAATAGAATTTGGAAATGTTTTATTATAATAATAATATCATTTTTACCTTTAATTACACTATTATCTTTTAACTATGGTAAATAAAAGTTATAAGTTATTATTCAAAAAAACTTCTTTCATCTTATTGAAACAAAATTTACATACTAATATCAACTGTGTCATTAGGATTTTTTTAAATTCAATTCATAGAAGTGTTAAAATTAGGTTTTATAAAAATTATCAAATTCTCATAGGTGGTGTGTAAAAGATGGTAAAAAGTTCAACAAAATATTTACATTTCTAAATTTATTATAAACTCAATCCCATTAAGTACATTGAACATATATAGGTATTATTTATCTATTTTTACCTAAATTAAATTTAAATAAAATGAATAATTATTTAAATAAAAATCCTATTTTAACCAATAACACAATGTTTTTCACTATTTATCAAAAATTGAATGTTTTCTGAAAAATACCAAAAAATCACCCTAAGATAATTTTGATAGTCCGAATTCATAAATGAAGTCCATTTTAAAAAATAAAATTTTTAAAATTTCAAAAAGTTTGTATTACTAGTTATAAAGTCTAGTTTGATTGGTCGTAGTGTGTTAGAATATCGGAGTTGCGTACAATACATGCCATTGCATTATTTAAAGGGAAACGTACCGTGGATGCTTGGGGTGTTATAGTTGGGGTTTTCCTATTGGCCTCTCAAAATTTTTATTCTATCCTCTTGAATCCTATAATTAATGAAATTGATAATGTGAATATATAAAAAAAAATTGTTCCCTTATCTATTCATGACATACATACCATGTATTTAGGCCACAAAACATGCATACTCTTTTATTCCAAGGATATGATCCTCTAACACCATTCATTATTTCATGTGTTCTGGTGGTACTCTCTCTATTTTTAAAGGTTATATTTTTCTATACTATCTTCATATTCTATTGTCTCAGACATTCATATGTTATGATGCACTCATTTCATAACCCATATATCCATTTCAATGAAAATATACTTGTTATTACATATTTTTTCATAGTATCTAATTGTAATGAATTGGTATGGAATCATATTATTTTCCACATTAATAAATTGGTATGAATATTTTTTAATATTTTATGATACTCATCTAAGATACCAAAATTAATTAATTCAAATGTATCCCCTTGGAATCCTAAATTAAATGAGTTATGATAATCCCCCTATAAATCCCAAATCCTGGAAATAATATTCTATACATAGAAAATTTCTGTTGGGGATTGTGGTTCTCAAAACATGGCCTTATAAGGTACAACTAAATTTTCCATACATTAAACACATATATTGATTATATTGTTATATTTTTTTTGAACTAATTCTTTAATGTATATCCACGATCTATATATTGTTTCCTATTGTATAGTTTTACAAATTAAAATCAAGCATTCTCCAATATAATTGTATATTAATGGAACAATTATATATTTTTATTATATGCGTACTATATATGAAAAGGTACACGTTACAATGAAAAACATGTGTCTTGATTTATATCCATATGAGATATATAAATACATACAAACTATAAGGCATGGGAATATATGTAATATAAACTTTCCACCATGTGCCTAATGTTGAAACCCTTACATATTCATGATAGGTAATATACCTTAAATATATGTTATGACATTATATATATAGAACAATATCACATATACTTGATACTACCATCAATCATCATCTAGTTCTAATCCTATATCATAATTTAAATTCCCCTATTTTAGAATAATTTTGGGAGTTATTCTTTTTTTATATGATACATAGTGATATCGAGAACTCTTTTATTAGATCTAGATATAAATTCCACATTGATTAACCACCCTCATCATCTTAGTGTTTGGACCAATAATTTTTTTGTTTTCCTCTGTCAAAAATAGTCTAGGTTGTAAATATCCATTGATTGTTTATTCTTATTAGAGAAACTAAATTAATGGCGTTTGTTATTTTTCATAGGAAAGTGAGCACAATGAGACATGATTCTCTTTTGAGTGGCTAAAAAACTACATTTGAGATTTTATGCATTATAGTAAAAAATCCTAAATTCATGAATATACATCATTAAAAAAATAATTTATTTAATATTATATTCTTTTAAATACAAATGAATTGCTTATAGATTGTCTCTTATGGTTCCTAAACACCATGAGTTGATATTATCCTCATAATGGGAAATATCATTGATTTGAAATCATCCTCTTATTGAACATCCTATAATTGTTGAGTTATCTATAGAATCCTACAAAATATAAATGTAATGATTAAAAGTGACATATATTTATTCAAAATTATATTCTATAACAAATTCAATTCTAATAGGGGTAAAAATATTCACTGGAAAATGTGTTCCACTAACATTTCCACTGAAGCTAGGACAAAATCATCACATAGATAAGACAACTCCAGTGTTGGCTGAAATGTATCACTATATATAAAAATATAAAATTTATATAACCATGTGATTCATGATTCTACACTCAATAATTGATGAATATTTATAAAAATTAATTCCCAATCAAGTGGGGTGATAGTGATATCCTCCCAGTTTGATTAAGATATTTAATTCATAAGTTACAAATGCAATTTGTTATCAAATAAGTATAAAAAAATTATAAGTATAACATAGACACAATTTTTCTCCTAATGTAAATAATATTAGGGAACAAGGTATCCCCTTGTGTGGTTTGTAACACACTATGAATTTATAAAATATTTATCTAAAACAAATTTAATTTCTTCGATATGTTGCATTACAAACATCATCATCTTTTAACGAAATGAAACATACTAATAATATCATTATTTAATCATTTAATAAAAGGACCCAACCATAAAGAATTACATAATATTTAATTAAATGAATAATTTACAATGAGGATCTTGGAAGGATTAGAGTTTTAGATAATTAGGCCATAATTATTAAATTACATCTCAAGAATTACAAAGTATAAAATTCTACACAGTTTCTATTTAAAAAAAAACTCCAGAAAAAAGAGAGTCATGTCTAGTTCCATGTTTTAGACAACATGCCTTTCCCTTTATCCCATTGTTGAGTCTATTCATCCTTATGTCATGTAGAATACATTTAAAAACATGGGATGAGCATAAAAAGAACGGTAAAGGTTATATGATGAATAAAGATAACATTAGAACATAAATTAATTCCAAGAATAAGTACATTACTCATGAAATCATATGATATTTGAATAACACATAGAAATCAGAAATCATATAGGTAACTTATGGCATCCATAACATGCTTACATTGTAGATTTCACAACTACGTAGGGAGTTACATTTGGAATACTCATCACAATATATTACATAAATAACTTAGGAGAAACATTCATGTTTACCTCCATCACATTACCCAATTCATTAGAGAGCTGTGTCGGACTCACCCGCCCTGGTTTTATCATGGAACCACCCGTATACGTAAAAAAATCCCAAGAACCAAAACATATTCATAACACATAAAACAAACGTAAGGGTAAGATACAATTTCCATATTTCAATGACAATATATCTTTTAAATATATTAAGATAAAAAATCTATTACCAAAACAAATTTCAATACCAAAATACATAACAAATTATATGGTATTTATTTTCAATAAGAAACGTTATGGCTTGTTAAGGATTCCATAGATAAAATAAAACTCATAGCGGTGGATTATGTCATTATCATTGCTAATGTTAAAAAGAAAATTACTTTTATTCATTAGTAAAATGGTTCATAAAAATAACATTCCATTTGAATGAAATGAATCGTCAAAGGATCTTATACAATGCATAAAAAAGTCATATATAAAACAAAATACGCCTTAATGAAATGATATTGAGACGAAGTTGCTTCCCTCGTGTCCAACATGACTTGATCATTCTTTAATCTATTGAATAATAAACAAATGATAATTTATAATATCATAGGAAAAATTTTAATGTTTATTATTCTATTTATATCAATTATTACCTTGCTATAACAATTAATTATTTATTTTAGTTCACATCGTACGTTTTGTCGATGTTCGGAACCTGAGTTAAAAATGAACTTGTTATAATAAATAATTATACATGTGGTCAATATTCCATAAACTACATAATTATATTCATGTTTTAGATATCATTTATATCATATATATTCAGTATTTATATTTATTTATAATAATACAAAACATTTGGAGCTATGAAATGAAATGCACCGTTCATGGAGATTGTAAGCCGTACGTATGCATGAACGCTACTTTCATTTCTATTTCATATTTATGAAAAAAAAATGTAATAATAAAAATTTATATTATAATTCCAGTATAATGTCATTTATAAATTCACTAACTCCATCCTTTATACGTTCCACGTATGGAATGAATGGGTCATATCGATTTGAGAGGGTAGTAGTCTGCACTCCCTCTAATGAAATTAGTGTATTTACCTATTATGGAAAGAATAAAGGTATTCTATAAATGAAAAACATATAAGTATATAACAAATATAAATATAATATATACAACATTTAAATATAGGTCCAGTTTAATTTCCACCAAAAGAGGTTGTATCAGAAGATTGAACAATCATTATTTCGTGAGGCAGTAGTTCATCGTCCATAGAAACAGTATGTTCTATAGCCATTAGATGGAGGTTTGTGTAAGTGTATTTAAAATCCTTCAAATAAATAATGTGTATATTGAGAGTAATGGTTTTGTTATAAAACTAGTGAATAAAAATATTTTAGGTGGTTGGAGAAGTAAAATATTAGAAAATAACCAAAAAGAAGATGTTACCTTTAAATCGGGTATCACCTTTTGGTTTGAACCTAAATGTTTTCTTGAATTGCCTTATGCCTAAGGAAAGGCTTCATGAAGGAGGAAAGAGATGTAGAGTGATTAATTGGGTAGATGTTGGATGAGACAAGGGGCGTAATAAGTGTGAGGAATGAGTTGGAATTTGGGGATTTTTATAAGGAGGATGAGGGGCTCTTTAGGAATGTGTGAAAATATTATATTATTATATAATGATTTTATTTTTCAAATGTTCCAAAACTCATTAAAGTATAAGATAAGATGACTCATGTTATAAATAAAATCATCCAATAAGAATTATAATGGTTTTTTATGTTGTTTGAATCTTTATAATCATATTTATTTAAATCATTTATTAATGAGGTGAAAACACCATCAATATTGTGATGTAAATATTTTTATTTATTGGATATATTAAACTTATAAAAAAATATAATTATATAGGAAATATTTTTATATTTCATATGAGTATTTATAGCTGAATATATAACTTATATAACCCCCTGTAAAAATTTATTTACTAAAAGATACGTGTTTATGTCATTTGTGTCTTTACATTAAATTAATTAATATAAAGTGTCATTGTAAATCTCATGTGGGTCCATTGGGTCCCAAAATAGACCTAAGGATTACCGTGGTCAAAATGGTTTCAAGCAATTGGCTTAGAACACATGTTAGTGAATTTTTATATTATTATAATATTATTTATTTACCATTATTTAACAGATTTACCCATTAACCATGGTAAATAAAATATTTATAGAAGTAAATATTCAAAAATTTTAAAAATAACAGATATATATTTACGTAGTTTGGACCTCTGAATTCCAAATATAAGATCCATTTTTAAAAATTCAAAACATAGAAGTGGATGAAATTAAATTAAAATTAATTCCAGCTGTCATATAAAAAATCATGTTTTAATGAAATAATAACTATCAAATGATTGACACTTATTTATGTCCAATTTTAAAGTGGAATTACTTACAATGAAAAAAATGAAGATAATTGGTAAAAAATAATATAAATAAAATTTAATAAAATTTAAAAGATAATCTAACCTTATAAATAAATTATATTAAAAGGAAGTTTTGAATTAAAATACAGTATTTTCACTATTCATAAAAAATGAACATTATCAGAAAAATACAAAAAATTTACCCAATGTATATTTTGATGCCTCGATTTTAAGGAAAACTTTTATTTTGATAAAAAAAAAGTTTAAAAAATTATATTTAATGTGGGTTCTCCATTAAAATATGGATAATCAACCTTTTAATGAATATTAGAGTATATTTTTTCTTAAAATAATATTCTATCTTATTTTAAGCTTAAATATTTTATTGGATAATTTTAAAAACTTTTAAAAAACATTTATATTCATATTGTAGTTATTTCTATCCATTCCTGCCAATATAATGACTAGGTGTTAACTACCATTTAAAATAATATTATTTTATTAATTTTTTATATGACCCAACGTTGTGTGAAACATAAGATTTCAAAGAACCCAGTTGTTGTGTATCAGTTATGCTATCGAACATAGCATCCCTTTTCAAATAAAATTAATATTTAAATAAAAAACATTAATAAATATGAAAATGTCTTATACATTATTTTCCTGGGATGTTACATCCTTACCACCTTTTGGAAATTGGTTCCTTGCCATTTTATTCACTTATCAAATAAATGGGGGTATTTATCCCTTATAGAATTTTTAGATTCCCACCTAGCCTCTTCAACCATATGGTTTTTACCCAATAACGTTACCTGATAAATCAACATATTCCACCACACTTTCTCTATTCTATCCAAAATATGTACTTTTTTTCCCTCATAAGAAAAATTCTCTTCCAACAGAACTACCTCTGGTCTCAAAACACGAGATGGATCCAGAATATACATTCTCAACATTGAAACATGAAAAACATTGTGTACTTGGGATATACTTGGAGGTAAATCCACTCTGTATGTAACTGATCCAACTTTCTCCAGGATTTCAAAAGTTCCATTGAACCTCAGAATAAACTTTCCCTTCTTACCAAAACACATCACACATTTCCATGGTGAAACATGGAGAAAGACATGATTACCTACCTCAAAAGAAATATTCTGTATCTGGTTATCCACATAACTTTATGCCCAGTCTGAGCTGTTCTCTTGTGCTTCTAAATCAACAAAACACTTTGTACAATATCTTCTTCCAACTCTGGTCCCATCAACTTCCTTTCTCCAACATCATCCCAAAAGATGGAGTTCGACACCGCATCCCATATAATTCCTCAGATCGATCCATCTGTACATTACAATGAAAAATGCTATTACATAAATTTCAACCAAAGAAAGATGTTGTTTCCAAAATGTAATGCCCCGAGATTTTATGAAAAATATTCATTTAATTTCATTAATGTCTTGTGTTGTATGCTACACCAAGATTACCTTGCACTATACACAACACCGTATTAGCTTGCAGTATACGCAACACTATTCTTGGATCGTGTTACACATAATTTTGATAATAGTTATTCTACGAAACATTGAGTATATATATATATTAAATGTATAAATGAAATATGGTTGGATTCTGTTATACAAAACAATGAAGGATTCTTCATAAAACGCAACCCTGACTTGGCTTACATTACATGGAATCACGATCTTCCTCGATAGCGTGTGTCGTACGCAATACCGGGTTTTACTAAACAACGATATATTATTATAATATTATTATGAACTAGACGTTATGAATAGTATTAACTCAATTTTGAATTTTATAACATTATTATTCATCTTACACATTTTCTAGAATATGGTATAAGAACAAAATAAAATTTTCAGGTAAAATAACTATTTTTCAAAAAATGCAGTTTTGCCGCCTTTTGATGGCGCACCCACTTTAAATATAGTTTTCGACATGTTTATAAGTTCAATTTGACAAAATAAAATTCTTATTTGGAATCAATAAATAAAAATTTACTTTGGATAAATTTTTAATATTATTCTGGTAACTTTCATATTTTGATGAATAGTAAAAACACGCTATATTTTAATTAAAAACAGCTTTTTTCATCGCAATAATTTATATGGTTAAATTATAATATTGAATGGTTTTAAAGAATAAATAGAATATATTTTTACCATTTAATATAATTTATGTCATTAGCATCAATTTTACATTAAATTCCTATGTTAAATCAATTCAATCTTATGTAATGTTTTAAAGAAAAATCCATTTTATTTCGATAACGGGATTAATTCTAATTTAATTTCTGAAACTTTTTTGTATTGAATTTGGAAAAATGGATTCCATATTTGGAATCAGTGGTTCCAAATTATGTTAATAATCTACTTTTTATTTTTGGGAATTATGAATAGTAACTACGGTAATTTTTATTTACCATAGTTAAAGGTAAATCAGGTAATTAATGATAAATATAATATTATAAAATTACCCTAAAACATGATAAAATTCTATTGGATGGATATAAGTAGACCCACATAACCTAAGGGTCGGATTAGATTCATTTTATGGACTTTTGAACATGAAAATAATTTAATTATTATTAAAACCAAAGAAAGTGACAACATGTCACTCTCTTAAATCTTATAAGTATAATAATTTTAATTTAGTGATAAACATCATAAATCTTTGAAATCGAATAGTCTCTAGAGAGATAATTAAATTATCTACATCATGATAATTTATTTATAATTTTTAGGGATTAAATAATTTTCATTAATGGTGATACATTAATGATGCAGAAATTATTTATTAAGTGAAAAATCAGTAATATAGTTTTTATTGAAATAATAATACCCATTAAAAGGCCAACAAACCTGACCAAATATTATTGGTAGTGTATATCTACAACTTAATCATCCAATTAACTAATATATAACCGTTTGGAGGCTTATAAAAGTGATTATGACACTTATATTATTTTATTTTAAATGATGCCAAAGTTGTCACCTTCATAATTTAATAAATATAACAATTTAACTATTATGATTTTAAGATGATAAATACGAGTAAAAGTTTTATTGTGAAATTTAATAGATTTATATTCATTATAGGATTTTATTTTTAATTTTTATGAAACAAATAAGTACATTAAATAATTATACAAAAATGTTGTAGTAATTATTTTATTAAGAGATAAACCAAATAAATGGTTTTAAAAATAATAAAATAATTTATATATGAAATATTTAATGTTCTCCACTAATGTTATAGATACATATTTCCTTTTATGAATCTATTAAAGCTTTTTGTTAGAACATATCTTCTGTATATAGTTTATTTAAATTCAAATAAATGAATAGTGTCAAAATTGACACTATTGTTATTTTATACAAATAACATATTATAAAATTGTTTAAAAATCACAAAAATATTTAAAAAATATAAATATAAATATATATGGTATATAATGTTATAAAGTATCCAATTATGGACAAATTAAAACAAATAAGTAATTATTTGTTATAATTTAAAATTTATAATGTTATTAGCACAAATAAAATAAAATTGATTAAATAAGGATACATCATGTTGATAATGTTAAAAATAAATTCCTAACATGTCTAAATTTTATTGGTTGATGATATTAAAACCCTATCTAATATAATATTCGAATATGAGTCATTTTTGAGGTTTTTAAGTGGGGTTAGATTTATTATAAATAAATATTTTTAAGATTTCCAAAGGTGCCCCTCTCCTCCCTTATAAAAGGGTATCTCCTCCCTCCCTTCCTCACACCAATTTGTGACTTCATGATCGGCCAAAACCTCAAAAAGTTTCTTCTCTACTTCCCTAGAAACATCCTTGAGGTCCTGGTCTTCTTCAAAGACCAATTTTAGTTCCCTAAGTGGAGGTCTTAAAGAGGCGCTTCAAAGAAGAGGTAATGTCCATTACCGATTATTTCAAATTTATTTCTTCTTCTACTTATTCTTCATTAGTTGTTTCATTATGAAATAATAACATCAGTATCACTCATATAATGATATGTTATCATAAGTATGAAACAACCCTATTTTACCATCTATCCATCCTACGGAAAACGAAATCCTCGCGCGTGCGTACGTACGGAATATCGTCTCCACGCCGTGGTGTAATTTGTTTTTCCAACACCACCTTACTTGGATGGGTATAATGGTGTAAAGAATAACTATACATTGTTATTATAAAATCATACTTATTATGATATATTGTATCATCCTATCCAATTCAATTCAATAATTATGGGAACGATATCATCGCTCGTGCGTACGTACGGACTACAGTCTCCACGACGCGATGAGATTAATTCTCCATGTTAACCATTTAAAAATGATTATAAAGTATATATAAGAAATAATAATGAAATATATGAAATTATAAAGCTACTGGATATATATATATATATATATGTATGTCATCTACTTAATTCCATTTAACTCAATAAGGAAACGCAAACAGCGTTCATGCGTACGTACGACCTACCGTCTCCATGAACGGTGTATTTCTTTCCATTTATAGATCTATTATTTATATGTATATTCTGAATATATATTATATATAAATCATATTTTATATTCTGGAATTTAGTAATCATGATCTTTGTAATCATATGAATAATTACAAGTCAAAACACTGACAACAAATGAAACGATTTTACCCAAAACACTCTTTAACATGGAATTTACAAAAGAACGGGTATTATAAAGTCATAAGTAAACCATATGTGATATCATAACAATTAATATGATTCTGTAATAATTCAATGAAATTATTTAAATCATTATACATGAGGTTCGGATACATACGAATCGTATCGAACATAAGGTAAGGGATAATTTTGCAAATCTCATTTTTATCCGAGATTTCTTATTCGTAAGTATTTACTGGGGTTATTTATATCATCCATGTCCATGTTTTACAAAAGTGTTTTCATGTATAATTAATGTCCTTCTTATTAATTATTGACTTTTACTACATGGTATGTAAGGAATCATTCTTTTGTTTACGTTACGAGGTACCTTTTTGACTTTTCCGACAAAAGTACGAGGAGAATGTTATTTTTAACTTATATGGCGTGAACAGATTTTTATGGTTTCATAATGCCTCATTTTCATGAATATTAATCTACATTATTTTATGACTATTTTCAACAAAATAATTTTATTTTAAAAGATCATGGAATTTTTTTAAAAGAAAATGATTTTGACGAAGAAAGGATATTTTCCTCATGAATTCATTTCAAATGTTTTATCAAAACCATTTTCCATCTAAGATGACATTATTTGATATGTGTATGTTTCATGTTTAATGTCTCTATGATTTAAATGGTTCGCTTTTTATGATGAAATGACCATTTGTTTTATATGGAATATGAAATGATGGGATGATGTTTATGGAACCCATTTTATTCTTTGGGTTATGATGAATGTTTTATGTTTATTTTGTGGCAGAAGTAAGAATGATTTCATAATGAGATGGGTGGGACCTATATCTCCCTCCAATGCATTGGGTAATGATTTTATAGCTCATGATATAGACATGGCTGGAACGGAAAGTTAAATTGGTTCATTAATACAGGACTGGAACGAGGAGTGAACTTGATTCAGAAAGGGACTTTGTCCACTAAGATGGTATTGGCAGTAAAGCCTTGGCTAATATGAAAATCATATAATGTGCTTAATGGTTTCCACAATTACATGATTCATGCTATTTTATCATTATTAATGTTTCTTTATGATCTATTCCTTACGTACTTCCATGTTTTATGACATGGCTCAAGCTGTTGATGTTTAAACATTATGTTCATGTTTTTATGTTCAAATGTGTATGGTATGTTTTATTTTATCCATGCATACCCTTAATGAGAATTTGAGCTCACGCATTTTATGTTTTCTTTTCCCTAGGATATAAAGAAAGGTTTTAGGTAAGAAAAAAAGGGGAATATCTTTATGGGAGATGTTGTCTATCTTTCACCACGATTAGAATATTACGTTTCACATTTCCAAAAACACTAAACTATTACGGTCCTTGTGTTTCTGTTTTTATTATGTATTAAGTATTACACAAAAGTAATTTAATGTCCATGTACGTTAAGATTCGGGTCTCAACAGTTGGTATCAGAGGGAAGGTTAAGTAAACCATTGTAAACTAGGATGCGAGAACTTTAGTGAGATCCCTAGAGATATTTCTAAGGTATGTCTAGGGATGTCCCTAAGGTTAATTATATGTATAGGTTATAATAATAGAATTATGGTAACCCAAGATTTTAGATATTGAAGTTACTCCCCCTTTATTATATTGTTTTCCATAGGGTAATTTTTACCTCTCACACTATTCTTTTTGGGTTTTAGACGATGGCTAGAACTCGAAGGAATCGTGTTGATCAATGTAATGGACAATGCAATGATTGTCCTCCTGAACAAAAAAATGTTATGGGAGATGGAGTGAAAAATCTTATTTCTATACTTACACAGGCTATGAATCATTCTGGACTTCCAAATGAGCATAGAAGGGAACAATATTTTATTGAGTCCTTCATGAGGCAACGTCCACCTTCTTTAAGTGGGTCTTCTGATCCACTTGTTGCTGAACAATGGATTAGTACGACTGAAAATATATTTTCAGTTCTTCAATGTTCTGAACATGATAAAGTCATCTTAACAGTGTATCGTTTGGAAGGTGATGCTGATCAATGGTGGAATCTTATCAAGAATACGAGGCCAATGGATGAAATTGAGTCCATGGAATGAGACGAGTTCAAGAACTTATTTTTCAATAAGTACTTCCCTCGTATTCTTTGAACAAAGATGGAGAAGGATTTTCTTGAACTAAAGAAAAAGGACGTTGAATCTGTTGGTATATACGAAGCTAATTTTACAAGGCTTGCAAGGTATACATCTGGATTTATCATCTAACCTGAAAGTAAAGTTGATCGATTCTTCAGTGGCTTAAAACCAAATATTTGAAGGGCATTAGCTATAAGGGACTTCAGTAGCTATGAATAAATTGTGCGTTGTGCTATCAAGGTAGAAATGGAAGTTGGTGTTACATATCTATCTCATAATTTTGACAAGAAACGAAAGATGGAGTTCAAGGAGAAATCATAGAATAATGGTGAAAAAAGGATGAATGTTTCTTTATGATCAAAGTGAGGAAAGATGCATGGTGGAGATTGTCATAAAGGTACTATAAAATGTTTTAAGTGTGGAAAAGAAGGTCATCGAGCAGCTGAGTGTCGAAGTAATGGAAAAAGGATTTCTAATGATGTGAATAAAGAAAAGACTGCAGAGAACGCACCACCAACACTTCAATGATTCAAGTGCAAGGAAATGGGGCATTATGCTAATAAATGCCCTAATCCAAGGGTTAGTTATGATCGACATGAGCAACCACTTAAGGAAAAAGACAAAGGGAAGTCACATGCGATCACTATTGGCGATGTTGAATATTAAAACAATGTGGTGGAATGATTAAGTGTTTATGTAATGGGATTCCAAAATAATGTTGTATATAATATCGTGGAATATTGGAATATTTATGTATTGGTATATTGTGGTTTTCAATGGTACCGGTAACCATGGAATGTGATTGAGATATTTTTGGAAAAAAAGAGGATATGCTCATAATGAAAGGAAAATGAGAAAATGAAATGTTTGACCATATTCATGAGCTCATGGCTGATATAAGGAGAGGGTTATACTATGGTTTGAGTCTATAGAATTTTTGGATTTTGGTATGTGGAAAGAGTTAAATTTTGACTGCATTCATGTTTTCACTGAGGTTCAATGGGTATTCATTCTTCAAGAGAATACATGATTAAGGTATTCACATGTTTGTAATTTTACCAACAAGACATATCTTATGATATATGGGGATCAACGATGGTATTAAATATCTGGTAATCGTTTTCACTATATTATGAGAGTGGACTAATGTTTTATGAATAATCCTAAAGATTGGAATAGATTATGTTGGACATAATTTTGTATTGATTAAGGATAGAAGTTTTTTTGATATTATTGATGGGATGTTATAGTAATATAGTTTTAGAAAAAGGACAACCTGCAGGACGGGTGACAGCCCATCGCGTCAAACAAGGCTGTGGGAATCGAACCCACAACCGAAATGCGACTGGCCTTTATCACCTACCACTGGCTTATAGGAAGTCCCTGGTTAGTAGAAACTAGTTTTATTTTATTAAGCAGTATGATATATGAATTATAAGTTCATTTTTGGAACCATATACGATTAATCTAACCATAATATGGACTTATAACTTTTGCTAACATTTTGTTTGAAAGTGATGGAATGACCCATCATTCTATCACATGATCTACTAACACATCACAAATAACAAATTCAACTTCATTTCTTTACGGGATGAAGTGGAAATTGTTCAATTCACGAACAACAGTGAGATTGTACTAAAATCATGTAAGTATTTCTTTTAATTCATCAAATTTATGGAAATGATCTTGAAAACCAAAAATGTTGTCCTGGTTCCCATTAATCCAATGAATCAGATGGTACCTTAGATCATCCCAAATCTATATCTTTGTGATTGTTGGCTTTTTCATAGCCGTGTTCTCTACCACTCTCCCTCAGAACCTGATGGTTAGATTTTTCTTCCATATCCATATTTTAACCTATGTCCTCCTACGTGGAAACCTAGTGATGAGTTAATTTGGGTAACCGTTACATTTCATACATTAGTTTTTAAATCCATGTTTTGGTATTCCTTTTTACGATGTGGGTTTATATTAAACAATATTTCGAGTAATAAACCATTTATAACCCCGACGAATTTCGAGGGAGAAATTCATTTTAAGGGGGGTAGAATGTAACGCACCGAGATTTTATGAAAAATATTCATTTCATTTCATTAATGTCTTGTGTTGTATTCTACACCAAGATTACCTTGCGCTATATGCAACACTGTATTAGCTTGCAGTATATGCAACACTATTCTTGGATCGTGTTACACACAATTTTGATAATAGTTATTCTATGCAACATTGAGTATATATATATATATATTCAATGTATAAATGAAATATGGTTGGATTCTATTATATGAAACAACGAAGGATTCTTTCACAACACGCAACCCTGACTTGGATTTCATTACATGCAATCGCGATCTTCCTAGATAGCGTGTGTTGTACGCAATAGCGGGTTTTACTAAACAATGATATATTATTATAATATTATTATGAACTAGACGTTATGAATAGTATTAACTAAAATTTGAATTTTATAACATTAATATTCATTTTACACATTTTCTAGAACAAGGTATATGAACAAAATAAATTTTTCGGGTAAAATCAGTATTTTTCAAAAGATACAGTTTTGTCGCCTTTTGATGGCGCACCCACATTAAATCTAGTTTTTGATATTTTTATAAGTTAAATTTGATAAAATAAAATTCTTCTTTGGAATCTAGAAATAAAAATTTACTTTGGATAGATTTTTCATATCATTCTGGTAACTTTCATATTTTGATGAATAGTAAAAACACGCTATATTTTAATTAAAAACAACTTTTTTCATCGCAATAATTTATATGGTTAAATTATAATATTGAATGATTTTAAAGTATAAATAGAATATATGTTTACCATTTAATATAATTTATGTCATTATCATTGATTTTACATTAAATTCGTATGTCAAATCAATTCAATCTTTTGCAATGTTTTAAAGAAAAACCCGTTTTCTTTTGACAACGGGATTAATTTTAATTTAATTTCTGCATCTTCTGTGTATTGAATTTGGGAAAATGGATTCCATATTTGGAATCAGTGGGTCCAAATTATGTTAATAAGCTACTTTTTATTTTTGGAAATTACGAATAGTAACTACGGTAAATTTTATTTACTATAATTAAAGGTAAATCGGGTAATTAAGGGTAAATATAATATTATAAAATTACTCTAACACATGCCAAAATTCTATTGGATGGTTAAAAGTATACCCATATAACCTAAGGGTCAGATTAGATTCATTTTATGGACTTTTTACCATGAAAATAATTTAATTATTATTAAAACCAAAGAAAGTGACAACATGTCACTCTCTTAAATCTTATAAGAATAATAATTTTAATTTAGTGATAAACATCATAAATCTTCGAAATTGAATAGTCTCCAGAGAGCTAATAACATTATCTACATCATGATACTTTATTTATAATTTTTAGGGATTAAATAAGTTTCATTAATGGTGATACATTAATGATGCCAAAATTATTTATTAAGTGAAAAATCAGTAATATAGTTTTTATTGAAATAATAATACCCAATAAAAGGCCCAAAAACCTGACCAAAACTTATTGGTAGTGTATAGCTACACCTTTATCATCCAATTAACCAATATATAACTGTTTGGAGTCTTATAAAAGTTATTATGACACTTATATTTTTTATTTTAAATGATGTCAAAGCTGCCACCTTAATAATTTAATAAATATAACAATTTAACTATTTTGATTTTAAGATGATAAATTAGAGTAAAAGTTTTATTGTGAAAGTTAATATATTTACAATCATTATAGGATTTTATGTTTAATTTTTATGCAACAAATAAGTATATTAAATAATTATACAAAAATGATGTAGAAATTATTTTATTATGTGATAAACCAAATAAATGGTTTTAAAAATAATAAAATAAATATTATATGAACTATTTAATGTTCGCCACTAATTTTCGAGATACATATGACCTTTTATGAATCTATTAAATCTTTTAGTTAGAACATATCTTCTGTATATATTTTATTTAAATTCAAATAAATGAATATTGTCAAAATTGACAATATTGTAATTTTATAAAAATAACATATTATAAAATTGTTTAAAAATCACAAAAATATTTAAAAATTATAAATTTACATTTATATGATATAAAATGTTATAAAGTATCCAGTTATGGGAAATTCAAAACAAATAAGTAATTATATGTTATAATTTAAAATTTAGAATGTTATTACCACAAATAAAATTAAATTGATTAAATAAGGATAAATCAAGTTGATAATATTAAAAATAAATTCCTAACATGTCTAAATATTATTTTTTGATGAGATTACAACTCTATTTAATCTAATATTCTAATATGAGTCAATTTTTGAGGTTTTTATGTGGGGTTAGATTTATTATAAATTAATATTTTTAAAATTTCCAAAGGTGCCCCTCTCCTCCCTTATAAAAGGGAACCTCCTCCCTCCCTTCCTCACACCAATTTGAGCATTCAAGATCGGCCCACCCCTGCCAAATTCTTTTCTCCACTTCACTAGATACATCTTAGAGGTCCTGGTCTTCTTCAAAGACCAATTTTAGTGCCCTCAGTGGAGGTCTCAAAGAGGCGCTTCAAAGAAGAGGTAATGTCCGTTACCGATTATTTCAACTTTATTTCTTCTTCTACTTATTCTTCTTTAGTTGTTTCATTATGAAATAATAACATCAGTATCACTCATATACTGATATGCTATTATAATTATGAAACAACTGTATTTTACCATCTATCCATCCTACAGAAAATGAAATCACCGCGCGTGTGTACGTACGGAATACCGTCTCCACGCCGTGGTGTAATTTGTTTTTCCAACACCACATTACTTGGATGGGTATAATTGTGTAAAGAATAACTATACACAGTTATTATAACATAATACTAATTATGATATATTGTATCATCCTATACAATTCAATTCAATAATTATGGGAACGATATCATCGCTCGTGCGTACGTACGGACTACCGTCTCAACGAGGCGATGAGATTCATTCTCCATGTTAACCATTTAAGATTGATTATAAAGTATATATAAGAAATAATAATTAAATATAAGACATTATAAATCTACTGGATTTGTGTATATATATATATGTATTTCATCTACTTAATTTCATTCAACTCAATAAGGAAACAAAAACAGCATTAATGCGTACGTACGACCTACCATCTCCATGAACGGTGTATTTCATTCCATTTATCGATCTATTATATATATGTATATTCTGAATATATATTATATATAAATCATGTCTTATATTCTGGAAATAATTAATCATGATCTAAGTAATCATATGAATAATTACAAGTCAAAACACAGACAACAAATGAAACGATTTTACCCAAAACACTATTTAACATGGAATTTACAAAAGAATGGGTAATATAAAGTCATAATTAAACCATATGTGATATCATAACAATGAATATGATTCTTTAATAAGTCAATGACATTATTTAAATCATTATACAGGAGGTTCGGATACATACGAAGCAAATCAGACATAAGGTAAGGGATAATTTTGCAAATCTCTTTTTTATCCGAGATTGCCTATTCGTAAGTATTTACTGGGGTTATTTATATCATCAATGTCCATATTTTATAAAAGTGTTTTCATGTATGATTAAATTCCTTTTTACCCATTTTTTACTTTTACTACATGGTATGTAAGGAATCTTTCTTTTGTTTACGTTATGAGGTACTTTTTTGACTTTTCCGACAAAAGTACGAGGAGAATGTTATTTTTAACTTATACGGCGTGAACGGATTTTTACGGTTTCATAATGCCTCATTTTCATGATTATTACTCTACATGATTTTATGACTATTTTCAACAAAATACGTTTATTTTAAAAGTTCATGGCATTTTTTGAAAAGAAAATGATTTTGACGAAGAAAGGATATTTTCCTCAAGAATTCATTTCAAATGTTTTATCAAAACCATTTTCCATCTAAGATGACATTATTTGATATGTTTATATTTCAAGTTTAATGTCTCTATGATTTACATGGTTCACTTTTTATGATGAAATGTCCATTTGTTTTATATGTATTATGAAATGATGGGATGATGTTTATGAAACCCATTTTATTCTTTGGGTTATGATGAATGTTTTATGTTTATTTTGTGGCACAAGTAAGAATGATTTCATTATGAGATGGGTGGGAACTATATCTACCTCCAATTCATTGGTTAAAGATTTAATATCTCATGAGATAGGCATGGCTGGAACGGAAAGTTAAACCGGTTCAGTAATACAGGACTGGAACGGGGAGTGAACTCGATTCAGAAAGGGACTTTGTCCACTAAGATGGTCTTGGCAGCAATGCCTTGGCTAATATGGAAATCATATCATGTGCTTAATGGTTGTCACAATTACATGTTTCATGCTATTTTATCATTCATAATGTTTCTTTATGATATATGCCTTACGTACGTCCATGTTTTATGTCATTGCTCAAGCTTTTGATGTTTAAACATTATGTTCATGTTTTTAAGTTCAAATGTATATTGTATGTTTTATTTTATCCATGCTTACCCTTAGTGAGCAATTGAGCTGACCCTTTTTATGTTTTCTTTTCCCCAGGATATAAAGAAAGGTTTTAGGTATGAAAAAAATGGGATGATATTTATGGGAGATGTTAAAGATCTTTCACCACGATTAGAAGATTACATTCCATGTTTCCAAAGACACTAAACTATTACGGTCCTTGTGTGTCTGTTTTTGTTATATATTAAGTATTATGAAAAAGTAATGTAATGTCCATGTACGTTATGCTTCAGGTCTCTACACAACATCCCTATTAATTTATTGAATAAGTAGGTAACATATCCTCTAATGAAAGAATTTTTCATTATGACTGCCCATTTGATGGAGGATTAAAAGCCGTAATAAAATTTAATTCCGTACCCAACAACATCTAAAGGCCTTACCCAAAGATAGAAGTAATCCTAGGATCAAGATTAGATACAATGGAGAGGGGAACACAATGACACCTGAATATCTCTTTAAAATACAAACAAGAAAGATGATATAGAGAAAATGTATCTCTAATAGGAAGGAAATGAGTAGATTTAGTCCATCGATCAACAATACCTCATATTTCATTATTTCCTCATGATGTCTTTTGTAATCCCACAATGAAGACCATAGATATATTTTATAATTTCACCTCTGTAACCGATAATGACTGAAGCATCCCTTTTGGTAACTGCCACTCTACTTTAAACTCTTGTCCCTTCAAACAATTCATAGTAAAATCAATAATATCTCTTTTCATTCCATCCCACCAATAATACTCCCAATGATCTATGCACATCTTAGTACGACCATGATGGACTAAAAATGGATTACTATGAGCTTCACATGACAACTCATTTTTCAACTATCAATGAGAAGGCACACATAATCTCTTCTAAACCCACATAACACAGTTATTATCAATGTTAAAATCAGGTAACTTACCATTATAAATAAACTCTAACTTTTTCTGTAACTCACTATCTTTCTTCGGTGCTTTCTTAATTCTATAAGATAGGGATGATTTCTCTAACACCTGAAACAAAAGCGAGGAATATATTACACCAACTACTTATATGAAAAAATTCATCAAATCAGAAACCTAAGGATCTTATTCCAAATGTCGCATGGTTAATAAAGCATTAACTTTTATAATAAAAGAATTATCCACATTATTTTCCATTCCTTGATGGTAATGAATTGGGCAATCATAATACTTGATTAATTCAAGACATCTTCTCTATATCAAGATTAATTTTGTTTGAGTGAATATATACTTCAAACTTTTTTGTTTATTATATATTTCACATTTTACTCCATACAAAAGATTCCAAAAAAATTAGAGAAAAAAAGGAGGAAATTCCAAATCATGTGTAGGGTAATTTAAATAATGAAGTTTCAATTGAAGTGAATCATAAGAAATTACATGATCATTCTGAATAAATAAAAAACCAAGTCATTTCAACAAAGAATCACCATAGATAAAAAACATACCATTTCTTGAAGGCTGTTCCAAAATTGGATCATTCACCGATATTATTTTTCAATTCCTAAAAATAATATTCACATTCTTTTGTCAAAATGAACTTAACATATTTTCATGTTAACATAGTCATCAAGATAGATAACCATGAGAAATATTCAACAAACCTCATGTAATAACCCATTAATCTATGAAAACTATAAATATCGGATATATTTGGGGGTATTTTCCATTCATCAACATCTTTTTTTTGCAGGATCAACAATTATTCCATTTTGTAAAACAATGTGACCAAGGAATGAATTTTTTGTATCCAAAACTCACACCTGTGGAATTTATCATACAGTTTCTTTTCATTTAAAGTTTTCAATACAACCCCTAAATGATTTTTCATGACCGTATTTACATTTAAAATAAACAAAAATATCATCAATCTCTACTAGAGGAAAAACAATAAGGTTTTCCAGTAGTTTCTTTCCACACACAAGGACATGATGGTTATTATGTTTTCTATTTGTCCCAACATTTTTCCTGGTGTTTTTACCATAAGTTCAGGATTCATATCTTGATATGGAATTCTGATTTTTCTAAAATCATTCTCAGAAATGAATGAATGTGTATACCCAGAGTCAAACAACACATTGGCATAATATGCACAAACCAACAATATACCTGATACTACTTCATTTGTTATCCCAACATCAACTGAGGTAGTTTCAAAGGATTTTACAACCCCATTTTTCTTCTATTCTGGCTTCTTTCCTTCAGTTGAGTTCTTTTTTGCACACTCATTTGAATAATGACCCATTTCATGGAACATAAAACATTTTTTTGATTGTTAATCAGATTTAGTTTACCATTACCCCATTCCTTTTCAGTGAAATTATGAGCCTTATGTCCCATTTTACCACATCATTATCCCTTACCAACATTAATAACATATTCCCTAGAATTAATTTTACCATAATTTTCTCAAACTATAAACTTAAGTTTCTTACCATCATACTTTTCTGAAGAGTTCTTCCCTAGCGACTGCCACTATGACATCTTATTTTGTATTTTATTAAAAAACACCAGATGATCGGTAAACTCCATTTCCACCTTCTCTAAACATCGACCAATTTTTTCATAACCTTTGAACTTCCAAGAAGCTAAATCCTTTAGATAATTTGTCTTTAATTATAATTAAAAATGATTTATTTTACTATCAAGATCTCATATAAAATTTGGAGCATACCTTGTTAGTCAAGTGAATTTTGATTCATAAACAGCCACTGAGTCATCCTCCTCCCTCAATTCCAGGAATTATTTTTCCATCCTAAGATGAACCACCTTAGGAAAATATTTCTCATGGAACATATCGTTTATTCATCCAAATAAAGAGCATCAGTCTCCCCACTATCCTTGATATATCTCACCATCAACCATCACAGATCATCTTCACCTTCAAACCGGTAAACCAAAAGACTATTCTTTTGAGGTTCGGAACACCCAATGAAATCAAAAAGCTTATCCAATACTTTATTCTGCCCTTCAGCTATCACAGAGTCAGATGATCCTCTGAATGATGGGGGGTGCTTCCTAATGAAATTCTCCATTACTGACATGTTTCTCTGTGGTTGTTATGGAAGATCTCATTCATGGATACCACAACCATTTATAGGCTAAGTCAACTGTTCCATAAATCCTAAAAATTGTTTAGTTCTAATTCTGAACTTCTCAGGAAGCTGATTTGGAAGGTGGTATTCTTCCGGATGTCATCCCATCACAGTTGTCATTTTTCCTCTTCAAAAAACCATTCTCAACATGGAAATAGCATAGGCTACGCAACATTGTAATCTGTAAATTATATATCATTTCGATCATAATATAAACATAAAACAATTTATGGATATTAATGTAACAATATCATAGGTCTTACCATTTTCTAAACTGATCTATGATACAAACTATAAGGACCCTACCATAAAACATAACATAATCTTTAATTAAATGAATAATTAATATTTAGGATCTTTTCAGGTTTATAGTTTTAGAGAATTATCCCATAAATATACATTACATCTAAAAATTAAAAAGTAAACAATTCTACCTAGTTTCCATTCTTTCGTAAAATAAAAACACTAATAAAAGAGTCATGTCTTGTTTTATGTTTTAGAAATCACGGCATTCCCTTGATCCCATCCATGGCCCTATTCATCTGTAAGTACTGTGAATAACATTTCAAAACATTATATGACCATAAAAATCTTAGTAATGAGTATAAGGTAATGGAAAAAAACATTAATTTATAAATACATTCCAAGCATAAGCTCATATCTCATGAATTCATAATATTTATGAATAAAACATAGAAATCATAAATCCTAATGGTAACTTGTGGCATCCTTAAAATACTTACGTTGTGGATTTCACAGATACGTAGGGAGTTACATTTGGAATACTCATCATCATATATTCCCTAAATCTCATAGGAGAAGCATTCACGTTTACCTCCATCAATTTACCCAAAGCATTAGAGTGCTATATCGGGGTCACCTACCCTGGGTTATCATGAAACTACCCATATACGTAAACAATTCGCTAGACCGATAACATATTCTTAATACATAAAACAAACATAAGGGTAAGATAACATTTTCACATTTCAATGAAAATAAATAATTTAAATATATTGACATAAAAAATCTATTACTGAAACCATTTTCAATACCAAAATATCAAAATGAGTATATGGTATTAATTTTCCATTTCAAATCATTACGACTTCTTAAATAAGCCATTGATCAAGTAATACTCACAACGGTGGAAAAGGTCATTGTCACCACTTACGTAAAAAAGAAACATTATTTTTTTTAATTTAGTAAAAATATTTATAAAAAAAGAATGCATTTTAATGAAATGAAAAGTAAAAAGTTCTTATACACCTAATTAAATAAATTAGTATATAAAACAATATATGCCTCAATGAAAGGAGATTGAGATGATGTCCCCTTACCTTGTTTCCGACTTGAATCGATCATTCATTAATCACCTAAATAATAAAATAAAGTTAATTTATACTTTATTAATAACCTTTTTCATGTTTATTAATCCTTTTATATCAATTGCTTTAACAATTAGTTAAAGATTTGAGTTCATATCAGACATTTTGTCGATGTTCAGAACATTAGATAAAAACAAACTTGTTATAATTATAAATTGTCATTGTAGTTAAAATTAATTATCTCCAGAATGATATTAATTATTTAGATATCATATATAACATATATATATTATATATATGTATTTATAATAGTACATAAAAATTAGAGGTAAGAAATGAAATTCACTGTTCATTGAGACGGTAAGTCGTACGTACACATGAACACCATATTCATTTCTATTTCATATTTAATGGAATAAAAACATAATGATACATACTAATATTATAATTACAGTATAATATCATATATAATTTCATTAACTCTAACCTTTATATGTTCCACATATGTCATGAATGAGTTATATCACTTTGAGGGGGCAGTAGTCCGCACATCCTCAAATGAAATTTTCGTATGTTCCCACTATGGAAACAATAAAGGTATTTTATAAATGAAAAAGATATCATAGAAAAATATAAATATAATATATATCACTTATAAATATAGTTCCATCATAATGGCCATCGTAGGAGGTGGTAGGAGAAGGTTGAACAGATATCATTTTTTGAGGTAGTAGTTCTCCATCCACAGAAACAATATGTTCATTACCCATTAGATAGAGGTGTGTGTGTTTTTAATTATAATCCTTATCATAACAACAACCTAGTATATTTAGGATACTGGTGTTGTTATAAAATAATTGAATAAAAATATTTTAGGGGGATGTATAAGTAAAATTAAAGAAAAGAACATAATAGATGACGCTACGTTTAAATCGAGTACCACTATTTGGATTGAACCAAAATGTTTTCTTGAATGGCCTTCTGCCTAGGGGAAGGATTCTAGGAGGAGTAGATGGATGTATGGATATTAATTGGGAAGAGTTTGGACAAGCTAAGAGGCTTGATAAATGTGAGGAATGGGTTATAAGTTAGGACATTTTATAAGGGGGGAGGAGGGGCTCTTTAAGAATGTGTTAAAATATTATTTTATTATATAATGATTTTTTTTTTCAAAATGCCCAAAACTCATTAATGTACAAGATAAGATGACTCATGTTCGAAATAAAATAATCCCATAAGAATTGGATTGGTTTTGGATATTTTTTTATACATTATAATCTTATTTTTTAAATCATTCATTAATTATGTAAACACATCATCAATATTGGATAAATGTAAAACCATTTAAAAAACAAGTATATTCATATTATAGTTAGTTCTATCCATTCCCTCTAATACAACGTCTAGGATTTAACTACAATTTAAAATAATATTATATTATTATTTTTCAGTATGACCCAACATTGTGTGCAACGTAATATTTCAATGAGCCCCGTTGTTGCGTATGAGTTACACTCTTGAACTGAGAAACCCTTTTAAAATAAAATTAATATTTAAATCACAAATATTAATAAATAAAAAATATGTTATTCATTATTTACATTGGATGTTACAAAGAAATAATTACTAATATGTTAAACATGGAGGAATGAATAAAAAAAATTTAACTATAAATTATAATGGTTTTAAATAAATTAAAATATTGATAAAAATACTTAATTCAGGGTAAAGACCTTATTTATTTCAAAATTATTATATTCTCAAAAAAAGATATTTACTGTTTTTTCAGAAAAAATAATAAAATTAAATATTCCAAAATTTCAAAAATATCATTAAAAAACATATTTATTTAAATATAAATGCATAAATAATCATATGTTGTGTTTTTTGAAATTTTTTGAAAGAATAATTTTTTATGAACATTGAAAAATAGTTGTTTTTATAGAATGTTGCCTTTTCATTTATAGAATGTATGAGGTTTATTTTATTGTTTTTTAATAAAAGCATCATTAGTTTAATTATATATTTATTTATCCTATTTAGGTTATTTTAATCAATTTCATATTGAATTTTGATAATAAAACAATTTAATCATTTAAACATTTTTACTTTGGAAAATTGCTTTATAGTCATAATTGTGGGTTTTGTATTTAATTAAAATTTACCTATTATGTAATATTAATTTATAAAAATAAATTTAATATTATTAATAATAATAATTTGTATTAAATGATATATTTAACACTTTTTTGGTAAAAATTAATATTAAATTCAATAAAAATTAATTAACACGATTCAGGATAAAATAGTAATTAGGGGTTAACCTAAAAAGATAAGGTGAAATGACATAGAACCCTATAAAAAAATATTTTATATAAATATTAATACTTTATAACCTATAAATTTTTAGAATTAAAAATTTAATTTTTTTTTATTTTAGAAACATGGGTACACTTTATTATTTTCAAAAATCCCATATTTCACATTTCCCCAATTTAAAAATCCAACCTCCTCTCCTCCCTACTTTACACATAAAAACATCGTTGTGTCAGAAACTACATACCCAAATATATTCCATAATTCCATATAAACTTCATATATTCCTTGTTTTGATTATTAATCATTCGAAATAAGGAATTACGTATAAATATAGATAGATTCTCTGAAGAAGAGGTAAAGCTCCTAAACATGCCTTTTGTATTATTTATTCATCAAAATCATTCACATATTCATCAATTTTTTAGGATATAATAACAAACTTATCTCAAATATAATATTATTTTATAATTTTAATTACATTACTTATATCAATTCTTACTTCCATTAATTGGAAAATTAAATTGTCAATCATATGTATGGTGGACAATCACCTCACGATGTAATGTGATTAATTTTCCACTAACACTTTTCAAGGGAGGTAATAATTGAAACATTAATGAATATATTTTATATATGTGACATTAAAATTACTCTATAATGGTAATATATTATTTATAATTATTTCATTTTATCCATCCATAAAATGGAAACAGTGTTCAGGTGAACGTACAGTCAACCTTCTCTAGGAACAATGTACTTTATTTTCTATATTTAGTGTTTGAAGAAAACTTTAAATACATATATAATAACTTTATATGATATATATATCATTTTTAAAAATATATTGATTATTTATCCATGATCAATGTATTAATAGTGAATATAAAAATCAAAACATAAATTATTAACATATTATATATTTCACAAAACATTATTATAATATATAATTGTTAATAAATGGGTAATAAAAGGTCATCATAAAATAATATGTCGCATGGTATATATTTTTATGGTTTTTAATAGACTTGTAATAAATAAATATTTATAATCCATATTCTTCACAAATGTAAAAAAATGTCCATTCATTAGGTAATAGGTTTTTTTCACAATTTTTTCTCTTTGGGACATACATTAAATTATGCCATTATATTTTATTATTAGATGTATATACAAACTTGTTGACATGTTATATCATGAACATAAATCTATTCATTATACAAATATTTTCATTTAATTTTATTCTTTAATGGGTCTCATGATTCAAAATTTACCAATGATGAAAGGGCTTGATATTATGATCTCATTTTTCATCAATATTGTTTATACTTATGATTTATATGATTATATATTATTATAAATATCCCAATGAACTCAAAATTTTATTTATTATCTAGTAGTGTCCTGATTATACATGTTTCCCCTTAATTTTACTCTCTTTATGAACTCATGATTATAAAATAACGTTTTTAAATAAAATTAACATTAATTATATCTTCTATCGAAAATCATTTTTCTTCTATATACGTTTTATCTAAAAAGGTTTTAAAATTTTATTTATTGTTATTCTTGGATTTTTTAGGTTTATTTTTTCCATTCATTGAATTTTTATAAAAATAGATTTAATATGAATTTTAATGTCTTCTTCTTTAAGAATGAAAGTTATAAATTTAATGAAAATGTGAAAGAAATAATTTTTTTAATGTTTGAAAAATTTAACACTATCATAAACTATCAATATTTTTACTAATCCATTATAATTTTCAATGGTTATTTTCAATGAATAAGATTCTGAAAATGTTTTTTGTCTTAATAAGTGTTTCTCATTGTAGAGAGAATATTTTCCTGAAGAATGTTTTTAATAAGTTATAAATTTTCATTTATAAATTTTCATTTATAAATTTTCAAGGTTATTTTCAATGAAAAATATTTATGAAATATTTTTTGAATTTAATGTTATAAAAAGGTTATTTTCAATGTAATTTTATTTTCTTCAAGATATTTTCTCTATTATTTTTCCATAAAAATATTTTTCTATCTAAGAAGACACCATTGATGTAAAACATATTTTACTAGGGAAAAATATAATGATACAATTCCACTTATTTTTGTGAATGGTTTATATTTATGATGACAAGATATTTATTAAAACCAATAAATTTTTACTTGGATTTTTATGCTGAAATAATGAAATGTTTGTAAAACCTATTTCCTTAATCAGTTATTATAAATTTTTTTTATGATCATGGGAAAACATATATATTATTTTCATTATGTGAAGGGTGGGACCAATAATTCCTTCTATTGTATTGGTAATAATCAATTTTATTCGATATCATTAGTTATATAAGAGGTTATCCAAAGAATTAAAATAGGGTACACTGAAGGGTATCATAGGCCTGAAGTTGGTACACAGGTGGTTAGCTGAAGCCTGACTTGTTACAAATGTCTTGGTGGATGTCCTGGAAATAAAATTTCCAATGCATTAGGGTATGCCTAAAATCTAAGACTTATGAAAATTCCATGACACCATGTATCATGTTATTTGACTACATTAAGATTCATGTCTTACGAAATTCCATGATTTATTCCATGAATCATGATTATGTTCTATGATATGTAGGGTAATGTTTTCAAATTTTATTATCATGTTCTGATATCCCTTTGTTCATGTTATTTTGATATTTCCCTTATTTATCCTTACTAGGCATCTGATATCACCCTTCCATATATTTATATTCCCTAAGATAACAAGAAAGGTATAATGTATTACATATATATGAAGGGTTCCAGTAATTAAGATCATAGTGTGAGATTATATAGCTCATATATAGGGTAATTTTTATTTGACATGATTTCCTAATGCACTAAATCTAAACGATTATACCACAGGTTTTTATGTCATGTAATAAATATTCATCTGCTAACATGTAATATTAATCTATGTGATGTTTGGGTCTCTATAATTTCTATTTTAAAAACACTAATTTGATAGTCTGTGGATCAAAAAAAGACACAATTATCAAATTTTGGTCTGTTTAGCATTTAATGGAGTTATACAAAATTCAAGTTTCATGACATGGTGAAATCTAACCACACACACTAGCCAACCATTCCTTACATCAGGAACCCTATCATCAGGTATAAAACCCACATATTCCAAATCTGGGTTTTGACTATATAAGGGGGCTCAAACACCATTATTTATATAGGGGAATACAAAAGAAAGTGGGATATTTGGCTGAGATAACCTATATGTTTTTTTCCTTTTGTTCACTACCTAATATAAACAGTTAAACACAACTAACCACCCACACACCCTTACCCATGCACCATTATATGGGATCCTTACCATATGCACAGTGCCTCTAACCACTTTTTTCTAGTTCAATGAATTGTGTACCCCATAACATGCTTGCATTTCATCATCTTTAATTGATTATTCACCCTATATTGACCCACCTTACCACCTATATTCTATACCTATATAACCATACACATGAAAAACAACAATCATCATGATCTACCTCATGATCCCGATGTATACAGGCACTTCCCCGCATTCTTATGTTTTGGGATCCTTGCATCACACACCCAAGACTCATTCATGCTTGGGTTAGGGATTTCCTATAAGATAATCCCCTTGGATATAATTTTAGAAACCACGTGGGATGAATTTTATAGTGATAATAAAGTGTAAAACCCTGATAGTCCAAATAATTATAGACAGTTAGTGAATAGAACTCCCAATTGTGTGATTTTGGATTCTAAAACAAATTAGATAGGGATGAAATTAGCACACGTGAACTCTTATTTGAAGGTACACCATGAGATCTATCTCTAATTCTTACATCCACATGGGTGATGAAATAAACGGGAACCATAATACATGGAATACATAATAATTGACCTCCATATAATATATAAAAAATACCCATCCTCTATTATTGCGGAACAAATTCACCTATGTCACTGAGCAAGACAGTCACATTTCCATAGCCACTAATTTTGGGTCCCACTTTACCATTCTGACTGCCCGAATGACCATTCACCCATCCACTAACTAGATAATACACTATATTTTGGCCTAAAACATGGATTGAAAATTTTTAGTCCATCTATAGGGGATCCCATAATTATTATGGCTCCTACATAGGCCTCACATTCACTTTTGATTCTTAAATTATCACTAATTTTCACATTCCACCTACCTTGGTTCCCCCTACTCCCAAGCGACCTGAATTTTTTCCTACTTTTTTCTAATAATATTGCATGATTTTCACATCACATAGACATCCTACGTGGGTTCCCATTTCCCCTTTAATACATATTGGGAACCCAGATCACATAATCATTCTATATTATTACACATATCATATATGACTTTTCATTAGGTGGCCATTAGTCCATTCCATGAGGGATCTACCTGGGAACCCCTTTTGGGGATATGTAATGAGTTATAATAATTAGTATATTTCTTAATAATTTAGAATTCATTTTATCCCCCATGAAAAATTGAGAGTCACAGTATTAACTTATATGACTGAAAAATTATATGTATTGTGAGGTTTACAATACACCACTATTTTTCAAATAAAACCATCATTTGATATAGTCCAATTGGTCCCAAAAATTCACTAACTTGAGATTCTATACTAGGTTTCTTTATCTTCATTTACTTGAGATAATCTAGTTCATTTCCTTTTATTCCTTTTTTGAAATCCACATCTCATTTTACCAGAAATTAATTTACACAAACCTCATGCTATTGTAAATATGAATGGGTTTATAGTGAATACATACCACGGGCAGTAACCCAATAACCAAAATTCAAGCATGAGATAAATAATAAAAGCATCCAAAATGGAATTAAAACATCAAAATATTCACATCATTCACAAAAACCTTGATCCCTAAGAATCCCAACATTCAAGGACACATTATGTCGCCTGACATACACTCCATTATCATGCCATTATGTCAACAAAATCAAAACTATCACGACAACCATCTCCAATGAACACCACTAATGTCAATAAACATAACATAATAGACCACCGTTCATCTAAAAATGAAAATCCAAATTGGAAATGAACGTATGATACCTCCATGTCGTCATCAACCTAAAGAAAACTATATGAAACCCATATACTAGATAGATTGGCTCACCACATTAGAATTCCCAACACTGGTCTATTGACCATCATAACCAAAAATTAACATAACAACTATATAAACACATAAAAATTCAATCACTAAAAAAAAAAACTAGAATATCAACCGTTGTAGAAGAAGGAAAAATCATTCACAAATGACTTGAGGGAAAAACCCAGAAGAAACCTAATCATACCATTGGAAATGCTGAAGCCACATCTGTAATCCTCCATCAGAATAGAGGATGAGAAACATAAATAAGTACCACATTATCCTATTGTTATGTAATTATAACCTTGTAGTCCAAAATTTGTGACATTAGTTATTGGACCACATATTTCTTACTCTAGGATTTTAAACATTATAGATCGGTCCTATCACATGTAATTTTATTTTCAATGTTGGAAAATATAGTTTTTTCCATATATAGAATGATATATTAGATTCATTCCTGAATTTCAATACTAGATAAATTAATTTCCCATATACCCTCGAAATATATTATCTCCAAAACATTATAATCATTCTTATTTTACAAGAAAATGAATCCTACCATGTTATGTTATGTGGAAAATATAACCAACTTGAAGTAAAAATGATGATCCATTATTGTTTATGTCATGAGAATAAGATACCTTATCTGATGAGAGAGGAATGTCAAATCCATTATTTTTAGGATAATAATATTCACTTAATCACTAAAATGATGATGATATGGCAATATATCTTCTTTCATTACATGCTGAGTATGTGTTTCTCTCATTCCATAACACGAAGGTGATATATTTATGTCTAATGATTTTAGTACACTTTTTATGAGGCAATCATTTTATAAGTGATCATTGATTATTCCAAAGTAAGGGATCTATTTTTTTCCCTGTCAAATGAGCTTAATCAAATGATGTGTCCATTTAAGTGGCACTTAACCACATGGGTTACAATTCTTTTAACAAAAAGAAACATAGAAAGAGTGTTTCGTTGTCTCAATTCAAACTCGAAAAACTAATATGGATCATTTTATCGGTTTCATGTACCTCCTTGGAAATTATAATCATTAATATTCCCACCAATTTTTATTTGAGATATACTGTGACAATATAATTGGCTCAAATGAGAGAAAAAACAATTCCATTGTGAAATTGCCTCCAAAATAATTAATGTCAATCATCCAATTTCTATAAAGGTTTATAATTATTTTCACTAAAAAGGGTTTTATATTATATATTAAATCATGAAAGTGTCATATACTCTGACAATTTTCCTTTATGGGATGATCTAAACTCTCATACTCTCATGTAAAAGAAGGTTTCATCATCCCCACCCCCTTTCATCAAGTGTTCATATAACTACCCTACTATTTATTACACAATTTAACATAATTTATTACATAAATATGAACATAAGACAACTTTTATGATTTATAGGTCTATCATAATAGAAAATTAAGAACATTACATTACACATGAATACATAAAATAAAACATCCTTCTTGAAAGCTTCTTTTACTTAACCAAAACATTCCTTCTTACTTAGCATTTCATGGGATAACCAGAGGACATACCTTAGAAAAGGGTGAGATATAAATCCATGTAATGGAGTAAACATGGAACAACTAAAAAATTCAATACGTGTTAGGAAATATTCATATCGATGGAGCATAAGATAGAAATGAATATAAAGGAATGATATAACATTATTATCATAACATGGAGATGGGGAAACAACATTTAACATGATATTATCATGATCCAAGGTTCATTGGACATGGAGCATGAGTAAACCCTCATTGAACATGAATTAGAATGATTCAACCATAATTTCACATGGTATTTCATAATACTATTCTTTACCCAATGAATTAGAGCTCTATCAGGAAGCACCATTCATAATCATTTCATTTCATCCATAAGTGTTCCACATAGATCATACAACATCGAATTGTTAAACATCATAATTTATTCCAAGAATAAGAGATGTGGAATAAATAAATGAATACATAAATAAACAACTACATATTCATAATGATGAAGACTCTTGATTGAGAAATGGGTATGGTATTCACATACCCGATGAGTTTGGCATGGAAACATTTTGTGTAACATCGAAAACGTAACAAAGTCAAATAAAAATCATAAAATTTTTTAATGAGAGAGAAAGGGGTATACCATTATTTTTAATTAAATGGATAGTGATTTTTTCATGAAACATAATATCCCATTATATTTCACAGAATTGAAATACATAATATAAAATAATTTCTTGAATATAAATTGGTAGAGAGAAATCTCTTATAGAATTTCGGCATGGAATCAGGTGTACATGGGAGGAATTAATGAGATTTAATGGGATATCTCATCATTAAAACATCATAATTTCAGTATAGGGTATGTTAAAAATCCTACCCCAATATTCATAATTGAAATAAAAAGGGAATAACAATATAAGGAAACTCGCTCATAAATTAGGAAGGAAGGAAAGTGAGGATCCCTTAGATGAGTGTGTTACTTAAAGAGCTTGATGAGGAGCTTCTTGAGAGTACTGGGATCTATGGGAGGATCCTAGAAAAAGGATGGTAGAGTAGGGATGTTCTCCAGGGGTTTTGAGTAAAGATAAGGGGGAGATTTGGTGGATTTATATATGAAAAGTGAGTGGAATTCATTAATATTTCACAAACATTGGTTTTGAAATCTGTATAATTAAATATTCAAAACAACAAACCATCCCAGGGTTTTCTCCCATGGTTATTTCTAAAAGGTATTGGAATACATTTTTTATATAGCTAATGGCCCAACTTTTTAATATATTAGGATTTCTTATGTAGAGGTGAGTCACACTCTCAAAGAAATCATTTTAAATGTTGAAAATATTTTATATGTGCTGGAGGGTTCACTAAGGCATCATAAAATTAAAAATAAAATCTAAAATCACATTAATTTAAAGATAAAACATTAATTGGCCGAATATCATATTTATATTATTTTATTACATCATAATTGGGTCATTATTATTTCATTAAACACATTATATATGTTTATGGTATTTAATTTTTAACAAAAAATTCAATTGTTATAGAAAATGAAGAAAATTTTACCATTTAATAATTTTGTCATCTTGATTCCAAAAATAATATTTATTCGAATATAAATATTTTTTTAAATATGTGATCTTTCACATTTAAAATAAAAATCATTATTTTGTTGCAAATTGAAGAGTTTTGACAAAAATAGTTTCCAATCCTTAATAAAATTACATTTGGATTTATAAAAATTAGATGATAATTTATAAAAAATATATAATAATATTTTAGTAAAATATTATTTATTCCAATAATTCATAAATTAGTCAAAATAAGTTCACTAAATAAAAATTCAATTTTAGTTTTATCTTATGAAAATATAACTATTATCAAACTAAATACTTAATCATTTATAGGGTCAAAACAATGTGGAATATAAACACCTTTTATAATTAAAATAAGTGTTCATAAAATACAATAATAATAACAATATTTTTTAAAATTTATTTAAAAAAAATAGTTTATATATTTATAAAAATTACCATGACACTTGAAAAATCAATTTATCTAAATTGTTAAATTTTTTAGAAAATTTATTCTCATTACAAAAATTGATGGAATAAGACTTTTATTTATAAAAGGGATCACACACAAATAGTTATCTATTTCCCTTTTACATAACCCCTTATAACACCTGCATAATACTTAAGCGTAAGGTGTGTGGTGGTGATAGACTATCGGGGAAACTCGGATAACATCGATCAAGTGGCAATGTCAACTAAATTCAAATTTTCCCATAAGTAAATCTGTATAAGTTTATCATGTTGACGACCGACTTGGGCTTGTTCTAGAGAAAATCTCGGTGATGATACCTCCTTCATGAACTCTAACGAATGGGCTTTGTATGAAGAAATAATATTGGATGAGGTCATCACATCATTTTTCTGAGTGAATCGGATTTGTTAAAGCCCTTTATTTATAATAATCATGTGATCACTATTCAACGACAATATTAGCAAAGATAACAATTCATAATGCTATTTTAAAATCCTTAAAATAAAAACATGGAAGTGAATATGTTTAATATAACCATCTTACAAAATAAAACATTTAATTAGATCAAGATGAATTTTCATTAATTAATGATTGAGTCGTCACAATCTTCTACCCTTAATAATTTTTTTCCATGAAATTTCCTTTTCCAACACTAAAAAAGATGAGGGTAACTCTGTTTCATCACATCCAATGATTCCCATGTTTCTTTTCAACCTTCTGGTTTCTCCACAAATCCTTGACGAGGAGCATTGTCTTATTTCATAGAACCTTTCCCCTATAATCTAAGATCATCACCAAGTTCACTTTATAGGATATGTCATTCTCTAATAGAACCACCATTTTATTGAATACATGCGATGGGTTTGGTATATACTTCCTCGAGTATGATAAATGAAATAATTCATGTATATGAGATAGGTTTGGTGTTAGTGCTTGTAAATAAGACACTACTATACTGAGATCATGTATCTCAAAAGGGCTTATATACCTTGGACTATGATTTTCCTTCTTCCCAAATCACATAAAACTCTTCCATAATGCTATGCTGAGGAATACCATGTCTCTAACATCAAACTCTAGGTCTCATTTATAATTATCAACATATCTCTTTTTTCATTTCTAAGCATATTTTATGTGTTGGTGTATGGTCTTAACCTTCTCAACCATTTTTTTTTACCATTTACAGACCTAATAGTTTTCAATCCCCAACATCATCACAATAGTTCTGTGTTCTGCATCTCTTCCCATAAAGGGATTCATAAGGATCCATTTCGATGCTAGAGTGGAAACTTGTATTGTAAGAGAACTCAACCAGGGGAAGATATTGACCCCATCCTCATTTGAAGTTCAATGGCCATTATCTCAAAACATATTCAATTGTTTGGATAGTCTAATCACATAACACATAAGTTTGAGGATGATAAGCCATACTAATGTTCAACTCAGAATTCAGAGCATGTTGTAGACTATTCTAGATCATAGATGTGAATAATGGATCTTGATCAGATACAATAGATAGTGGTAATCCATGCTTCCTTACCACTTATTTGATATATATCCATTCTAGTTGATCCAATGAGAAATCCTCAAAAATAGAAATGATGTGTGCCGTCATTATTTAATGTTTCAGAAAAACCCAAATATTATTGTTTCCTTTATATGCCTTTGGATGTTCAGTGAAAATGTTCATGGTGATATTTTCCAATTTACATGATGCTATGGGTAATGGTTACTTAATCCCATTACACTTATACCACTCAGCCTTCACTTACTGACATATGAATCACATTGATGTATACTCAGTGATATCCTTCTTCTTGTTATCCCACCAATAATACTTGTGTAAATCTCGATATAACTTTTTGTTTCCTGGGTGAATAGATAAATTCCAACTTTGTGCATCATTCAAAAGTTCATTCTTTAACTCCATATTTGATGGAACATGTAGTCTTGTCCCAAATCACACAATTCCTTCTTCATTTACATTGATATCCTGGTATTTATAAATATTAGTAGTTTCCACATTCTTCATAATTCCCAAATCATCATTTTGAGCATCCTTTGAAATTTTCAAAAGTGATATCTAGGAAATAATTTGTGAAAGGATTGATGATGTTCCCTTCTTTATGAATCCCTTTTACATTTTTATCAAATCTATAAAGATTGGATCCTTTTACATTATCATCAATGATAGAATTTATAGGACCTTTCTACTTAGAGAATCATTCACCTTTTTCTCTTTCCCTAAGTGTTAATGGATTGAGTAGTCATAGTAATTGATCATCTCTAACCATCTTTATTGGCGCATGTCCGACTCTTTCTATGTGAATATATACTAGTGGAATTTTTGATCCATATATATTTCAAACAACTCCCCAAATAGGTAATTCCACCAAAATTTTAATTCGATGATTGCTGCTTCCAACATTATATCATGTGTTGGATTGTTTTTCACTTGAAAATTTTAGTGCCTCGAAGCATAGGTAATGACTTTGTCATTTCTCATCAACAAACAACCCAAGTACTTCTTCGAAGCATCACTGAATATCAACAAAAGTTCGCCACTTTTGGGTAGTGATAGCATGATAAGTGTGATAATACTCATTTTCAACTCCTTGATGAAATCTTAACATTCATCACTCCATGAAAACATGACTACCTTCCATGTTAGGTGGGTAAGAGGGTTTGACCATCGTGAGAAATTTCTCACAAATCAGTGATAATATCTAGCTAACCCAAGGATTTTATGGATATCCGTCACAGATGTTGGCCCCGAACATCCCTCAATTGTATTTATCTTATAGGTATCTCCATATATCACATTTATTATTATTATAAGACTCATGAATGATACCTCCTTCAACCAGAACTCACACTTACTGTAATATGCAAAGAGTTTCCCCTACAAGTCATCTAGTACAATGATTATATTCTCCTCATTCTCCTCATTGGATTTGGAGTATATTAGAATATCACTTATAAATACAAACAAAAATTTGTGTAGTTAATCTCTAAAGATTTAACAACCCAAGATTCCACTGTATGTTTCTCTTTAATTAAATACAATAGTGTGTGTTGTACGCAACTTCGATTTCTATCACACACCACAACCAATCAAAGTAGTCGTTCTGAAGAGTAATACCCACTTTTTGAAATTTTACAATTTTTATCTTTCAAAATGGACTTCATTTTTGGATACATAATATCGAAATTATCCTAGGGTGAATTTTTGGTATTTTTATGAAAACGTTCAATTTTTAATGAATGGTGAAAAACTCTGAGTTATAGTTTAAAACCGAATTTTTATTTAAATTTTCATTTATTTAATTTAAATTTTTTTTATGTCAAAATATTAAATAATACTTATATAAGTTCAATGTAATTAATTTGAGTAAATTTATAATAATTTTAGATATATAAAAATTTTACTGAACTTTTCACCGTCTTTTACCCACCTCTTAAGAGAATTAGAAAATTCACATAAAACATAATTTTAACACTTCTATGAGTGGAATTTTGAAAATCCAAGAGGCACAGTTTTTATCAAGGAGTAAAATGTGGTTCAATAAGATAAAAATAATTTTGGGTTAATAGTAACTTTTTACTTTTATTTACCATAGTTAAAAGTATATAGGGTAATTAAGGGTAAATATGATATTACTATTATCCTAACACATTCCTAATTGTATTGGATAATTATAATTGGACCCAAAAAAACCTTAGAAAAAAAAATGAACCTCTTTGGTCCACATGGATTAAATTATGACATTTATTATTATTTAATTCAAAGAAGAGTAAAAAGAGTTAAAATCAATGTTTGATAACTAAATTTTTTTAATATAGGGGTATACATAAGATAAACTCGATTAGAAATATTAATTAGAAATATAAAAATATTTCATACATTATGATATTTTATTTATAATTTTTAGACATTAAATAATCTAATTTATTTATGAAACAATGGCGATGCACTAATTATCTAATTAATGAAATATTAAAATAATTGATATTATAGATATCCAAATAAATGTAATTTAAAACTTTTAAGGAATGAAACTAATTTTATTTGTTACTAAGACATATTAGGGTGGTTTAGATGAATATTTTTGAAGTAATAATGCTATTATGAATTTCGAAAAAACAAAATACCCAATACTGTCAAAATTGACATAAAAGAGTTTTTAAAACAAATATTATATAATTAATTGATATTATATTACAAAAAATATAATCCTCATCCAAATGACTTATATTATGATATATGTATCATTAATGAATCACTTGGGGTTCACTTGTAAGTATATAGTAAGTCTATTAACCGTATAATATAAAAATACAGAGAGACATGGTAAATGTCAAACAATTTAACTAAGAGTTAAATCTAAACGTTTTGGTTAATATAGTGACCCAAAAATGTATAAAACCTATTTTTTTGAGTGGTGTTAGACCTATACCCAGCTTATCCTTTAAATAATATAATTTGGATCCATTATAATCCGAAAATGATTTTATTATAAAATAATATTTATAGCATTTCCTAAGATGCCCCCACCCCTCTTATAAAAGGGAACACACGCATCTCTCTAATTCACAAATTAAAAGCCATTTGGCTCAACCAAAACCTGCGAAAATACCCTCTAAACTGTCCTCCCTTCATCCTAGAGGCCCTACTTTGGTCAAAAAGCCAACTTAAGGAGGCCTTTTGATCAAATCAAAAGGAAGAACACGAAGAAGAGGTAATAATTTCACCACCCTCTTACATGTTATTTTCTTCTTCAACTTCTTCTTTATTTATTATTTCCATTATAAAATAATAACACCAGTATCATATATATAAATTTATGTTATTATAAATATGGTGCAACCATATTCATTATTCTATCTGTCCTTTGAATGACATGTTACCATACGTGCGTACGTACAGATTACCATCTCCATGTCGTGATGTAATTGTTATTCAATACATTATTATTTGGATGGGTATAATAATGATGTGTAATTCATGTAAATAATAAATATAGAATAATAATTATTCTTCATATATGATATACCATCCAATTATAGATTATTTTAATATAAAAAAAATGATACTGTCACTCGTGCAGACGTACGGATTACCGTCTCAATGAACGCGATGAGATTCATTCCCCATCATATCCACTGAAGAATAATTTTCATTAGATGATAAAAAATAATATTTAAATACTTGATATCATTCTGGATATGAATATGATACATCTCATCCATAACAAATATGACTCACATAACAAATAATTTAAATGAAAACAAATTCGTTAACACCCAAAACAATGATAATACTAAGATATTATAAAGAAAGAAATGTTAAAAGATCATATATGATATCAAATTAATGTATATGATTCTTTTATAATTTAATAAAAATTATTTCACCATTACATAGGAGGTTAACCTACCCACAACCAATGAAATTTATAAGTTAAGGGTTAATTCGACAATCTATTCATTATCTGAGGTTGTTAATATGTAATTATCTACTAGGACTTATTTATCATCCACATCCATGTTTCTTAAAAATGTATTTCAAAACATTATTAATATATCATAGAATATGGGTTAAAGTCATTTATACCCTTTTTGACTTTTTATAAGATTTTTATAATGGAATATTTCTATTATTTTCCAAACAAGGTCATTTTTAACCTTTTTGATAGAATTAAGGTAAGAATGTCTGTTTTAACATTTACGGCGGGTGCGTATATTTTCCACCATCATTAAATCGTCGAAGCTTCCCATAAAAACTTATAAGAAAATTTTCTAAATAAATCTTTTATTTTTAAATTATGTGATGTTTAAATTATTTAAAAAAAGAGATATTTCTCTCAAATATTTTTGATTTCATCTATGTCAACATCCTTTGATGGATTTTAAGCTTATTTGAAGTTGATCTATTATGATACAAAGCTTCAATATTGTATTGAAGGTTTTTTGATATGTTTGACTATGGGTGTGTTATTTTTATACAATTCGTGGTATATGGAGAAAGTACTGACATTTCCTATTCTAGTTTTCATACGAATGTTTATGTTTTGTTTAAACCTGTTCATATGAGGAATGCATTGGACTTAGTAAGTGACGGGTGGAGACCTCTATAGCTCCTCGATGCATCAGTTGGTATCATTAGACAAACTAGTGTCTTGGCACAAGTTCTTGAAAAAATCTTATTTGTAGTCTTGGCACAAGGCCTTGACTATGTGGTTATGATAGCCTGACACTGTGCATTAAATCATTTTGAAAGTGGTTATTGTTATTGAATGTGATTATTAAACTAGTAGAACATCCATGTGAATAACTAAATGAAATTATTTCATTTTATTTTTTCCATATTATGCTGAAGTTAAATTTTAAAACTCTTTTGTTTTATTATACATTGCCTTAAATGTTTATTCTTATTTATGAATGTTTCTGTTATATTATTATCCTTAATGAACATCTGAGATCACCCCTTTTTTGTTTTATTTTTATCAGGATGTGAAGAAGTATTTTATGACTGACCTATAGGGATAGACTTATGGGAAATGAGTTTGGACTATGGAGAGTATGTTGTTGTTGTTTTTCAAATTATGATGTAATGTAAGACTTATGAATGTATCTTGTGTTTCCATGGATACTAAACAAATAGTTCATTCGAGACTTGATCATTTGTGATCATGAAAATGTTATGTAATAATGCACTGACTCTAAGTAACTAGGGTCAGGGCATTACAGTTGGTATCAGAAAGATGTTTAATACAAACCTTGGAAGCTAGATTTAGATAAACTCTGATTAGAGCACATAGGCCTAAGATGGACTTTGAAGATTAGTATAGAAAAACATCCTAGAATTTTTGTAATGTAGATATTTTGTGTCTTTTCCAAGAAATACATCCATGTCTGGATAGAAGCAGGTATAGGTGGCTCTGGGACAGATTTACCTAGGGGTAAAACCTGAAAACGCCGCTTTGAGCTAAATTCTAATGAGAAATGGTACATCACAACAGGCCTTAATACAATCTTGGTTACGAAACTCCCGGGGTATATGCTTAGGATAATTCACATTCTCTATACAAACCATTATAAAGGGATTTTGAGTATATACTTCCTCAAAAAAACATTTTTTATGATTATGGATTATATAAATAAATAGTTCAATTTATGTTATGTGTTTTACATGTTTGGATTTATGTATTGCGATTAATAAACTAATATAGTTTATACTATTGTTTAGAAATGATGCATAGCGGATGGAATGGAAACTGTATCAGTGCACACACTCTATGTAGGGATTGGCCTCCTGATCAAGATAATTATACTTGAGCTGGTGATATAACTGGTGCTGATTATCATATCACTATATCAGGACAACTCACTCAGGTTATGAATAATAACCGGACCCATATGGAGCACCTTGATCCATAGCATGGAGGATCAATGGTAGACCACTTCATGATGATACAAACGCCAACATTCAATTGGGGAAGAAATCAACTAGTACCTGAGAAATGGAGAAATTCTATAGAGAAAACATTCCATGCCTTGGAGAGTAGAGAAAGGGAAAAAGTTGTCATGGTAGTTTACCGCCTCACTAGAGATGCGGATCAATGGTGGTCATTGATTTAAAACACAAAGGAAGATGATGAAGTATCAAATATGGAATGAAGGGTGTTTAATGATATTTTCTTAGATAAATACTTTCCTCTTGACCATCGAGCGGATATGGAAATACAATTTCTGAGTCTGAGGCAAAAGGAGGACGAGAATGTTGCAAAGTATGAGGTGAACTTTACAAGTTTAGCGAGGCATGTTTAAGATTATATACATAACCCAAGAATTAATATTGATCGTTTCTTTGATGGGTTAAAACCATTTCTCCATCGAGTATTAGTCTCAATATCCTTCTTTTCGTACGAAGATATTGTCTCATGTTCTATAAAGATAGAAAAATAATTCTCTAAGTCTTACGACTTTAAAGAAAAGAAAGATAAGAATAGATCTACTGATCACTATAGAAATATATAATAGGGGAATATGGGAAAATTGAATATCCATCCTGCTGTAAATGTGGTAATAAACACCCTGATACTTGCTTGAAGTGAATGGGAGTCTGTTAGAAGTGTGGTGAAAAAGGCCACTAAGCTTGTGATTACAAGGGGAATAAAGATACTACCTATGATCAGTGATACAATTTCAGTGACATGGGAAATTATGAAAATAATTTCCTATGCATCATGGAAATGTACCTCAGAAAAGGAAAAGGGATAAAGGCCAAGATTATTTGATCACTACTGCTGAGGTTGAAGCTCTAAAAGATGTTGTGGCAGGTAATTTAATGGTTTCCTCAAGTTTAGCCAATGCTTTATTATATTATAGATCATCATATTGTTTCACATCATCCCGATTTTCTATGAAAATTAGATATTTCCAATTTGATTAAACAAGGGAGTTTTCAGGAAAAACATCTAAGGGAAGTATCATCGTAACAACGTTTTGTGAATTTGTTCCCCTTAGAGCATATAAATGTTCTGTATCTTCTGATCTCTTCGTCATACCTATGATTTAATTTGATATAATCATGGGTATGGATTTTCTTTCAGACCATGATGCAAAAATTTCTTATAAGAAGAAGGATGTTACTTTTTTTGATGACGATCATAAAGAACACCTTATTTTAGAGCAGAATCGTCCCTGCCTATTTATTATCTAGATCCACACCCAATAGCTCAACTAAATACAATTTTTGGGGAGGAAGAGAATGAAGTAACTATGGGTCAGGAAAGGAATGTTCAAATTGAGGATGTACCTATTGTGAAAGAATATGTTGATGTGTTTCCAGAAGATTTACCCGGACATCCTCCAGAATGAAAAATTGAATTTTCCATTGATTTAATTACTAGATCAAGGTCCATATCAAAGGCCACTTAGAGAATGGCCAATGTGGAATTAGTGGAACTAAAGAAACAACAAGAGGAATTGAGTAATAAGGTATTTATTCACCGTAGTGCTTCTCTAGGGGGATCCCATGTTCATTTTGTTAAGAAGAAAGATGGATCTATGAGGTTATGTATCGACTACAGGGAGATCAATGCTATAACAATAATGAACAAGTATCCCCTACATCACATTGATAATTTATTAGACCAAATACATGGAACACAATACTTTTAAAAGACTGACCTTCGATCGGGATACCATCAGTTGTGTGTGAAGAAGAAAGACATTCCGAAGAGAGCATTTTGAACCAGGTACGAGCATTATGAGTTTACAGTAATGCCTTTTGGATTGACTAATGCACCCTCTATCTTCATGGATCTAATGAATAGAGTTTTCAAGGAATATCTTTATGACTTTGTAGTGGTATTTATTAATGATATCTTGGTATTCAACAAAATGATCCGATGATCATGAAAATCACTTGTGCATTATCCTGAAGACTCTTAGAAGACATGAATTATATGGGACCTTTAGAAAGTGTGAATTATGGCTTCAGGATATTTCTTTTCATGGTCGTATTGCCTATAAGGATGAAATCTATGTTAATCATTCTATATCAAGAGCAATACAATAATGTCCAGCACCGTTGAGTATAAATGATGTAGACATTTTTATTGGTTTAGCGGTTTATTATCGATGCTTCATCCAGAATTTTTCCAAATTGGAAAACCCATTAATAAAGATCACACGTAAAGGGGATAAATTTGTTTGGGAAAAAAGTGTGTAGACTTTTTTGAAGAACTGAAGAGATGATTAGTCAATGCTCCTATCTTGACTCTACCATTCGGGAATGATGGGATAGTTTCTTATAGTGATGCTTAAAATAAAGGGCATGGTTGTGTCCTTATACAAAATGATAGGGTTATTGCCTATGCATCACGACAGCTAAAAATTCATGAGTAAAACAATCCTACTCATGGTCCTGAGTTAGCTGCTATAATATTTTCATTGATGATATAGAGACATTATATCTATGGTGAAAAATGTGAGACGTATACCATTCAAAAGAGTTTGAATTATATTTTCTCACAAAAATAACTCAACATGAGGAAAAGGTGATGTCTTGAACTACTCAAGGATTATTATTGCATGATACACTACCACTCAGGGATGGCAATTATGGTGGAATATTCTTTGAGTAGAAAAGATCATGGAGTTTTGAACTATATGAGAGTCGAAAGGGATCCTATTTTCATGGATCTAGTGAAGATGGATATGGGAATTACCACGGAAGTTGAAACATTGATTCTTTTTCAAATGGTTTCCAAACCATCTTTACTAGAAAGGATAACGAGTTATCAGACCAAGGATGAAGAATTTAAAGATAAGATTAATGTTGTAAATGATGGGAGATTGAGTGACTTTGTGTATGAAGATGGAATTTTGAAATTTGGGAAGAGACATTGTTTTCCCGATATAACTGATCAAAAAAGGAAAATTTTGGATGATACTAATAATTCCTATTTCTCTATACGCCCCGGGATCACCAAAATGTATAGAGATTTGAAGGCATGTTTTTGGTGGGACTACATGAAGAGGGAGATTTCTGATTTTTCATCAATATGTATGGTTTTTCAACAAGTGAAATCTAGAAGGCAACAGCCTGGAGGAGTCTTGAAACCTCTTCCCATACCTAATTAGAAATGGGAAAATATCACAATGGACTTCGTAATGGAACTACCAAAGACTCATAGAAGGAACAATGCAATATGGGTCATTGCTGATCATCTTACCAAGTCAGCACATTTTCATTCTATAAGGGAATATTTAACACACGAACGTATAGGAAGACTATATATTAATGAAGTTGTGAGGCTTCATGGAGTACCCTTATCAATTTTTTCTGATCGTGATGTCCATTTTACATCATGATTTTGGAAAAGTCTTCAGAAAGCCCTGGATACTGAAATTCGTTTATGCACAGCCTACCACCCCCAAATTGATTGACAATTAGAACAGACTATTCAAACCTGATAAGACATATTATGATCATCCCACCTGACTTTCAAGGTATGTGGGATCAATATTTACCTATAGTGGAATTTTCCTATAATAATAGATTCCATTAATGTTTTTAGATGTCACCATATGAAGCGTTATGTGGAAAGAGATGTCGCACACCAACCAATTGGGATGATGTAGGTGAAAGAAAATTTGTAGGCCCATAACTTGTTGATGAAACAATGGAAAAGGTGAAGGTAATCCAAACCCACATCAATGTAGCTCAAAGTAGGCAGAAGAGTTATGCCATTTACCAAAGGAAGGATTTGGAATATTAGGTAGGAGATCATGATTTTTTGAAGGTATCTCCATGGAAGGGAGTCAAACGTTTTGGTAAGAATGGTAAATTGAGTACCGGGTACATTGTAACTTTCAAAATTCTAGAATGAATTGGGGTTGTAGCTTACCATTTGGAAATTCCACCAAGTCTCTCCAAAGTTAATGATCTGTTCCACATATCACTGTTGAAAAAATACATGTCTGACCCAACATATGTTTTCACCAATGAGAAATTAGAACTGGAACCCGATCTGTCTTATTGCGAAGAACCCATCATGATTCTTGATACTAGAGAACAAGTGTTAAGAAAACAAATGACTCATCTAGTAAAATTTTTATGGAGAAACCATAAGATGCAAAAGGCAATGTGCGAACCCAAGGAACATATGATGAAGAACAACCCAAATATTTTTGTGCATTAGTATTCTATAAATTTCAAGGATAAAATTATTTGAATGTGGAGAGAATGTAACACCCCATGCTTCTATGGTACGCTTCTCTTTGATTAAATACAATAGCGTGTATTGTACACAAATTCGAGTTCTGGCACACAACACAATAAATCAATGTAGCCGTTACGAATAGAAATATCCACTTTTTTAAATTTTAAAAAAATTATCCTTAAAAATGGACTTCATTTTTGGATTTGGAAGATCGAAATTAGACTATGGTGAATTTTTGGTATTTTTCTGAATACATTCAATTTTTGATGAATAGTGAAAATCACTGAGATATAGTTTAAAAAAGAATTTGTATTTAAATAATTATATATTTTATTTAAATTTATTTTTGGTCAAAATAGACAGATAATACCTATATATGTTCAATATAATTCATTTGAGCCAATTTATAATAATTTTAGATATATAAATATTTTATTGAACTTTTCACTGTCGTTTACCCATCTCTGAGGAGAATTTTCAAATTCACATAAAACATAATTTTACTGCTTTATTGAGTGTAATTTTGAAAATATGAGAGGAACATTTAAAATCATGGAGTAAAATGTGGTTCAATAAGTTAAAAATAATTTATTTTTGTCAATAGTAACTTTTTACTTTTATTTACCAGAGTTAAAAGTAAGTAGTGTAATTAAGGGTAAAAATGATATTATAATTACCCTAAAAATGTCCTAATTCTATTTAAAAAGTATAATTAGACCAAAAACAACCTTAGGAATAATATTCTAACCTCTTTGGTCTACTTGGATTAGATTAGGACATTGATTGTTATTTAATTTAAAGAAGAGTTAATAGAGTTAAAATCAAAGATTAATAACTAAAACATTTTTAATACATAGCTGTACATAAGATAAATTAGATTATAAATATTCATTATTAATATATAAATATTTCATACATAATGGTATTATATTAATAATTGTTAGACATTAAATAATTTAATTTTTTTATGACACAATGGAGATGCAATAATTACATAATTAATGAAATATTAAAATAAGTGATATTATAAATTTCCAAATAAATTTAATTTGATACTTTTTATGAATTAAACTAATTTTATAGGTTAATATGACATATAAGGGTTGGTGAGATTAATTTTTTTTGAAGTAATAATGCTGGTATGAATTTAGCAAAAACAAAATACCAAATATGTCATAATTGATATAATATAGTTTTTAAAACAAATATTATATTATTAATTGATATTCTATTCCTTAAAATCTAAGGGTAAGCCAAAGGACTTATATAATGATATGTTTATAATTTATTAAACACATGGTGTTCTCTTGGAAGTATATAGTATGTTTATTAATCATATAATAGAAAAATACAAAGAGACCTGGTAAATGTGAAACTATTTAACTAAGAGTTAAATCAAAGATTAAGGATAATATAGTGACCCAAACCAGTATAAAACCTATTTTTTGAGTGGTTTTCAACCCATCCCTACCTTATCCTTTAAATAATACATTTTGGAGCCATTATAAACCGAAAATTATTTTATTATAAAATAATATTTCCAGCTTTTCCTACGATGCCCCTCACCCCTCTTATAAAAGGGCACTCCCCTTCTCTCAAATTCACACCTTCAAAGCCATTTGGTTCTACCAACCCCTTCCTAAATACCCACCCAACTTTCCTCCCTTCATCCTAGATGCCATACATTGGACAGAAATCCAACTTATGGAGAACTTTTGATCAAATCCAAAGGAAGAACTCGAAGAAGAGGTAACAAGTTCACCACCCTCTTTCATGTTCTTTTCTTCTTCCACTTATTCTTTCTTTATTATTTCTATTCTAAAATATTAAACCCAGTATATTCTATATACAATTATGTTATTATTAATATGGTACATCCATATTCATTATTCTATCCATCCCTTTAATGACATTTCACCATACGTGCGTATACACATATTACCGTCTCCACGTTGTGGTGCAATTGTTATTCAATATATCATTATTTGGATGGGTAAAATAATGATGTGTAATTAATGTAAATAAATAATATAAAATGATAATGATTCTTTATATATGATATAACATCTTGTTATATATTATTTTAATATCAACTTAATGATATTGTCGCTTGTGCATACGTACAGATTACCGTCTCCACAAACGCGATGAGATTCATTCCGCATCGTATCCATTCAAGACTAATTTTCATTAGATGATTAAAAATAATGTTTAAAGACTTTATCTCATTCTGGATATGAATAGGATACATCCCATCCACAACAAATATGACTCACATAACAAATTATAAAAGGTAAATGAATCCATTAACACCCGACACAACGATAATACTAAGATATTATTAACAAATAAATGATAAAAGATCATATATGATATCATATTAATGTATATGATTATTGTATAGTTTAATAAGAATTATTTAACCATTACACATGAATTTAGCCTACCTTCGACCAAGGAAATTATAATTCAAGGGTTAATTCTATAATATCTTCATTATCTGAGTTTGTTTATACGTAATTATCTACTGGGACCTATTTATCATCCACATCCATGTTTCTTAAAAATGCATTTCAAAACATTCTTAAAATTTTATAGACATTGGGTTAAAGTCATGTATACCATAGTTTGACTTTTTACAAGTGGTTTATAAAGGAATCTTTCCGTCATTTTGCAAACAAGGTCCTTCTTATCGTTTTTGACAGAATTAAGGTTAGAGTATCGTTTTTAACTTATACGGTGGGTGCAGCTATTTTCCGCCGTTATAAAATCGTTGAAACTTCCCTTACAATCTTATAAGAATATTTTCAATGTAAATTTTTTGTTTTATAATTATGTGAAATTTAAATTATTTCAAAAATAGAGATATTTTTCTCAAATAGTTTTAATTTCATCTATTTCAACATCCTTTGATAGATTTTAAGCTTATTTGAAGTTGATTTATTATGATACAAAACATCAATATTGTATTGAAGGGTTTTTGATATGTTTGACTGTGGTTTGTTATTTTTATAACATTCATGGTTTATAGAGAAAGTATTGACATTTTGTATGCTAGTTTTAATATGAATTTTTATGTTATGTTCAAACCTGTTCATATGTGGAATGCATTGGACATAGTAAGTGAGGGTGGAGCCCGCTATAACTCATCGTTGAATTGGTAGGTCTCATGAGACAAAATAGTGTCTTGGCACAAGGCCTTGACAAAATATTATTTGTAGTCTTGGAACAAGGCCTTGACTATGTGGTTATGATAGTCTGTCATTTTTCATTCCATCATTTTGAAGGTGGTTATTGATATTTCATGTGATTATTAGATTAGTAGAATATCCATGTGAATAAGTAAATGGATTTATTTTATTTTATTTTTTCCATATTATTATGAAGTTCATGTTTAAAAGGCCTTTGTTTTAGTTATACATTGACTTAAATGTTTATGATTCATTATGAAAGTTTCCACTATATTGTTATCTTTATTGAGCATCAAATCTCACCCATTTCAATGTTTTATTTTTCTAGGAATGTGAAGAAGTATTTTATGACTGACCTACATGGATAGTCTGAGGGGATATGTGTGTGGAATATAGAGACTATGTTGTTATAGTTTTTCACTTTATGATGTAACGTAAGACTTAATAATGTATCTAATGTTTCCATGGACAATAAACTAATCGGTCTTTTGAGACTTGATTATTTGTGACCATGCCAATGTTTTGTAATAATGCACTGACTCTTGGTAATTGTGGTCGAGACATTACACAAGGGTCTATTAATCAGGTTCATGAATATTTATAGAGTACTAGTGACTCCGAAAGGAATTACTATGATTTCATAGTGCTTGTTTGTTATACAAAAAGAAGTCTTGAGGATATCCACCTTCTACACCGTTACATTGTAATATCATGACCATAGATCCACCTTGGAGAAGTATTGTGCTACACCTAACTGATGAACCGAGTCCTAAATTCATAGGAGATGATACTTTTTTTATCATGATTTTTTTGATCCCACGATAATCTAATAAAACGATAATTGACCCATCCTTCTTCTAGATGAGGAGAACTGGTGGACCCCATGGTGAAACACAAGGGTGTATAAACCATTTATCCAGATATCATGTAGTTTTTTCTTTAGCTCCTCAAAACCCATTACAACGAGTCAATATGGAGTCTTGGATACTGGAAAAGCCCTAGGTAAAAGATCAATTGGGAATTCAACATCACTGTTAGGAGGAAGACCAAGTAAATCTTTTGGAAACACTTCAATTAATTCCCTCCAAATAGAAATGTCTTTAAGGATGGTTTATTCCTTATACTCATTCATCTTAGAATGATACCCATGCTCATAGGGTAGAAATATCCACACATGAGATGATGGTTTTAAATAAGATTCATCACCATCCTTACACATATTCTGAATCGGGGGTCGATTCTCTATATACGGAGTGATTTCACTATAATGACAATTTATGATGGATCTATATAGGGAAATCCAATCCATGCCTTGAATTGCATCAAATTCCACTAGGGGAGTATGAAGAGGTTTTCTAGGATGTTAAGTCCACAAATTGTGATCGTGGAGAAGTTATATTCATGGAATTAAATAATTTCCCCATTTTCCATTCTCACAGACATCTCTACTTCTATGATTTGGGGTGGTGTTGGGATTTTTCTATTGAATTTTTAGGATATAAATTAATGTCTTCAACCAGAATAAAAAAGTATTTCGGCTATTATTTAATGAATAACTATCATACCTTTCACCACTTATTTTTCGAGGGTTTGTTTTGGTGGTAATGATTGAAAAAGATTTCCCTTGCTACCTTGGAGTTTTTTGGTTTCCTCCAAAGACCCTTGGCTTATAGAACTAGTTTACAAAACATCCATTTTTATTTGTAGTTGAAGAAATGAAAACTTTGTTGAGCCTTATACGGAGCATTCCTCTCTCTTTTATAGTAATGAGTTTATCTTGTTGGTAATTAATTACCAGTTTCCCTTCTCCTCCACACATAAAAAATTTCCTCACCCTCTTCATGCAATTTTTTTGGTTCTTCTTTGTGCACCTTTGGTATGTGGGGTGTTAGAATTTCATAGTACCATTGGATTTTACAATAGGAACAACAAAATTAAAGTACACATTCTGATTATTATCCCCATGATACACATGATATTACCTGATATCCATTTCGACTTTGAGGGCACATTAGAAAATCGTTTCCTATATATTAATGTAACAGTTCACTAGGGCTTTCCGTAGGCAAGGTTATATCCCACCAAAGAAGTGGTACACCTTTCATTTATGGGTAACAACAAATAAATATGTGTATCCTGCATGCCTCGTGAATTTCTCCTCATACGCTCCATTGGATTTGTCTTCTATTTTCATGAGGTAATGGAAGAACCTTTCCATCTTTAGTCATAGGGTGTGAGGAAAATATTAATCAAAAAACCATTTTCTATAAATCCTTCCATTCCTACACATCGATCTCTTCCCCAGTCTTTGTATTTAAAAATTGTACACCATTGAGCAACATCACCCTCTATATGATAAGCATCCAGAAGAACCTTATCTTTTTCAGAACATTGAAGGATGGAAATGATTTTCTGAATAGAGATGATCCATTGTTCGACAATTGAGGGATCAAATGATCCATTGAATATTAGAGGCATTTTTCTCATGAATATCTCATTTGTGACTTTTTCATTGTTTCGGGGGGGGGGGGGGGGGTGGACGATCCTCTTGTCCCATTTTTCATTTTAAAAATTGAGTTAACTGAAAGAGTATTGTGAAAACATTTTTGATTTCGGCTCCCATCAGATTGAGAATCTCATTGGAATAGTCATCACACTGTTCATCAGACAAGTTTTAGCCCAAGTCCTCCTATTACTGGCCATTGGCTGGAATAAAAGGAAATGAATGTGTAACATATAAAGGATAATCCATTGAAAAAAAAAGTTATAACTTATAAATTAAATTTATTTCCTCAACTTATGAATTTATATTCTTCAATCTATGTTATCCATGATCTACTTCCCAACATATATTTACAGGGGTATTTTTTTATTTCCTTAATAATGGGTTATACTTTGATTGTGAATTTACCAAATAGTATCCCACAATAGTGTCTAACTATGATCGAATCAAGGCCCATTTTCATGCACCAATTTCCATTCGAGTATATCGCAAAGCGGTGTTTTTGGGTTTTACCCCTAGATATATCTGTACTAGATCAACCATTGATTTTTAGTATCTAGACACGAATTTATTTTCTTGATAAACCACATCCTATATACTCACCAAAATTTATGGATGTTTTTATTATACTTATTCTTATCTCTATGGCTTACATTAAGGGTTTCTAATCCTAATCCCAAAAATAACTAAACCAATCTGTTGATACCAACTATAACAACCCTCCTCTTTATTAGAATCGTTAATATGATTTATTATATAAAAACGATCTTAAGAAATATATCACGGTTGATAGGTCTAGTGTATTATGAAATTAGGAACATTACATGAAAAAATTAAGACATAAAATACAACATCTTTATTGAAAACATCTTTTACATGATCACAACATTCGTTCGTACAACACATTTCATGGGATAACCTGAGGATATATATAAGAAAAGGGTGAGCTATAAAGCCTTATAGTGGAGTAAACATAGAATAAAATGAATAATAAAATACATATTAGGAAATAGGCATATCAATGTAGAATAATAAAAAAAGAACATAAATCATGATATAAAAAGATTATCATAACATGGAAATGTGGCAACAACATTTAACATGAAATTATCATGATCTAAGTATCATTGCAAAAGGATCATGACTAAACCCTCATTGAACATGAATTATTATGAGTCAAAAATCATTTCACATGATGTATCTTGATATTATTCTATACCTGATACATTGGAGTGCTCTCAGGGTTCACCATTCTTAATCATTTCGTTTCATGCATTATTGTTCCACATAGATAATACAACATGGATTCATTAAACATCATAATTTATTCCACAGATAAGAGATGTGAAATTCATATTGGTATGTGCTCAATAAACAATTACATTTTCATAAAGGTGAGTATACTTGATAGAGAAATGGGTAAGGAAATCAATAACATGATGATTTTTTCCTGGGGAATTTTGGTGTAACATCGGCGGCCTAATGACGTCAAATAGAAATCAATAATTCGATTGATGAGAGATAAGGGGTCTCTAGTCATTTATAAATGAAATGGGAAGTAAAAGGGTCATGTAACATATTAATACAACATATTTAATTAAATTTACATTAATAATATAATATAATTTCTTGAATGTAAATGAAGAGAGATAAATCCATAATGAATTTTGGCTTTGTAACGGGTGTACATGGGAGGAATGAATTAGAGAGAAGGGTATCTCATCATTAAATAATTAATAGGAAAGTATGGGGGTGATTAATCATACCCCAAAATTTGTAATTGAAAATAAATGGTCATTTCAATATAAGTAAACTTGGACATAAATGTGGAATTAAATAATATGAGGATCCCTTACTTAGGTTCATGATTTCACGTGTTTATGGAGGGGATTCTAGAGAGATTAGGGAAAAATAGAGGATTATAGAGATATGAGGGTAGAGTGGTTATGTGCTCCATGGGTTTTTAGTGTAGTGAAGTGAGAGCTTGGGAGGGTTTATATTGGAAAAGGGAGGGGAATTTGTAAATATTTCACAAATATATATTCTGGAATCTCTGTAATTAAATATTCAAAAAAAAACCAACCTAAAGGTTTTGCACAATTTTTTTCCCTATTGTGAGTGGAAAATATTATTTTATATGGACAATTTCCAAAACAATTAAAGTATTAGGATTTCTTAGGTGGAAGTAAGTCAAACTTTAAAGGAAATCTATTTAAAATGATAAAATATTTTATATGTATTGGAGGGTCTACTAAGTCTTAATAAAATTATTTAAAAAAATCTAAAATCAAATTATATTATAGGTAAAACATATATTATAGGGATATCCCTTTTATATAATTTTATTACATCACACTATAATCATTATGATGTTATAAAACACATTATATATTTGTATTGTATTTAATTTTTACCAAACAATTTGATTGTCTTTAAAAATTAAGAAAAATTAACTATTGGATAATTTTGACATCATCATTCCAAAAATAATATTCATTTTATGTAAATTATACTCTAAATATCTGAATTTTCACTTTTAAAATAAAAAACGTTATTTATTGAAAATTAAACGGTATGGATAAAAACTATTTCCAAACCTTCATAAAATTACATTTGGCATCATAAATATTATATGATAATTTATAAAAATTATATTCTAATTTTAATTTAAAAATTATAATGATTTGAATGATTCATTAATTCATCAAAATAAATTCTCAAATTAGAAATTCATTTTTAGTTTTATCATATGAAAATATAATTCTTATCAAAGTGAATTCATAATCATTTATAGAGTAAACAAATAAGTAATATAATCACCACTTATAATTAAAAGGAGAGTTCTTATAATAATATTGTAAAAAAATATTAATAAAATCATAATTTAATAATGTAATTTATATATTTCTAAAAACTACCATTTAACAAAAAAATAAACTTATCTAAATAATTATATTTTTAAGAAAAACTATTCTCGTAGAAGAATTCATGGAATAATGATTTTATTTGAAAAAGGGTTCACACAAAAAACTAGTAACTAATGCCATGGTATGTAACCCCTCATAAAACTGGAATAAGACATAAGGGTAAGATGTGAAATGATGAAAGTCTCTTGGGGAGACTCGGATAACATTGCTTGGTTGGTAATCTATATTAACATCCACTTTTTTAGCATGGAATTCCTTTTGAATCTTTACTTATTAAAGCTCAACATGGGTTTGGTCCAGAACAAAACCCATTGATTCTATCAACTATATGATATTTGATAAATGGGCTTCATATGGAACAATTATATTGGATGAGTTTGTTGCTTCCTTTTTATGATTGAATTGGATTTGTCCAATCCCAATAGTTATACTGATCAGTGACCACTATTCAACAACTATATTAGAAGTAGTAACAATTTGTAATGTTATTTTAAAATCCTAATACTTAAAACAATGTTAGTTCATATGTTTTACATAACCAATTTACATAACAAGACATCTAATTAGATCAAGATGAATTTAAATTAATAACAGTTTGAGTTGTTACTTCTCACATATCATTAAAAATCCAAAGAACCACGTAATAGCTAAAATAACCAAAATTGGGACATGAAGAAATGAATCAATATAAAACACCTTTCTTATCTTTTCACGTGTTAATAAATCTATTCATGTGTTTTATTTGTTGCTAATGTCATTTTAGTATTGATAAATCATGTTTTCAATATGTTAAAGAAGAATCAAAATTTCTTTTAATAATATGAGATTTGATTTTTATTGGAGATCCCAATCATATTATTATATAATAGTTTTTTAGTTACTAAGTTACCTTATCCTGAGTTAAATATAATTGTATATGATTCAAAACTGGATAAAAAATCCTACTCAATTATTTTTATGTTGTTTAAAGTTGTTATGATGAATTCATCAGGGATATTCATTTAATGTTTATGAAAAAATTTAATTTTATCAGTTGGAGTTCCAAAATTAATTTACGTAAACTAAATATATCTCAATATTGAATTTATTTAATGAAAATACATTGTTTTTTATTATAATAATTATAAAAAAAGATTATATTTTTGTAAATTAAATAATAAATAGAATAAGGATGGATTATTGTTGTTTTTGTACAGTTATAACATACTTATATATTAGAAAAAAGAATGTTAATGGATAATATTAAAAAATAGGTCAACTATATCCAAAAAATTGATTAGAGTAGTCTAGATATATAAAATAGAACATTGGATAAGTTCTATGGTGAGATATATCTATGAGATACTATATAGATGAGGCATATCCCCTAAAAGGGTTGATATGGGATTAAGAGATAAGTGGAACATGGGTTTGGGATTCTTGGATCCATTTTTTGATGAAAAAACACACCAATGTTCTGAAATGAAACTAGATAGATTTTACTGAACTATGGATGAGGTGATTAAACTCATTATGAAGAACCATTTCACATGATTCATTGATATTCTATCTGCCAACTTTTCCATCCATTCATTTTTATAATATCTGGAAACACAACGAGATAAATAAGATGAAGTCATTCTTCATGTTGTATTAATTCTCTATCCATGTCATGGAAACTATGATCGAATGTTTTAGTAGCTTAAATGGAATTTAAAATCATGAATGATAATAATTAGATAATACATGCATAAGTTTCCAAGATTCATCCAAACCATGAACATGTATTACAGAATAACGATTCATATATGAATAAGAATTTATTAATAAATATTTTTGATGGATCCAAAATTAAAATGGTAGAATATTACTTTTTTAACATTAGATATTGATTGTTTGAATTCTTCATATGAATTTTTTTATTAGTTCATTTTATGATATAATTTGTAAAAATGTTATATTTACATTCCATTATATATGGAATTCATTGTATTCCATTGAATATGGGTTATTTGTATGAATTTAGAAATCATTGATAATTATAATAGATGTTTCTATGAATGTTATTATATAATTAGATGGAAATATAACGATTGATCAATCTTTATCATGGTTGGTTTAATGAATAAGGAATAATGAATATTTGAAGACTTCTTTAAGATATGAATTGGTATTCCATTATTCTAAGCGCCCCATGAATTATTAGGGGTATATTAAATTCATACATGGTGTTTATATATGTATGAAAATATCTATGATTGAAGAAGATTCTTGATTGATGGTTGAATGGGAAAACTATGATAGCTACTATATATTGTGTGATGTTATATATTTTGGAGGATTTTATATGGTTCTTGTAAAATATAAGTAATTGGGGTAGTTAAATATTGAAATTTTGGGTTTTTTAAATGTTGAAATATATATTGATTTTAATTTATAAATTAATAATTTCTTATTACAATGAAATGATAATGATGGAATAAGATGAACATAATATATATCATATTATTTTCTATATATACAAAAATACTATTTTATATACTAAAGGGGATACTATATAGGGTTGTTCCACTATAATTGATTGATAGAAAACATTGCTACTGAGAGATAGGTAGATCAGAAACTATAATTCATCAAAAACTACCTCAAGTATCAATAACCAGAAATAAATATCAAACATTGCATGTTACATGAAAAATATAAAGGCTTATTATTTTTTATAGTCTTGCATTATTATTAATTGAAGAATAAGAGTTAAAAGTAATATAGACTATTTTTCATTTCAGTTTGAATAATAAGGAGTGAGGGAACCATAAACATAGTTTTCTATTGTGATTATTTATAAGGGTTGTGAGTGTTATATTGGGAATAAAAAATAATAGAAATAACATTCATTATAATATTAATTTAAAAGGATAAAAAGGTGGCGTCTAAATTATAGTGTCCCAAGCCTTTTACATAAAAAATTACATGCTTTTAGGCATAACTATAAATTAGAGTACATTCCCAGGATCGTTAATACTATCTTCTTGGAATACTAGGTACATAAAAGATAAAACATTGGGCAAAAAATTTCTTTATTTAATATCCATAAAGAGCCCCTAAATTCCTTTGAGCCTTTATACCTGCATAGGATTATCAAGGGAAAACATGCACAAAGGGGTGAGCTTAAAATCCCAATAAGGGAATGAACATAAGGGTACATCTTAAGAAAATTAGCTAAGAGTCATTTCATAAAGATATCCAAATCATGGAACATATTAACTCATACCATATAAGCATGGGATCATAAAAACATAAGATCATATAATTGTAGTAGGATCATAGAACATTTCCTTAGTATAAGTCAAGGCTAAATGCCAATCCTGTTTCCCATTTTAATAAGTGTCAAGGATAACCACCAATATTGTTTCCCATTTTAGTATGGGTCATGGCTAACCACCGATCTCGTTTCCCATTTTAGTATTTGTCGATGATAAATAGCAATCCTGTTTCCCATCACATCTCATGAGACATTACATTACACAATGCATTAGAGAGAACCCTTCTCAAAATTTTCATGAATGTACTTTCCCCATAAATATTCTTCCCACATAAACAAACACATATAATCCTCCATACATAAACTTAAGGGTATCCATTGAATGAATTATGTACCACAATCATGACATAAATCACAACCAATGGGCGGATCAAGATTGTTTCCTTAAAAGAAATGGATTAGAATATACATGGATGTTCATAAGGTAAAATAGTCATATAACATGGTATTTTATATCATATATAAGTAAAAATATATAATAAATGTATTTTAGAAACATTATAGTTAAAACATTTAATTGTGGTTTTATGGAAAATACTATAGGGATTTGAAATAGAAAAGAGGACAATAATTTATATACAACTAGAATTCAACCATGAATGTTTTCATAATAAAAATATATATTTTATAAAGATAATGTTGGAATAAAATAAATGATATAGCGCACATGAAACTGGGTAACAATTTTGGATGTTCCCTTAAAACATGTTTTCTTATTGGAATGTTCTAAGGATGGATTATTTTCCAACATGTCAATCCCCAAAATAGAGTGATGAAAGGGTCATAATAATTGAATTTTGTAAAAATAAACAGAAATTAGAATATGTATATAAATAGATAAGGTTACTCCATTTTTATATAAAGAAATATACGACAACTGAAAGGGTAAAGAAGGTTTGGGTAGAATTCATTAATGTTTATTGGTATGATGTCAAGTGTATCTTAGAGGGCTTGATGAGAGAGAATAGGGGTTTCTCATCACTTATAAATCATGAGGGATGTATGGGGGTGGTGAGTAATCAAACCCCATCATTAGGGATTACACATAAAAAGCATATCATAGAGGACAATCTTGATGAAGACAGAAATAGAGGGGATCTCTTACCTTAAATCCATTAATGTTCTCCACTTGTTATTATAGACCTCTAGAGACATCCTCCATTGATAACCTCTTAAAGGGATAGGTTCTGGTATATTGAAGATACTAAGGGCCGTTTGACATGGTGAATGTGCTTGTGTAGTTATCTGGGTTGAATATTGGCATGGCACAAGGCTTGGGAGGAGTGAAGAGAAATGGTAGGAATGGGTTCTATTTAAAGTGTAAGGGAGGAGGGTTTTTATAATATTATAATCATTAATTACTTTTTAATCCCAATATAAGAAATAGTAAGTATTCCATGAAAAATAATACTAATAAATGCATGGGATTTATAGATTTTGGTGTGTACATCACTTGTGATTTCCGGAATAGTGGAGTTCCACAATAGTGTATTTATACGGTAAATTAATGAATTTTACTATTAACTAAAAAATCATGTGTTTCAGAAAAATATAAAATAATCACCCTAAACATTTTACAATTTTTATAATCCAAAAATGATGTCCATTTTTCAAAAAAATTCGAATTACGATTAATTTAATATTTAATTATACTCATAATTTATTATAAATACTTGTTTTAAAACATTCATTTACTTATTCTAAAATATATATATATATCATACATTTAACGTGAATATTATTTATATACTATGAAAGAAATGTTACTATTCATTTGGCTATATCACTATTCATAAGGGTTTGTTAATATTCATAAGAGTTGTTTACTATTCAACAAAAAAAATATGTTTTTACTTGCTAGACACCATATAACATATTGATTCTAAACATGTATGTCTGATTTTCGAAATTTTAAACATAGAAGTGACAAACTAATGTTTAATGATTTATTAGAACATAGTAATTAATTAGGTTTCGTTTTCATGTGATTTTATGACATATTTATAAGAAGGTAATTTCCATTGAAAAACATTAGGTCGTTATATTGTTCCACCCTTAAGAAATTTCTCAATTGAAATTTCATTTTACATTCTAATCCAAAAAGAGTAGGGGGTACATTTCCTTCATTTATTCCTCAAGTTCCCATGTTGCCTCTTCGTAATTTTGGTTTTTCTTGAGTACCTTGACTAGATGAGTAATCATTTTTCATAAAACATTGTCTCTATGATCCAAGATCTTCACTAGATGCTCCTCATAGGAAAGATCATCTTCCAATTGTACCACCTCTGAAGAGAGTGAATGTGAGGGTTCTAGTATATACTTTCTTAAGTGGGATACATGAAGGACATCATTTAAATTTGACGCGGTAGGTGTAAGTGCCTTTGGATAGGCCACAACTCCGACTCGATCAAGGATCTTGAAGGGACCGATGTACATGGGACTTAACTTTCTTTTCTTTCTAAACCTCATGTCCTTTTTTAATGTATATATGCGTAAAAATAACATGTCTCCAACAGTAAACTCAAGTTCCCATAAATGATTGTATACATAACCTTTACATTGACATTGGGATGCCTTGATATTCTGTAGAACGGTTTTCTCCTTCTCCACCATTTCTACAACCATTTCATGTTCAAGCAGCTTACACTCATTGACTTTATCCCAACACACATATGTTCTGCACCTTTTCACATAGAGGGTATCATATGGTTTAATTTGGATTCTATATTGGAAAATTTAGTTGTGGGATAATTCAACCAGTGGAAGATATATGTCCCATCCTCCATTAAAATCCATAGAACATGCCCAAAACATGTCTTCCACTGTGTGAATTGTTTTCTCATATTGGCCAATAGTTTGAGGATGATAGGCCGTACTGAAGATTAGTTCAATGCATAGAGAATGTTGGATACTTTTCTAGATCATTAAGTTGAATATAAAATCATGATATGATTCAATAGATAGTGGTACTCCTTGCACCTTTTCCACTTCTTGGATGTTAATTCGTACATGTTTATAGAATAATAAGTCCTATTGAATCACGATAATGATAGATGTCTTTGTAAGATGATCCACAACAACCCATACAACATTGATTCCTCTAGATGTCATTGTATGTCTAGTGAAAAAGTCCATGGTAATGTTCTCCCCCTTCCATGTGGGTATGGGTTGTGGGGGTATCATCCCATTAGACTTTTGCCTCTCAGACTTCACAAACTGACATACCAGGAACATTGATAAATATTCAACAATGTCACTTTTCATATAGTCCCATCAAAGGTTTTCATAGAGATCTCGATACATATTTGTGCTCCCTGGGTGGATAGAGAAGGTCTAGTTATGTGCATCATTCAATATCTCATTATTTTTATCTATCTTATATAACACACATAATTGTGTCCCATATCTTATAAATCCTTCATCATCAATTTTGAAATTGGAGGATTTCCCATTTCTGATAACTTCCATCCTTTTCTTAATTTTCACATCATTTTCTTTAATAATCCTCTATTTTCTCCAAGAGGGATGGTTGAGAAATTATTTGAGAAAGGATTAATGATTTTCCTCCCTTAATTATCCAATGTCCATCCTTTTCAAATCTAAAAAAATCAGATCCTTTTCAATTTTCATCATTGATTATGATGTATGATCCTTTCTACATTGAGCATATGCCACCTTGTTTACCTCACCTGGATGGTAGTGGATTGAGCATTCATAATCATAAATTATTTCTATCTATCTTTTCAAGTGTATATTAAGATCTATTTGTGTGAATATATATTTTAGGAACTTGTGGTCATTATATATCTCACACTTCTCCGCATAGAGATATTCCGCCAGATTTTCAAGTAAAAGATCAACTCCACCAACTCCAAATCATGCATTGGATAGTTTTTCTCATTTAATTGTAGAAACCATGTGTCTTAGGCTATCTCTTTATCATTTTTCATTAGCACGCATCCAAAGCCCTTCGTAGAATAAACACAATTCACAACAAACTATTCTCCACTTGTAGGGACTGTGTGTACTAGCATAGTGATAATCCTCTTTTTCAACTTTGTGAAATAGTCTTAAAATTCATGTGTCAGGTCAAACATTACTCCCTTCAATTTCAGCATGTTCAATGGGATTGACTATCATGAAAATTTCTTCACAAATCATCGATAATAACCAGATGGAACAAAAATGTTTTGGATCTCCATTATAGAAGATGGCATGGGCCACTCTTCAATTGCCTTTGTCTTGGAAGGGTACACAAATATACCATTGCTTTGGATAACATGCCCCAAGAATGATACTTCCTCCATCCAAAACTCTCATTTACTGTATTTTTTCATTTAACTTCTCCCTTCGCAAAGTCTTTAACATAGTATTCAAATTCTCTTCATGTTCCTACTTGCTCTTGGAGTATATCAAAATATCTTCAATAATGATTACAAAAACATCATCAAGGTAATATCTAGACACTTTATTCATTAAATATATGAAATTTTATGGATCATTAAAGAGTCATAAGGGAATCACTATGAACTTGTAGTGTCCATAGCTCATTTGAAAAGCAGTCTTGAGAATATCTTCCTTCCTCACCCTTAATTAGTAATATCCCAACCAAAGGTCCACCATAGAGAAATAAGGGGCCCCACGAAGCTGATCAGACATGTCATCTATTCGAGTTGGGGATATTTTTTTTCTTTATTTTGATTTCATTTAGATCACGATAATCAATGCAAAGGGGCATTGATCCATCCTTCTCATCGATGAAGAGGACTGGTTCACCCCAAGGTGTTGGGCTTGGGCATATAAAACCCACGTCTATATTCTCCTGTAACTGCTTCCTCAGCTCTTCCATCTCTACGGTGGCTATTCAGTATGGTGTCTTTGAAATAGACATAGATACAGGGATAAGATCAATTTAGAAATCAACCACTCGATCAAGATAATGACCATGAAAGTCTTTAGGAAATACATCAGTGTAATACCTTGTGATAAGAATTTTTTGAATCCCAGTTCTCTCCATTTTATCAATCATTTGAGCATGATATAATTTCCCACAATGAAGCAATATCCACACTTGAGATGACAATTATAAAAGAGATTTATCTTCCTCCTTACTCCTGTAATGAATCTGATGATTCTTTGAGATGTGAAGAGTGATCTCTCTTTCCCAGTAGTTGATGCTGGATTTGTATAATGATAGACAATCCATGCCAAAGATAGCGTCAAACTCCACTAAAAGAATTATGATGAGAATTTCTAGGAGATTCAGTCAAAAAAACATTAAACAAGGAAGAGTTATAGACCGCAGATGTAATAATTTCCCCATTCGTTGTTCTTATAGTTGACATTTCCTCCAAATTTTGAGTTGGTGTTTGAATATTTACACTAAACTTGAATGATATGAATGAATGCGTAGAACCAAAATTAAGTTGTACATTCACTATACCTGAATGAATAACTAGCATACCTGTCCACACATCATTTTTCTACTCCACCTCAGTAGTAGTGATAACATAAACCCTTCCTTATTTACTTGGAAGATATTGATGATTGCCTCCGACAACCCTCGACATATGGAAATTGTTTGAAAAATGCCCATGCTCTATGTAGTTGTTACACTACAATGCAGGCTATGTGTTGATCAGAAAGATCCTTACTTATTCAACATTTTCAGGATTTTTTATATCCCTTGTGGAGTTCTTTTCCAGATGGCCAAACTTTCGAAATTTGAAGTAATTCTTGGTTACCTAGAGACAGTTAACATGATTCTTCTTCCCACAATATTTACAAGGGGAAAAGTTAGTCTTCCTCCCATCGTGGAATTATTTGGACGAAACAACCATGTTGTCTTCCATTTTTTTCTTCTTATTACCCGGCCCATGACACCACTGAGAGTATCCAATCTCCATTTCAACCTTGAGGGAACAATGGAAAATATCCTCATAACTGTCAAAGTCTAGAATAGCCAAAGCTTTTCGTAGACTCAGATTTTTTCCTCTAAAAAGGAAATACACCATGCCTTCAGTGTTCTTGACAAATCCAGAGGCATACCTTCCAAGCCTTGAAATTTTTTATTCATATGCCCCGATGGACTTATATTCCTTATGATTGTGTCTGAGGAACTATCTTAACAACATGAGAAGAAGGGTTTGAGAAAATAATTTGTTGAAAAACAACCTCTAGAATTCCTCCCAATCCATGGAATCAATTTCTTCATGGGACGTTATATTCATTATTAGTTTCCACCACTGATTAGCTTCCCCATCAAAACAATGGGCTTACATTACAACCATATCTTTTTCTGGGAACTAGAGGATGGATAATATATTTTCCATGGAGTTAATAAATTGTTTGTAAATGAGGGGATCAGATGATCCGTTAAACATGGGAGGCCTTTGACTTATGAAGGATTCTATGGAAAATTGGACTTTTCATGGAGTAGGAGGTAATTTGGAATGATTCAAGTTATTATTCGTAACTCGAGCCTCCTGAGAAAGTACTATTATGATGTTCTGAGCACCCTCTCCCATCACATCTGGCATATCATTAGGTCAATCTTCACTTTTCATATAACATAGGTTGTTGGAATGTGTTATTCTTTCTTTCTTTTAACTATGAAAAATGACATATAATTAGAGGTCTTGAATAAATATCTATTGAACATAAAACTGAAACATTTAACATCAAAGGATAAACATATAAATGAGAAGTATATCATAACTTTTGATTCCATAGGTTTAAATCTATGTTATCATCGATATTTTTCTTAACTTATATTCATATAGAATTTATTTTTCCCCTTAATAATGTTTTTTTATAAGATCATGGATCTACCAATGCATGTCTCTCAGGACTTTTGTAACCAAGAGTGCATCATGGAACATTGTCGTGTACCAGGATACCCCGGGTCATGCCTGAAACTCCTTGTTATAGTTTTCACTCCCAGGTAAATCTGTGCCAGAACTGCCTCTACCTGATCATATCCAGACAAGGATGGATTTTCCTGATAAACCACTTTCTTGATACTCACTATAATTTTGGAATGTTTTCTAATACTTATTCTCATCTTTAAGGTTTTCACTAAGGTGCTCTATTCCTAATATCCATAAATAACTAGACCATATTTTTATACCAACTTAGCGTCCCAAGACTTTTACATGAAACATTATACGATTTTAAGAATAATTATACATCATAGTACAATAAATAGATTGTTAAGAGTATCATCTTGGAAGACTAGGTACATACCACATAAAACATGGGGATAAAAACATTTCGTTATTTAATCCCCATAAAGAGTTTGTAACTTTCTTTGGGCCCTTACATCTGCATAAGGTACATTAGGGAACACACGAAAAAAGTGATGAGTATAAAATCCTAACAAGGGAATGAACATAAGAGTGTATATGAAGCAAGTGAGTTATGAGTCATGGATTAATGATATCTAAAGAATGGAACATATTAACCAATCTCATATAATAATGGGATCATAAAAATATAGAATCATATAAATGTGGTGGGATCATAAAACACTTCCTTATTACAGGTTATGGATAACTGCCAACCATGTTTCCCATTTTTTTACAGGTCAAGGCTAACCGCCAATACCATTTCCCTTTTATTACAGGTCAAGTCTTACCGCCTATCCCTTTTCACATCTTATTACAGGTCAAGGCTAATCGCCAATCTTGTTACCATCACATCTCATGAGACATTACATTACCCAATACATTGGAACACTATCTGGGCACACCCATCTCCAAATATTCATGAATATTGTTGACACATAAATATTATTCCCACATAAATTGTCATATATAATAAAACATAAATAATCATTATGGCCTCATTAAAAAAAATTGGTACCATAATCATGACATAAATCATAAACAATGAGCGTATCGTGAAGGTGTCAACAAAAGAAAGGGAATAGAACATACATGGATGTTTATAAGGTAAAAATCCATATAACATGGTAATTTGTGTCAAACATAATTGACAACATATACGAAATGTATTTTAGAAACATTATCATCAAAACATTTTTGTGAAGTTTTATGGAAAATACTATAGATCTTTTGAAATGGAAAAAAGGAAAATCATTTATATAAAACAAGAATTGAATTGTGATGATTTTTATAATAAAAATAATTATTTTATAAAGAATATGGTGGCTTAAAAATAGGATAGAGTTCACTCGAAATTGGGTAACAATTCAGGATGTTCCCTTAAAATAGGTATTCTTATCAAAAATTTCTAAGGGGGAATCTTTTAAAACATGTATATCCCCAAAATAGAGCAATGAAAGGGACATAATAAATTAATTTTGTAAAACTAAAAAACATTTAGAATATCTATAAAAATATATAAGAAAACTGAATATTGATATAATGAAATATAAGGAAACTTGAATGAACAATGAAGGTTAGGGAAGAATTCGTTACGGTTTACTCGCATAGTGTTGGGTGTACCTAAGAGGGATTGTAGATAGAGAAAAGGGTTTTCACATCACTTATACATGATGAGGTAAGTATGGGGTATGTGCATAATCATACACCATCATTAGGGATTATACATAAAATGCATATCATATAGGAAAATCATGATTAAGAGGGAAATAGAGAGGATCACTTACCTTAAACCTGTTGGTGTTATCCACTTGTTATTAAAGACCTCTTGAGGGGTCCTCCTTTGAGAACCAGTTATGGGGAGAGGTTTTGGTATATTTAAGAGACTAGGGGAATTTGGATGTGGGTAAAGAGCTTGAGGAGATATTTGGGTAGAATATTGTCCAGGCAAAGGGCTTGAGAGGAGTAAAGAGAAGAGGTACGAGTGGGTGGTATTTGTAGTGGAGGACAGGAGGGTTACCATAATATTATAATAATCAATTTATTATTTCTTCACAAGACAATTAATAATAATTATTCCATGACCAATAATAGTAATAAATTCTTGTGAGTTATATATTTGGGTGCTTACATAACTTGTGATGTCAAGAATAGTGGATTTTCACTATAGTGTATTTATACGTTAAATTAATGTATTTTACTATTCAGTAAAAAAAATCATGTATTTCTGAAAAATCTAAACTTTTTCACCCTAACCATATTCCATAGTTTAGAATACAAAAATAGAGTCCATTTTACAAAAATAAATTTCTAACTATGATAATTTAAAATTTAATTAAACTCATAATTTATTCTCAAAAAATAGTTTTAAAACATTCATTTACTTATTCTAAAATATAGGTTTATCATACATTCAACTTGAATATTATTTATATATTATCATAGGTAATGATTCTATTCATTAGAGAATAACACTATTCATAATGGAATGTTACTATGCATAAGGTATGTTACAATTTACTAAGAATATTTTTTTATTTTTGGACTCCAAATAACATACTAATTGCACCCGTGTATTCCATATATTCTGAATTCCAAACATAGAAGTGACAAAATTATGATTATAGGTCACATAACACTTTCTAATTCATTATGTTTTGTTTTCATGTGATTTTATAACAAATATATAGAAAGGTAATTTCCATGGAAAAATATGTTGTGGTTATATAAATATTCCATGAACAATAAGGCATAATCTATATTTGTGAATGACATAACCTTAGTAATGTAAAATGTATGGTTATAAAGATGGGGAGGTAACTATTTGAGGTACACAGTAAAGAACCATAGAGAGATGTGGGAATAAAGGCTATTAACTATTTTTTTATAATCACAACTGAATTATAGCAGATAGTGTGGATTTAGTGTGTCCTAAATCACAACATAGGATAGACTTATCACATTTTTAGCACAAAAATGTACCTCAATGTTCTACATTTTATGGTGAGTGTGTGTGTTTTTATCATGAACAATGCTAGGAGGAATGAATAAGAGAACCATTTACTTTAATAACTATTATAGGTAAAATGAACAGGGATAAAAATTACAAGTTGGTTTAAGAGTAAATAACAATGACCCACCCCCACCCCTCACCATTGAGTTTTTACATAGTTCGTCACCTCATCATGAATATTAATAAAAAATATGTATTATTCTGGTGTGGTTAAAATAAAACATAATTATATCAACTAAAATAAAAGAAATTTAATTTTTTACATTGAAATAAAATATCTAGATTCACATTCAACATTAATTATTCAATAACCCGTGGAACATCTATTTTATTTTTATATAAGTGTTGAAATTATTTTTTCCATCAACTATGCAACATCCTAAGATTTTATGAACTATATTCCTTAAAATTTATTTAACATCACTAGCATCTTTAATTACATGTAGTGAACAATCTAACTTTCATTATAACTAACACCATGTGTATCTTTTATTTCATGTAACATTGATTTTCATTGATAACTTGTGTTATAGAAAAGGACGGGTATTTCGGTACAATAATATATAATAGTTTTATTATTTTCTATGATAGTAATAACAAATCCATTAGAATGGTGGTAATGAATAAAATTAACAAAAGTGTGAAAATATTTTTTACACATGTTTAGAAAATAAATTAATTGGATACCAGTTAATCATATATGAAATAAAAAATCAGTTCAATATAAATGAAATGATTTTTATAAAATTAAATATTTTTTTGCGCTAAAGTGATTTTTTCACATTAAATTAAATTAAATACTATTATTTAATAATCTTAATAATATATATATATATATTATCTATCCAATAAAATATTTTCATCTTCATAAAAATGATTTTATAGTTATAAAATAATATTAAATCCAATTCTTATACCTAAAAGTTGTATTTTTTGAATTCCACTTTTGCTACCTTTTAAAGGCATTCTTTTCATATAACATATTTTTTATACTTTTGAATAACAAATCGAATAATGATACTTAAATTTTATAATTTTTATATGAAATAATAATTTGAGGGGAATTATTGGTATTTTTATGGAAAATATTGATATTTTAGTGAATATTGAAAAATATTTATTTTTTGTAAATAAAAGTCATTTATTTTATTAAAAGAAGTAATTTAATATTTTTAATATTATTTTATTATGTATTCATAAAACCTATATATTATTTATTTATAATTAATCCAATTAATTACTTTTTATTCAACTTTATTTTGAGTTTTAATAAAACAATTTGGTTTAAAGTCATGTTTTTTTAAAATAGATTTGAAATGCATAATATTTCACCTTTTTAATAAATTAAAATAATAAATAATTGAGAATTTTATATGTGAAATTAATATTTTATATATAAGTATTTATTATTTCAGTTTCATTCAATTATTATGATTCGTCACTTAGAAAATAAAGAGTCGTCTTTTTTTCTCAAAAATCTAATTATCTCATCACTGATGCCAGATTAATATTAAATTAAATTCTTTAACATCATTGATTGGAATTGGAAAAAATGGATTCCATATTTGGAATAATAAAAAATTATATTCTGTATTAAAGCGAACAAATTTTTCAGACCATAATGATTACTTAAAACAATTACAATTAATTAATGCAATTTTTTATAAAATAGTATTTTACATGTAAAATGCACTTATATTAAAAATAATTTTACACACAGAAAGGAATTATATAAAATGAATTGTAATTTATATTTAAATTTTTTGGGGCTAAATTATCTAAAAATGCCATTTCAAATTATAATAATAAATGATAAATTTCCTAGTTAAATAAATATATATAAGTTTCCTATGTAAAAACTATATACACAAAATTGAGTAAACATAAAAAATAATTAATAAATTGATAAAAATGTATTTTTATTGTAGGGTATTCTAGAAAAAATCCCTCCATTTCATTATTTTACAATTTTTAGGAACATATGGAATTGGAAACCTATCAATATTTTTTACATTTTGGTATTTATAATAATTCAACTCATCCCCATTATAAAAGTGAATTCACTCTCCTAGCTTCTTTACACCTCTCACAGAATTTGTATCATAGAAAACCTAACAAAATATCTTCAATAATTACATCCTCTAATACTATAATACTTAATTTTCCATTGAATTTTACCGATGAAGTGTTTTTCTTCAATTTAAATGGAGTTACCCAATGAATAAGTAACAGTCACGAACAATCATTTAGTTTTATTTCATTTTCAAACTAATTTATTTTTTATTATCCTACTCACATAATAACCTAAGAATCAAAAACACAATGAGATGTATTTATGATAATATTATGTCCAAAACCCTAGAAACACTTATCTAATATGGGTTAAAAATCCTCATTTTTTGTTATGGAAAACTACCACCTCATGAAGCCATGTACTTATTTCTTCCATTACCACCTCTCAAGGTTGAGAATAATGATGTACTACAGACACCATGAAATGAGTTCCATTCAATTTTCCATAGATGGATTACATTATTCTCATATAGATAGGAAATGTCAAATATGAGTATATATGATTTCTCCTTATAGGAAGAAGATGCAGGATGGATTTCCAGATGAGAAATAACTACTCCATACTAATGGATAAATGGATTGATTCCCCCATAAAGGAGTAGGTAGTGGATTTCCAAGATCAATTAAGGAAATGTTTTGACCCATTAAATTTAATATCAGAGATTCATCTAAGAGTACATGGTGAATTCACCTCCAAAAGAAGTTTTTATCACATCGAGAGATTCAATTTGACTAGTCGTGGAGCCCAAACTGACACAAGGAACATTGATAATGGCAATCAGAAGATAGATAAATTTTATAAAGGTATTTGAAGAACCTATAATGAAGACATATGTGGCTGACCTACATAGAGTTTCAACACAGAGGACCCGCATAGAAGATTAATTTCTATACCCCTACATGGATGAACTATGTGAAGGACCCACACAGAGGACTTAAATGAACAAACTCCCTTTGACCATCCCCCTCCTTGACTATAAATATGAGAATTGGCCTACCCATTTTAGAAATTGAAAATTTTAAAATACTTCATGAAGCTCCCATTGCATATAACTTTCACCAATATCCCTAATATTGTCTCATGTATCTTTAAAAAAACATGACATAATCGATAATTTGATAGGATAAACATGTTTTGAAGGACTTTCATAGTTTTAAGATTTTATAGGCTTGGTTTCACTATGTAAATTCATTTTCTTTATACATCGCTATGGCATACACGAAAAACTATTTGGCACACCTATGTTCCATACATACATGGAACATCTACATGGGGTACCTACATGGCACAACTATGCACAAGGCCTCCATATCATCTTGTAAAACCTCTTCAAAGCCACCTAATATAGGGTATTTTTGTCCATGGATCCCATATATAAAAGGATCTAAGTGGAAGCCTCCACCAATACCTCATATCTTATCAAACATTAGGGAATGAAACATTGGTGTGTCTCTTATTTGGGTATGTATATCCATAGTCATAGGTATCCCACAATAGTATCACAATGTGGTTAGGATTCATGGAGTGTTTGAGGGTTTGCATATCCGTTGTCACACAGACCTTTCTCAAATGAATAGTGTGCAGGATTTCCCAATTTGGAGTAATAGGGTTTGGTTTCTACCTTCCACTTTTTTTCTCTAAAACTCGGAACCTTGGGTGTCAGGTAGGGAAGGTACGATTCACACTTCCTTTTAAATTCAATCAAATGAGAAGTCTCCATACTCACTTAAAATCCCCTAGGGCCACCATCCTAGTGTAATAAACTATCTTTTTAAAGCATATGGTTCCATTCTTACTCATCCTTATTTCCTTCAACTGCATCCCTTCTTTACATTGCAACCTAGTCAAATGTAAAGAGAATAGAGGTAACGATCATTACCTTGACCTCTTCCCCAATCACCACGCACTCGTCCACCCTCGCCACAATAGGTACATCCACTTCAACCAGTAGAGAGGTAAATGTGTTGGTGCTTTTGTTGAATATTTCATATCATCTTTTTTATCACACTGATCATGAATCACATGGGCTTATATATTTTTGATGATCACAACATCTAAAAAATTCTTAAAGTCGTGAACTACGATAACTCTGATCTCCACCATAAATGGGATATGTAAGAAGACATCAATGGGGATCGAGCTCCCTGGACATCCAATTATGGAATCCAACACATATTCACTTAATCTGGGCATCTGAATTAAGATAAAACCCCTAATTATGCCTCTAAATAACCAATGCCTCCTTTTCAAGAATTAATCCCAAAATCATTTATCTCAAAGGACTACACTCTCTTAGGGATTTCATTACCATCCAAATGGGATATGTAGGAAGCCTCCTTGAGGTCCAATCCTAGCACTTAAAATCATCCATGTTCTTCTTGGTCCATATTCCCAATATAGTCTAATCCTACATGGAAACCTATATTCATTCCATGTCCCTTAGGATTGGTAGGCATAAGTCCCACACCAATCCATTACTAAGAACCGTTCTCTTGGATTTATATACCACATGAAATTAAAGTGTATGGTTAGGTCCTTATCACATGACCATAGAACGTTTGATTTTTCCCATTAAGCATCCCAAAATAATGTGGGTTCTCATTCCTTTTACAAGGATACATAGGTTGCCTATTTTTGGGTATGATATCAGCTTCAAAACAAACCTTTGTCTCCATAGATGAACATAATTTCAAGTGTGCCCCACTATGTGTCTTAAAAACCAGAATTATCTGAATTTTGGTCGAAAGAATCATAAATAGTATATGATAGGATACCGTTTATGGAGAACCTCAAATACATACAAATATCAACATTAATGAAGAACTTCTAATACATACAGATGAATCTATATTTCACAAATGCTAATAATTGATTTAAAATTACATGGGAAACCTTATTTATATATGGTGAATTAATAAGGATTGATGAAAATATTTCATATCAATAAAGAGTGTCTATAAGTACACTCTAATTACCCTAAAAGGGTGTGTTGAGTTTGACCTCCCATCTTCTCGACCAATGCATGTTCATAAGTATCATCAGTTCAAACCCAATAGATGCATGCCTTTGGAAAGCAAGTACCTTTTAGATCCGGAACTATTTTATGTTTTTGGTAACATAAATTAATCCAATGGTAACTACCTGGAAGTAGTTTTTTTTAACCAAAATACACATTCCAGGAACTTTGAAACAAAATGGTGAACCTAACATGAGTCCTTAACGAAGTTAATATTGTAACCCATCTTCCAAGCCCCTTCCAATAAATAATACAAGGAAAGATGAAGGAATCAATCACGCATGTATCCATATAAAAAGGTATTTCATTGATGGAGTTCATTTGTTTCTCAGTTTTTATAAAATTCACTTCACTCCAAATGGATTCTTTCATGTTTGCACCAGTGAATGCCCCGAACATTACTCAAGATAGATCCTCATCCGCTGGAAGAATTCCATCACCTACTCAGCATCTTGTATGATGGGTTTCCAATGTACTGGTATGTAAATACCTTCAACTCAGTATAATCCCATCTTTGGAGGCTATGTGACATGCTCTCTAGGTTAAAAAACTAACCTCGATCATCCGATCATTGAAGATAGATGGTTAAGAATAAGATGGTTCCAACCAATGTATTCAACCATTTTGGGTCCTCATCCTTGTATCAAAACAATCAGTCCCTCTACGTCAATAGGGAGGTGGACCAAGAGGTCACTAAGGACCTCAATTCGATGATACAAGTGTCCTTACCAAGGACTCCCACCAACAATCTCCATGAATCGAATGGTGCGACAGTGAACCAACAACATTATAGGGGTGTGTCCAGTGGTTTTTCAGCTCAGGTCCCTCAGATAAAGGCATGTAAGAAAAACCACCATGGAATATTTCTGACCAATATAGAGGGTGTTCTTACCTTTTCCCCCTATAGAGAAGTCTGTCACCCTATCTTGATTGAAAACAATGTCTAGGAAATACACCCATCCATCCTAATTCAATATTACACTTTACTCATCTGGTACTAACCCACAAATGCCTCTAGTTAAATATAGTGAATTACCATTAATAGACACATACACATGTTTACAAACTATCATCCAGTCAGGTAGCTCATCTGACAGCACTCTTGGAATCCCATTAATCACATGTGGTGGAAACTGGTAAATAAAAATATAATCCTTCTTACGCTGACAAATTCTGCGAGAACTATCATCTTTCAATAGTGAAATTTGTTTTTCAACCATTCTTGGTGGATAACATCTTGTAGGTACACATCCCTGCTATCATTCATCATGCTTTCCAACAGTCTCATTTGGCAGCAATAGGAAAAGTCAGTTGGGAACCTCTGACGACATATTTAGGTCAGACTCAACTATATCTCCCATACATGAGTACTGTCAGTACCCAATGACAGGAAACAGAAGGTAAGAGCAGGCACATAAACCTACTCCAGATAGGAAATGGATGTATATTCCCATTACAACTATTGATGTTACCAAAAATATTTTATCAATGGTGAAAAGGAATACACAAATTCATTTCCATATTCTGGAATCTCGCCAAAATATCATAAAAGCATCTCCAGCAATAATAGGGGAACATACACATTAATCTGTCCCTATACCTAGGATTAATCATTAACATTCCATCTCGGAGAGGATACGTACTTCTTTTCCAATCCCATATGGGTTATGGGGAATACTCCCCCATATCATACGGACAACCGAATCGAGGACATACACCATTTTCAATTAGAGGTAATCATCCCATTATGATGACCACTCCAAGGTTGTCATATACACCTACCCATGATATCATCTTCACCAAGCAAGTGGCCCCAACTATGTTTAAGAGAGAATACAAGAATAATTCTCTCCAAACACAGTCAGAAAATCAAGAGGCAATATTCAATATGGATCCTCTAAATGATGGGTTTCTCAAAGACCTGAGATATTTATATGTCATATCTCAAGATTATACACTCACATTACCAAATTATGAGAGTAGTAGCAGCAATTATTAATATCCCCATAAGACACATCTCCACGAAGGCTTGCTTTATGAATGTTCAGTCAATTTGAAGAGCCTATCTTCAGATTAGATCCATATGAACCCTCTTTGTGGCTAGAAGGACATGGAGAAAGTTGATTTATCCATTGATGTAATCCATCATGGTGGTACTCAAAATGATGGAATTTTCATGGGAAAGTTATCTCCATAGTAGTGTTTCACATTACCAACACAAATCCCTAAGAAAAAATGTAGTAATGAAAAATCCATATTGTCTCAATGAAAATTCCAAGACAAGGCCAATCATGTCCAATTCTTTGACATTAATGGGTGAAATAATTTCTCAACCAGAAATCATCTTATGTGTATGGTCATTCTCTAAACCTCCTTAAGGTCATTTTGTTTTTTAATGTAGTAGAACAAAATGTGACTGAGTCCATTTCTTTTAATAAAGCTGCCGAGAAGGGTCCACTTTGGTCGGACCAAGGGGATAAGCCTATTGTAAATGATGATGAAGATATATTGAAAATGAGAAAATAATTCACTAAAGGAGAAGTACCAGTCATGCTCTAGCCTTTGGAAAACTCTAAATACCACATTTTAGAATTGATGGATGAATAATGCATTCATGATGTATGTATTAACTTATGGAAAACACTTCATCATTTGAAAACCAATGTATTACCATATGATGATTATCAAAATCATGTAATGGTAATATAAGTGTTGCAATTCCAAATTGAAATGGAATATCTCTTAGATTTTTGAAATCTAATGGATGAAAAGTAGTAGATAACCCTTCAACATGCATGTCTTGATGCACTAAAGATGTTGAGCTAGATAATTTCTGAAACCCCATCTGGTGTTCGTATTAGAGGATTGGGTGCACAAGGAGAATTGCATTTTATGACACTTGAAAATCAGAAAAGCCCATCAAAAGTGGTCTCATGAAGTGTTATTACCCATAGAAAACTAAAATAATCATATTTTAGGTGTAATATGCTATACACTAAAGAACATTCCACAAAAATCTCTTATTGGGGTCAGGCACAAAGAGAATAAGTTATTGAGATATTGTTGAATCATGCATCTGAGAACCTTATGCAGGACTACTTCTTAGAGAATATTAGCAATCAATTGACAAAAATGTATGAAATAACATAGTGGTTTTTCAAAATAGTTGATTTTAGTGGTTTTTGGATAATTCACTTAGCCAATGTTTGAAAACAATTTCCATCATCAGAAGAGAAGCTATGTGAATCACAACTATATCAGTTCAGGAGAAAACCTATCCTATATGGATGGGGGATTTGATAAGTTATCAATCAAATTCAATAAATAATGTTATATGGTTTGCTGAATAATAAAATGAATTGCCCCATCTTTTAGGGCTAAGATATTCTTCACATCTACAATCCATTACTAAATGGAAGCATGTTTTCTCTTTATTAGGGAAGAATCCAAAAAGTGAATGCAGAAATGAACTATCCAAGGATTCCCTTTAGGTTACTATTTGTCAAACAGTTCCAGGGAATTCATCATATATAAGAACAAAGTCGTATGGAAGATAAAAAATGAGACGATCAAAAAAAGATACTAATAGAATGACATGAATTCATTATGAATCAATAAATTTCATTAATAACATTTTAGGAGATCCTCTACAGAATGAGTCCAGTTAATGGGAATCAAAATATGAAACTCTTTTCCATAATATGGTACACACTGAGGCAATATAAGGAAGTGCGTGTACCCAAAATCAGAGGCTTACCAAGAATCTATGTATTCCTTCAAGTAACCAACTACCACCCCTTCGAAAGGAATATATCAATGGGAACGTTAAAATTCAGATCACATATCACTTTCCTGTTGGTGAAAGTAAATCTATTTCACTTGAAGAATGATTTTATTAGAATGAAGAAGAGTTGAATGATTTGAAAAGACACAATAAAAATTATTTTGATGAAGCTTTTCAGATGGACATGCTCCCCAGGAAGATCCTCAACATGTACATCCTTTAGGAAATCCTCAAAGAAGATGATTTGTTGTAACTAAAAATGTGGATAATGAATTACCATCATTGGATACACATCCAGGGTAGGATCATTCACATCAATATAGTCCTGTCCCTATGTGTTATCCAAGAAATATACTAGTAGTAGCACTATCACGATCCGTCCTCGGGACCCGTTTCATGACTACCCCAAGCCCGCCTTCTATAGGCCAGGGGCTGGCGACTAGCACCAAAGGTGTAAAACCTGATATAAGGGAAGGAATTTGCTTTATGTAAGAAAATAATCACCAAAGAGTAAGCAAGCAGAATTAAATGCTAAGAAAATTGGATATCAAATGTGCTGAATGTACAAGGGTCCAGAAATAGAAGCCCAATAGAAAGGTACATCTACAACTAAAAGTAAAGTTCAAATCAAATGACAATAGCTAAAAGGTGAAAAGCTGCTCCTGGATCGTCCTCCGGCTTCCTACCTGATGGGTAGGTACAAATCTCCTCCTCATCACTCCACGTCCATCCGTCTCCTCTAGGTATCAACTCGTCGTGAAATCCACCTCTGGGCACCGACTCGACGTGATATCCACCTCAGGGAACCGACTCGTCGTGAGATCCTCCTCTGGGTACCATCCAGCTCAACAAGCCTCAACCACGATCAGTGATGTCCGTCGTCTTCAACCAACACAACGTAGTGTGGGTGAAGCCCGTGTAGGGGTGAGTATACGATACTTAGTAGGGACCCCGAGACCCCCGAAGGTCTCCCAGAATCCATGAAGGATAAACCACAAAGGAAAGATACAATCACAAAGTAACAAAAAACATTACTTAGGTATATTCCCATACATATACCTAAGTCATCATATACAGTTCGACTCCAACATCCGGGCCCAAGTTCGATCTAGTCCACATAAGAAAACATAATCCATTCCACATAGGAATTCACAACCCAATCCACATTGGAAAACAGAACAATCTTATCGACGATTCTGATTGTAAGTTAAGAATCAACTCACACAGTTATACTAACCATGAAGAGGGATAAAGATGATTAGATGTAGCCTATGAATCATATCGTCTGCCGAACCCACATAGGATTCAAGTATAGTAGTCGTCGCTGCCGAACCCAAGGAGGATTTAGGTATAGTAGTCATCATCGTCAAACCCACGGAGGATCCCGACATGGTAGTCGAACCCACAGAGGATCCCAGTATAGTATTCTTCCTCGTCGAACCCACGGAGGATCCCATTACAGTAGTCGTCCTCATCGAACACAAGAAGTATCCCAGTACGGTAGTCATCCTCATCGAACCCACGGAGGATCCCAGTATGGTAGTTCTCCTCGTCGAACCCACAGAGGATCCCATTACGGTAGTCGTCCTCGTCGAACCCATGGAGGATCCTAGTACGAAAGTCATCTTCATCGCAGCCCGCTCTAGGGTTCCCGCACACATCATGCTCGATTCCGGTAGGGTCCACTCCATGAGACAAAGGGGTTGATATATCAACAGACACAAATTCTGGAGTTTATGTATCCCAATGTTCTGTCATGACAATAGGAACTCAACGCAATAGACGACGCGTCAATCGGATACCCGGTCTGAGAGTTATTGACATTTTCGTCCCAGGGGCCCAGTTGGTTTTTAAGTCAAAATCAACCCAACTGTACTACAACTGCGTCCAAACCTTGAGTGGAGTAAGAGAAAATGTCCTTCTCTCTAATAGGAAACCAACAAAGTCAATGGAACATCAATCGGATGTCCAAAGCTCATGTTATAAGCGTTTCCTCTCCGAGGCACTCGATGGATTCAGGTTCGAACCAACCCGGTTGTACCCAAAGTTTTCTGAAACCTTGCGTGTAATATTCCAAAATGCCCGACTCGATCCAAGGATTTCATCGCAACTGACAGTGCGTCAATTGGAGGTCTGTAGCCCATGTTATGGGCCTTTGAACGAAGTTGTCTGATTGTAGGGGGGTTTGGGCCCGGACCGACCTGACCGAAGACCCCCTGGGTCGGCCCCAACCGGGTCGACCCAACTCGGGTACGGGTCCAGCCTAATAGGGTATGGTCTGGCCCGTCCGGAATGGCTCAGCCCTTCCTGCGCGGCACAACCCAGCCCGAGGGCACGGTCCGGAGCGGGCGGCCCAGCCCAACACGGGCGGCCCGGCCCGGCTCGAGCGGCCCGGCCCGGCGCGGCCGGTCCGGCCCGGCACGGGCGCCGCGTGCCGTGCGAAAATGGAAAGGGGTGGGGGGGGGCGTTTCCCCCTTGCTTTATGAAACAGCGTCCCCCCACGTGGAGGGGCCCACCTATGTCACTTGCTGGGGGTTACAACCCCGGTCTTCTGAGAAGAAAATCACCGGCCCGGATGGCCGGTCGGTGTGCCGCCATAGGACCCCGCGGTCCCGCCCTTCTGAAGCGCCGGTGGCCGCCAGATCCGGCCGCCCATCACTGCACCACTGCGGCCCTTTATGTCTGGCACAACGCGACGGCATCGCACCCCTCCGCCTAGCCCGCCCCGGCCGTGACCTCCTGGTGCTCTGGAGGGGCGTGACGACGCCGCGCTCCCCTGCCATGAATCTCTCCTAGTCGCGGCCTTCTCCGGCCTCTCCGGTACGGCGCGACGGTGCCACATTTCTTCATCACGGTTCTGTCATTCCCATGTGGTGCAAGGCCGCCTCGTTTCTTCTATTCCAATCCGCAACAAGACACAACAACAAAGGTGAGGAGAGTCGGCTGTGTTTGTGCGGTCCGGCCCCCTCCCGTTAATCTGACAACATACAGCATAACAAACAACAACGAAGATCGAAAATAAATCATGAATGTAAAACAATTACCAACCTCAACAACGATGTCAAAGACGATGACGCCGTTGACGACGTCAACATACATCCAAGGTGGATGATGTCTCACACCGGCTGCAGAGAGGAGAAGACCGACACGTCGATCCCTCCTTGGTGCTCCGCCATTCTTTGCATTCTTCAATGAGGAAGAAGAATATCTTCAATACCACAAGAGTTCTCTCCTCTAAACTCTACACAACTAATAAACCCACAATAAAATAAGAATTGTCTTATTTTATTCACACACACATATGCCAACACCATTCATTAAAAATACAAAAAGGCCTCATTCAATTAATTGAATAGGGTTTGTTGGCATTCAATTATGTGGGGGAGGGAATGTGGGTGAGTTACACATTTATGGGGGGTTTCCATAATTTAAGAGGGGTTTTAGGGAATTTGAAGGGATGGAGATCGTGTGGGCCCTACCTCACAAATATCCTACCAAGTGGTTAGGATGTAGTGGGTCCCACTCAACTCCCACGTATAGGTTATAACTATTAGAATATAAGTAAAATTTGTAGCAAGGATTTTATTTCACTCTTTGGTTAACCCTATTATTTAACAACACCACCCGAGAAAAAGCAACTCCATAGAGGGTCTTCTTATGAAATTACATGTGTTTCAGTTTCAACAGTGCCCTCAGATTTCGATTCCGAGCACCGGTTCAAAAGTTAGAAAAACTCGCTCTTTCATTCAATGAACGTACCCGAGCTAAACTTTGGAAATTGATTCTAGGAACATCGGGCCTCGGAATTAGGTGTCGTCAGAAGCCACAGACATGGAAAATTCCAAAGAAATTATGAAAAAAATTTCTTTGAATTTTTCAGGTCCTTACATTACTCCAACCACATGGCTTTATGTCCCCGTAAAGCTATAACACAAACCATGGAAACAAAAGTGGTACTGAGCACACAACTGAGCCTCCCGCTCCCATGTGCTCTCATGGAGGTTCCCATGCTACCAGTGAAAGCACACCTGAGGAATCGACCATCAACATAAGACCCACTCATGTCGATCTTCGTCCTCCATTAGAACCTCTGTGAGTGTCTCCCCGTCATCGACGTGCAACTCCCTCCGGTCGATGACGTGTGAAGGGTCATGTATATATTTCCTTAGCTAAGAAACATGGATGACATCGTGCACCCAGTGCAACTGAGGTGGAATGGTCAAGAGGTAAACCACCTCACCTACCCTGCTGAGGACCTAGAAAAGTCCATTGGACCTCAGATATAACTCGCCGCATCTGCTACATCTCCGTAAACCATGTTGAGGTGAGACCTTTATAAGAAAGTGTTCTCCATACTCGAACTCTAGAGGCCTCCATTTCCTAATAAGAATTGAAACTCAAAACTCCTACAGCCACGTGGGTAAGATTGGATGACCCAAGACTAATCGGCTACACCTTCCTATGCACGAGCTTATCATGTGCTACCTGGGGTTTCATTTTCTCTGACCAAGGGAAACCCATCCCGACGTTTTCCTAATACCATCAATTTGTGTATGCAATGTGATATCCCAGTCTATACTCAAACTAACATCGTAAGGCTCTACATTTCCACCAAGTGGTTCCAACTGAAACTCTCGCCTCAAGGGACAGATCACACCATCGGCGTATGTGTGACTATCAAGTCTCATCCCAAAGGTATCTCCATACGTGAGGGTCAAGTCAACGGCTTAATCGGAAACTCTAGGTCTAGGACAAGATTGGTGGAAGGAAGGGATGATTTGTATCAATGTCTATTGCTATGGAAGCTAGTAGAAGACGCAGTCCATACTTCGAGTCATCCTTAGAGCCTTTCGGTCGCACTCCTTGACCGCATGCAGCTACTCTTTCCCCTACCCTCCAGCTCCCTAAGCCTAGCGGTGATTACAAAGGCGAGTGGTTGCAACATGTCAAAATGTTCACCACCCCATGCTGCTCTCCAAGATCCGCTTCCACTTCTACTGCCTTGCAGATTCATCTCTCCTTTTCACTTCCTCAACATGAAACATTTTACACGCCCAAGTCTCCGTGACTGGCACCAGTTTCCTGCTTTCCCACTGCTAACCATAACAGGCTGCATCCACTCAGCCAAAGAATTATCAACCACAAAGGTTCTCTCTACCACCCTACTATATGTAGGAATGAATAGAGAAAGAAGTTCTATCTCGGATGTCCTTTAGACAAACCTCACTCAGAATTCCGAGACCGAAAGCATTGATCGCCTCGTAGTCATCGAGTAAAAGGAATGTTTTGGTATACCCCGATGAATTGTCACCAACCAACATGTTGTATTTCTGAAGCTGTATAAGCTATAGAAGAGTCTCAACCACCTCCACAAGCAAGTCCTCAGCCACCTGTTATTCCGGCTTGACTCGGAACTTGAGGGATATCTGGTGCCGAAACATTTAAGTCACTATGCCTACAAGTCTCCTCTACCGGTACCTCCGATAGTGTCTGTTGACCAATAGGTAGTGATGTATCTAACACACTACCCGAAGTTACTAACTCAGTAATCGGCCCACCTACCAAAGACTATTTACTATACAAACCAAAATCATGGTCACTCACTGGGAAACACAAGTATCTATGTCCAACATCCGCTCTACTGGTGTCTAAACTAGGCGCAGAACTCTAGTAATCGCCTCCATCCAGTCCACTGCTGCCTGGGAATCTGTATCGCCTCATAACCTCAGAAGCCTCTACTACTGAAACTCGTGTGACGCACTCTATCAGCGTGCACCATCGACTAGTACAACTGGTGGTATCTGCTACCTAACCGGTGGTGGTGCTGCTGGTACACCACCTAAAGGTGCCAACATAGAAAGAGGGCCATGCACTGGAGTCTCGTGGCTTGGTGGGCTGTCATTGAGTACTCTCTTGGAACTCCAACTGACTGTCTTCATGGATACATCCTAAACAGTTGTGGCATGGTCAACGATTGATACCTAGTGAGTTGACACATATTAATCACAAAGAAAACATTGAAACACACAAGGAATTAATGTTTTCGTGCACTGAGTCAGAAATCAGAAGTCAGGGTCCTGTTATATGGATACGTCGGCCGCCGCACCAACACTGGACCCCCTGGACTGATAACTACACTCAATACCATTAACACTATTGCTTCACATAGGAGAAAGGTCAGAGTCCTGAGTTCTACAGTAGATCCGAAATCCTCTATTACTAATTTGTCACGACCCGTCCTCAGGACCCGTGTTGTGACTACCCCTTTCCCACCTTCCCTAGACCAGGTGATGGTGACTAGAACCAAAGGCGTAAAACCCGATATAAGGGAAGGAATTGACTTTATGTAAGAAAAAAATCACCATAGAGTAAGAAAGAATAAGTAAACCCTAAGTAAACTGTAAATCAAACATGCTGAAAGTACAAGGGGCCAAAAATACAAGCCCAAAAGAGAGGTACAACTACAATTGAAACTAAAGTATAACTCAAAGGAGAACAACTGTAAGGTGACAAGCCGCCCCTGGATCGTCCTATGGCTTCCTAGCTGAAGGGCAGTTACATATCTCCTCCTCTGTACTCCACGTCCGTCCATCTCCTCCAGGTACCGACTCGTCGTGAAATCCCCCTCCAGGCACCGACTCGACATGATATCCACTTTCAGGAACCGAATTGTCATGAGATCCTCATCTGGGTACCTTCTAGCTCTACAAGCCTCAACTATGATTAGTGATGTCTGTCATCTGCAACAAACACAACATAGTGCGGGTGAAGCCCATGCAGGGGTGAGTATACGAAACTCAGTAGGGACCCCGAGACCCCTGAAAGTCTCCTAGAATCCACAAAGGATAAACCACAAAGTAAGGATATAATCACAATGTAACAACCAACTCTATATAGGTATATGCCCATACATATACCTATGTCATCAAATCCAGTTCGGCTCAACACTAGGGATCAAGTTCCATATAGTCCACACTGGAAAAAATAATCCATTCCACATAAGAATTCACAACCCAATCCACACAGTAAAACAAAACAATCATAATGATGATTCTAATTGTTAGTTAAGACTCAGCTCACATAGGTATACTACTCACGAATAGGTATGGAGATGATTAGATGTAGCCTCTGAATCATCTCCTCTGCCAAACCCACGTAGGATTCAAGTATAGTAGTCATTGCTTCCGAACCCACGGAGGATTCCAGCATGGTAGTCAAAACCATGGATGATCCTAGTATAGTAGTCATCCTTGTCAAACCCACGGAGGATCCCAGTACAGTAGTCGTCCTCATCGAACCCACGGAGGATCCCAGTACGGTAGTCGTCCTCATCGAACCCATAGAGGATCCCAATACGGTAGTCATCCTCCTAGAACCAATAGAGGATCCCAGTACGGTAGTGGTCCTCCTTGAACCCATGGAGGATCCTAGTACGGAAGTCATCTTCGTCATAGCAAGCTCTAGGGTTCCCGCACACAGCATGCCCGATTGCGGGATGGTCCGCTCCACGAGCCAAGGGGATCGATACATCAACTGACACAAAGTCCAGAGATGATGTATCCCAAAGAACCGTCATGACAATATGAACTCAATGCGATATACGGCGCATCAATCGGATGCCTGATCTGAGAGTTGTTGAATTTTTCATCCCAGGGGCCAGATTTGTTTTTAAGTCAAAACCAACCCCACCATACTCCAACTACATCCAAACCATGAGTGGAGTAATCCAAAAGGTCCGTATCACTAAGAAGAAACCAAAAATGACAACATCACGTCAATCGGATGTCCGGAGCTCACGTTATAAGCGTTTCCGCTCCGAGGGCCAGGTTGGTTTCTGATTCAAACCAAGACGTCCATACCCAAAGTTCTCTTAATGTAACGCCTGGCCCCAACTACCTAGAGTCAGTTAATTATTGTGTAACATTGGAATGATCACAAAATATCAAGTCTCGAAAGACTGATTAGTTTAGTAGCCTTTGAAAGACTAGATACATTCATAAGTCTTACAATACATCATAAGGTAAAACAAAACTACAACAACATCTTTTCTTCATATCCCCTCATACTATCCCTACAGGTCATTCATAATATACTTCATCACATCCTGGAAAAATTAAAACATTGAAAGGGGTGAGCTCAGATGCTCAGTAAAGATAACAATATAGCGGAAGCTTTCATAAATAAATATAAACATTTAAAGCAATGTATAACTAAAACAAAAGTCTTTTAAACTTGATCATCAACATAATATTGAAAAATTAAAATGAAATAATTCTATTTACTTATTCACATGGATATTCTACTAGCCGAATAATCACATGCAATATCTATAACCATTTTCATAATGATGGAATGCATAATTCCAGACTATCATAACCACGTTGCCAAGGCATCGTGCCAAGACCACAAATAAGATTTTGTCAAGGCCTCGTGCCAAAACACTAGTTTGTCTCATGAGACCTGTCGATACATTGAGGAGCTAAAGCGGGCTCCACGTGTCACTTATTAAGTCCAATTCATTCCTCATATGAATAGGTTTAAACATTTCATAAACCATAACATAATCATATCACATAAAACATTCAAAAAAGAAAACATAACATTTCCACATTTCAATCACAAGATATCAATACAACACATTGATGTAATAAAAACATTATCAAAACCATTTTGAATAGAAAAATAAAAGAAAATTAAAACTTTGTATTTATTTTTCATTTAAAAAAAAGTTATGGCTTGTAGAGGAAGCCAAAACTCCAGTAATGGTCACGGCGGCGGAGAAGTCATTGTCGCCACATACGTATGACAAGAAAAAAATTCTTTTTTTTCATTTAGTAAAAAGCTTCGTATGAAAATATTTCTTTTGAATAAAAATAAAATTCAAAGGGGTTTATACACCGTATAAAAGAAAGTTGTGTATAAAACAAAATCTGACTCAGTGAAAGGAGATTGAGAGGAAATCCATTACAGAGATCATTTTTTAAAATAAAATAGATCAATTATGTGTATTAACTATAAATACACATAAAGAATGTACAACTACAATATATTATATAATAATATCATGACATAATTTGAAAGTATGAGATTAACCCAAAGAACGGAAATTGGGTTAAGAAGTTCCCTTACCTCATGCCCGACTTGATTCGACCATTCTTTAACCTCCTGAATAATAATCTAGAGTTTATTTATAATTTCCTATGAACCTTTTTCAAGTTCATTATTCCTTTTATATCACTTATTACAATGTTATGAACATTATGTAATTATTTAAGTTAATAACGGTCGTTTTGTCGATCTTTGGTACTTGAGTCAAAAATAAACTTCTTATAATTACAAGTTGTTCATATGGTGAAATATCCATTATATCCAGAATTATATTCATGATTTATATATCATATATATCATATATATCCAGTATATACATGCATTTATAATATTACATAACATTTAGAGGTAAGAAATGAAATGCACCGTTCATGGAGAGGGTAAACCGTACGTACGCATGAAAGATACATTAATTTATATTTCATATTTTAATGGAATGAAACATAATGATATAATTTTATATAATGTCACTTACTCCGTCATTTATACATCCCACATATGGCATTAACGATTCAAATCACTTTGAGGGGGCGGTAGTCCGCACTTCCTCAAATGAAATTATCGCGTTTACCCATAATGGAAATCATAAAGGAATGACATAAATGAAAAATAAATAATCATAAGGAAAACAAAAACACAATATATATCATATATAAAAATAGTGTCATCATAATGGACACTAAGAGAGGTGATAATAGAAGATTGAATAATCATCGTTTCGTGAGGCAGAAATTCGCCAACTACAGAAACAATATGTTCTTTAACCATTAGACGAAGGTGTGTGTAAGTTTAAATCAAATCTTTCTCATAAAAACATACTAGTATATTTAAGATACTGGTTTTGTTACAAAATAATGGAATAAAAAGAGTTTAAGGGGTTGGAGAAGAAAAATGAAACAAAATAACATAAGAGAAGACATTACCTTAAAATCGGGTTACTCTTTTTGATTCGAGCCAAAGGCTTCCTTGGGAAGAATTCTGCCCAAAGTGAGGCTTCTAGGAGTAATAGAGGTAAGTTTAAAGAGTATTTGCGCAGAGTTTGGCCAATCCAAATGGCATGAAGGTGTGAATAAGGTTGTAGAGGTGGGGGCCTTTTATAAGAGGATAGGAGGGGCACTCTTGGAAAGATTGAAATGTTAAATTATTATGAAATGATTTTCAGATTATAAAGGTCCCACAATGATATATTTAGAGGCTATGGTGATACGTGTTCTAAATATACTCATTCAATAGGTTTTTGACAAGTGTAAGCCTTAGATCTTACATTATCTTTTCATTTTATTTAAATCGTTAATTAATGAGGTAATCGCTGCATCATCATTGTGTCATAACAAATTTAATTTATTTAACATCTAAAAATTATAAAAAATATACCATGATGTAGGAAATATTTTTATATTTCCAATGAATATTTATAATAAAAAAATTAACTTATATAACCCCATGTAATAATTGTTTTAGTAAAACAACACATGTTTGTGAAAATTTTATTTTTACTTTAAATAAAACGTTATTAATGTCATTTTCTTACCCAAGTGGCTCCATGGGATCCCAAAGTTGACCCATGGATTGAATTGGACGGCCATGACTCTTCCAATAATGGTAGAACAATTTTAAGGGTATTTTCATATTTTTGTAATATCATTTTTACCTTAAATTTCACTAGTTACCTTTAATCGCGACTAATTAAACTGAGAAGTTACTATTCACCAAAAAATTATTTTAATCCCATTCAACCACATATTACTTCCTAATGACAACCATGTATGTAGGATTTTTGAAAATCAAATCATAGAAGTGGTAATGTTTCATTTAAAAAAAAAATCAATTTTTTTAACTACCACTTAGTGGTTTCACTATTCATTAAAAATTGAAGTTTTTCAAAACAATGCCAAACTTTCACCCTAAGATATAATTGATATTCCAAATTCAATAATGATGTCTATCTAATAAAATTCCAAACATATAAGTTTCATTAATTAATTTTATAATTAATTCCCACTATCACAACAAATCGCGTGTTTTTAAGAAACAATATATATCGAAAGATTGACAATTGTTTATGTCCAATTTCAAAGTGAAAATAATTATAATGAACACCATTAGATAAAATGGTAAAAATATATTATAATTATACATTAAAACCACTCAATAGTATAATTAATCACTATAAATTATTTTTATTAAAAAAGTTATTTTTTAAGTATTTTTCACTATTCATAAAAAATTGGAAGTTCTCAGAAAAATACCAAAAATTCAACATAGGCTAATTTCGATATTCCAAATCCAAAAATGAAGTCCATTATGAAATATAAAATATATATAATTTCAAAATTTGGGTATTACTATTCATAAGGGCTATTTGGGATTGGTCATGGTGTGTTAGAATCTCGAACTTGCGTACAATGCAAGCAATTGTATTATTGAAAGAGAAGCATATCATGGATGCTAGGGGTGTTACATTCTCCCCTCCTTCAATAAATTACGTCCTCACAATTTGAAATTTTTCTTTGAAAATAAAAGGTTGAAAATATAAAATACCATTGTGGAAAACCCACATCGGAAATAAGGTTAATAAAAATATAACATTAAAAGAAAGAAAGAGAAGTACAAAGGTCACCCGAGATAGCCCATAACAGGATTCTATGAAAATATGGATATGGAGGAAAAACAAACAGTCAAGGTCTGATGGAGAGTTGTAGAAAACAAGATTATGAGAATGTTAAATATAAGAAAATCATAAACTTGTGATTAGTTAAATGATCATTGATTCCCCAGTAGGAAAAGTTATTCGACAACGTTTTTGTTTTATGTTACCTTTTATAATGTTAAGGAATTTATTAAGAAGATTTACTAATAACATAAGGAAATATACATACATGTCATGTAGACTTTCATTCTTTAATAATTTTTTTTACCACAAACCCATCTTTCACACCAAAAGGTAATAGAACTCAAAAATATTATATTTATCCTAATCGTACAAGGTTAAAAATATTAACCCATAACATTTAGATTAGGAAAATTATTATTTAATAACCATGGACATCCTATAGGCTAGTGGTAGGTAATAAAGGCCTATCGTACTATGGTTGTGGGTTTTATTCCTACAACTTTGTCCGACGCGATGGGTTATCACCCAACCTGCAGGTTGTCCTTTTCCTAAAAATATATTATTATAATATTCCAAAAATAATATTCATAAATTTTTTAACCTTAATCAATACTTTCCAATGTTCAACTTAATCCATTCCAAACATTATAGTTATCCAAAATACTTATGTCCAACTCAGAGTCCAAATTTTATAAGGAAGGTAAACATAATGAAGATCCTTTTTTCCACGTAACAACATGTGAGCACCTTTATCATGTATTCTTTTAAAACCCTGCAACATCCTGAATTACCATAAATCCTTATTGATTACATTCATGATCCCTTATTCCTTATAGAATACTAGATATACTCCTTCTATCCAGAAATGTGTACAAATCATTAATCAGTTTCAAGGAAGTTAATAATATCCAATATAATTTATCCAAATAAATCATGTATTATTCCAAAATCACTATCTCGGTATCAGAACCATATTATGGTTTATCTTTCTCTCAACCATATATTTTCCAAAAAATTTAACCTGCTGTGGAGTCACTTTTCTGGGTTCCACACAATCTCAAGTCCTTGATGAAATAGAACTGCAGTATAATCATTATATACCCCATAATTATTATAACCATTACATCATTGATACAACACTCAAATGAAAAATTCTTTAATAACAACATATGAACTCTAATCATTCCTTCTCATCTGTGGTAGTATCATTACTTGATTATTATCCAATGACATCATTTGGGGCATACTCTGATGATTTGGACATTGGTTTGTATAGTGTCCCCACTCCTTGTAGATGAAGCATTGTACATTTGAAACCTTTTTCTTACCCTTGCAATCACGCACTTGGTGTCCTTTTTCTCTATACTTATCACACACTCCCATTCCCTTTAGGAAAGTTCCAAGGTGTTTCTTCCAACCGTTATCACATATTGGAAAATTCTTCTTTTCCCTCATCTCATTATCCATAATTCTCTCTTCCATACTTTTCTTCTCTTTCTTCCCTTCAAATCCATAAGACTTAGAGAATTATTTACTTATCTTATTACCACATGATACTATTTCTTCATAGGTTGAGAACACATGGGAGACTATTTCCCTTCTAAATGTTGGCTTAATACTGTGAAAGATATAACCCTTCTTACTCTTTGGATCATACGTATTGATAGAGTTCACATTTCTTCTACTGGGCGCCATTTCTATACAATGGCATAAACTAGGATAGTTTATGAATTTCAATGAATAATTCTAAACGTGTAAAATAATTAATGTAAATTGAATGGTTTATGGATATAATCCATAATCTTTAAAAAAATTCTTTGAGGAAGTATATACTAATAAACCCTTCATAATGGTTTGTAAAAAAATGAGAATTATCCTAAGCATATCCCTCGGGAGTGTCGTAACCAAGAGTGCAGCAAGGCCCACTGTTGTGCACCAGTTCCCATTCAAGTCTATCTCAAAGCGGTGTTTCCGGGTTTTACCACTAGGTACATCTGTGCTAGAGCCACCTCTTCCTGCTAGTATCCAGACATGGATGTATTACTCAGAAACTCACAAAAATCTATATAATACATAAATTATAGGCTGTTCTTCTATACTAATACTCAAAGTCTATCATAGGGATATGTGCTCTAATCAGAGTCTATCTAAATCTAGCTTCCATGGTTAGTACTAAACTGCCTCCGATACCAACTGTAACGCCCCGACCCCAGATACCCAGAGTCGGTTCATTATTGTGTAACATTGACATGATCAAAAAAGATCAAGTCTCGAAAGACTGATTAGTATAGTAGCCTTGGAAACACTGGATACATTCATAAGTCTTACATTACATAATAAAATAAAACAAAACTACAACAATATATTGTATTCATATCCCCTCATACTATCCCTACAGGTCATTCATAATATACATCATCACATCCTGGAAAATTTAAAACAATGAAAGGGGTGAGGTCAGATTCTTAGTAAGGATAACAATAAAGAGGAAGCTTTCATAAATAAATATAAGCATTTAAGGAAATGTATAACTAAAACAAAAGTCTTTTAAACTTGAACTTCAACATAATATGGCCAAAGTAAAATGAAATAATTCCATTTACTTATTCACACGGATATTCAACTGGTCGAATAATCCATGCAATATCAATAACCACTTTCATAATGATGGAATGCATAATGCCCGACTATCATAACCACGTAGCCAAAGCCTCGTGCGAAGACCATAAATAATATTTTGTCACGGCCTCATGGAAAGACACTATTTTGTCTCATGAGACCTGCCGATGCATCGAGGACCTATAACGAGCCCCACCCGCAACATATTAAGTCCAATTCATTCCTCATATGAATAGGTGTAAACATATCATAAACCATAACATAATCACATCACATAAAACATGCATAAATAAAACATAACATTTCCACATTTCAATCACAATATATCAATACAACACATTGATATATTAAAAACATTATCAAAACCATTTTCAATAGAAAAATAAACAAAAATTAAAACATTGTATTTATTTTTAATTTAAAACAAATTATGGCTTGTAGAGGAAGCCGAAACTCAAATAATGGTCACAGCGGCGGAGAAGTCATTGTTGCCGCATACGTACGACAAGAAAAACATTCCTTTTTTTCTTTTAGTAAAATGCTTCGTATAAAAAGATTCATTTTGAATAAATGTAAAAGTCAAAGGGGTTTATACACCGTATAAATGAATGTTGTGTATAAAACAAAATGTGCCTCAATGAAAGGATATTGAGACGAAGTCCCTTACAGAGATCATTTTTTTAAATAAAATAGATCTATTATGTGTATTAACTATAAGTACACATAAATAAAGTACAATTATGAGATATGACATAATAATATCATGACATAATTTGAATGTATGAGATTAACCCAAAGAACGAAAATTGGGTTAAGAAGTTCCCTTACCTCGTGTCCGACTTGATTCGAAAGTTCTTTAACCTCCTGAATAATAAACTAGAGTTAATTTATAATTTCATAAGAACCTTTTTCAAGATCATTATTCCTTTTATATCACTTATTACCATGTCATGAACATTATGTAATTATTTAAGTTAATAACGGTTGTTTTGTCGATCTTTGGTACTTGAGTCAAAAATAAACTTCTTATAATTACAAGTTGTTCATGTGGTGAAATATCCAATATATCCAGAATTATATTCATGATTTAGATATCATATATATCATATATATCCATTATATACATGAATTTATAATATTACATAACATTTAGAGGTAAGAAATGAAATACACCATTCATGGAGACGGTAAAATGTACGTACGCATGAATGCTACTTTCATTTCTATTTCGTATTTTAATGGAATGAAACATGATGATATAAAGTTATATAATATCACTTACTCCATCATTTATATGTCCCACATATGGCATTAACGATTCAAATCACTTTGAGGGGGCGGTAGTCCGCACTTCCTCAAATGAAATTATCACGTTTACCCATAATGGAAATCATAAAGGTATTCCATAAATGAAAAATAAAAAATCATAAGGAAAACAAAAAAATAATATATATCATATATAAAAATAGTTTTATCATAATGGCCACCATGAGGGGTGTTAAAAGAAGATTGAACAATCATCGTTTCGTGAGGCCGAAATTCGCCAACCAAAGAAACAATATGTTTTTTTAACCATTAGACTAAGGTGTGTGTAAGTGTAAATCAAATCCTTCTCATAACAACATCCTAGTATATTTACGATACTGGTGTTGTTACAAAAGAAAGTAATAAAAATAGTTTAAGGGGTTGGAGAAGCAAAATGAAACAAAATAACATAAGAGAAGACATTACCTTAAAATCGGGTAACTCTTTTTGATTTGAGCCAAAGGCTTCCTTGGAAACACTTATACCCAAAGTGAGGCTTCTAGGAGTAAGAGAGGTATGTTGGGATAGTATTTGGGCAGAGTTTGTCCGATCCAAATGGCTTTCTGGTGTGAATAAGGTGGTAGATGTGGGGGCCTTTTATAAGAGTAGAGGAGGGGCACTTTTGGAATGATTGAAATGTTACATTATTATGAAATTCTTTTCGGATTCTAAAGGTCCCAAAATGATATATTTCGAGTCTAAGGTGATAAGGGTTCGAAATATACTCATCCAATAGGTTTCTGACAAGTGTATTCCTTATATTTTCCATTATCTTTTCATTTTATTTAAATCGTTAATTAATGATATAATCGCCGCATCATCATTGTGTCATAAACAATTTAATATATTTAATGTCTAAAAATTATAAAACAATTACCATGATGTAGGAAATAATTTTATATTTCCAATTAATATTTATAGTAAAAATGTTAACTTATATAACCCTGTGTAATAATTATTTTAGTAAAACAACACATGTTTGTGACAATTTTATTTTTACTTTAAATAAAATGTTATTAATGTCCTTTTCTTACCCAAGTGGCTCCATGGGGTAACCATGTTGACTCATGGAATTTCTTGGTCTGCCATAACTCATCCAATAAGGTTAGGAAAAGTGTAAGGGTATTTTCATATTTTTATAATATCATTTTTACCTTAAATTTCACTAAATAAATTTAATCTCTATTAATTAAACTTAAAAGTTACTATTCACCAAAAAATTATTTTAATCCCATTAAACCACATTTTCCTTCCTAATGAAAACCATGTATGTCAGATTTTTTGAAACAAAATCACAGAAGTTGTAATGTTTCATGTAGACAAAAAATCATTTTTTTAACTACCACTTAGTGGTTTCACTATTCATAAAAAATTGAAGTTTTTCAGAACAATGCCAAAATTTTACCATAAGCTATAATTGATATTACGAATTCAAAAATGATGTCTATTTTAAAAAATTACAAACATATAAGTTGAGTTAATTAATTTTATAATTAATTCCCGTTGTCATAACAAATAGCGTGTTTTTATGAAACAATATATATCAAAAAAATGACAATTGTTTATGTCCAATTCCAAAGTGAAAATAATTCTAATGAACACCATTTGATAAAATGGTAAAATTATATTTTAATTATACTTTTAAACCACTCAATAGTATAATTCATAACTATAAATTATTTTTATTAAAAATTATGTTTTTAAGTATTTTTCACTATTTATAAAAAATTGGATGTTCTCAGAAAAATACCAAAAATTCAACATAGGATAATTTAAATATTCCGAATCCAAAAATGTGTCCATTTTGATATATAGAATACATATAATTTAAAAAGGAGGGTATTACTATTCATAATGGCTATTTTGGATTGGTCGCGGTGTGTTAGAATCTCGAATGCAAGCTATTGCATTATTGAAAGAGAAGTGTATCATGGATGCTTAGGGTGTTACACCTAAACCATGAGTGTAATATTTCAAAACTATCGTCTCGATCCGAGGATCGTATCCCAACAGACAGTGCATCAATCTGAGGACTGCAGCCCATGTTATGGGCATTTGAACGAAGCTGCCCGATTTTAGGGGGTTTTGGGCCCGGACCGACCTGGCCTAAGACCCCCTGGGTCGGCCCGAACCGGGTCGACCTGACCCGGGTAGGGGTTCGACCCAATAGGATGTAGCTTGGCCCAGCCGGCACGACCCGACCTAACGTGGGGGTCCGACCCATCGCGGGCGGCCCGACCCACCGTGGGAGGCCCGGCCCAGCTTGGGCGGCCCGGCCCGGTGTGGCCGGTCCTGCCCGGCACAGGCGCCGCGCGAATGCGGAATGGGGGGGGGGATCCTCCCTTTCTTTATGAAACAGCGGCCCCCCATCTGGAGGGGCCCTCCTGTGTCACCTGTCGGGGGTTACGACCCCTGGTCTTCCAAGAAGAAAACGGCCGGCCCGGTTGGGCGGACGGTGTGCCTCTGTGGGACCCCTCGGTGCCGCCCTTTTGAAGTGCCAGTGGCCAGCAGATTTGGCTTCCCCTCGCTGCACTGCCGCAGCCAAAGGCTGCAGCCCCTGTCCGTCTGGCGCGGCGTGACGGCGTCGCGCCCCTCCGCCGCGGCCCACCCCAGCCGCAGCCTCCTGGTGGCTCCAGCGCGTCGCGACAGCGCTGCGATCCCCCACCGCGGCCCACTCCTAGCTGCGGCCTTCTTCGGCCTCTCCGGTATGGCGTGATGATGCCACATTTCGTCGCTGAGGACCGCTCTGGCCGCAGTTCTATCATTCCCACAAAGTGCAAGGCCACCACGTTTCTTCCCTTCCAATCCGCAATAAGACACAACAACAAAGGGGAGGAGGGTCGGTCGTGTTTGTGCGGTCCGACCCCCTCCCGTTAATCTGATAACATGTGGCTTAACAAATAACAACGTAGATCGCAAATAAATTTTAAACTTAAAATAATTACCTACCTCAACAACGATGTCCAAGACGGTGTCGGGGATGATGACGTCGGCGTACGTCCAAGGTGGATGGAATCTCACACCAGCTGGAGAGAGGAGAAGAACAGTACGTCGATCACTCCTTGGTGCTCCGGCGTTCTTCACGTTCTTCAATGAGGAAGAAGAACATCTTCAAGAACACAGTAGTTCTCTCCTCTAAACTCCACACATCGAATCAACCAACAATAAATTAAGACATGTATTATTTTATTCACACACACATATGACAACACTATTCTTTAAAAATTCAAAAAGGTCTCATTCAATTAATTGAATAGGGTGTGTTGGCATTCAATTAAGTGGGGGAGGGAATGTGGGCGAGTTACACATTGATGTGGGGTTGCCAACATTTATGAGGGGGTCTAGGGAATTTGAAGGGATGGGGCTCATGTGGGCCCCACCTCACAAATATACTCCCAAGTGGTTAGGATGCATTGAGTCCCACTCAACTACCATGTATAGGTTATAACTATTAGAAAAGAAATAAAATTTGTAGCGTGAATTTTATTTCACTCTTTAGTTAACCCAATTATTTAACAACACCACCCGAGAAACTGCAACTCCAGAAAGGTTCTTCTTAAAAATTTACCAGCATTGCGGTTTCAACAGTGCCCTCGGATTTCAATTCCGATCACCAGTTCAAAAGTTAGAAAAACTCACTCGCTCGTTCATTGAATGTACCCGAGCTAAACTTCGGAAATTGATTCAGGGCACCCCGGGCCTCGGAATGAGGTGCCGACAGAAGGCATAGACTTTCAAAATTCGAGTTAAATTTAAAAAAAATCCTTGAAATTTCTCGGTCTTTACAAGCACCACCAATGGTTTTTGCAGTGGTTTAACCAGTTTAATCTCCACCGTTGTACCTGTATTGTTCCAAGCTCATCTAAATATTCTACAAATGAGTATGAACACAATTGAGGCATTTAAAACATGATTAAAAGATATGGAATAATGGTGTGCACCAGTACATATGGAAAAGACATATTACCTAGAATGGGTGGATCTGATCCCCCCAAAAAACATTGTGAATAACACATTCATAATCATTAATGATTTGGGATATTAGAACAAAATATAATGAATTTTGTTTATCATTCTTCTCCCATGATGTGGACTCCTCAACAACCAGAAACAGTAATGCTTAGATTCTTTTTGAAATCCTTATAAGGATTGTGCTTTTTCTAGTATACATGTATGAAATCTCAATCAATTACTGGATGGGAAGATGTCCGTCATAAATTCCCTCTTCAATTAAGCTAAATGATGACGAAGACAACAGTTTTTGACATTAAAAATTGAAAAAAAGTGCAAATTAAAGAGTTTATATATAATTTTATGATGGAAAGGATTAACGTATTACTTAAATCTAGAACTCACATATGAAGAGTTTCTACCAATTTGGGTATAAAATTTTTGTGATGCGTTATTCACACCACCAATCCCTATTAAATGAATATGATGGTTTTGAGACATCTATTCAATCACCCAATAGATTGAGGATTACATTGTGGAAACTAATGCAAAATCATGTGTAATTCCATCAAATCTGGGAATGAGAATAGGGAATGTAGAGGCCACTACAGCCACAATCATAAAAGAACCTATATCTTCTCCCACTACAAAACCATTATCAGATCAAAGGGCTCCACTTCCCGAGCATCAGCAATATCTACAACAACATCAAGATGATCAAAAAATCAAAAGGTATAAATAAATTGATGAGGTATACAACAATGTTTATTCATTTAAAAATGAATATGTTATTATTAACTTCATATAATATTTATAGAATAATTTTTTTCAGTTTCAAAGTCTAAAGAATCAAATCAATGAAGGCGATGAAGATATTTAAAATTATTGTCCCTCCTACCAAATGTTCGGGCATTCCATTCAAGAGTGTTTTGTTTTTAATGTCTTCATGCAATAATGGTAGACTCTAGACATGTAAAAATAAAAATTTCATCTTCCCATGTAATATATATTACAACTACTGACCAAGAGAAGGAAAGCGAGTGGTAGGATATCAAAAAAAATATTTCACCAAATTATGATGTTTGGATGATTAGTAAAACGATCAGTCAGACTACTTCCATTATACTAACACAGTTGAAACAAACAATTATGTCTTTTCAACTTCTACCATAGCTAAAACACCTTCATAAATAAATCAGATCACTAAAGGTCGATCCACTAGGATGATATGTGATTAGATGGTAAAATAGTTGTGATGGGAAGATGATCTCAAGTCAAGGCCAGTGTATTCCTTGACTATGGAAGATTTCATGCCATCAGTTTCAAAAGCACAGTCACCACCCCTTCAAATGACACAATCAGAATATACCTATCAGAGAGAATGTTAATTTGATGATGAATTGATCTTTGGTTCAATAAATGATATCGACATCACAGATACCTATACAAATGATGACTCTAGTTATGATGATCTTGAATTACTAGTACCAAAACAGGGAATGAGAGAAATGAGCCAAGGTTGAGGATACATGTGAAGATATGGGTATTCTAGAAGCCACTATATTAACTCTACCCCTATTTGAATAGTATATATGACAAAAACTCATTATAAAACCCTTTTAAAGAGCACTGTCATGGGAGCCCTCAAATGATTAGTGTGATTTTGGGGTACTTAGGTGCAACAGAGTGGCTAACAAAGGTCATCTATCCAAGGAGGAAGTGAATTAAAACAACATTTCAAAGGTATTCTAAAAATAAAAGAGAATAAAATTGAAACACTAATTAAAAGTATGAGGGTTGTTTATAGTTTATAAATCTATAAGAATATTTCTGGAAGAATATTGTATTTGTTTTGTTATTATTTTTAAAAAATAAGTTCAATAAAAATGACATAATAAAAAGATGGTTTTTTATGAAATATTTAAAAGGATCAATCTATATAAATATACCTATTAATTTACATATTAATAATTGTCATTTAAATAAATATCCACATATTTATTATCCCCTAATTTTTTAACCCTCAATCCCAAAAAGAGTTAACTTAACCACAAAGATGGAATTACTTAAACCCTGGTCTTGCTTCAGAACACGCAATCACAACACCCATCATTAATTGTTGTTCTAACGTTATCTTATGGTCAGTGGATAATTAGAGAACATATTATTTATGTAAATGAGTATGAATTGTGTTTAGGGAATATATTTTAACTCTAAAAATTTATCTGGTGTGGTCTTGCATTACCGATTAATATCGCACACTCACAATTTACACAAAATCTCGACCTTGCGTGTTTTTGTGTTAATTATTCAATTAATTTCATAGTTTATTAAATATTAAAAACACAATTCATGGATCATATTATGTAAATTACTGTATCTCAATGATTAAAAATAATTAAATGAAGAGGGTAGAAGATAGATAGATTACTAAAAAATACTCTTCCATGGCTGGCGTAATCATCGTAGAAGCGTTTTGCATGTGCAAAGTTTTATAGTGGGTATAACACAATAACACTTATACTCAAGAATTAAAACCCAAATATGATGATTAATAGAAGAATCAAAATAAATATAATATAAGAAAAGAGAAAAAATAAATGAAGAACAAGGAAGTTTATTACACAATCAAAATCATTACAACACTAAAGAGAAGAAGAAGGATTCGTCGAAGAGATCCTTGTTTCAAGAGATACCCTTATTGAAATAGTTGGATAATTGGATTGGTTACACTTATACTCTGCCCTAAAATTCCTAATGCACGTCCCAAACCCACCAAATGAGAAAAACACCAATTTATGGAGTGGCTGGGAGGCTAGGTTCAAAGTGGTTTTTAGTGTGAATGGGTAATATCGGCCAAATATTTTATTCCATCTTGCACCTCCCATTTTACCACCAGAATGCATGCATTGGCTGGCGTTCTATGAGGATCATATGTGTGGATATGGGTCCTATATCTCCTCTCAAAATTAGGGATCAATCCAAGACCATATGAAGGAGTTATGTCCGAAATACAGATGCTTTTCCATTCTGGCGTGTCTAGCCCACCTTTGACTTTATGGAAAATTAACTCAATCCAAATGCATTCTTTTTATCTAGTTTCCTGAATAAAGGTTGTATACCATGATGTATTTAACAAATTTACCAAATAATATGTTCAAATAATTCAAATAAGAATATTTATTATTGAAATACTACAATGATTTTAAAAGGGTAAAACTGGAATTTTCATCAAATATTCAAATGAATGATCTAATCCCAAGTACATTCTAATTAAACATATTTAACACCATGTGAGGAAATTATATGATTTATTATCAATAAAATATTCAATATAATATTTTTTTATCAACCCCCCACACTTACCCTTTCGCACTCCTGAGAAAAACATCAATATCAAATCAAAACCAATTTTAAAACACATATCCTTAAGATCAAACAATTACACACCAAGAAACAAAAGATATCATGCCTCATAAAAATAATAATAATTTCAAGTTCTCCATTTATATCATTCAATATATTTCTACTTCATTTATCCTCCCATTCACAAAACACTTATCTAGCTTGACTTTTCTCTTATCAAACAAATATCTAATTTTTTCAATGTCTTTCTCATAAAAACTCATACAAGGGTCACCATAGGCTGGATTAATTCCTACATCACCAACCAATGTGGGTCAAAGACATATGTTTATCATGAAAACTTTTTAGGGTTTTTCATGTGGCTTTTGGTTGGTAGGATTATGGTGTGAAAAATTATGAGGCTGAATGAGGAGGGATTTACTCTTTTTGAATAAAAATTGAATGAATCAAATTTTTACATAAATATTGTCTTCTCCTCAATAACCATAGTATCAATTTAGCTCCATCATCAAGAAAAGTCATGGAGAGTTTACACCATTGATCATTTCAGCATCAAAAATTTCAATCTTCTCAAACATGATTTTCTTGAAAGCTCCAGACAGGCACATCTTTCTACGTAAATTAGATACTCCAGAAAAGGCACACCTTCACTTGTCATGAAATCTCCAGAAAAGGAAAAAATTTCAATAAATTTATTTTCATCAAAATCAATCACATCTCTTAAGAATTTAATTTTCCACCCAATGTAAAACATAATGTTGTAGCGAAACACAACATAGCTTCCCAAACAGTTATGTTCAACTAGATTATGCAATTTTACTTTAGGAGTTGGTTGGATAGGGAAAATTGTCTTGTAATGTGGCTAACCTAACAGGCTGTGCATGGATTCTAAGGGAAAAAAGGATTAAATGTTCAAGGTAGGCCATTATAAAAAATTATTCTTTTAAATAGGGGCTTTAATACCAAACAAATTACTCAATCATTTAAACATAAGTAACTCAAACCCTCAAATATTGATTGAAATAAATCGAATTCTAGTTAAATCAAGCATGGTTTGGTTCTCTCAATAAGTGAGGTGAATGTAAAGATTATGAAAATAATGTTTTATAAGCTACACAAGAATGTGGTTTCAAATATAAAGAATGAGAGATGTGGTGTGGGATTCAAAATTCAATGAAATTTTGAAATTACTAAATATTTGTTCATGAAACAAAGTCATTTTCAACATTTATTTAAGCTCAGTTTCACAGGATAACTTTTTTCACTCATTTATATAAATTTAAAAATTCTGATGAGAATCATTTCAGCTCAAAAATTGGGAAAACACTAAGAAAATTGAAAAATAAAAACACACAATTTGAAAAACACACAATTTTTTTAAATCAGGAAAACAATTAAAATTAAAAAACTAAAACGATCTGTTCCCGACACTTAAAATATTGCATTGTCCTCAATGTGAACCCATGAGATGATATATGAACATGAAATGAATAATTTTAAATAGAAAAAATAATAACAATGTTAAAGGTTTAGGAATAGCCTGATGTGATCAAGTGATGATGGGGTCATGCAGTGTGATACAATCCACTGTATCAGTAGGAAGTCTCTCAATGTATCTCTTAAAACATTTCCCATTGACTGTAAAGCTCCATCTTTTGTCCTCTTGTGTGATCTCCACAACACCATAATAAAAAACATTATTCACAACATAAGGACCTTACTATCTGGAATGTAACTTACCATTTATCAGATTCATTCGTGAATTGTAGAGAAGGACTTTCTCTCCAACAAGAAACTCCCTTTGTTGGATCATTCTATCATGAGTTTTTTTTTGATATTTCCTTGTAGAGCCTTGAGTTCTCATATGAAGACAATCTAAACTCCTCATGATCTTGAATTTTCAGATTCCTTTGGATTCCAGCTTGGGCCAAATCCATGTTGCATTTCTTAATATCCCAATAAGCCCGGTGCTAAACTTCCACGGGGAGATGACATGATTTCCCAAAAACATTCCTAAACGGGGACATACCAATGGGTTTCTTGTATGTTGTCCTATAATCCCACGATGCATCATCCAAGTTCTTCCACCAATCCTTCCTATTTGGCTGCACGATTTTCTCCAATATTTGTTTCAACTCACGATTTGAAACCTCTGCCTGGACATTTGTTTGGGGGTGGTATGGTGTCGATGTTTTGTGTGTCAACCCATAATTTCGAAGGAGGGAAGAAAAATTCCTATTGAAAAAGTGTGTCCCTTGGTCACTGATAATGGATTTTGGTACTACAAACCTGCAACAAATTTGAGCCTTGATAAAATCCACTATAATATGAGAATCGTCAGTCCTGGTGGCCTTGGCCTCCACCCTTTTACTCACATAATCAACAAAAACCAAAATATACAAAAATAAAAATGAATTAGGAAAAGGACCCATAAAATCAATGCCCCATACATCAAAAATCTCATAGATTAGTATGGGTTGTTGGGGCATCTCATATCTCCTAGAAATGTTCCCAGTGTGTTGGCTACGAGAGCATGACTTAAAAAATACATGGGCATCATGGAATAATCTAGGACAATATAATCGAGAGTCCAAAACATTCCTAGATGTCTGTTGGGGTCCAAAGTTTCCACCAAAAGTAAGTGTATAATAGAAATTAAAAATAGAATCAAACTCATGATCGGGAACACACCTCCTAATGACATGGTCGCTACACATGCGCCAGAGGTAAGGATCATCCCACATATAAAACCTAGACTCACTTTTTAATTTTTGGACTTGATTATTCTTCAAATTTACTTGGATTTTAGAGAAAGCAATGTAATTAACTAAATCAGAATACTAAGGATGCGTACCTGAGATGGTATAGAGATGCTCATCGGGGAAAGTGTCCCGAAGTGGTACCTAGTCCAAGGTGTCACCCTCTGGTGTGTGAGTAAGCCTACTCTTGTGGTCTGCCACAAAATTCTATGACCCCTTATTGTCCTTTATCTCAATGTCAAACTCTTTAAGAAGGAGCATCAAATGGATAAGTCATGTATTTGCATCTGGCTTCTTTCGGAGGTACCTCAAAGCTGCATGGTCAGAAAAAACAACAACTTTAAATCCAAATAAATATGAACGAAATTTATCTAAAGAAAATATAACAGCAAGAAAATCCTTTTCTGTTGTGGTGTAGTTTTATATGGCAGAATCCAATGTCATCGATGTATAATAAATCACATGTGAATGTCCCTCCACCCTCTGAGATAAGACAGCTCCAACTGTGAAGTTGGACGCATCACCAATATGCTCAAATGGAAGGTCCCACTATGGGGGCTGTATGATCGGTAGAGTGGTCAGACACTTCATTAGCTCATCAAATGATACCCTATATTAATCAACAAAATTGAAGTCAATATCTTTTTGAATCAATCGAGATAAGGGTAGAGAGATCTTAGTAAAATCTCAGATGAAGTGTCGATAAAATTAAGCATGTCCAAGGAATGATCGAACATCACACACACATGTAGGATATGGAAGGGATGAAATAATGTCTACCTTAGATTTATCAACTTCAATGCCATGTTGTGAGACTATATGACTAAATAAAATCCCCTTTTTGACCATGAAATGATATTTTTCAAGATTTAAGACCATATTGTTCTCAATACAATGATGCAACACATCACCCAAACTAGAGAGACATTCATCAAATAAAGATCCATAAACTGTAAAATCATCTATAAATACATCCATGCAGGTCTCAATGAAATCTGAGAAAAAACTCACCATATATATCTGGAAGGTACCTGGGGCATTGCAAAGTCCAAATGGCATCCATTGATAAGCAAAGGTACTGAATGGGTAGGTGAATGTTATGTGCTCCTGGTCCTCTGCTGCAATGGGAACCTGAAAATAGCCAGAGAAACCATCCAAGAGGCAATAATGTGTCCTACCTACAAGTCTCTAAAGAATCTGGTCAATGAATGGAAGTGGGAAATGATCATTACTAGTGGATTGACTTAGTTTCCTATAATCAATACACACTCGCCAACTTTTTTATACTCTCACAGGAAATAACTCATCATTATCATTTTTTATAATAGTGAAACCAGTTTTCTTTGGTACAACCTGGACAGGGAAAACCCATTGTGAGTCAGAAATAGGGTAAATTATACCAGCCTCGAGCTATTTTTCAACCTATTTTTTAACAACCTCTAAAAGGGTTGGATTGAGTCTCCTTTGTGGTTGCCTCACTGGTTTATCCCCATCCTTTAAAAGAATCTTATGAATGAAAATAGAGGGGATAATACCTGATATGTCATCCAAGGTCCACCCGATTTCCCTGATGTTCTCCCTAAAAAGTTTCAAATGTTTTTCTTCATGTTCAAAATGGAGATTGTTAGCAACGATAACTGGTAATTTCTCACCACTCAAAAAGTATGAGTATTTGAGATTTTGTGTCAATGGCTTGAGTTCTAGTGTAGGGGTGTGGTGTATGGATGGATACATAGAAGGAACTGAAATATGTGCACAAAGAGCATCAATATCTGAGTATACATCATCAAAATCCGGGAATAAAGCATAAAATACTTTAGCATACTCAACAACGATGTCGTAATCCGAGTTCACAAGATGAAAATCAGAATATGACTCCATTTAAAAATAAAATATTAGATAGTATTGTTCGTTAGAAACAGGTGTGGAAGTACTCTTACACATCAAACTAGAACCAATACTCATAATCTCCCTAAGCATAGGACAATCCAATTCCATGGTGTTTTTACTTGGTGGTTCAAAATGGGACATAAAAAATGTCGAATGATCCTCTGAGGGGTACTTCATGGAATCCATAACATTAAATATCACAACATCATCACCAAATTCTAGGGAAATTGTACCCCCATTGACATTTATGATAGTTTTTGGCTGTTTTGAGGAAGGGCCTACCTAAGATAATTGGGGCATGAGAACTTACCTGATCGTACTCCATTTTGAGCACATATAAGTCTGCCGGAAAGATCATGTCTCTTACCCTGACAAGTACATCCTCAAGGACTCTTGCTTGATATACTGTAGCTTTATTCACCAATTGCACCACTACTCTCATCGGCATCAACTCACAAACCTATAAAGAAGAGAATAAAGAGTGAGGAATCACATTTATGGAAGCTCCCAAATCACAAAGTGCTTCAGAAAAGTGAAACCCTCTTATGGTGCATTGGATGGTGAATGTCCCTGGATCCTTTCAGTTTGTCGGCATTGCTACAATTGGTGTAATGAGTGCTGACACATTCCTTCCATGATTGATCCTTTCATTTCCCTTGAGCCCTCTTTTATTGGTGAAGAGTTCTTTTAAGAATTTGGAATACCTTGGGATTTGTTTGATGGATTCAAGTAGAGGGATTTTCATCTCAACACGCTTGAATGTGTCGAAAACATCTTTTTTCCATCACCTCATCTGCCATCTTCATCGTTTGAACAACCCTGTTTGGAAAAGTAAGTGTTTTAGGAGGAACATCATCACTCTTTTTCTTACCTTTATCTTTCTCCCTGGATTGATAATCAGTTGATATGGAATGTGACTTCTCTAGAGATGAGGTGAATCCTGGTGGAATGGTAGGTATAGATGTATCGTTCATTTGCTTCCCACTTCTCAATGTGATGGCACTAACATTCCCCTTTGTATTTGGAGTGGTTTGGGAATGTAGATTTCCAGAATTCTTACTTACAAGTTCATGGAGGGTGGTGGAAATCTGGTTCATTTGAGTCTTCAACTCCCTCAACTCCGAACATTGAATTTTTAGCTCATTCTATAGATTACGAACAATTTTCATCAAAAGGTAGTCACTATTAGAATCTATCATGGGTGGGGGATTCTGTTGTTGTTGGCTTGTTGATTCTTGAGATTCAAATCTCTTTTGGGGTTGTTGGAAACCCTGCTGGTAAGGTGGAGGTTGCTAGAAGTTTTGTTTCAAAGAGGGCCTTTACTGTAGTCCAAAGACATACCTCATGTCTGATTGATCCTTCCACACTTTTTTGAATGCTAGATGAAAATTATTTTGGGGATATGGTTGTTGTTGTTGTTGTTGTTGATATGGTCTTCCAGGGAACACTGCTGCACAATCTTCTATTTCTTGGAGTTGTGGGCAACAGTCAGTTGGGTGGTGTGTCACAGTAAAAATATCATAAGGCCTTGATGGAGGGGGTTGGGATGTCTTTTATGCCAAAGAAATCTATCTCACCATAGGTTTCTATTCTTCTAACTTAGTATCAATCAAATGACTTTCTAGAGAAGATGGACTTACCCGATGTACTCCCCTGACATGTGGTGCACCTCGAATGCCAAATTGATGGGTGTTTTGGGTAATTTTGTCGATCAATACACGTGCAGCTACTGGTGTATTGTCCACCACTGCCCCTCCAACTGGAACATCCACCATACATCTCTCCAAAGGTGTGAGTCCTTAATTGATGTACTAGATGAGTAGTTTCTCACCGATTTGGTGATGTGGGCAGCCTGCACACAACTTCTTGAATCGCTCCCAGTACTCATATATTGACTCCCCTTATGCTTTCTTGATCCCAGATATCTTTTTACGAATTGATGTGGTCCTCGATGCTGGAAGAAAACTCTTCTAGAAAATATGTTTTAAATCATTCCAACAAGTTACATCTTCAGGTTGTAAATAATACATACAATCTTTTGCAGCTCCATCAAGTGAGAATGGGAATGCTCTTAATTTGATTTGGTCTTCAGATTCATTTCTTGGTTTCACGTTTGATCAATCCACATTGAATACTTTCAACGGTTTATTGGGATCCTCACTAGAGAGGGCATGAAACTTTGGAAGTAAGTGAAATAACCCAGATTTTAGTTCGAAGTCCGATTTGAGATTTGGGTATGCCATATAATTTGGTTGATAGTTAATATCAGGTGAAACCAATTCTCGAATGGTTATATTAATTTCATTTCCAATATTGTCAGCAATTGGTTCTTGTTTTATGGTTGAATATTAATTTCTTCCAATTTCTATGTTCAGATATTTAAGTTATTCTCCAAGTAGTTGAATGATGAAATTTCCCGTAGACTGAGAATGTCTGATTCATTCCCTAAGGCTACGTTTAATCTTAGGGTTAGGATCTAAGGGATCATCGGGATTAGTTCATGTCATAAATCAATTAATGATGAAAAGAAGGAAAGTGAACCATATAAAAATAAAAAAATTTAATTTTGAGTTGATGGTCCCAAAAGAAGTAGAAGAAAATAAAAGAAGAAGAAGAAAAAAGAAATCAGATAGGGTAGAGAAGGAAGAAAGAAGTGAGGAAGAGAATAAAATGTAAAATAAAATAAATACCTCGAATTAGATGAAATAATTACTTACCTCCTAGTAAATGGAACCAATTTTAAAGAGTTCTGTCGTGGACACCCTCAAATTATTAGTGTGATTTTGGTGTACTTAGGTGCAGTAGAGTGGCTGACAAAGGTCGTCTCTCAAAAGATGAAGTGAATTAAAACAACTTTTCAGAGGTATTCTAAAAATAAAAGAGAATAAATTGAAACACTACATAAATTTAAGGGGGTTTTTTATAGTTTATAAATCGAGAAGAAGTTTGTTGGAAGAATATTGATTTTTTTATTTTTAGCTTTAAAAAAGAAGTTCAATTAAAATAACACAATAAAAAGATGTTTTTTAGAAAATATTTAAAAGTAGCAATAGATATAACTCTACCTCTTCATTTAATTATGAATCATTATCATTTAAATAAATATCCACTTCATTATTATCCCCCAATTCTTTAACCCTCAAACCCTACAAGAGTTAACATAACCACAAAGATGGAATTACTTAAACCCTAGGCTAGCTTCAGAACACGCAATCGCAGCACCCTGCTTTGATTGTTGTTCTAAGGTTAACTTATAGTCAGTGGTTAATTAGAGAACATTTCCATTCTGGAAATGTGGATAAATTTTGTTTTGGGTTTATATTTGAACTCTACAAATTTATCCCGTGTGGTTGTGCATTACTGATTAAGATCACGCTCTCACAATTTACAAAAAACCTCGACCTCACGTGTTTTTGAGTTAATTATTCAATTGCTTTCATAGTTTCGTACAATTTAAAAACACAATTCATGGGTAATATTAAGTTAATTATAGTATCTCAATAATTCAAAATAATTAAATTAAGAGGGTAGATGATATATTTATTACTAAAAAACTACTCTTCCATGGCTGGTGTAATTATCGTAGAAGCGTTTTGCATGTGCAAAGGTTTATAATGGGTATAACCCAATAACATTTCTATTCTATAATTCCAACCCAAAGAGGAAAATTAATAAAAGAATAAATTTAAACAAAATAGAAGAAAAGAGATGAAATAAAATAAGAACATAGAATTTTGTTACACAAACAAAAGCATTACAACACGAAGGAGAAGAAAAAGGCTTCGTCGAAGTGATCCTTGCTTCAAGAGCTACCCTTAATGAGATGGTTGAAGAATTGGAGTGGATCCACTTATCCTCTTCACTAAACTTCCCAATTCACGTAAAAACCCCAAAAAATTAGAAAAACACCAATTTATAGAGTGGTGGGGAGGCTAGGTTCAAATTGAATTCAAGTGTGAATGGGGAATCTCGGACAAATATTTTATTCCATATTTCACCTCCCATTTTACCGAAAAACGCGTGAATTTTCAAGACTTATATAAGTTGAATATGTTCGGATATGGGTCCTCTATCTCCTCTCAAAATTTGGGCTCAATCCAAGCCTAGATGAGGGAGTTATCGCCGAAATACAGAAGATTCTCTATTCTGGCGTGTCCAGCCCACCTTTGACTTTATGGCCCAATTACACATTCCAAATGCATTCTTTTTGTCTAGATTCCTGAATAAAAGTTATATCCCATGAAGTAGTTAACATAGTTAAAAAAAATATTATGTTCCAATAATTCAAATAAAAATATTTATAATTGAAATACTATAGTGATTTTAAAAGGGTAAAACTCGAGGTTCGATCAAATATTCAAATGAATGATATAATCCCAAATACATTCTAATTAAACAAATTTAACACAATGTGAGAAATTATATCAATTATTATCAATAAAATATTCGACAGAATAGTGTTTTATCACCCTTCAGTAGGCTCATCAGGAAAAATGATGTTCTTCCGCACATGACAGGACTGATCCTGACATGATTATTTTGGAGGACAGATTAGTTAATACATCATAATTCTCTCAGCATGTAGATATACCTAGTTATTCTAATCTTCCAAAACCATAAGTATTTCCAGCTTCTTCTATGATACAGTTTACATATACATTAGGAGCATCAAAGTACATGCCACCTACAAAACTGCATCTCTTTACAAAAAAACACAGACCACTGGACCAAAAATAAAATGTTTTGAAATTATTATCCCATTTACCAATAGAGTTGTTAATCATAGATTCCTTGAATATGTCAGATGTTCTTTGAAAAGCACTTATTAAGGCTATGTAAAGTCCTTATGAGATTGAATATAATGTTGCTGCTGGTGATGTTTACCGTATATAGAATGATTCTGCACAATGTCATGTAGTTATATCTTTTACACATGAAGATGATGATGATATTGTACATGGACATTTCATGAAAAAGTATCTATATGGAAGTGTTAATTATATAGACATCCAACAATAATTCATTGATAATGTATAAGGATTCAACTCATTCTTATTAGTACACTTCATCTATTGGGCCTCCCGGAATCAGACCTATCTCCATCAACCTTAATGTTTCAAGGTTATAACAAGAACAAGAAAGAACCTCTAGGTGAGATTACACTTAGAATTAATTTTGGAGATTTTGTGTCTAATTCCAAATTTATGGTTGTCTATCAGTACATAGCCATTACATTCTATATTGAAGGCCTTGGCTACATCAATACACAACCATTCCTTCCTCAAACCAAAAATGTCTCAAGTATTATTTAAATGGTAAAATTGGGAAATTTTATGGTGACAAGGATCCATTAAAAACATATGAATATCAGTATATTGGGGGATAATTTTATCACATGAATGCAATGAGGTCCATGACAAAAGAGGTAACAAGAATCAGTGATGTAAATGGCATGGAAAATATCCAATATAAGAAATTCAAACTTTTGAGTATTGATTAATTATTACCTATCATTCAAATTGAAAAGATATACCCAAATTTGAGAACTCATCTAGTGACATCCATAATTTCAATTACAAAAAATGAGCCTAAAAACAATAGAGAAATTGTTGAATCATCAAGCAGTGGTGAAAGATTAAATGGAGATGTCTTCATTTCATCCGCTAATCATCAGCAAGTCCCTGCTTCACGAATCACACTAGAAGTTGTTTTATCAATACTAGAGGAATAAATGGATGTCAATTCCCAAACCATAATCTCCTCTTTAATACACCAGAAATACCCTTCATCTTCAGTATTCGTAGAAATGGTAGGCTCTTTCTCATGATTTTCAACTACTGATTCCTCCTCATGATTTGAATGTTTTGTATCATCACCTAATATGAATGTATAAACAAAATAAGTGACACGTATGGAAGAAGAAGAATAATATCTTAGGGGTTATCTTACAGTATTTGAAAAATGTGTATCCACTACTATGGATGATCTCAAGGGTATAAATCTAGGTATATAAGAAGATCTATACACTACATTAATTAGTGAATCCATTACGTCTGAAGAGAATGATATTTATACTTCATTTATAAAGAAAATAGAGATTTTTTTTGAAACTATATAGAAATTCAAGGCATTAATCCAGACGTAGAAACTCATCATTGGGGTTTTCCAGAAGAGAATAGAGGATTCAAGTAGGCAACATAAAGAACACATCTTACTCATTCCCCTAAAATTGAAGCTGAAGTCGATAAGCTTATCAAGGAAAAGTTTGTCATGGAGGTTCAATATCCCATGTGGCTCGAAAGCGTTATCCCATTGAAAAAGAATAATTGGAAAATCCTAGTTTTCATTAATTTTAGAGATCTTAACCGGAATTTTCCCAAAGATGACTTTCCATTTTCGATCACATAGCATTTAATTGATGCCATAGCTAGCTAGGAAGATCTCTCATTCATGGATGGTTACTATGTGTACAATCAAGTCCAAATGTCCCCAAAGGAAGAAGAATCTAGAGCCTCTTGAGCCCCTCAAGGTGTTTTTTACTATAAGGTAATTCCCTTTGGCTTAAATAATTCTGGTCCAACATATCAACATGCCATTCTGCATATCTTGTATCACTTTATAAATAAATTTGTCGAATGTTTTGTGGATTATTTGGTAGTTAAATCCCGAAAACTTTTTAATTACCTGACTAATTTTGAGACCATATTCAACAAACTTCTACAACATAATTTGAATATGAATCCCTCAAATTTTGATTTTGGGGTAAGCTCAAAAAAATTCATAGACTTTTTTTGTACACCATCATGCCATCAAAGTTGATCCTGAGAAGAAAAAACAATCCTTGCCATGTCAACTCATCGAAATTTGAATAAATTATGAGGACATAAAGGACAATTATCCTTTATTCAACACTTCTGCACCAATTTGGAATGAAAGTGTTTACTATTTACCAGAATAACGAAGAAGGGAGTAACCTTCCAATGGAATGAAGGCTTCCAAGAGGCATTTGATACCCTCACAAAATATCTCTTTCTTCCACTAGTATTAATTCCACCCATTAAAGGAAATCCACTTATATTTTATGTGACAAAATTAGAGCGATCAACGAGTGCCTTCATTGCCCAAAAATTGATATTGGGAATGAAAATTACATTTAATTTCTCATTAGAACTATACCTGACAAGAAGTATCAATATTAAAATATCAATAAGTGTTTCCTGTAATCAATCATTGTTGTACAAAAATTAAGGCACTACCTGCAACATCACGAGGACTAATTGGTATCTCTCAATAAGTCGTTCAAATTTACCACCAGTCATCCTAATATTACGGAATATTTGGAATGGTGGGTACTTATATTTCAACAATTTGATATCTATTTTGTTCGTCATTAGGTAATAAAAGGCCCTGATTTGGTATATTTACTTTATGATCATCAATCAGGAGAAGATACATAATTGAATATTGAACATCATAATGAATATGTCTTCTGTATATAAGATAATCCCCAGACATGAGAAATGTACTTTGATAATGCCTCCATATGTCCAATGGAAAAGAGAATGGAAAACCCTAAACCCGAAAAGGTTGGGTTATGAATGGTACATATATCCTCATAAAAGGAATTGATTATATATTACTTCATATTGTCAGAATGGAGTACTATAAATGTGGTAAAATATCATTCTCTCTTTACAGGCCTAGAATAGGAGATCATGGTACAAGTGAACTACCAGAAAGTGAGTGGTGATTCAGAGTTTATAATAAAACAAATCAATGTGGACTATACTATCAAGAAAGAAGAGTTAATCCCTTTGTGTGATTATGTCAGAGGGTTAATCGATGAATTTACATCAGATCCAAAATTTTCCTATATCCCATGATCACAAGATGCAAATGCTTTTAAACTATCTAATGCATCCACATTTCAATCATATCCAAATCAGGAAGAAACAATTATTAGTATTTTCCATCATCGTGTGGTATCACCTTTCTTTAAAACTAGAATGGTTTAAATTAATGAAATTATCCCTTTTTCTAAGACATGTGTTCATACCACGGGATGGATGACACCCATCATGGAATACCTTAAAAATGGAGTACTTCCAATAGACATAGATAAAAAATAACAATTCTAATGATGTGTGGCCAATTTTACTCGTTATGATAGTCCTTATCAGTAAATGATCCACTCAGAAAAAGGATATGATGGAATCCTCTTCAACGAGTATTGAAAGAGAAAAAATTGTATTTTTTATGAAATAAGAACATGCAGGAGATTGTGGTGATCACCAGTATGGGAATAGGAATTCTGATCAAATATAAATTCTTGAATACTTTTGGCATTCAATGACGCATGATTGCAAAGATTTCACTATGAAATTTTATCCATGTGAAGTGCATGCAAACATAATTCATCAAACCCTTGAGTTTTTACATACAACTATATACACCTGACCATTTTCAAAAAGGGGAATAAATATAGTTGGAAATTTCCTTCAGCTACAGCTAAATAGTTCAATTATATTCTCACTACAACTAATGTATTCTCCAAATGGGATAAGGCAATACCTCTCAACTAATTCAAGTAAAAAAGAATTGTTAAATTTAAAAAACTAATATTATCCCCAGATTTGGTGTCCCTCATACAATAGTGATGGATAATAGAACAAATTTAAGTTTTGTGGATGTAAAGATGTTATATTAGGTGCACAATATAAAATCCAACCATTTTTATCTCTATCATGTAGTGGAAAATGGACAAATATAGGATATTAATAAGACCCTATCAAATATACTGTAGAATATGGTGGAAAAGGATAATAAATATTGTCCTGATAAACATTTGTAGGTTTTATGGTATTATCAGAATACTACTCGTTCTGCCACTCAACAATCCCCATATTCATTGGTGTGTGGAACAGAATCATTTTTTTCAATTGAAATTCAATTTCCTTTACTCCGAGTTGTAATATGTAATTATTTATCAAGATAAGAAAAGTCTTAGAAATGATTTCAGGAGATGGAATGATTAGACGAAAAGAGATTTCTTACTTTTCATCATTTAGAAGACTACTAGAAAAGAATTGATTGATATTTTATTACAAATGATCACCTCCGAACATTTTTTCCAAAGAGAAATGGTATAGGTCCTTAGGACATCAATGATATAAGGAAAGAAACCTCCAATGACTAAGGAAAAGTGAGAGTGACCTTATTTATACATAAGGTCTACTCAAATGGAGCATATTTTGTAAAATCAATGGATAGAGATATCATTACAACTCCAATCAGTGTGAGAGTTTGGAAGAAGTACTTCATGTAACTACACATCACCAATTTCCTCACTACGTGACCCAAAACTGCACATCACAAAGTCCTAGTTGTAGGAAATTAAACTACATAACAAACCTAAGAATCCATGCAACACAAAGATAATATGAATTTCATCATTGTCCTTATCGCATGATGTTAAACTACACAACATCATTTCCCTCAATAAAAAACATTAAACAGTATGATTGATGTCATCTTTTTTTGAAGTTATCAGATTCTATGTGTAAGTATAATTAACGTCATTGCTACTCCTTAGTAGAACATGAGTTCCATTTCTTCCTAGGTCTGAATTAGATTGGCATACATTCCATATTTCAGGGAAAAAATGTGGCTAGATTCTCATTTATCCTTGAGATACGAAGAGACTCCCACATATCCAATCATGGGCCCAACCACAACCACAAAAAAATTTAATTCCCTTTTCAACTCTTATATATGAACAAGATCAGTACAGAGTGATATTTCATGACAAATGGTTTAATCATCATACCATTTTGTGTCTTATGTTTAACCATTCTTTTGAAATGAGTTAAAATCCTCTGTCTCCCACATTAGACTAAAATTTTGTGGGAAATGACTGTTTTAAGAACAACATTTTGATTGATTCTCTTCCATATGAGATACATATGTATGACTAGAACCCCAATATCAGGCCCAACCACAATAACCCCCCATTCATTCCACAAGTATGAATGAAACCTCTATAAGGAATGTTCAAATAACAATATATGGCTTGATCCTCATCACATTGAAATACATAGTGAAAATTTGTCCTTAAATCCTAGTCCTAGTCACGAGATACTTTTTGACCGATCTTCCACCTATAATTAAAAATCTATGTGGGATTCTTCCTTTTTAGGTTCTCTCTTTAGAGAGACCACCAAGGAAACAAGAAATGTTCCCCTATAATAGAAGAGTCAGATCTCTGTAAAGTACTTCAAACTCATTACCCATATTGATTCAAAAATTTATCTTCTACACTAAGAAATGCCCCCTTCTGTATTTAACACTCTTAATCTTGAATATTTCCATCTCCTCATAATGTTTATTATTTTTTTGGGAGGCATTATTTCTGATATCAAAGAATTCTTTTTTCTTGACTATGTACTAGGTTCCCCTAGGTGGCCTTAGATAAGTTTCCTACAAAATAGTACCTTAATTCAAAAGACTACACTATTTCTCTATCAAGCCCTTTACCTAGTTTTATTATCATTATAAAACCACCATAACACATTTGTTAAATAAAAGTAACTTATTATAGGTTAATGTATCTTTTTCCCCTTCAAAAATTGATGAAAATATAATAGAATATATATTTTTAAAGGATCCATTCTTGTATATTTGTCCCACCACCATTCCCAAAATTTGAAAACATTCATGTCCATTATTTTCTCATTTCCCTTTCAATATGTTCAATGAAATATGAATTTACCATGGATAAGTTGACAAAATATCATCTACTACTTCCATTTTTAGTCATAGTCATATGAACAAAAATAATAGACACCATACTTCTGATGTTTGGGTCAGACATTCGTTGGAATCATATTCCTTCGATTCTTTGGAAATCATGATTCGAAGTACACTTTTCATATGCAGTTACATTTCTCTTTAAACTAAACTCTGTGCTATAGAAAATCTGAATCTTCACAAACATTATTCGGCTTTTATAAATCGAATGTAAAACATTTTGGAGATCTTTTCCATGAATACTAAGTATATTCACCTAGGTGGACATGAATATGTTGCCTAGCCAATGGGACTATTTGTGAAAAGATGACACTATTTAGAAATTAAACATATTCTCTATATGGTACTAAATTATACAACCCCTATAATGGGTTCATTAAGTAATGTTAAAATAGTTATTCGGTAAGGATTCCCCAAATGACTTTTATCCCATTTCCCATATAATTCTTAAAATCCAAAAAATTCCTAAATCCCAATTTACAATTCATCCCTTCCATATTTGAACATGGTAGTATGTTTCTAAACTAATTATATAGAAATAAGAGAGCCTCAAATATTCTTTGGATGTTAAAATTTTGAATTAAAACAACCCAATGTCCACCAATAATGAATTAAAACTAGAAAATACAATTTCCTCACTACCAGACATTAAAATATATAGTACAATGTCCTCACTATATGAATTAAAACTGCACAAAAAAATTTCCTCATTACATGACATCAAACTACATAGTACAATGTCTTAACTACATGACTTAAAAGTTCACAAGACAATGTCCTCACTGCAAGGATTGAAACTTTATAACTAGATATGAGAAATCCCCCCTTTCTGATATATTTTAACTATTCCTCATAACCCAAATTTGTGTAGAAGAGGTTTTCATATTGATGACATATGTCAGAATAGATAATCCTTTATTTTTAAAAATCGGTTTCCTTGGAAAAACCACCCACCAGGGTCTAGGTCACCCAAATCTTATTTCCCCTTGTTTATCAACAATAAAATTTTAAATTCCTTGTAGATCTCATTCTTGAATATGTTGTATGTTCCCCTAGGTGGCCTTGCATAAATTTCCTACATAACAGGACTTTCTGTAAAAAATTCCACTGATTGGCTATGCAGCATATGCCCTTTCTAGCCTTACATAATAGAACCCCAATAACGTGATCATCAGATAATGGTAGGTTTGTTCTTCAAAGAGAACTCATTTTTGATAATACACAGTTTTGATTTGGTGACCATAAAAATGACGACTCAAGATTCCCCTTGTATGAATTTGAATAATATTAGAACAATTCATATCCAATAATCCTTATTTAGTATATAATTTAAAAATTTATGGTTAAGGTTGTTCGACCATATTCACTAGCATTTTTACTCCGACATGCATGAAACTAAACAGCCAATAACAAGAGACATGCTACTCACCAGATTGAAGACATGTGAAGGGAACTCTAGAAAAAAGTCGAGTCTTATCTCACTAAAAATACATTTTTGTATGGTTTAAGTAGTATTGATCATTAAAAAGTTTAAAGATAAAATTTTTGTAGTTTTTGTCTATATAACCCTACTAAAAATAAAACTATAATCACTAGGCCCCTTGTATTGGGTAAATATTAGAGAATCCTTCCACTCTTGACATAGCTCAAAATATAAACAAATGTTGTAAGAATGCATAAAATTTCTACACTTTTATTTTAGAATAAGATTTTTTTCATTCCAAATGAATCAAATTCAAATGGGGTGATTTTGTATACACCTGAAATGAATTCCATGAACTTTTACATGGAGTGAAGATATAATTCTCACATAGAAGTCAAATTTCATGTATGAGTAAAGATGTTTTCACCATGATGAAAGAAGACGCATCTTCGATTTCTATGTTCCAAAATACTACACCATACTGATGGATAAGTGGAATGATTCCCCCATCCAGGATTAGGAAGTGGATTTCCACGATCCATGATGAAATGGTGTCAACACATTAAATTCAATTTCTGTGATTCATTTGAGAAGACTTGGTAAATTAAAAACCAAATGATGTTTATATCACATAGGGAGCATCGATTGGACTTGTTTTAGATCACAAACGGACATACGGATCAATATTTATAGCACTTAGAATACAAATTAAATTTACAAAGGTATTTGAAGTACATATGGGGAAGCCCTACATAGAATACATACGTGGAGGACCGATGTAGAGAACCTACACTAAAGAATAATTTCTACACCCCTTCATGGATGAGATATGTTGAGGACCTAAACGGAGGACATACAAGTACAAAATCCCTTCGATCATCCCCCTCTTTTCCTTTAAGTAGGACCCTTCGGCTTATTATTTCAGAAATTGAAAAAGTTAAAATACTTCTTCAATCTCCCATTATGTAGATCTTTTTACTGGATCCTCCAAATTATATTAGGTATCTCAAAAAAAGATGAAATACTACATGGCCATCCTATGGATTCTTAGGACTATGTCCCCCACTAAACATTTTCTATGAACCTTTCAGTTAGATTTCCTCACCACATGTCATTAAAATGCACAATTAGGTCCATATCACATGACATTAAAAGGTATGAGGTGTCCCATTAAGAGGAACCAAAATACTATTGTTCTGAATCCATGCACAAGGATATATAGGTATCCCATTTATGGGTTTGATACCGACATCAAAACAACCCTTCATCTACTAGGATGAAAATTAATTATAGAGTTCCCAACTGAGTGGCTTAAAAACTAGTATCATCATAATGATGGTTGAAATAATAAAAAATAGTATATGAGAGGATACAATTGATGAAGAACCTCGAATAAATACAAATGTATCCATTAATGAAGAACCTAAAACACATATAAGTGAATATAAATTTAATATATGCTAATAATTGATTGAAAATTTCAAGGGAAACCTATTTTATACTTGGTGAATTAATAAGGACTCAAGAAAATATTTGAAATCTATAATGAGATTCCTGAAGTGGACAATAATTCCCCCCAAAAGGGTATGATGAGTCTGACCTTCCATCCTTTAGACAAATTCTTATTCTTATGGATCATTAGTTCAAACTCAACAAACATCTTCCTTTGGAATGCATTTCCCTTTTGGATAAATAATTGATGGATGTTTTCGTTTCACTAAATAAATCCAATGGAAACTCCCTAGAAAGTGTGGTTCTTAACTAGAACACATGTTCCACGGTACTATGAAACATGTATATACTATTTATATATTATATTTATGAAATTTATAATAAAATTATATCTCAAAATACATTATATCGTATACACCCCTTTTAAATTACCTTCCATAGGGTATATGATAACATCGCTCGTGTGTACGATATACTACCACGACACGAAGTGATGTGAATCATTTTTCACCAACATGTTACATAGAATGTAATAAGTGTATCTATAATGAATATATATTTTATAAATTAAATAACTAGGATATTAATTAAATCATTATATTTCTATAAATGTAATTTACCAATTTATTTATTACCTTTTCAGACATTAATAAAGTGACAACGTTGTTCGTTGATGTCTGTACAATTTCCTCCTCGAAGTAGTGTGATTATTTCTATATCCCCATAATTATTTATAAAAGTATATATATTTAAATTTATTTTTATTTATATATTATTATAATTATTTAAATATAGAATATTACTTACCTTCTTTCGATAACTATAATTCTAAAATGGTATTGTTACTCACACCGACATACAACCTACTGTCCCTTTGATTGTAACGTTGGATAATTTTTCATAATAGTATTTCATGATATATATTAATAGAATAATTGAAATATAAATATTATAATAATTTCCTTATTTTTATTATATAGATTTTAAAATAATAACCTCATGGGCTTTAGTCGACCTACCGACGCGAGGTTTGACACCTAAGCTGAATATTGACAAAAAAATATAAAATCAACATAATTGATTAAGTAGTTATATATAACATACTAAAAAGGAAAATAAAAATAAAAATCAACAATTAATAGGTTCTAAAGAAATTTGATAATTATTATAAATATATTATTAAGGATTAAGAACAAAAACAATTATAAATTAAACTCAAGGTTAGGGTTCTTGTCATCACACTTTCATTTTAGTGAGATACATTCCATATTCACCATTTTTTTTTGTTGTGTGGTGTTTTTACAACCTATAATAGTATTATAATATTATTATAAATAAATTTTATAAGGATTAAAATTTCCATTTTTTGATTCATATTTTATGCGGTTTTTTGGTTTCAATGATACCAAGGGATAATGGATTTTTGTCACAATTTTCCTCCATTGATATGTTCATTATGATAATCACCAATATTATTTTTTAAGATGCATATACCACCCCATTGAAATTTTATGTAATGAATAAAATTATTTAACATGATATTCTATGATTCATTGAATATTATTAATTTTTATGGATTATGATCCTAAGATACAAATGTGGTGAGAGTTTTTTCTTAAAATCTCATCATTTATCAGGACTATATATAATTACGTATCCCATGTTCAAATCTTATAATTCTCTAGAATTATATTATCTTATAGTTATTCTTGATAATTAAATGTAATTATACAACTTTTTTTCACTCTTTGTCACATTAAATGTTTGATAATTGGTTTTTAAGAAAATATCACATCATTTCCCTCTTGTGTTGGAAATCTGTTTTTTTTTCGGAATAATGTTTTCTAAAAACAAATTGAAAATGTTTAAAATGTTATTTTAAGCACATTCTAACGATAAAGTATTTTAAAATTATTTAAATTTATAAATGTTTTTAGATAATTTTAAAATATAACTTTATATGTATTCAATGTTAAATTATATTAATTTTTTTTAAAATGTTTTATGCTTCAAAAATGTGTTTTAAAATGAATTTATTAGTTTACTAAAAGTTTATATAAGGATATTTTATTATTATTTCCATTCACTAACATAATAAACATTTTATACTAATCCTACACCTGGGAAATGTTTTATTTATACGATCATAATTCTTTAAATGGATGGATTTTGATTGTTTCAAAGAGATTATCATAGAACACATTTCTTTTCTTTGGATTTATCATGTTTCTAAGTGATATTCAGGTTACACATTACCTTCCCATGGATTCAAAAATTTGTAAATGTAATATTTTTTTCAATGAGTTTAATTCGTGTTTCATTTCTTGGACATCCTATATTATGGGGTGACCTAGATGGCTTCTCCTGATCATGTTACATCTTAGACGATTAGGTGGCCCAGATAGTGTTAGGTTAGTAGTTACATCTTACCCGAGGGGGTGGCCAATATACTTCTGGGTGATCCCATTAAATCTTAGTTGATGTGGTGACCTAGATATCATGGGGTGATCTCATTATATCTTATAGGATGGGTGCACCAAAATTGTTCTATAATGCATTGGTTAATTATAATGATGGATCTAGTCCTTATTGTTATTAAAATTAAATTGGGTTTGAAAGGGTTTTATGAAAGTGACGATCCATGTTACAAAAAAGATATTTATATACTTTTAATGTGTTTATAATTTTTCTAATAATCAATGATGATATCAAAATGCTTTTTATTACTTATATTGTTAAATTTACACTCTTCAATGTTTTTATATTTCATGATCTAGTTATTAATGGCCATGAGTTGATTTTATGATTCACTCATTCACTCTAATTATGATATCATACTCTTATGCATACTTATTCTCATTGGTGACATCGATTTTTTAATTATTATATTTACCCTTAATGAGTATTTATCATAGCCTTAATATGTAACATTTTAACCAGGTTATAAAGAATTAGGTTGAATCATTTATGTTTATAATGAATTTAATATGGATAATTTTTGAGGACCTGACATGAAATTAGAAAACATTTGTATAATGGGAGATGATGTACATATTTAGGAACTAGATTTTTGTGGTTCCTATATGAAACAACTTGATAACAATTATGTAAAAAAATTGACCTAAAAGGTCCTCGAGGTTATAAGTTATCTATGTATTCATTTTTATGATGTATTGTTTAGAAGAGAAATTTGGGTCACAAATATCTGATTGAAATTCAGAAATGAAATATTCATGACTTCATCACAGGATCCTAAAGAATGGTTCTTCGGTTATTATAGTTTTTATCAATGGTTAGTTTAGAAAACATTGGATATTATGATGTTTTACTTTGAGGATATCTTAATTTTTACGGAGACCTTCACATAGCGATGATATTAAGGTTGATTATAATTTCAAAGTCATAGACACCCCATTTCATGTTTGTATGTCGTAAATTTATTGTTGATACCAATGAAATTTTGGGAGATGTTTTATTAGGTTCTGGAATTTGTAATCCCTAGGATCAAAATGAAATCTTATTTTGGGATGAATTTTTTATCTTTTTTTAAAAAGGACATCTCTTATATTGGATGAAAACCCATTGAATTTGGAACAGCGATGGAGCATGAACTCATGAACAAAGTTTGATAAAAGTTTCACACCTACTAAATGATAAAATGATGTCTTTATTATTAGTAATTATTTTTACTTGTAATGATTATCTTTACTTCATAATCATATGGGATTTTATTTGTGAAATAATTTATGATTTATCTTAGAATAATATATGATCAAATACTTCTAATATTTGTGTTCTGAACGTCATCAAAAAATGTTTGCTGAATATTAAGGATTCAAATTAATCAGATTGATTTAAAATTGTGTAATTGATTTATAATTTTAAGTATTAGTGTAAGATATGAATTATTATTTATTTCCATAATTATCTTACCATGTTTTAACCATTTGGGTTTTGGTTAATTCCTAATAACAAGACGAATAACTTCTTATCCACTTTAAAATTATTTTGTCATTAAAATTTTATTTTTATATAGAAAAGATTAAAATTTTCATCTTGATTTATAATTATTTTTCAAAAACGAGTTTATTAATGTGGAAAATAACTAATGGATGACATTTTACTTTTCAAGAATTTATATTTCATTTTCTCTTCGGTCTAGATGGGGAAAGAATCCTTCAAAATTATGTAAATGATCCTGAAATAAAATTTTATTTCATTATAATGTTTTCAAAAGATATCAATGACCATTTCGAAACATATTGGTCTAGTTTTTTTATTTTCATTAAAATTCTATTGACCAAGTCCTCCATTACTCTCAATTAGTCCATTCCCTTACAAATCCAAGTTATTGTTTCCCTGATATTTTATCAGTTTATGAAATCTTAATTTTGTGTAACATTAGGTGGAATTTTATTTTCCTATTTCCCATTTGAAAAGATGCTTTCATTATTTTATATGTTGGATGTGAGTTTGAATAAATTTATTCAAAAAAATTTAATCCTTTTATAACCATGAAAAATTTATTTGGTGAAATTCATTTTAAGGGGGTAGGATGTAAGACCCTGATATTTCATGAAATATATTCATTCAAATTAAATAAATTTATTTAGTATCTTACGTTGCGCACAATTAAAAAATTATATTGAACGAAAAAAAAACAAATTTTATATTTAATTTCAGGTAACATCTTATTTCTTCAATAAATTGTGTTCCATGCCAAGATGAGACTTTTAGGACAACAGAATACTATTAATTTTATTATTAAACCTGATAATTCTCACCATGCCATTAGAATTGAGGGAATTAATAAGATTAACTAAATTTTGAAAATATGGTTTTCACATTGGTATATAATGAATTCAATGGATTCCAATTATTTAGAAATTAAAATCAAACAAATGAATATAAAGTAAATGTTTTTATAAAAAACTATATTTATACACCGAAAGATACATTTTCTTAATAAATTAAATTAATTAAAATTATTGAATAATATTAATGATATATATATATTATTTATTAAATAAAATATTTTTATATTCATCCAAAATATTTTATAGGCATAATATAAGAAGAAATCCTATTTGTATGCATAAAAAAATGTATTTTTCTAAAATTTAGTTTTACCACCTTTTAATGGATTATATATTCTAAAACTAAATATTGACACTCCTATAAATTTTATTTGAAAAATTAATCTTAATTTTTTGGGATAAGAATATCAATATTTAAATCTGGTGAAATGTTGATATTTTTTGGGAAATATTGAATACATTTTCATGAAAACTATTTATTATTTATATATCTTTGATAAATTGTATTAATTTTTAATCAATGTTATGTTGGGTTTTAAAAAAAATTTGTTTTGGGTTTAAAGCTAGTTTGTCTATAAACTGTTTTGAAATGCATAATGTTTCACAAATTTAATTATTTAAAATAACAGATATTTGGGAATGTTTAAAATTAAATTTATAATATATATATATATATTATTATATTTTCATGAAATTATTATTATTATTCATAAATATAATATAGAATCTTATTTTACTAAAAAATACTATTCTTAAAAAGATAATGTGTCACTGCGACCGTACGATTGAAATTAAATTAAATTCTACCAATTATTTGAATGGAATTGGAAAACATTTATTCCATATTTTTAATCATAATAATTTATAATATTTATTAATTTTAACTTAATATTTTATTACCATAATGATTTGTGAAAATAGTAAAAATTAATGAATGTAATTAAGGGTAAACCGGGTTTTGCGCATTACATGCAATTGTATTGAAATTAATTTTACACACATAGATTTTTTTTATTGAATTGGAATTAATATTTGCAGTCAGTGTGTATAAAGTATATAAATATGTTATTTTTAATTATAATATTAGAGGTTTAATTACCTAGGTAAATAAAAAGATAATAGTTACTATAGTAAAAACTATAATAGAAAAACTGAATAATAATAATTACTATGTAATGAATTGTTAAAAAATATATTTATTTTGTGTGTTGAATGTATATATCAGAAAATTAATAAATACCTTTAATTAAATTTAATATTTTGAGGCACATGAGGTATGTGAGACCTTAAAATAGTGTTTACATTTTTCTATTTAAGAGAATTCCACTCCTCCCCCATTAAAAAACTGTATCCACTCTCCCAATTTCATTACACATCTCAATAACTTTGAATCATCCAAAACCTAGGAAAATATATTATACAATTTAATTATATCATATTAGAATCATTACCTTAGTAAAATATATACATCATATGTTATCCTTTGGTAAAACCCAAAAGGAGTTACCCGAAGATGAGGTAGCCTTCATCGATATGCATTTTGTTTTATTTATTTCTCAAACCAATTTATTTATTTTTATATAATGATTATATAATAACATAAGAATATTAAATATAATGATATTTTTTATGATGTGGTTATGATCTTAAAAAAATCACAATTCCATCAAATCGATTATGAACTCATCATCCATGTGTAGTACAAACAACATGACTTGACAGTTAAATTTTTTGTTAAAAATAGTAATCCCAATACCAAGAGAAGAGTCATGGGGGTATAATGTATTGCAACCCCAATGAATAATTTTTGACAGACTTCAATCCATCAGTGGGAAAACACCCCAAATATGAGAATAAACAAATAATGTTGTTTGGTGTTGCTTTAGACGCTATAACGTCTTCCACCATGTTACCCTCCCTCTAGGTATGAGAGATATACATGCAATGCCCCATTAAATCCTTACATCTTCTAAACATAAAAATTATGCTCCATGGAATATTTCCCCTGTTTGTCAGTGCAATGAACAACACCATGGAATCGGTTTCCACCGATGACACCACCATATTTCTGCACACACACATCTACAGACCTGCTGCCCTGGCCCGAGCTTACACCTACTGTGCATTGCCTCCCCCAAACATGGCAGAAAAGGATTCATAGACAGATCTTGTTCGGTCACGCATGACGCCCCCTCCTCTCATATCCCCTCTAATCAGATAACCATTAACGTTATGTTTCAGTCCATGTATCGGTGGTCGCCATCTCACCCACTGCCAATGACCAGGAGGGACGACCTGATGTTCTGCACCTCTACCAGAAGAAACGGCGTGCATGGTGGAAGCATAATCGCAGTCCAACTAGATTATAAGTAGATAAAACACATTATTTTTTATTCTGAAGTGTATGATGACCTGAGATACTGAGCCTTTACTATGGCGCTTGTTATTCTGGGATTTCCATATAGTCCACCACCCAGCGGTGAGTATGAGCATCCTTGGTTTGCATTCAGCACCTTGGTTTTCATATCCCCTAAAAAAGGAGTGAAGAATGTCCTATAGGTTACCATAATATCCCTTCCATCAAAAAATTCCCTGAAGGTCTTCCATACCCCCCTTACCCATTCACTTTCATAAAAATGATGCCCCATAGATTTTGTGCTAGTAGACGTGCAACACCAGCACTGGGAAACCATTGGGATTCCCATTAATTAAAGGTTTTCATCCATTAGTAGGGCCTCGTTTCACACACCCCACATCAAAAAATAGAATTTATAAGGGATATATTTTCATCATAGAATATCCCCTCACAGATCGAAGTTCACCACCTCCCTCATCAAATTATCGAAGTCTTTGATGGTGAAAGCACGGGATGAAGTTCCTATGAAAAATAACTGGTCATCATCATCATTTTAGACTATATAGTTAAACGTATCGATTTTATTGTTGTTGAGGATGGACTTGAAGAACCTCATATGACATGATGATTCGTTGATGGTGATATCCTGTGCTGGACAGCCCATGAACCACAGAATCACACCCACTAATCCTACTGCCAGAAGTTTATGTTCCCCCTTCCGAAAATCCATCAAGAGCGTTGTTGCAGAATTTACATATGTGGTTGTACCAGGATCCATATCCTTGAGGGATGCCTTCTATGGCTAGTCCCATTAAGGCCATGGAGGGATGCATTGTTCTACCCAAGAGAGATCGGATTTCAAGGACCTCCCAAGTGAGTTTGGCATCCAGTCTATGAATGCTTGAAGACACACTTCTTAAATTAATTCCCCCTTCTGAAAGGTGTCGAGCCAACCGTTTACCTGAAGCCCAATGATGACAGCCTTCCATATTCCCATCCAATATGATGGACACCATTATTCTTTCCATGTTTGAAATCACAATTTTCAGGACCTTCATGGTAGACAGAATATGCATCATCTTGGATAGTAACACACAGTTAACTAGGGTGATATGGCCTCTAATGGATAAAAACCTATTTTTTCCAGTTTTGAATACGCCTAGTAATTTTTATAATGAGACTATCAAAATTCTTCACCCTGAGACAATATGGGGTGACTAGTGCTCTAAGGTAATCCCTAGGGAGGATTCCATTACTCATATTCAACCTGGATCTTATGTACTGACCCCTCCTCGGAGAGGCACTCCTTGCTGTGAAGAAAAGGATCCTGTTGGAATTCACCACCTGCCTAATCCACTTGTAGTATTCCTGAAGAATCCCTTTCAACCCCTTCATTAATCTTATACTACCATTAATAAATAGTACTGTTTCATCATCAAACATCATGTGTGATATGCCCCTCATGTCATTCCTGTTATGATAAGGAAGTATTTTCCCTGTGTCAATGCCCTTGTTAATATAAGAGTTGAAGGCAATTTTTTCAAGAATGAAGATGGAGGGAGTCAAAGGATCCCCTTTCTTGAGACCTCGACATGCCTTCATGAAACCAAATTGTTTACCCATGAACGAGGTAGAGATCCATGCTGAGATGAAGCAACGAAATTGGAGATCAATTTTCCAGTTGGAGAATCCCATGAATTTTAAAACTTTTAGGACAAACAACCATTCCATTCTATCATACACCTTTCTCATATCCTATTTGGGCACAAGATTTCCCCCAATGGAATTTTTATTAATTCCAGTTTCAATTTCATAGGTGGAAGTGATCACACCCTGGATTGACATACATTTAATGAATCCATACTGCTCACTATTAATCCATGAATCTATGTGAGTGGCCATTCTACAATGGAGTATGTTGTATAGGATCTTGTATGATGATTTACACATGCTAATGGTAATGTATTGATCAATGGACTGAGGATTACTCACCATAGGAATGAGAACCAATTTGGTTGCACAAGAAATATGAGGGAGAGTGCCTCCCTAGAAGAAGTCTTATACAGCATGAATGAGGTCACCTTTGATGATGTCCCATGTCACCCTGTAAGAAGACCCATAAAAACCATCAGGACCCGGAGCACTGTCTGGTTTCAATGACCTAAATTCCTGATGCACATCATCCTCATCCAGAAGTCTCCTCATTCTCTCATCAATGAACCCCGATATAATAATAGTAATACCCTCAAAAAAACACCTCATCACCCTCGGGTTTCCCTCTTCCATGCCTAGATTTGGACCAACCATTAAAATCTGAATCTCTACATTTTCCATAGCCCCAACTTCCTCATGATTAGAAGAGAAGGATATGTCCTCCCTTCGAATGGTTGGCCCCTGTATTCTCCGATGCTACTTAGTGCAAGCATGGAAGTACCCCGACTTCTGGTCTCCCTCTCGAAGCCATCTCACTCGAGCGCTTTCCCTTTCCTGCCTTTCCTATCTCATTAGAATATAAGATGAAGCATCTTTCCTAGATCTGATCTCAGTAAAGGATGATTCATCCCATACTTTTTTCAGTCTAGCATCCACTATGTCTACCACCTCAATGATTCCAGCAACATTGTGGTCACGATCTGGTATGGTTTTTCTCCACTCTTGAATGAAATTGTTGACCGGCCTATGATTATTGTGAAAGGTAATCCAAGGATTCCCTTGATGATTCTTATCCCAGGCTTCCCTGACCACCTCCAGGAACCCCAGTTCCTGCACTAATGATTCTGAGAAATAGACATGGTCCTCCCACATTTACCCTACATGAAGAGAAATATGTTACGGAGAATGATCTGAGATACTCCGCGTCAAATGAGTGACATTTGAATCCGGGAACATAGAAATAACTGCTTCATTCATCAGATATCTATCATGACGACCATAAGATCTTCAACACCCTTTTGATTTTTATACCAGGTGAAAATACCACCCTCATATCATGAATCAAACAAGCCACTTCTATCCAAGAAGGAGATGAATTCTTGGCTAGAAATCTTGGGGAACACTCCGACCCCTTTCTTCTACACTGAACTAGCCATGATGTTAAAATCCCCGCACACAACCCTGGGGGTACCCTATGGGTTGAAACCTTCATGATCACCCCATAACACCTCTTGATGCTATGGGTTTCACATGGAATATATGAAGGAGAAGAAGAACTATTAAAGTGTCACATATATCTTAGTATTCAGTGCCTGTCCAGATGCACTAATGTGGTCCACACATATGTGATCCTCCTAGAAGATCTAAATGTGAGAATTGAGAGGATCCCCATGTATAAAACCATGATCCTTATGCTTTTGGGAATATTCATAAATCATACAGAGATCATGTTTTGGTTCCAAAAATTCCACCAGGGAAGCTTGTTTGTTAACCAATTCATTAACAAGAATGTTAGACTTGACCCAGCCTCTAAGACCACGACCATTCCACACTAATGCTTTAGACATTAAATAGGATACATATGGCATTGGACACAGACTCTTGGTCCTATCCATCAGAATAAATTAATGCACATTTGTTAACTTATGCTCTGGATCTTGATCTAGTAGTTACCCCTGGCACCGCCTGAGAGGAATGTGAAATGGAAGAGGGACCACCCCTTTCCGACACCCTACCTATGAATTTTGGAGGGTCAAACAGACCAACCGGTCTAGTACTCTAATCAGGGGACATAATGGGAGGCTTAGGGGATGAGGCAGTGAGTGGTGCTGGCAGAATTTCATATGGGGGAGCCACAAGGCATGGAAAAAAGGATTACTCCACTGGATATGATTACAGGGTTAAAAACATCAGCATGGTAGATTCAGAAGACATGAAAACCTCATGATTTTCCACCCATAAAAAATAAAGTGAAAAGTAGAAAAAAAGGGTTTCGTGGGGTTCCATTGTTCTTCCAACAAGTTCATATGATGGAGAATCCCTATGAGATCCAAACCTTGGACAAGAGGGTTAGCTTCAGAAGCCTGAATTTGTTCACCACCAACAGATCCCCGCATTGTAATGAGATGATTCCTAGAATGGGCCCTCCCCTCCCATTACTATCTAGAAGAAGAATCCACAAAGCCCTGATAATGGGTACCTGATTCCAATACTCTTTGAATGTTCATCGAGCCATCTGATGGAGTCTTCTCCTGAGACCATGACCACATACTATAATTAGTTCCCCTATAGCGAGCCTTTATCCATACCTTTAGGGAATTACTATAGATGTTGAAAAGGGAACATAACCTGGGGTAGACCGGATAATACAAAGGTTTCTAAAGATCCTCAATTCTATCTATCCTAATCATAAGGTGATTTTGATGTGGTTGACTGAGATCCAACTCAAAGAAAATTCAAGCCACTGAAACCTCAGCCAGACAGATATTGTGAAGATCTGCACGTAGGTATTGGCCCAGGCAATACCCAATGACCTTGAGAAAGGATTAATTCATAAGGGGTAGGGGATGGCCGGGAAGGGAAATCCACACTGCAACACTGGTGCTTTCCCATCCATGGTGCACATCTATTGACCACCGCAAGAGGGAGAACCTGCATCTCTCCACAGAGCGGGGACTCTTGTACCACCTAGTGATGATGTCTTCTCGAGATGCCAAGTCCAAATAGTAGGATTTATGACCGAGATGAGAAACTAAAGCATGGATATCAAGGCCCCATCGCCACAGAAAATCCTGGAAGAGAGTTAAAGGAGGCTTGTCTGCACCAAACCACACAAGAAGCGTCCATTGGAGATCCATAGTCGCCTCCGCAAAGGGAGATGCAGAGACCTCGATCATTGGGTTCCCTAGCTCCATGAAATACACCAACACTACAAGGGCCTCCGCCACAACATTTATCCCTAGATCTTCACCCACTATTCCTTGTTGAAGGGGAGCCTCCTTGAAAGAGAGCACCAGGAGCCTTGCCAAGCCGAAAATAGCAGACATCACGAAATAATACCGTTTTTTATTTACCACTACACATTGTTGAGAATAATGAGGTAAATAATAATTATATTTTATATTTATTATTTTTCTAGCATTATTATATAATTTTTTCATTATATCATAAACAATTATTTTACATTTCATATCGTAGTATATATGAGAGCATCGGTCAGGTGTATGATGCACTTTTCTCTTGTGAAGCGAGGGAAACCATTTTTCAAAAACATGATAAAAGGAAATTGAGAATAATAAATATAACGAATACATATGATATAAATGAAATAATTATTAATTTTTTAAAAGACTATATTTATATAAAGATAGTGTATCATTTTTCTTATTAAATTTTTAGACACATAAATGAGATAACATTGTCAATGAACCTCTGGACTATTGCCTTCTCAAAGGGATGTGATTCTTTTTACATAAATATAAATGTATATATAATAATATATAACTAAATATCAAGTCATTTATGATATAATAATAAGTTTATAATGAAAAAACTTTACATAACGTTTTTCCATAATGATAATTGAAAATGGAAATGTTAGTCATGTATACGTACGACCTACCATCTCCATGATTATAGCGATGGTTCATTTTCATAATCATAAATCATGATTGATATTAAAAATATATGTTATTTATAAATATTATTATTACATAAATTATATTAATTTTTATATGTTTTAATTATTATCACATTGTCATTAGTCGACTTAGCAAAGTCTGTTTTGACACATAAGTCGAATATAGTCAAAACATACAACTTAAAAAAATGATTATGTAGTTCTAAATAACAATTTAATAGAAAAAATAAAAGTAATAATAAAATTTATAATGGTTATAAATAATGTAAATAATAAAAATATGTTTGTTATTTAGGAATATAATGAACAATGAAGATTAATCATACTCGAATTATGGGGTTTTCTCACATAACATTTACTTACGTGATATACATTCCATATTCACCAATTATTTTTTGTAAGTTTTTTAGAACTACCATGAATTTATTTGGTGATTATTATATATAAATCTATTGATTATTACATATCAATTTTCTGATCTCAATTTTTTGGTGTTTACACTTTAAAAGTTACTAAGTGATACGGGATATTTGTCAGAATTTTCCTTCTTGGAGACATTTATTATGATATACACCCATATAATTTTATAAGGTGTATATACTTCCCATTAGACATGTTATATCATGTATCTCGATATTTTTAATGATATTCTATGGTTATTTTAGTTTTCTTCCTTTATGGTGATTGCGATTTAATATTTGAATAGTTGTAAGAGATGTTTGTTAAAATATCACCATTTATCGGGATTGTGTATGTTTTAGTATCTAATGTTGAAATATTATAATTATAAAAAATTATCTTAAAATAAAATTAGTCATGATACTTTCAAGTAATTGAATAATAGTTTTCACTATTTTTTAACTTATTATTTTTTGATAGGTTTTTTAATAACATCTAAATTCATTTCTCTCATTGGTATAAAATCAATGGTTCTTAAAAATAACATTTTCTAGAAATTTATCCAAAATGTTTTTAAGTATTATTTTAAGATATGTTTAATGGGAAAATATTTCAAATTTTTATATGTTTTATTAATATTTTTAAATGATTTTCAAATAGTCCTTTTTATGTTTTAGAGTCATATTCAATGAAAATGTTTTTGAAATTTCTTTTTGTTTTAAAAAATGTTATTTAAAATGAAAATATTTTTCCCATGAATGTTTATTTAATGATATTTGAACTTTATTTATAATAAAAAATTTCAATAACTCTTTTTTAATTATCCTAAACTGAATATATTTTTATTGAGACCATCTTCATTAATTTTCCATATGGATTATGAATAATTTAAAGAGATTGTCATGAAAACCATTTCTTTTCCATGGGATAATGTGTTTTAAAATCGATTTTTATGGTACACATTTCTGTTTCAAGGATTTATCATGTTATAAATGGAATAATTATAATTAACATATGTTTTATTCATTATATTATTCTTGGACATATATTGTAATGAGTTGTCTCATATTGCATACGGTGATCCTTTTACATCATTGATGATGGTGTTGCCCAAATAGCACGATGGATCTCGTTACAAATTCGACAATGGCAAGGTTGAGATTGAAATGGGTGAGCCTATTATATCTTAGATTATGGTATCACCCATATAGCTTCGGTTGATACCAATATATGTTAAATGATGGGTGCACCCAGATAGATATCAAATGCATTATGTAATGTTAATGTTGGAAGTAGGCCATATGCATTTTTCAATTAAAAGAGTTTTTTAAGGGTTTTATGAAGCTATGTTCCAAGTTAAAAAATGTGTTTCAATTGATTTTAATGGGTTTATAATGACTCTAATTATTGAGATAGATATGACATGACTCATGATTATTTATTATGATGACTTTTTACTCTTTCATTTTTTAATATTTAATAATCCATGTATTTATGGGAATGAATTATTATATGATTCAATCATTAACATTAGTTAGGTTGTCATTACGTTTTTTCCACTTATGATCATTCATAACATTAAATTATTAGTTATTATGTTTAACCATACTAATAATTTTATCTCACCCTTCTTATTTTTTCATTTCCCTAGGTTATAAAGAATGCGGTTGAACAATATATGTATATAAATGTTTTCACAAGAATGATGTTGATGACCAAATTTGAAATATGAAAACCATGGTATAATTGTAGATGATGATTATCTTTATAAACTAGTTATTAATGAGTATATGTATATATGAGTATCAACAAATGATCTAAAACTATAAACATAAATTCTCCTCATTATTGTGAGTAATACAGTTTCTTCCTTTTGATGTCATATGTTATGAATGAAAAATTATCCACAGAATTATGTTCATCAAAGATGAAAATGGAATGTTCTTGATTCCCGAACAGGATCTAGGACTGTGGATCCTAGGATATTATAAACTATTTATCCTATAATAATTCCCACTGTAGAATACGAGCCTCCATATAATAAATTGAAAAGGTGATCCTAACATATTTTTTTTAAATTATTAGTAGGGTGGTGGGTATTATTTTACGTTTATAAACACTTCCCATCATATTTCATCCAAATTAAATTTATCCCTTTCATTGATTAATTTTTATAGTGGAATGGTTAGGTTACTCAAATCATTAATGAGATATTTATAAAAAACTCAATAACCTATAAATGATCGGTTATAATTAAAACTACATCAGTATAAGGAGAGAAAAATATATTAACTTTTTATTCATCTTTATTAATGTAATTATTTGAGAAAAATATTCTAATATTTTTTCTTTAGTAAAATATAAAATTTTATTTTTCAAATTAAATCAATCATTAAATCAATTCACATTTCTTTAGACTTCATTCAACTAATATATGCATTTTCAATTTATGTCGGACATAATATTAAATAATCCATGAAAAATTATTTATTTCCAATTAAATATAATAAGATACATATCAATCATATTTGAAATGTTCCCAAGACATTAAGAAGTCCTAATTTAATCCTACAATATTATATGTTTTCAAAATGGAATGTAACAATTTTCTTGCCTTTATTTTATTTTCTATGTGCATATGTATATATATCATGAAAAATATAACATAATTAAGTAGTATGTTTTTAATTAAAATATATTAATAATTTTAAGGTTATATTTTATTATAAAATTATATTTCACTACAATAGGTTTCAGTTTCACAATGAAATTTTAATCCCTATAATTACTTGGAATACAAACATATAAAAATTTATTAATTTTATTATAAATATTTATTATATACCAATTAATAAAAAATATCTAAATTTTAATAACTCATTTTAACTTTTAAATTCAATATATTATTACTATATTTAAAAATTTAAAATATTTTTTAACAACTAGTCAAAAAAGTTGGTTCAATCACCCAGTGAATTTCTTAACATATATTAACTTTTTTAAAGATAAATATTCTATAAAAATACTATATGAAAATTTCATAATATAATCCAATTAGGGAAATCCATTTACGATATAATAATTTTGAAAAAAAAATCCAGTGGAATTTCTTGTATTTTAAAAAACATTGAATGCTAAATTGAATGAAAATCCATCACAAATAATTAAACAAACATACTATATATTTGAGGGTAATTGATTGACATAATTCCAAGGTGTGTCATTTAGAGATGAAAATATCATGGACTAGATTATATGGGTATCCAAATTTCATATTTTGTATTATAATTTTCCATATCATTTCATTTCAATAATAAATAATTAAAACTATTTGAAAAAATATTTAAAATTTAAAATTTTTATCGATTTATTATTTAAAATTTATATATATTCATATCAAAAATTGAAAAATAAATTCAACTATTATTAAGAAATTACAAAGTTTACTTCATGATATTTTTATTAAATTATAAAACCATTATGCGGTAGAAAACGTTTATTCTCGTAATATAAATTAATGAAATATAATATTCCCTCAAGAGGGTATTTCATTGTTTAAAAATTATTAAACTATAAAAATATATGTTAAAATACTATATACAATATTATTTTCGGCATTTATAAGACACTTAAATGTATCATTTCAGTATTATTTGGGTTGATTATGTTTGTTGACAATGAATTTGGATTTTTTTTTGAAGTTATAGCCTAGTCGTTGACAAAGATTCAATATAAAGGAAGGTTTTCCCATAAAACTGTATAATAAATTAGAGTTTCAAGATGATTTTAAGATTTATGATGATGTGGATCTTTGATAATGCATCTGGTGTAATAGTGGAAAGGTTTCTTGAAGGTGTGGAGCGTTCGGAATGCATAATGGAATTTCAGAAAAAATTTACCACTATTAGAAGCTTCATGAGTGGGAAAATTTATTAGGTTCTTCCTGAATATAAAGATATTTACAAACAATAAATGTATAACTTCATAATAACAAGATGCTGATGATGAAATATAAATGAATGGGACGAAACACTTATAAATAGGACCCGAACCCCCCTCAAAAAGTATAGAAATGTTTACTAAAACTCAAAATTATATAATTTCATGAATGTGATTGATGAATATTTTCCTTGAAAAAAATGTTTGTGATGTAAGGATATTCACAGTGGTTATAAAAATCTTTTAAAAACATGCCTGCTTCATCAAGGATATGTGAGAATCAAGAGAGTGTTGAGTTTTACAAAGTCTAAGTGATATTAATAAAAAGGGGTTGATTCATGAATGATAGTTGTGATTTTCGGTTCTAGTGAGATTTTATAATGTTTTAGGGTTCATGAAATAATTATATAATCATGAAGAATAAGGTGGTTTTGTGAAGGTTGTGTGAGATGTATAGATCTAGTGAGCGACAAAAAAGTAATAAAAATTAATTTCCATGTAAATATATGGTAAAGTGGTATACATCATGTGAATGAATGTGTAACATAATGAATATGAAAATAATGTGTAAAAAATATTGATTTAAGTGATCAAAATAGGAATCTTATAATTGTGAAGTATTCACACTTTAGTTGAGATAACAATGAGATTTCATATTGTGACTGGTTGTAAACAATGAGGGATAATGATTCTACGCAAAACGTTGTGAAGGGAATGAGTCTGGGAATTGAAGAGATCTAGTCCAATCCTTTTCTCCTATAGCAAGACTTAGTGGATTTGGTACATCTGCACATTTCCATTTTATAATATGTCTATGTATCTTAGTGTGGGTGATCTAAGTAATTTTTTTCATCACATTCGTCATTTAATTTTTATTCATAAATTAATATGGGAATGGGAAATAGATGCACTTTTTTTGTAACAAAAAAACAAGATATGATATTGAAGTGTTTCTAAATTTCCATGCCCTGATTCACCCATAAGGTTATTTAACTTAGTTGGACTAACATTATTCATGTGAAAAAAATTCATCACTCAACTATATCTCAAACATATTATAACTTATTTAATTGAAATTAATTTTATTTGTTGTAATATTCTTTTAACACTATATATGATGTAAAAAATTTTAGTTGATTGTATCAATGGATTCAATGGTGGGATAAGTTCCTTGAGAACTGAAAAAATGATTTATTTTGAATTTATGAAACCAGATTGAGTATTTAGGTTTTTGGTTTTGGGTTAAATGATTTGGTGTGTTTTTTTGGTGTTTATTAAATGTATAAACAACCATGTAAAAATAATTGGTGTTTTCATAAATAAAATTTTATGGTAGGTTTCTATAAAAGAAATATGGTACCCAACCTAATTATATGAGTTACCAATGGGAGGATACGGGTGTGAGAGCAATCTCTATTTTATCCATCATGTGGAAAATATACATACACCATGTAATCTATAATCCTAGGGGTTTTAAAGAGATATAATTGATCATTTAATCCCCATTTTTATATAATCCATTATAGTTTTCTATTTTTTAACCATTAAATAATGACGGGGAGCCTCCACATTCATTGTCATTCATGTCTATTATTTACCCTTATTCTATAGATATTATAATTGGTTTACATAGTGATTTGGGTAACTTTATAATATTTTTTATTACACATCAAGTATTATTTATCTAACTAGGTTTGGAAAAGATCAATGATTGGATGAAAATTACACCAAAGAATAGTAGTTACACAACAATGTTTTTGGGAAATATTTAAAAGATTCTAGAGGAGGAAGAATATTATTGAATTAATGATGTAGTGAACAATTTCATTTATGTTATTTAGATTAATGGTTAACCATTAATTGTGGTTCTTTTGATTAGTTCTCACCATATGAATTTATTAGAGTTATTAAGATAATATTAGTAATGATATAATATATAAAATTATTATTTAATTTATGAAATTTATTTGGATATCTCTGGGTGATGTTATGATATTGAGGATGTGGTATTGATTCCATTAAATCATTAATGTTTTGGTCAAACATGTAAAAAGATATATGAGACTCATTGGTGATGTAGAAAAATATATACTTGACTAAAGTGGTCCCTAATATTAACTCCTTTACACCAAATTTAATTTACTTCATGTTATGTATGCAGGATAGTTGATGTGTTTGATCCTAATGAGATACAGTTGGGTTTATAGGGGTTCTAAAGTCATTAATTAACCTAGTATGGACATGGCAGTGATCCCAAGCAAATTCCTTTGGTATTATATCTTTTCTTTGGGTTCATTAGGGAGAAACAGAGAGCTATGAAACGTGATTCACCTTAAGGTAATTATATCATTAAATAATAGATGGACTGTCCTATTTTATACATAGAATTGGACAACTAAGGGATTTTTAAAAAGTATGGAATAGTTTATAGACCTACGTGGATGGATCAAATATGGGGTTTGGATATGATATGGTATTATAGTGATATTTTTGGATAAATCATCCTATAATGGGTGAGTCATGATATTGGATGGGGTTTATAGTATAGACCAATAGTGTTTTTTCATGGGTAATTAGGTTGGCCTACCAAGGCTTAGAGGTCCAAAGGGTGGTGATTTTTTATAACATTTTCCAATAATATATTAGAATATTGTTTTTATGGATAACTGAATAACCAATCATAAATTTAAATAAATACAATAATATAATTTTTTTATTATTATGATAATGAGTTAAAAATTATAGTTTGTTGAAAAATTCAAAATAAATTTATTGAGATATTATATTTATGTTATGTTTAATTACCACTTAAAATATAGTATGAGCTCTTAGAGAGATCAATTCATTTCTATCTAGTTGTAATAATGGACTTAACATTATACCAAGTGAAAAATGAAAAACCTATGTGGTTTGGGAAATATTTTAACCCATTATATGATTAATTTGAATAAGTAGATGGGATAACTCTTGATAGTGAGTGCATTAATGTTGTTAGGAAATTTTTTTGCTTGAAATAGAATGTGGTATAACTTTTTGGGTTTTAGTACCCCCTGTGATCTATCTCCATATTTGTGATGAAAATCCATATGATATGGGATATCGATGTTTGACACATTTCAACTAGATATCAAGTTACTTAAACATGATGATATACTCTATATTATTGGATATTTATATTGTAATATTCTCCCGTTTTGATAAAGACCTACAGATTGGATTTATTTCCCCCATCAATGGCACATCCAAATGGGTTATATAATTACATCTGAAAACATCTACAAATAGGATGTACTACACATTATGATCAATTTCAATAGATTAGATACACCTAATTACATGTAGGGTGTCTAAGGGGTATGAATTATCAAATTGAAATATGTTTTTCAATTGGGAAGAACTTCCCAGTTTGTTTGTTTTTTATGTGGGACACATAAAAACCAAAAACTGAGATCTATAAACGAGATTCAATACCCTCTATGATAGGAGATCAAGATGGAAAGTGATATAAAATGTCACCAAATATATTTGGTTCAGAAACCATTTTATTAAATATGAATAACCATATTTGAGTTTCACTACAAATATGTTTTACTAATTCTTCCTTGGTTATTTTCTTTGTAATAATATCTTATAGATTAGTTTTTCAAGTTACTCTCTAACCTATGTTGATATAACTATTAAAGATGATTGTGAACACACTATGGTCAGGTTAGGTATGATTCAATCATCATATAAATTTATATTTTATCCAAAGGTATTATTGGAGTTACAAAATTGATTTTTTATAACACTAATTTCAATCCTAAAATGCTTGCATGCACACATATGCACAAAAAAAAATATATATTAATTATTATTAAAGACACCATTGGGTGTTTCCTATATGGATTTATACTCATAACCTACATATATACCTTTGAAAATTGTAATACCTTATGGTGATTATCCATGTTAAAGAATTGGTCATAGTTCTTGAAAGAAAGTTAGAGGTAATCTATAGGGATTTGAGGTATGTATATGGAAAGTGTAAGGGGTATCCTTTTTGTTTATTTTGTTTTACTCAAGTACTATTTATGATGAGTACATTGGGTGATCTTAAATTTCAATACAAATATATTATTTGAACATGATAATTATGTTTTTCACGGTGATATTATCTGTTATAGCATTCCTTCCACTAAAATTACATAAATTGAACTTCAATATCAGACAATAATATAGGTTTTGTTTATAATTTATGAAATATTATATACAAATATTTTGATGTAATAGTTCATAGATGTGGTTTTATCATTCCCTTACAGTATGTATCAATTTCTAAATGGTGTGTCATTCTTTAAGTCAAATGGCATTATAAATTCATGTTAGTAGTTAGTGGTTCCCTGAAATATAGAATGTTTTATCAATGAACTAATATAATTTTTACTATTAATTGAGATATTGTTAATAGAGACAGTATAATTTTGAACATGATATAAATTTTTAATTCTTATATTGATTGAATGAGATTAGATGGAAATCATAGTATCTAGTTAGTTGGTGTTGACGTTGTTTTCTAACAATGTTGTATTAGAGTTATTTTGGAAACAAATTATATTTTGAAATATATATTTTTTGTTTTTTCTCTTGTCATATGATTATAAAAGGTAAGTATTCATGAATTATTTCTAGCATGTAGGTTATCAAGACATATTAATTTTTATATGTGATTGATAAAATTGGATTGATGAATCAATATTTTGTTATTTTTTTGAAACATCTTTAAATCTTATTTGGGGTTTTTTCAAAAGAAAATGTTATTAAGACATTATAAATTCACAAATCTATAAGACAAGTTTTTAATATGAATCATTTTAATTATTTATCATTTACATGTACATTTATGTGATGAAATTTTCCAAAATATGGGTGGTTTATTTCCATCAATTCATAATATATGGGAGACATGGGATGAGAATGATGATAGATGGATTATCATATGGTAATTGAGATATGATAATATAATATTGTGTGATAGTTGTTATTTAAGGTCCTTTATCTATGTATCCCATCCCTTGGAATGTTTCCAAATCATGTGGTGGTAGGAGGGGGCCAAGAGTGAGTCATGAGGGGTTCAACAACTAAATGATGTAAGTAAAGGGATTAAACACCATTAACTCGATACATGCCACATAAATGTGTTTCACAAATTTTGTGGTGATTTTAATAAAATGTATTATATAGATGTTAAATTCATTTAGGTGATGAAATTTTCAGTGATAGTTAAAAATTTGATATTTAACAAGTATGTATCCTTTGATCACCGTGTATATACCGAGTAAAGTTCACCATTAAAAGGTTATAGTGCTTAGGTTTTCCTCAAACCCTATAGCTATTGTGCTTCCCCTGAAATTATAAGTGACTATTAAACCTTATTTTATGTTTTTTAAGATTCCTTTTATAGGAATAAACCAATGAATTCTATCTTATATCCTTGGTGATCAATGATGGATTCTTCGATATTTTTCTTGTGGGTTCTCAATGATTTTTCATGTTTCCACATTTTCTTCTCACTATGAAATGGTTCTTAATCTCTACTGGTTATAATAATTTACCATTATTTCTATTGGTGTGTTTTTGGTACAACATCATTAAGGTATAGTGGATTTATCATGGGAGATACGATTAGAGATCCACATTATTGGTCTCTTCTCAGGTGTTCAACATTTACGCCTTTGAGGTAGCTGCTTCATTTCTTATCATATTTTTTACATGAAATCATAAATTGGCCATCGCTTATCCCTTTGGATGAAAATTTAATTAACCTAATAAATATTGATCCAATGTAAGGATGTTTCATATTGATCACATGTCACTGTTGATAATTTTTATCATTATGATGGGTTTCCTCTTGATTGGATATATAATGTGATATAAATTCCAATTTTACTAGTATGTTCATATCCATGTAATATAATTTTGATATTGGAAAAAACATAATTAAATATTTATTTGACAACTAATTGTATTAAGAATAATTAAAGAGGAGTAATATTTGTAATTTGGTGTTTGTTATAAATTGATACATGGTTTCAACGAGGACAATACAAGATTGTAAAAAACATATATAGTAATTTGAATAGATGGCCTTTAAATTTTAAGAGCTCATTAAAGAAAATCATGACCTAGAGGTATCTTGTATCCACAAGAATCAATATAGACGTATTCATTCAATCACATTAAATTTTATCAATATTGAACATGATTTCCCCAATGAGGTTTGACATCCCATGGTATTGGTGTATATAGATTCCCACATTTCCTTAATATCACATACTTAAATAAAAAATTAATATTTTTTCAGTAAAAAAGTCATGTTAGTTGATAATGATACAAATGATAGTTTTATGAAACAGTTTTTAATGGGAAGTGCATTTCTAGCTTATAAAAGTGTGTGATAGCATGATACCTTATATGTATTTTAGTTGGAAGTTATAAATAATGAATAAGTTGGTGAAATTTGAAATAATAATAGGTTGAGTGATAATGATAATTCTATGGAAAGAGTTTTCGATCTACTTGATAAGATTGAGTTCCTTGAGTTTAGAGACACATGAGATCTCATTTATATGTGAAGGGTGGATACCATGTTATTAGAACCTATATTTACATGTTAGCTAGGCCTTTTTATTTCTTGATACTTTTATGATGTCCCTAAAATGTGATCTTCTCTATGTGATTTGATATGGGGAGGGAGGCCCAGATGTTATGGTTTCATTTGATACATAGGATGGTGAATTGAATTGGGATATGCATGAGGGTGCTGTTTATGGTATTGGAGATGTTGGTATTGATTTAAGATGGGTTAACATGTTGATTAGATTTTGAGAGATGTTATATCTATTTATTAAACTTTTTAATGGTTGATGGATGGGATGATTATTTTATATTCATTCCATTCCCATATAGTTGATGCATCTTGGTGTGGTTTTTTTCATATTTCCTCTCAATGAAAACATAGGATTGTTTTCCTATATTACATGTATATTAAATTATGTTGATAATGACATTAAATAATTATTAACACATAGGGTTGGTGTGGACTAATTGATAATGCTAGTAGATGATTAACTTTTTGAAACCGTGGACTCAAATTGGATTATGTTGGGGGGGAAAGGGCTATACCTGGATTATTAATGTAATATAATGTGGAATTAATTTAATAGTTAATTAGTGTGTAATGAATAAATTAATATATTAAAAAATAAAAAAAGGAATGAACTAATTAATGTATCTCATTTTTAGATTATTTTTTTCATATAGGATATCTAGTCTTAGATGTAGTAGCTGGAATTCTTAGTGATGTTTGTTAGAGTTGAGTCTAAGACTATTTTACTCCCTTAGTGTGGTTGTTAGGTATATTATATCTTATATACTATGTTATTTCATATGCTAACCTTCCAATTTTAGTTAGGGTAACTGACGCCTAGTGGACTCTTGAAGGGTGTTTTCTCTATCATATTGGGGGAAGGATCAACGAATGACTACCCCGTCTAGGCCCACTCACATCTCTTTGTAGTTACTTGTGTTGGTTTGCATGATGATTATTTTACCCATATATTTTAACATACGGTAATTATGAATTGTGTTTGTTAAAACACATATATTTCATAATATAGTTTCTAAATTACTATTATAGATATGAGGTGTATATTTTGTGATTTCACATGGTAGTTACTATGTGTATGGGCTATAATGGCTGGAGGTATAATACCCAATGTATGATACCAGTCATATGGGCATTAGATGATCCATAAAACTATTTGGTTACTATATATGGATAAGTGAATGGGATAATGTGATGATGTGATTATGTGATGGATGAGGTGCATGTTGTGATGCCTTGCCAAGGTGTCTTCAGGCTAGCTTAGTTTTTGAATTATATGGACTAGAAGATTCCACATTGGGAGAGATTGAAAAACCATTGGGGAAGTGGGAACGTGGTACCCTTGTTGTATCATTAATATATTATATGATATCTTGAATGTGATATTGGGTGAGAGTTATCCAAAGGGAGCATAGTGCACCCTTTGAAGTGATGTGTTAGTTTCATTTTTTCACAATTAATTAGCATAATTATTTATACATAGAACGAGAGGCTCTATAAATGATCCTACTAGGTATACATTTATTCTAACCCTATGTATATATATAAAAAATTTCATTTAAGCAGGATTAGTTCTGATATTGGGATTGATATTTCTACCATGTGGGTTTTCCAGATCTTTTTGGGATTCATGGTTGCAACATTCTTTAACATTTCAGTAAGTCTAGTTTCATTTTCCATTGTTACAGTACATTATATAATTACATGTATTCCCATGGGATTTATATTTTCTATATGTATGAGCAGTTTATATTGGATGTATCCTTTTATCTCTCTCCCTTCAACATGTTTCTCTTAGAGGGTAATTCTTCCCATAAACATGTTTATTATACCATCCGTTCTAGTCTCCAACCCAGGGAATACTGGAGGTGGGACACTAGAATTCATTATCTATCTCCACTCATTATGGTATATTTGTGTGTAGGGGGTCATTACATAGTGGTGTTAAGTGTTTAGTATGAGGTATATGATAATGATTGGTGATAAGAACATGTTAGGATACATGGGTTTGTAGGGGAACAGTATAAGCTATATTTAATAAGTGATATAAACACAAGGGGCTGAATAAGACATAGGTACTTAGGGGCCCAAGTGATCAGATACACATACCTTCAGGTTTTCCAATCCTACTAAATAAATTGAAACTAGCTATGGGGAAGAGACCTAATAAAATATCCTTTATAGTTCTTATTTTCATTTATATATGAAATGGGTAGACATTGGGATAAGTTAAAAACATAAATAAATTATAAACTAATTAATTAAATAATGTAAAATATTACATATTCTAGGTTAATGAAAAATTTAATAGTTTGTTGTTTTTTAAATCATGTATATAGGTTTAAATCTTCGTCGTGTTCATGATGAAGATGTTCAGTAGGATGTGTTAGCAGATCACCATAGAGTATTTGTAGGTGACAACAACACGTAGTGGAGGACACTATAATAGTTTCAGCAGATGATTGGATATATGTATGATGTCTTTGTTTCATATTATATAACAAAAGACTATATAGAGGACTTTGAGATAGCATTCTGTTCAATACATTATGGGAAGGACCATTAGGTTTCTTAGGCAGTGATGGTGCAACATGGAGGAATTTGGAAATGGTGGTTCATGTTCCATAGGTATTGGTTGGATTTTTGAAATTCTTGTGATACATTCTATGACTACTTCCTAGAATATTTTCATTCATCAACTATGAAGGATTCCAGTCCTTGGGAGATGTATAGCCATTGATAATGGAGTTCCGTCATGTGAGTGTTTGGGATACGTTTTAGAATTCTTATGCAATATTCTTCATACCTATTTTTATATGAGGGGGAAAGGGGAAGGAATTTCTGGGAGGATTTGCATCCATAGATCCTGTGTCAGGACATCCCTTTTATGATAATGATATATCTCATTATGATACAAAGAGTATAGATTATTAAGATGAAGTTTCATAGAATTTGATCACTATGATAAGGGAGTCTTCTGGATTCCTCAAAAAGTATAAATTTTGCATGGGTTTCCCATTTGTATGGATAGAAGGGTTTTTCAAATATCTAGTGATATCTACCACACCTCAATATATTGTTTCTTCAGTCTAGTAATCTCTCGAAAATTTCCAAGAAATTAAACATGTGTTTTTTATTGAGGATGTGGTTATACATTGAGAGAGTGAGCCACCTTTTTGAGAAGCCAATGTGTACCTAGTGTTCGAATTCAATTTCTTCCACTAACACATTTTCTACTAAATAAGATGTATTATTTTTATATAGCTTGGAATCATCGAAGAGGAAATGTGGAAGGTAGAGTATGGACCCAAGATTCACCTCATCCTAAGATAGCAGAGAACATTCGTGGAGGTGGTCATCAGTAGTGTTAGAGAGGTCATATAGTTGGTTGTGGTCAGATTCATGCGTTATTATTTCAAATTTCATGTGATCTAGACATCATTATAGGTATCATATTATTTATTTCTTCATGGGTTCATTATTTATTTTAATTAAGATTGATTCTCTACTTTATATCACCTACCATCGTCCATACTTTGGGGATTGAGGTAGGGAGTCTTCCAATGACCGCGACATTTACTAATCTAGTTGTAGATTTATCTAATATATATGAACTGTGTAGAGACTGTGAAACAGTGTTAGGAAAGAACCTCTATTGGGAAGATTTTATATGTTTATGGATACATCCATATGACATCATACATTGCATGAATTTGTTGTATTTAGTATAGGACATCATGGATTTTATAAGGAAGTGGGGTTTGTTTTAGGATGTTTATGGAGAGATGCTAGTATTTTTTATGGTGGGAGAGGCCCTTAAGTGGGTATGAGGAAAATTACCTCCATGACATATTTGATGGAACAATTTATGTTAATCCATTTAAGAGGTCATCAAACAGTGTCTCCATGGGTCTTAGAAGAGTAACATGATGTTTATCTAAAGGAGGTTTTTACATTACCCCCTCGATGTGAGATCCATATTGGGATCATGATATAGCTGAGTGTGTCTCCTATCTTAGTATATTCATATATAATATTTCCTTTTTTGGTTTATAGAGCTACGAGTTTATCTTGAGTATCTATTATAGTGAGGTTTTGTTCCGCTGGGTGTTTCAACATGGGGTGCACCAAATTTTTTAAGAAGATGGTTGATCATAGTTTCTGTTTTTTTATCGATTATCATCACTTGATTGAAGTGATAATGATGAAAAACTATTATCTTCCACTTATTGATGATTTATTCAATAAGATAAAGTGAGAATGTCAGTTCTCAATGTTTTATTTTTTGTTAGGAAATAATCAAATGCAGGTAAAGGATGTGGATATTTAGAAGGCTACATTCTATTGTTGTAATGGGCGTTATAGGTCATTGTTATGTCGTTCGGTGTGACAAAATATCCATACATGTTCATGGGGTTAATTACTATTGTGTTTAGAGAGTTCCTAGATAACTTCATAATGGTTTTTATTGATTACATTCTTTTGTACTCTATATCCAAGGAGGATCACTCAGAGCATCTACATGGAATTTTTGAGTTCCTTGATATAAGAATCTATTTGGGAAGTTATCAAAAAACAACTTGGGATCATGAATCCTATTTCAAAATGAATTTTGTATCCCAATAGGTTCGAGATATATATCCTTCTAAGATAGTGGTTGTGGTATATTGGGAATCCCCTAACACAGTGGTAAGATGTGGTGTTTCCTTGGTGTTTTGGGCTATGATAAGATATTGATAGTAAATTTATTTTGGGATTCGACTCCTATGATATTGTTGACCCATCTGAATTAGGAATTCTTGTTGACTATCCATTTTCAAGTACCTTTTGGGTACCTTAAATAGAATTTTTTCGGCACTATTGTTTTTTTTAACTTCTTTAGGAGTTCAATTTTAGGTTTTTAAGGATACATCATGCCTTAAATTGAGATTTTTTTGATGTAGTATATATCAGATGTTTATTATGGGTCCTTTTAGTTATTTCTAGATGAGAAAAACTATTCCAACCATGATATTGGGTTGGAATAATTTCTTTTTTCATTGAGGTTGTAGCCAAATTATATCATCGGTGAGCATTATGTTGTTTTTACCATCCATAAGATCCTATGTTGTGTATTCTCCAAACGTAACTTGAATGTGTATCATTATTTTTGGATTAAACTATTTAATGATTATGAATTTGAGATTAATTAAATTACAGGAATGGTAATATTTGTGGATGATGAGCTGTGTAGGAATAAAAATAGTGATTCCATGAATGAATTAGGAGATTCCTAGACAGTAATAAAAGTAATATTAGTAATGAATTTAGATATAGAAGAGGTTGGACGAAGCATTTTTATTTTATAGATGAAAATGCAGTCATCTTTGGAAAAGAAGGTGGATGATTCCCAGATATTGGATTCGCAGATAGAGGTCCAGAGGGACCATGTTGCATTTCACAATTCTTTGGATTGTTATTCTATGAATGAAAAACACAAGATGTTGTTATAGGGATGGATTTTATTTCTTTTTTCAATTCCTAAGATGGTTCTATGTTATTTCCATATCTCACATTTAGAAGTATATGTTGATGTGTAAATTATGTACCAATATTTGAGATGTTAGTTTCGATGACCATGGAAGAAGTGTGTAGTTACAGACATTGCTTCATGAGGAATGGTATATAATAAGGTAAGGGATAAGAAATGTGTTCCCAATGGCTTTTTCTAGTAATTTATTATTCCCAAGTGGAAGTGAAAATACAACTGGATGGACATCATTACATGTTTAACTACATATCAAGGAGGCTGTTATTTTATATGGATGGTAGTGGATAATCTGATGATATCTATCCATATACTATTGATCATGTAGTCAATATTAAGAGAGGGTTTATCAAGGTATTTTCTAGAAGTGGTTTGGTAACTCCAAGGAGTCCTGCAGATTATCATATTTGACTGGGATCCTTGTTTTACTTGTAGACTTTAGAGAGGTTTCCAAAATGGTTTTCGTTCTCAGCTATTCCTTAGCACTACCTTTCTTCCAAATATGGATAGTGAGATATATTCGACCATCTAGACTCTTAAAGACTTTCTGTGATCTTCTGTCCTATATTTTGGAGGTTCATACATTGTGAAAATATCATTGGTCTTGTTTTATTTAATTAATAGTTTCTACTCCACTATAAGTATAGTAGTATTTCACAATTTGTCTGACTGACCATTTTTTTCTCCATTGGTCTTGACTAGGGCCAAAGAGGCAACTATTATCTTGATTAAACTATAATAGAATAAAATTGGGATGGTTTATGTAATTCATGATAGGTTAAAGGGAGTATATGATAATAATAAATCTAATTTTGGTCTTATGAGTAGACCATTGGAGTTTGACAATGGTGATATCATATTCATGAAGCCGACTCGTCGTAATTGGAATCGAAAATTTTCTGATGGAGTCACACTTCTCCCTAGTTCCATGGGCCTTTCAAGTGGTTCGATCATGTTGGGGATGCACCATATCCTACAGAACATCCCCAAAATATGATCTAAATACATGATGTTTTTATGTATTGTAGGGTTGTTTTTATATTCGTGATGAATCATACATCATCGATTGAAGAAATATTGAGGTTGAAAATGATTTGACATTCAATGAGAGGCTTGTATAGATTCAGTACCACTAGAAGGTGTTTTCTGTACATGTAATTCCATTGGTTGATGTTTAATTGAACAATTGTAGTGTGAAGGAGAGTTCCTGGGAGAATTATTCATAGATACTCAATTAGTACCTTGAGCTGTTGGATTTTTAACTCTTATCTTGTAATAATGTTATTTAGAGGACATTTTATGTTCACGTTATGATATGGTTTCCTCTTGATTCTTAGTTTGGATACTATCATTAAGAGGTTTCCCTATTAATAGTGTGTTTAGGATCTTGTTTTTTTTGTTTCATGGTTTCACATTATTCCTCTTACAAGGTGGTTGTGTTCCTAAGATGATGAAATCCTTGAGATATACCTCTTTGTGTGGTTGTTCTTAAGACCCCCATTTTCTCTCTAGTTATGTTTTTGGATTAACATGGAAGATGTTTTATTTTTAACTATCTCATGTAATGGATCAGATCTATATATCATATCCCTTTGTGCGTTTCCAATGCTCAAGGTTCATGGAGGAGTCCTACAGTGAGTCTAGAGGGGTTTGACTACTAAAATATAGTGGAATAGAGATTACACACATGTAATAACTACATTCCATTTATTCTAGTCTCATAACATGGGTTATATATTTCTGGATGTGGATTAATTTGAGTTTAAATTTCTCAAGGGGTGTTTTTTAGAGGATGTTTGACAAGTAGATTTACACACTATATACTTCCACTATGCAACATGATTATAAATGGTTCCAGCACTTAGGTTTTCCTCAATCTCTATAGCTAGTAGAACATCCTCTTGAATTCCACGATAATAACATACCTCCCTTTTGGAATTTTGAGATTCATTTCATAGGGATAGATCTATGTCTTTAATCTTTGATCTGTAGTGATTCATGGTTCATTATTTATTTATTTCCTAGAAGGATCACTATAATGAGTTCCATGTCCAAATATATCTTATTTTCATTCCATGGATCTCCATATCCAACAGGTGTAATGGATTTTATTTTTAGTTTTGGGTTTTTATTTTGAATAAATTCATTAGGATATTGTATTATACTTATGGGAGAGATGGAAAGTGACTCGAAATTTAATGTAGTTCTCTTGTAAAGAATGTTAATGCCATTTATGTAGGGTATTCTCTAGATCATTTATTTTATTTACATATAATGATAAATCAATCATGTTTTAACTCATTGTATGGAAATGGAATTAACCTAATAAATATTGAATCATATTGAATAAATAGTATAGCAATCACATATTGATGTTAATGATTTATAGAATTATGACATATTGTCTCATGATTTTATAAGTAGTGTCATATATACTATATGATTTATTAGAATTTTATTATGTTTTATCTATCATGTTGAAATAATTAATGAATGTAAAGAGGGATTTAATTGAAAATTAATTTTTTAAAGAGTAATTATACACATGCATGTTTTTGATTAGTTTTTTATTATAATTTGATGTTGAAAAAATTTTACAATGTGAAAGTATATCCAAAATTGATATTCCATATGATTAATGTAATTGGTAAAAATTTGAGTAATATTTTTGCGTGTTGATAATAAATAAAATTCATGTTAATTGAAAATCATACATCATACTTTTGATGAAACTTGTTATATTATAAGAGTTTGTTTCGCTTTTGATATATCGTGATTACATAATTACTTTGGTTTTATATAGCTAGAACCAGAGACTAATGAATATATTAATTCAAGATTAAATTAAAATGTTTTTATCAAAGAGATAATTTATATATCCATAGTTTCTATAATTATAGATAATCCTGAGTTCCTTAAGTTTTGAGTCGTGATAGATAATTAATGTGTAAAAGATGGATTCCTTTTTAGGGGTTAGAAATCCTTATTGGATAATCCAATTTTTCCTACTAATTTTATGTATTCTCTAGAATTTATTTTCTATATTCAAAGTGATATGGGGTGAGCATAGAATGTGAAATGAGCCTAGGATGGCTGATCCTGTGATGAAAGAAGTGATGTGGGTGGGGAGGCCTAAATTATTTGGTAGTAGTTGACACCAGTGAGGGTGGGCTTCATTGGGATTTTCATGAGGGCATCAGAGATTGATCCGAATATGATTAAAGAGTATGAAGATGTGGTTATCCATTAATGTGATGCTCAAAGTATTTATTATCATTTAAGAGTTAGTATAATGGAGAATGGCTTGGTTTCATTTTTTACCTTCATTTTTTCCACACAGCTTGAGGCAGCTGGGTATTCTAGCATTGATGTTTCTTCTTGTTGGAAGATTAGGATTGTTGTTTTGAGTGTATATATATTTGGAATGATACTAATAATTAATTAAATAATTTATAAACCATTGGTTTTGTTTATGATGGAATAAAAATGATAAAAGATGTTAATCTTGATAAATAGTGGACTAGGTTTAGATTATTCCTGGAGTTCATGGACTATACTCTGATATATAATGTCATTTAATGTGGAATATTTTTAATGGTTTATTAATATATAATGAATTAATTATCATAATTAAATTGATAAAAATGGAACAATTTATTTATGTATCTCCTTTTGAAAGGATTATTTTCTTATCAAATATAGGGACTTTGATGTGGCGGTGGGGAGTCCGAGAGATATTAGCAATAATTGATTCTAACAGCTAGTTATTCCCATAGTGTTTTTGTGATATATATAATATAATGTATGTTCTAGGATTTAATATGCATCACAACCCATCTGAGTTTGAAAAAATGACACATAGTGGACTCTCAAAGGTGGTTTTCCCCAATACTGAGATGGGAGGATGGATGGTTGACAACCCCTGCTAGCCACACTCTCTTAACATGATATGTACTTGTGATGGTATATATGATGGTTAGTTTCCCCATACATGTGGGTAGAGGTTTGTGAGGAATTTTGGTTATTCAAACACAATTATTAAAAGATATAGTGTCTAAAGGACTCTTTTAGGTATGGTGTGTATACGTTGTGATGGATTGAGGTACATACTCTGTGTATGGGAAATAATAGATTTATACAAAATAACTGATGTATGATTCAATTCATATGGGTTTCAGAAGCATCTAAAAACTTCTTCGATGGTATATTTGGATATGTGAATGGGTTGATGTGAGAATGCACTACTGGAAAATAGGTCCATACCCACGGTTTTGCAAAAAACCGTTGGTATAGGGTACCCCTATACCCACTGTTTTCCAAAACTGTTGGTATAGGGATAGTATGTGAACCTATAACCACGGTTATGAAAAAAACATTGGGTATAGTTTTTTTAAGACCAATACCCACAGTTTTGGAGAAAACCATCGGTATAGGGTATTTTTCGAACACCTATACCGACGGTTCTTGAAAACCATAGGTATTGAAGTTTCTTATTTGAAGACATATACCCACAGTTATCCAGAACCGTGGGTATAGATTTCTCATGTTATGGAAGGGAAAAAATTAGGTGGGACAGAAAAAGAATTTTGCGGGAAGACATTTTTTCATAGATCATTTTAATATATATATATGCAGATTAATGTATATATATCAAATAAGAATGTTATCTCAGTTGGTCCCTTAGGGAAAATCGGCCTTCAGGCGCATTGTGAGACGCCGGTTAGAATCCCCCTACCCACGTTTTTTGAATTTAAATACCCCACATGGATCATAATATTATATATACACATATATATGTATATATAAAAAATAAAAATCACATATCAATTAGTCTGTTGGTGGGGCACGGTCGCGAGGCGCGGCGCGAGGTGCAGGTCTGAAACCCCCCAGGGGTGTATTTTGAATTTAAATACCCCGCAGTTAGAAAACTGTGGGGTTTGTTGTGTGCCATACTGGAACAAACGTTTGCCACCTTTGACTCCCCTATACCCACGGTTCTCCAAAATAGTGGTTATAGGCTAACACACCTATACCAACGCCTTTCAATCCCATGGTTCCAAAATTTGTGGGTATAGGCTATACCCATGATTTTGGGGGTTATACCCACAGTTTTGAAACGTGGGTATAGGTCGTTTTTCCAGTAGTGATGTGAGGTTTTGATGCATGGAGTGCTTGTTGCTATTATTTTTCCATGTGTCTTCAGGGTACCATGATTTTGGAGTGTGATGAATTAGGATGTGCAACATTGGGGTAGCATGGAAAAATTGTGGGATAGTATGAGAGCGGTTCCCTTTATATTTCATTACTATATTTTATACTCTATTCTACGTGATACATGGTGAGTGTAAGCCATGGTGAGGCTGTGAACGTAGTATCACTGTTTAGGTGGTGTGTTAGTTTCACTGTTATTCATTAGGAATTAGCATGTTCTTATTGCCTTTTTCATGAATGTCTACAAGGATGATACTATTGTGTATAATTTCCTTCTCGTTCTATGTATATATAATCTATTTTTATTACAAGTAGATCATATTGTAGATATGGATTGAAACTACTAGATTCTGGTTTTTTCAGAGCAGTTTGGGAATCTTGGTCGATGGAATATTTACATTTTTCATACATATAGTTTCACATTCTGTTGATATAGTATTGTATGACATTTCATGTATACATTTGGCATTTATTTTATATATATGTCTTATTAGGTGTTGTTTGTTGTATACTTTTTCTCTCGCTCTCTCCCTCTCACGTAGGTTTCCTTAGAGGGTAATGCCTCCAATATTAATGGTTATTATACCCTCTTTGGTAGTCTCCAAATTGGGGCCTACTAGGGGCGGGGAATTGTCATTCAATATCATTATCCCCTCATTATGCTATCTTTCTTGGGAGGGGTAGTGACATGGGAAGCACATGGGTGGGTGGTCTATAAATAAGGTGAGTAATCATAGTGATTGTGGGATATATATCTAGAAACTACTAAGTCATGTAGGATAACTAATGATCTTTATAGTTTGACTATTTTATGTAAGATTAGTAGTAGTATCTAGATTACATGAAAAAGAAGGTTTATCCATTGTATATGTATTATGATTTATATGAGAATCATGGGAAGATACATTGTATTTTCTGAATGATACTAGAGTGATTTTTGATTGGGTGATGGATTAAGTAATATGAGATTCCATAGGTATTTTTAGTATTGAAGCACAAGCAGTTCTTCATTTGAGGGATTCTACTAATATTATTGAGATATATAGTATTCTAGTTAATTCGGTATGTGGGAATATGAATTATGGGATATGGATTCATATTTAATTAAAAATTGTTGATCAAGGTTACATATAATCATTCACATGTTTGATTGTTGATCAATGGTGGTGGTATTTATTCAGAATTATTAGTGTTGTTTCATAAATTCTATCATTTTTTATGATTATAAAGTGAGATTTTATTCAATATATGAGTAACATGGGTAATTTAAACCTAATATTGCCCATGAAATAGGGAATTCATTATTTTTGATAGTTATAATAATGTATGATGTTCCAGATGGAAACATATAACATAAATAATCTTCAATAAAAATGATTAAGGGAATTAGACATATCATAAAAATCCTTCATGTTTTGATTCATTGTGATAGAATCTTCGAGTGCGTAAAATAATATTTTTACCCCAGAAAATTGATGGATTAGTGTGTGATTGGTATTGTATATGAGGAATGAAAAATTTCCATGTTTTCATGAGAATATTGATTATGCTAATATAGTCAGTCATATGGTTTCCAGATAGAGTCTCTTATTTGTTGTGAAATTTATTGATTTAACTATTGTGTTTTTTATTGAACTACATGTAGAATTATCTGGAGTCCCCAAAATGTTGTAATTGGATAGAAACATTACAATGAGTGGGGTTGATACCGATGAGGTATATTTACATTGAGATTTGGTATCTTATTTGTGGATATTTGACGAGACATGATAATAGATCATAATGATGTTGGATGTTATAGACCATGATGTAATAATTATATGATTAGTCTTTTAGAATACAAGGAACACAAATTTTGTGGGCCTGTGTTTGGCTTATAATAAATTATAAGGTACTCAATTCTCATGGATTAATATAAGGGATGTGAAATGGTGTGGAAAACACCATAGATGAATTGGTTGAATATTAATATTTTAGGGTGACTATATTGAACATTAGAGGAGTTCAATTTAGTGAACCAAGTATGAGGTTCTAGAGTCTTTACATTATCTCTATGTGGAAAAAATCATTGTTATTTATTATTAGTTGGAACCTCCCTTAAGAGAGATATCGATTTTTTTGATTATGGGAGTTCAATATGTTTAATAACTAATTATGTATGAACTTTAGGTAGTATACTAGTGTGATAAATTTGAATTCATGAATAGTGATGAGATTGAGAAGTATAACTATTTTTATATAAGAGAGGTTCGTCGTGGTATGGGAAGAGTCTTAGGTGAATATTGTAAATTGGTGGTACATATATTCATGATATACTATGGTGCATAATTGAGTATATGGGGGTTAAAAATTGATTGAAATAATCAAATATTATAGTATAATGTTGATTATTTTGTAATACATGAATATTTCTAAAATTATGGAATTTTAATTGTGTTTTTGAAATTAGTATCCATCGAATTGCTTGAGTTATCATGTTTTTAGCAGAATGCAACACCACTAGAGACTATATGATGATTAATATAAATTAAAGAGTTTAATGAATAATAAAATAACTTATATTAATAATTAATGGGTTGATATATAAAATATAGTTTGTTAGATCATTACACATTTGAACAATTGGAAATTTTTTGTATGATGGGAATTCTTGTTTTACATTATAAAAAAATCTTTTACATAGGGATTATGCATTAGGTCTTTATGAATCATGTGGTTCCCAAGTTTTTTACAGTGAAGATTTTAAATGAAGATAATATGGGTACGAAATATGAAATAAACTGCATCACTATTTTTTAGTTGTATCTAATGTGCAATTATTACAAGATTAAATGGAACTATGTCTGTACATAGATTTTTGAGTAATATTAATTATATTGGATAGTGTTTAGGTTTTAAATGATTATGGGGACATTTTCAAAGTTGATTTTTGGGTGGGAACTACCTAGGATGAATTTTATTTTTGTGTTTTATGAATGAAAAAGAAATTATTGGTGGAAATAGAACCCAGTTGGTGATAGCTCTAATGACAATGGGTACCTGGTGGAGGAATTATGTATAATTTTTTCTACTTATGAATGTGGGTAGTTGATACCTTTTTATTAGAAACATATTTGCGAATACTTTTATGAATATAGATTCATCAGGATCATAATAGGGCATAGATTATTTTTTCCTATATTGAAAAAAAATTAAATTCACCCTCCTTCATATTATTATCGCTTGAAGGTTTAATTTATAACAAATATTGTTCAGGGAATTGGTGGTCCCATATAATCTTCCATACCCATATTGGTTTTACATATTTTCAAGGATATTTAGGAAATCTTATTCATTGAATATGGTTATTTTATTTCTCCTTTAGTCACAATCATGAATTCTTTATCTAATTTTTTATATTTAATTTAGTGGAAATGAAGGATTAAATATTTATTCCAATAGATAATGGAGTAATAAAATCCTAGTGATATGGATTGATTTTGTGAATGTTGGAGGAGGTTGAAAGTGTTTATTTCTTGAGTTTGTGTTATTTTATTATTATTTTGTGAGGATGGTGTAATATTCATTAACATTAAAAAATGAATAGAATTCATTGATGAATTAGTGGATGGTTATGGATAATTTTCTCATTGTTGGTTGAGAATATTTATTGGATAAGTTCTCACTTTATTGAATGATTTTTTGACTATGTTAGGAAATAAATGGGGTTTCATTATAGGTATTCATAAATGTATAATTATGTTAAAATAAATGAAATTAATCAATAATATTTTTTTATTTACATGGGCTCATGGAGGAGATAGTGGTGATGGACATGGTCAAGTGACAAAGTAAGTTTAATGTGATGATATTTCATGGATATTTATATATTTTATTTAGGTGGTTAAAAATATCTCATCACATATATATGTTTCAATTTATTGTTTTTAATTTATGTGGGGTAGTGGGTGTGTATGACCCGAGTAAGAATCAAAGAGTTAATGGTGTTCTATAAGACTAAGATTATCTTAATATTGATAATGTTATGATCTTAAAATAATTACCTTGAACTATGTATTTTTCTAATTTGTTTTATGATCATGGATTATATAATTAGAGAATCATTAATAGGGATTGCAATATTTTCAAATGCTTTAGTAGCATACAAAGGTCTAGTAGGAGTTGAGGTAATAATGAATTGAATGTGATGGTCTAAGGCCACTCTATATACTTGGTTGTTGAAAATACTTTTCAAAAAAGAGTTATGTAAAAGGGATGACCTATGAGATATGACATAGAATATTATGAAGGCAATTCTATTCATAGTCTATCTTGTAACAAGAGTTCCAAAAAATATAGAATCATATGTAGAATGTCATGGACCACTAATGTTTCCAATGATCATTTTTTTACCTCTATGAGGAGGGGGTTATTAGTGGTACCAAAATTTTATGATTTATACACTATAATCCCACCTCTCGATCCATTTAAATTTTATTATCAAATAAATATTATCCCACAACCTAACCATGTCAATAAATATTATAAAATTTATGAACATTGAAATTTACATGGATTGGATCCCAAGACCACTCCTTCCCATAATGGTTACTTCCCACAATATGGATTCTTTAATATATCGACAAATGTTTTAATATATAGAATCCATTGTGATCAATAACATCTAGAATCGTCTAGATTATACATCTCTCTATAAAAATGATGATCTAACAATTAATGATATTCTTCATCTCCTAAGTTTCTTTTGTTCCCCTTGAGGATATAATATTCGTATATGATAAGATTTATCATCAAACCCTATATGTGTACTTATTTATGATCTTAAATAGTCAGTGATGATGCATAACCAAATATTTTTGAAATATGATCCATATTATTAATGGTCTACATCCTCAATATTCTGAATACATGCGGAATAGATCATATCCATTGATAAATGGTTTACATGATACATACATCTTACACACATCACATAGGTTCTTTTTATTTGAATGGTTTTATTCCCATGTTTCTCACTTCTCACAATATTTCACTCATTAGAAATGTGCACATCATATTTAAAACACTTTTCTAAATTTTATTTTCAAAATAAATTTCGAAATCAAATAATAAAAAATCATCATCTTCTTCTTAAATAGCCCTTGGTATATCAGTTAGTTTATCATATCCATCTAATTCAAAGAAAATATATTAAATATGCTGAAATATCCAATAAATCACATTAATGAATCAATGTCAGCATTTTTTTTGGACTAATATTTTTTCATATAAAATGAAATTTATGGTGTGAACATATAATATGTATTGATATGTGTGGAACTATATAATGATAAATATCACTATTGTGTGACCACATTTTTTTCAAAGGGTTATTCTCAACTATCACAATCCTTTTTGGAATGGTGTATACACAGAAACATAGATGTCATATATTATATAGTGACAAAAATACCAATTTTACTAGGCAATAAATCTTGGTCCATGTAATATGACATAATACTCATCATTTTGTCCAAAATACAAATATGAATATAATATTAAACAAGGAGGTCATCATGTTTATATTTTACCAAAAAATCGACCAAGTCCTCTACTATGGTGTAGAATACTTCTAAGATGTTTATATCCTCATTTATATTTTGAATGTGGAACAATAAATTTCCTTATTTTATGGATACCTCTGATATAATCTCCCTCACAGTGTAATCTCTCACTCTAAAACATGAGGTTTTGCATAAAAAATTTAAAACAACTTCCTAATTCAATATCTTTATGGAATAGACAATATGATGTTGTTTAATACTGTTTCCTATTTAATTCTACAATGTTTATATGCTATATTGTATCTACCAATATATTTTAACTTACATCAAGGTATCACATTCAATGATATGTTATCACTATAAACTATCTCATGTAGAAGTCTAATTAACATATACCAAGAACAATATATTTTTAAATAAAACTTCACCACCACCTTCATTCAACATCCTTTCTATTTATTCATTTGATGTTATTAATCAATAAACTAAAATCCACATAATTCATCGCTTATTGGAATAAAATTAAATCAAATAAAATATGTATAAAAATATACCTCTTTGGAATTTTTTTTCAATTATACATAATAAAAAATATCTAAACATTTAAATAGATAAAATATCCTTTTTATCTTCCCCCTTACTATGAATAATACAAATTCACCATAGGGACACATCTCACAAAGGTATTATCCTCCCATTATTTTTTTATAGAAATAGATGATAACACATAGCTCTTTAGGAAAGTTCTTTTTATTAATCAACACCATGTTTAAAAGGATTAAACTAGTGTATAAAACAAGATATACTTTATCAAGGGCATGTAATATATCTATAAAAATTTGTTTTTGGATATAATTCTCAAAATAATTACCTAGGTGCTGCTTAAAAATATTGAACAATAATTTTCTAATCCTAAAGTGAAATTACAAAACACTTTAAAAAGTTATTTGAAAGTCATTAACTCCCCCTTATTTTCTCATATTTTTATAAACCAATAGTCCCGATTAATAAATATATTGAATATATTCATACCAATGGAGTTTAAGTGTGATTATATTCATAACAATAATGTTTACGTGGGAATATAATACCTTTATTATAGATTTATCATATATTTAAAAAAATTCAATAATAATTCTTGATAATTTTTTCACAATATTTTCTCCACATAAATGGATGAAATATTTCCTATTCATCAATGAGTAGTACTAAATGTAAGAAAAATTCAATTTTATATTTACAGATGATTGTTTAAAAATTATCATTAAATTTTAAGAATGTAAAAAAAATATAAATGATTAAGGGAAAAAGGTGGGAAAATTTTTATTTCCTAAAATCACCACTTAGGAAGAGGGTTTTCAATCATCTTATTTTTCTTTATCCTTAAATATTATGATATTTCTCCCAATCATTACTCTTTATAGGTCTTTTCCTCAATTTATTCTCTAAAAATACATTCACATGTTAATCTATTTTATCCACATAAGATAACATCTCAAGTAACTTGACCTCATGTTTTGAAAACTTTTTCTTTTCTCCAACCTATTCAATTTCTATCTTCCCATCCATTTATAGAAGACATGAAAAGATTACGAAACACGCTGTCTAGAGAGTTTTATTTTTCTTATCATTGTCTATATTGAAAAAATACGAATTTGAGGACATTTCTTAAGAGTCATTATACTTTTGAATGTTTTTTACATATAGAACAATATAGAATATATATGTATAGTCTAAACAAGAATACATTATCATGGTGGCCCTCTTATCCATATAGTCAACATACCTCCTATTTGAGTTTAAATTTTTTTAGTGGAAATATTTTATTTATATTTGGGGAGCCATTTATTCCATGAAACATTATCATTTGTTTTCTCACTAAAGACTGCCTTGGTTCATACGTATTTCGTGGAAATGGCATATCAAACCAAAAAATTATATTATGTCTATAAAATCCACAAAACATGTAAAATCCATAGAACAATTATATTCAATGTTGATTCCAACCATATTTATAATGTTGTTTATATACTGAATTATATTCCATATTTTTTTATAATGCAATGTTTTTTTCTTGGTTCAACCACTTCAATTTATGTGGAAGAGTGTCTTTCAATAGTTTTCTTAGAATAATATTGTATATCATTATTTTTAATGAATAAATTATTAAATAAAATAGTTTTATCTAAATAATTGTAATTTCCATTCATTCCAAAATATTAAAACCCCCATATAAAAATCATGAGACTATTGTCTATTAACAAATATTTATTTATTGATGTATTCCCCTTCCATGTTCATCATGGTTATTACTAAAACAAATTTAATTTTTTTGAAAAACTCATATTCTATAGTAGCCAGTATCTATTTGATGACATATATAAATATTTCTTTTTCAGAACTCTTCATCTTTTGATTCATATATATATATATTATTTTCTTCTTCAATGGAATCTAATTTGGTTCATAAAAAATTCATTCTCATTCATCAAATTCTTTTTTGATACCTCGTTTGTGAAATCTATATAAGATATGAATCAAATTTACAATTCCATTCCCACTCAAGTTTTATCCAATACTCTTTATTATCCCATCTACTTGATGATTTTTATCCTACCCCCACCTGACTAAACAAACCATCTACATCATTTGTTGAGTTACATAATACTATATATTGAAAATTATTTTATATAAAATTATTTTAATATAGTTGATATTATTATTCTTCTAATCTTTTTTAGATTTAAAGCCTTCTCATCTAATTTGGATCATCAAAATTCTTGTTTGGGAAAACATTTCACTATGTATACTGTAATATCCAATAAAACATCTATAAATTTTATTACATTTTCCAGTCCATTGTCCCTACAAGAATATATTCAAAAATATTGAAATAATATGATTGATATCATCATTATACTCAGTTTTCAAAAAATTAAACACTTTTTCACATTATCTTTTACGTTAATCATAGAATCAAAGGATATATGATACTTTAACTTATACTTAAAAATCATGGATTTCCTCATATCATAAGCTATAAATATGTTTTGAAGTTCAATGAGGGAATAATTATTCCAATCAATAAAAACTGAATTATTAAGCTAATATATATTAAGAAAATTCTTCATAATCTTTTAGTATGTACTATAGTCCTCTTGATTTTCCCCAAATCATTTAATATTTCCAATTTTACCATTTAACATAATGATATATTCATGTATATTCCCTTCATTATCAAATGTAATATATTTAAATATTGTCCTCTATATTTGTTTCTTGGTTTCCTTTCCTATAAATATAACATTAAAACAACTTATCAATGTGTCCCATATCTATTTATTAGTTGTTAGATGTTTTATCTTTGTGAATAAATTTTTTGATAATGATATCAATATTTATTTATTTTTCATTACCAAAAATCTCCAAATTCAATTTTATATCATGTTTTATATGAATGTTTTCATAAATGGGTTGAAGCCTAACTATAAAAGTTTTTCTCACTTAATGAATATGTAAAAGGATGTTGGGAAGCATATTATTCCTCATAATGTGATTTTTTGTACCTTCAATGGTAGGAATTCCTTTAGAAAATTAATGATTCCATATCTCCATGTCAAATTCATTTTAATATTTAATTGAATCCTTCACTATGATACCAATTGAATTATCCAAGGATAATTTATAGTACTATTGAGAGGTGGTGGGAGTAAATCATAGGTAAACATTTATTAAGAATTGTAGTTAATAGTACAACCACTATAACTTGTTAAGGATCATGATCTACTCAATATAGTCCCATAACCGTACTATGTTATGAACTATTATGGAAGGTAAAAAAAATTAAATCACATGGTTCATATCCAAACCCTACTTCCTTCCTTGTTAGTAACCCCACCCCCACAAGGATTATAGAATATATCAAAACACATGTTACAATATAGAATATATAGTGTTCTACCATATCCTGAATCTATTGGAAGATACAAATTTCAATTCAAACGACGATCCAAAAGAGAAAGATATTATTATTCTCTAAAATTTCTATAGCAACATTTGAGAGTGTAATATTACTCTATGTGTATATATATTACAAAACAATTCAGATTTACTCCTTCATGGACTTCAGTTGTTTGCGATGATACATACCATTCTGGTCCTAAATCATTAACTAAATTCTGACTAATCTGGATCCAAAATATTTTTAATTCTCTGAAAATAGATCTTCTAATTAAGATGAATGATCTCTTGGATTCCTGCTCATTCCTCAAATATCAAAATATATTATTCTAAATTTTTTTTCTTCTCACGTTTATCACTTCTCAGAATATACCACACATCAAAAATTTAAATAAAAAATTTAAAATAGATCATAATGTTTGAATTTGAATTTCAAAATTAAAATAAAAATGTCGAACATCCATCATCTTCTTCGTTAACACCCCCTAGATAATCTTTAAACTAATATTTAACATAAATTTTGATATAAAATAATTAATAGGATGAAATGGCCATGAAATCACATCAGTGAAACGAAGTCATCATGACTATTAGAACTTCCCATAATACACCTAGAAAAATAACTTCTATGAGTGTTTAGATACGATATGATGTTAGTTGTGGAATTTTGGAATAATTAATATCACTACCTAGTAATAATTTTGTTTATAGATTTTTCTCTCTATATTCACACAACATTACTATTTTGTATATATGTTGTGGCCAGGAGGTAAAATTTTATATAGTGACACCAAAAAACTTTTGATTGGGCATGATGTTATGATCATTAAACTATGATGTAGTCCATCAAAATTTATCATAACTATGTCCTAGAGAATCTCTTGTTGTGTGAATTCTATAAAATTTCTAGGGCCCCTAAAAATTTATCTAATCCCAATACTAAGGTTTATCATGATATTATGTTATGTTGATCCTAAATTATATTATATTTTTTTTAAATATTGTTTCAATGTATTTTGGAATCCTTTTTTTATGTCTCCAATGTGGAGTGGTCCCGTAAACTATAGTGTGAGGTTATATAGGCTATCTTTCAATATACTACATAATTAAACATGTTAATGTAATGGAAAATATTTTTATGAATAATACTCATTACATTTGATTTATATGATGTTTTATACAACATGATGCTTGTTATCGACCTACATCTTTTGGGTTTCATCATGGTATCTCCTTTAATGATATGGTATCACAACAAACTAGTTCAAGAAAAAAATTAATTAACTTATTCAGATATTCTTATATTTTTAATTACATCATCACCACCATCTGAATTTTAAAACTATTCATTATTTTTTACTTCATGTTATTTTGTAACATGTTTTCATCAAAAAATTCGTTATTTAGAAAAAATAATATATAATCCTAATTGTTTACCAACCAAACTACCATAGGATTTTTTATGAAATAGGTGAGAGTTCTAGGCAAGGCGGAAGCTCATGGGTGGATGTTCCCACTTGGCTCTTTTTTATTAGCAATGATCAATCTGGGATCAATACGATGATAAATGCCAATATCCACAGATCGAATACCAGAAATAGAAAAAGAAGAAGGATTGCCCTAGAACCAAAAATGAGGACTATCAAAGGTTGATTATAATTAATTTAATTAATTGACAAGAATTACCTTTTTGGGTGTTCTTTATTAGTTGATATTCTTGATCATGATCCGATGTGATTCGTTATTGCATCACAGAAGCCAAGTTTAGACTTCCTCTAGTGGTGATCCACACATGCACCATGTATCTATGGATGTCGCCAAAGGATTTTTTGGGTGCTAGCATGGAGAATCATTTTCTTACATTGTTTGCCTTAGATCCCCTTAATCCGATGGAGGTGGATCCCTCCCGGACATGAGAGCGTTCATGGAGGATGATGATGTTTTGGTCTTGAGATAATTATCCAAAAATTTTGTGAACAATGATTCTTAAGAAAAGAGTTGGGGTTGTGAGGATATTTATAATTGGGTTTTAGGTTGTAGAGTTATGACAATAAATAAAAGTGTTACGCATTTTATTCATTTCAATAACTCCTTTGAAAACCCCATGTTGAATGATTAATTCCTTGACATGCGCCAACAGTGATTATAATAAATATCATTTAATAAAACAATATTTTCTCAAAATCCCATCTGGAAAAACTACACTGCGTGTAATAATAAATACACGGTGTGTACTTTTTTTCATTAAAAACTACATGGAGTGTAATCATTAATACATGACGTGTAATCATTAATACATAACATGTAGTTGTTTTCATTTTATTCTTCCTCCAACATTAAAATGATTTATTCTTCCTTGAATAATTATTAAACCACATATGGGAATATTATTTTTTTCTACTCGAGATACTTGGATACACTTATTGTGTGACCCTCTAGGCCTCTCTGTCGTTGGCATTAAAAATGCTTGCCTAAAGTACATGATTACTATCTACTAATGGGTCATGGCACCCAAGAGAAAGAAGTTGATGCTGCATTGATGTATCACATCATACAAATGCGTTCTATGTAATTTAATCCCTTTTTCTCAATATCTCATCAATTATGATTCATGGTAGTGTCGTAAACCTATATGATTGATCTGTGATTCATTGACTTCTAAAAATAAACTCGTTGTGACACCATGACCATGGAATTTGTGCGATAGTTCTATTTCAATCAAAGGGCCTGGTATATCTACTTCCATAAATAAGGAAGGGATAAATCCTTCCATGACTTATCCATTAACAACATGTCATTCGTGACGCATCCATTACACCCTACTTCCTGTCAACTCTCTTTGTGACGGTCTTTGTCAGAAAATCTAAGTGTGCAATTCCTGAAATGAGTATATGATAATCATCTATTCCAAGGACCAATACCAACCCTTGTAGATAGAAATGTCTAATGACACCAAGACATGAGGAATTGCTACTGGCGGGTTTGTTCTCGTAATATCCCATCATGGAGATTACCAAGTGCGAACTCCATGAGAGAGAGTCTCATCTTCTTATGAGTACTCGCACATGAAGGTTTGTATACTATGTGTCCTATCATAGTATTTCATCAAACCGTAGAACTTTATTTAAGAATATTGTTATATCATTTCAAGGTGCTCATCTTAGTGGGTATCTTCCATGACCATATCAATGTAAAAAATATTCCAAGATAATATTATATTATATTCATGGAGAACAACGAACAATATATAATAAGTCTATATTCATGTAATAAATGTACAAAACAACTCATTCACAAGAGGATAACCCTTAAAAACTCCCACTTGGACTAGAGCCAACTACCTACAACTTTTAGTCTACTAGTCCTCACATGATGATCATGTTTTTACTGAGTCAAGGCTTTAGTAAAGGTATCTTCCACGTTTTCTTCCATTGAAATAATTCTCACTGCAACTTCACCTCTCTGAGAAAAAATCCCTCAAGAGATAATATTGCCAAAGTATGTTCTTTGTTCGCTGATTTGACCTTGGCTCTTTTTCAAGTGCCATTGCTGCAATATTATCACAATATTGTGTGATAGGATCTTTACTGCTCAATACTACATCCATCTATTTGATGACACTTCACATCCATTATACTTATTTAGCAACCTCAGAAGCTTTGATATACTCGGACTCTACTGTAGAATATGTGACCACACCTTTCTTTGAGCTTTTACAGCTCACTACACATCCATTCAAACTAAATATGTATCTAGTCTGCGACTTCATGTCATCATGATCGGTCTGAAATCTACCATATACATGTCCTCTAATCACAATTTCTTCATCTCCTCCATAAACTAGGAACATATCCTTAGTACGCCTAAGATGCTTAAGGATTTTCTTCACTGCCATCAAATGGAGGTCTCCTAGATCAACTTGATATCTGCCTACCAAACTTAATGAATAAGAAACATATAGCCTTGTACGTAGAAGATCATACATGTCTGACCCAATCGTGGATGCGTAAGGAATCCTTTCCATTTTCTTTCTTTACTCATGTTTTGAAGGACATATTTTTTGGACGTATGAATTCCATGTGACACTAGAAACAATCCCCTCTTAGATTGTTCCATACTGAATCTCTTCAGTATCTTGTAAATGTATGTACTTTGACTCAGGCACATCATTCTCTTGGATCTATCCCAATGGATCTTAATCACAATAATATATGTTTCCTCACCCATGTCTTTCAGAGAGAAACATTTATCCAACCTTGCCTTAACTGACTGTAAGATAGACACTTCATTTACAATTAGTAATATGTCATCCACATATACTATTAGGAGAACAAATTAACTCCAACTAATTCTTTTGTAGACACAAGGCTCACATTCATTATTAACAAATCCAAATTCCATTGGAGCTTCATTAAAACGATTTTTCCATGACCTTGAAGCTTACATTAACCCATAAATGTATTTCTGCAACATCTATACCTTGTTGGCATCCATTGGAGTCACAAACCATTCAGGTTGTGTCAAGTATACATCTTCGTGGAGGTACCCGTTAAAGAATTCTGTTTTGACATCCATTTTCGAAATTTCATATTCATGATAAGTGGTAATGGCCAATTGGATTCTGATGGATTTCAACATTGCAACTGGAGAAACGGTTTCATCATATTCAATTCCCTAATTCATTTTAAAACCTCTTTCAACCAGTCATGCTTTATAGGTGCTGACATGTCCCTCCATGTCCAGTTGCTTCTTGAATACCCAATTATTACCAATACACCTTACATAAACTAGAGGATCTACCAAATTCTAGAAATGGTTTTGGTACATAGAATCCATAACAAAATTCATGGCTTCTTTCCACTTGGAAATGTCTGGGCCTTCAACTGCTTCCTTGAAGGTAAGAGGATCATCATTGTCAACCAATAATGAGTCACCATCCTGAGTGATAAGAAAACCATATCGTTCGGGTTCTCTCACCTCTCTCATGCTCCTATGCAGTTCTTGTAACTCTGGAACCAATTGTTCTTCCACGGGGCATTGTGGAATCTATTATTATACCAAATCCTATGTATCTTCAGCCTCGATGTCATAGAAGTCTATCTCACTCCCACTATCGCTTTTGGAGATTTTATCCCTCTCAAGAAATATGGAATGTCTTTCCACTATAACCATTTTATATGAGGGGTTTTATAGGTAATATCGCCTTGTTTCCTTTGGATATAATTTAAAGATACACTCTGTGCCTCGGGGTGGAGGTTTGTTACTGAAGAGGCCATAACAAATTCTTTGCAACCCCACACATGTAAATTCAATAAAATGACTTTTCGCCCACTCCATAACTCGTATGGAATACCATTTATCAATTTAGTTGGTACATGATTTAGTATGTGTGCTACTTTTTGTAATGCATATCCACAAAAGGATAATGGAAGAATCGCATGACTCATCATTGATCTCACCATGTCCAACAAGGTGCGGTTCCTCCTTTCACTTACCCCATTACACTAAGGTGTGTAAGGAGGAGTGAGTTGAGATAGAATCCCAAACTCCCGTAAGAAATCTATGAGGTATTGATTAAGATATTCTGCTCCTCTGTCTAAGAGGAGTTTCATAATCTTTTTATCATGCTGGTTCTCAACCTCATTCTTGTATTCATTAAACCACTCATTATAATATGACATATACCTCATTAAGTAAATATATCCATATCTACTAAAATCATCAGTTTAATTTATAAATTGCAAGAACCCACCCCTTGCTTCAACCGGAAATGGTCCACACACATCCATGTGAACTAATTCTAGAATCTGTTTATACCTTTCCCCTTTCCCACTAAATGGGGGCTTGTTTATTTGGCCTTGTAGACACTGATTACATACACCAAGTGGAATAATTTTTAAAGAATCAAAATACCCATCTTGATGTAATTTTTTCAAAAATTTCTCATTGACATGACCTATCCAGTGATGCCAATGTTGGGTGTGGTATTAGTCATGTGAATTAACTTTGTCATAGATTTCCATTACATGGTTTGAGTTCCCTACCAAATAAAATTCTATCTTTATTAAAGTATCAACATTCATTTCCAAATTTGAAGATGAATCCATCAATATATAATCTAGAAGCTGAAATAATTGTTTTCGTTACAGAAGGTACACAATAACATCCCTTCAATACCAAAACTATCCCAGTAAAAAATGTGAGGTAGTAGTCTCTGATAGCTCCATCAGCGAGTCTGGCTCCATTGGCTGCTTGCAGATCCACCTCACCTTGGTCAATCTTTCTGAATCTACTTGGTTCCGATATTTGGATACAGATGTGAGCACTAAAAGCATTATCTAATACACAATTATTATAAAAAGTTAGATTTCATTCGATAACAAATGCACCTGAATCATCCCCTTACGTCGATGGCTGGGTGTAGTTTTTATTCCAGTGGCCCTTCTTACCCCATGAGAAACAAACAACCTCATATTCTCTTGACTCACCTCTGATCTTACTTTTCTTGGAATGCCTTAAAGAAGCATTGGGATTAAAGATCTTCATCTTCCCTTGAATTTTATTCACCATAAGGATAGAAGTCTTTCCACGCTTCATATCATTGTCCACATGGAGAATGTGGATAAGGGGATCTGATAGAGACTTCTCAATATTGAACATGTTGAAATTGACAACAAATTTAGAGAAGCTCTGGGGAGTGATGCAAGAATGAGATCAGTACGCAGTTCCTTAGTTATTTTAAACCCTAGAACCTCCAAGTTATCAGTGTAGCCAATGATATTGACTACATGATTCCTATCTGGGGAACCCTCTCCATGATTCTTCTGTAATAGAGCCTTGGAGATCTAAAATCTTTCTTATCAATCTTTCTCATTGTGTAGACCATGGAGGTGCTCGAGCATGCTATAAGAATCCATGACTTCATGAGAATTCATGAGCTCACTAGACATTGATGATAACATCAAACATTGAATGTCGAGTTCATTTTTCACATGTTGAACATAGACCAAGAAATCTTAATCACTATCCCCCTGGGAGAGCGAATCAGGAGGTGATGACTCCAATACGTAAAACTTTTGTTCATCGTGTTGGATAACCTAAAGGCACCTAATCCATTCCTAAAAGTTAATGCCGGTGAGGATATTGTCTTTATACAGAATTTATCACAGAGAAAATGTGGTTGAAATTTTTTTCATGTTGATTCTACATATTAAAAGAGAAAATTTATCAGTACCTTTGGATTACATGTTGGGAATAATAAATGAATTTTTTAATTCTCCAATTATTTTATCATGTCCCAATGGCCATAACCATGGATCATGTAATTTTTAGTTTCCATGAAATTATAGTGGCAAGGATCCATATTCCCCTTCACATAACCCCAACAAGTGTTGGTCAAGCTATTTAAACGTATTTTGGTAGGCAGGTCTTTGCAAAATGTGAGCTTACAGTTCCCAGATCTGTTGAGTGGACTCCCCAAACATGAAATCCTGACTTGGATTTCCTCAAAACATGCCACCATTTTACAATAAGTATAGCAATGTATACTCCTCTTGATGTAAAATGATTATGTCAACTTCAAACTTTCATTATAGATTCCTTTAAAAAAGTATGTGTCCCTACAAGGGTTGGTCAAACACATAGTTTAATTGTGTCTTTCCCTTAATAACGTAATGGAAGGCTTGGTCTGTTTAATATGGTATTTATGGGATTTTATTCTTTATCCGTAGTTTTACATTATCACATTCTTGATAATATTAAGTGATGCTTGCTTAAGTGATTAACCATGTTATGATAATGTTAATGCATAGTCCGGTTTTTATTTTATTCCATCATTTCATGCTTGTTTATTTCATTAATTATGTGATTACAAAAACCCATAAATAATAAATAAACCATGAAATTAGAAAGATATAAATTAATGTGGCATGGTCACAAGCTTCTATTGGTCAGCATATCTAGTGGGGTTGATAAGCTAACCCTGACCTTGGAAAAAACACATTGAACCTGATGGTTCGTGTTTTGCATCTCCCACATGTCCACCTTTGTATCTTCTTGGGTTGGTTTCACCTCAGCTTCAGGTTTTGAACCATCTCCTCTGACGTGGGAGATCCTCCATTACATGGGATTTACATTAAATAATCCATGGGAATGCATTCCCTATATATTATTGGAAGAAAGCTCATAGGCCAACAAATTTAAATTAATCAAATTTAAATTAAACCATACACACATACAAAGGGTCTTTGGTCTAGGTCATGATCATCCATACCATGAAATGAAATTTACTCATATGTATAACTCAAATTCTTATAATCATTCTTTCATTTAAGATAAGTCATGCTTGAATTAAAATAATTATGAACTTATAATTAATAAATTATTTATCATAAATTTCTTTCTGAATATCCTTGATATTTTACTCATCCATATTCCTTGAATAAGTCTTTGTACATTGGAGGAAACTCGGTGAAATTCCATTTCTTGAAAGTACATGGCATATAGGATATATTACATGGTGTGTATTTTTAACCCTTTATCCAAAGTACACATCTAGGGCTTTGGCATGTTTTCTATACATCGGAAATTTTGGATTACACGTCATGTAGATTAATCTAACCCGGCGTGTACTTCCTTGTTACACAGTTAACGGCCTGGCAATCCCATGTATAGGGTACATGGCTTCTCCTTGTACATGGTTTCACATGGGCTGGATCAGACTACATGACGTGTTGATCCAATATAGAAACTGTGTATTCTGTTTTTCACATGCCATTCAATTCTGGTCAACACAGTGTAATAAATAATTTGGCATGCTCAATACACACGGCGTGGCTTGGTGGACCAGTACCGGTTCGTTGAACCTACGTACACAGTGTGTAGTTTTCACTACATGCCCTGTATTCTTGTGTTTTATAGATAAAAAGAGCAGCTCCTCCGGATGAGTTCCTTGTTTTTATTTTAATCAAAATTAAAATTACAATGTCGTTTCTATGATGTGAATCAAGAAAAAAAGGAAGAAGAACAAATATCGTTCATTCAGTTTTATAGAACAATTTATCTAGAATTAAATAAAAAATAAATGCGTAAATTATAAATGAAAATTAAATAACTATAATCAACATTTTAACCTCGCTCTTATACCATTTTATGGTTTTAGTCATAGCCGAAGTGTGTGGGGAGATGTGCCCATTTTCCGTTTTTTCATTAGCAATGATCAATCCGAGATCAATACGACGATAAATGCCAGTCTCCATAGATCAAATTACAGAAATAAACTAATAAGAAGGATCGTCTCGAAACCACAAACATGGACCGTCACAGGTTGATTATAAATAATTTAATTAATTGAAAATAAGTACCTTTTTTGGTATTCTTTCTTCATTGATATTTTTGGACAGGTTTTGATGTTATTCTTCATTGCATCGCAGAATCAAATTGTAGACTTCCTCTAGCAGTGATACACACATGCACCACGTATCTCTGGATATCGCCAAAGGATTCTACAGGTGTTAGCGTGGAGAAACCTTTTCTTGTGTTTTCTATTTTAGATCACCTTTATCCGAAGGAGGTTGATCTCTCTCGGTCTTGAGAGAGTTATTGGAGGATGGAGATCTATCGGTTTTTATAGAATTCTCCAGAATTGTTGTGCACAACGATTCTTTGGAAAATAGTCGGGGTTTTGAGAATATTTATAACTGGGTTTGAGGTTGTAGATTTATGAAAATAAATAATAGCGTTACACATTTTATTTACTTCCTTAACTCTTTTTAAAAACCCATGTCAAATCATTAATTCCTTGACATGCGACCACACTGATTATAATAAATATCATTTAATAAAATGATATTTCCTAAAAATACCGACATGAAAAAATACCAGACGTGTAATCATAGATACACAGTATGTACTTATTTTTCATTGAAAACTACACGGAGTGTAATCATTAATACATGGCATGTACTTATTTTCAAAATAAAAAGTACATGACGTTTAATCATTTATACATGGCGTGTACTTTATTTCATTTTATTCTTCCTCCAACATTAAAATGATTTTGGCTTCCTTGATTAATTACTAAACAACATATGGGAATAATCATTATTCTACTTGAAATACTTGGATACACTTAGTGTGTGACTCTCTAGGCCTCTTTCTTGTTGGCATTATGTGGGCCGGCCTAAAGTCCAAGATTACTGTCTAGAAGCAGTTTAAGGAACCCAAGAGAATGAAGTTGACGCCGCATTGACATGTCGCCACATAAGAATTCTTACTGTGTAATTTAATCCATTTGTCTCAATATCACATCTAGTATGTTTCATGGTAGTGTCATAAACCTATATGCTTGATTTGTCATTCTTTGACTTCTAGAAATAAACTCATCGTGACACTGTGGCCATGGAATTTGTGTGACAGTTCTATTTCAATCAAAGGGCCCAACATATCTACTTCCATAAATATGTAAGAGAAAAATTCTTCATTAACTTATCCATTAACAACATCTCATTTTTGATTCACCCAACGTACCCTACTTCTCGCAAACTCTCTTCATGACAGTTTTCTTCTGTAAATCTTTGTGTGCGAGTCATGGCATGAGTTAATGATAACATTATAGTCTATGGACCAGTACACACGCTCGTAGATAGCAATGTTTTATGAAACCAAGACATGCAGAATTGCTACTAGCAGGTCTGTTCTCATAATCTCCCATCTTGGAGGTTACCAAGTGTGAACTCCATGTAAGAGAGTCTCGTCTTCGTAGGAGTAATCACACATGATGGTCTATAAACTATGTGTCCTATCATAGTATGGAATCCAATCGTAGAACTTTTTTTAATAATTTTTTTGTAGAATTTAAAGGTTCTCATCATAGAGGAGATCTTCCCTGACCATATCAATGCAACAAATATTCTAGGACATTATTATATTATAGTAATTTAGAACAATAGTAAAAATATAATAAGTGTACATTTATGTAATCAATGTACAAAAATTTGGTTCTTGGGAAACCAATAATTACAATAGGATCATAGTTATCCAATGAGTTATGTTATCTTAACAGGGGATACTAATGATACGGGAGTGGATCTGTGGTGTGGAGGATCAAGGTTCCTTAATGTGAAAGGTAGTTGTATTTCTAGATATGAAGTAAAATATGGTGGGGAGTGTTCTATGTGATATCCAATTTTGTTGTATGAAACTGATATTATGTTTTCAAATATATATTGGGAAAACTATTTAGGAACTGAATTTATTTGAATATTTCACTACTATAAGAAATAAATAGTATACCTATAATGAAACATGTTTTCTACCAATATTATTTTGGTATTATGTATTTGTGGGGATGTTTCAACCACAATTTACTTAGAGATATAAGGTTTATGTCGGCTAAAATCATTTATTATTGATTATAATAGACAATTTTCAATGAATATAACTTAGGCAACTCCTTTATTTTTTTGAATTTTCAAACTATCATTTTGATGTTATAAATAAGTTTCTGAGACAAAATGAGAATATATGTTCTATTAATTAATTAGTTGTTCTTATAACCAATGATTTTGTATAGGATATCCATATATTAAAGGCATCCCCATGTTAACATGTTTAATACATATAAAACACTAACCAATGGTATGTGACATCTAGTTGGGATATATTACCAGCTTTTATTGAGGTATAATAATGTGATACACTATCCATTTTTGGGGGGTGACTATTTTAGATACACAAAACCATATTAATGAGATCTAAAAAGAGGATACACTACCGTATTCGATGAGATACCCATGTGTGATTCACTAACCCAAGCGATAAACTCTTATAGATATGATTCACTTCCCTCTATATTCGGATTTATAAGTTTTACACACTACCCCAATGATTTTTTCATAAAAATGTGATACAAATCCGCGTATGATCAAGGTATATGTATAAGATACATTATACTCAAGGATGGAATTCCCAAGTTGGTTTATTATATTATTGGGATCGGGATTTATAGTTGATATGAACCTACCACTATGATGGTTTGTATAGAAAATCAAAATATCACTATACAACTAGTTTTTATAAATTTGATACACTTCTATATATGAATATATATTGAGGTGTGCTGTAATACACCATTTTATTAATTATTATTTATTTTTAATACACCCCTCAGGGATCAAAACTTTTAGGCATGGAATTTTACCCCATGTGTGTTGTAAATGGAATTTTAGTAGGATGCATTATAATCCAACTATTATCAAGGAGTGTCTTAAATTAAGGTAAAACTTCGGTTATAATTGTTTAACTAAAACCCCATGATCTTAGTCAAGCCTTTTTATAAAAGATTCTATCATTAGGGAGACTTATATATTACCTAGTACTGTAACTAGTATTATTCATATGATTATTTTATGGGTATGTTTTATTTAAATACATTCACAAATATATAGTGGTTATTATTGAAGATACTTTTTTTGTATCTTGTGTGGTTTAATGAAAAATTGCTTCAAATGTATTATAGTTTATGTGTAGAAAACCTGTTTATAAATTCATTCAAGTCATTAACTATAAAAGTTTTGGTGAGGTGGAAAACATAATCAGAATATTGGGATAGGATTTTGGTAATTTAATGGAAAATTTATTGGGTCTATTTTCTCATGGATTTTATTTTATTTCTATATAATATGTGATTTATTCATCATGTGATCTTGGATTTATGTATGGTTATATAATATTCATTTGTCTATTATATTAAAGTATGGTGAAATCTTTTATTATGATATGATTTCTGTTTTTATTCTTATGTCCTACTCTATTGACATAACTAGTTATGATTATTTATATATTTTGTCATAAATTTTTATGAATGAACCAAATGGTATAGTCTCCATAAGTAGTTTTATTATGACATTAATAATAATTAGTTTTCTTATCGATATAGAAAGTGGTTCCTGATATCATATACAGGGTATGGATATGAATAGAGGTCATTTATTAGATGGGGTAAGTGAGAGTTAACATGAGTTTTCAATATTATAAGATATAAATATATAGTGATGAAATATATTAATAGATGCACTTAAATGAATATGATCACCAGTAATGTTTAACATAAAAAATATATAAGAATGTTACATGTCCCTAGATCATTAGAATTTTTCAATAGTATAAGGATGAAATGTGGATACATTTTTTCATATGATAAATCATACCTTACCTAGATACCTTATATTCAAGGTAAAATGTTTTCTATATAGTATTTAATGTTTGGAAGAGTTAATAATGACATACATGGGTGTAATAATTATTTACACAATTTTAATCTTTTACATGAATCCTTTAGATGGCTCTCATTATATATTTCATTAATGTTTTCATTATGGAGTGGAATTATAATAGAATACATTTATTTTTTTTAATTTTCCCATTAATATTTATTCCATGAGGTAATTTCAATATATAGTTACTCCAATTATTTACCAAATATCATTTTAAAATTATTTATCTCATTTTATTTGGGATCTTTAAAAATATTTTTTTCTTCTAGATATTGATTAAAATATTTGATCTATTTTCTAATTATTAAATTAATCATACATAAAACTAATTTTATATATTTAATGGGCTATTTTGTTATATTATCGAAACTTTGTTTGGAAGTTGTATCCAATTCTTCTAGAAAATTTTTTTTTGCAATTTAAATCGTCATATGATCATTTCCTTATATAAATTATATTTGTTTCTACTACCCCTTAGTATATATGTAAATATTTAATATTATTTTTCTATTTAAGTAAAAAATTATTGATGGATGACCATAATTATTACTTATTTAATGGGGTTTTTGTGATATTAAAATGAATACCATATATAGTGTTTTCCTTGTTAGTTTTTATTAATGTAAAATCAATAATTTTACTAAAACTCTCCCACTATCCTTGAATATATATATTATATAAATATGGTTTTTTCTTGAAAAAATAACATTAATTATTGTTTCTTGAAAATGGGTTAAGTTGTTAATATATATCATTATTTTTTGAAAATAAAATTTATATAAGAATACAATTTATTATTATAATATTTGGGTAGGTTGAAACCCTGACGTATGGAAGGATGTATTCACATGGTATTGAGAAATGTATATAACATAAAAAATAAAATTAAAAACATTAAATAATTTAATTTCTCATGAAAAATGGTATTGAAAAATTTGATGAATTAGTGAAATACTAAATTATCCTGAATTTATAGTGTAGTGATATATTATTTCAAGGAGAATACATAATCATTAGGTAATGAAAATTATAGATGGTTCTATAGAAATAACATATATATACAATATAGTTACTTTTATTAATGTATTTGAATATGAGTGAACTTTTTTATCAAATCAAAATTTTTCTTTGTTGCGACATTGTATTTATTATCAACATAAATGAAATTATATCACTAAAAGTTCATAAATGTTCCACCACAGAGTTCCAAAATAGAAGTTTCACAACAATATTTTTAGATATATGGTCTATAACAAGATGATATCATTTTATAGGACAGATATTATTTAGTATATCTATAATGGAGACTCATGGGACATTGAGACAATATATCAAGTTGTAATCCCAATGTAATATACAACAAAAGAGATTATTAGAACATGGACCAACAATAGGATATATATATTTATGTTTTTAAATAGATATTCCTATATATAAACATGTAAAATTCCCATTAGACAATTATATTGTAATTAATAAATATTTTAAGTCTCCTACTTCTATGTATTGTAAGAAAATTTATGACATAGTATAATAGTGAATTAAGAAACATTGGGGGCATCACAAGTGATGTCGTATTAATGAATAATGTGAAAAATTATTAATACCTTTTTTTACATAATTACTGTTAATATATTTTTCCCTTTATTGAAATTTATCTATCTTAGTATCTCAATTGAAATGGCAGTGTGGTTAATTAATTTACTTCTAGAATGTGAAAGAAAGATACATCGAACACTTTAGTGGATGACTCAAGCATGAAACCTTTATGATTATACAAACTCATATAAAGGCACTATATGACATTGTGTACATTTGTTATAGGTTACAAGTCATCATAAAATTAAAGAATTTATCTATGGGATCATTTAAATATTTCTGGACACTAACCATGAACTTTATGTAGTATAGCCTAATGCCCCTATGAATGGGACCTAGATTCTATGATACTATTTTTTTCAAAACATCAATTAAAATATATATTAATTTTTTAATATGTATAAATTTAATTCATATTGATAGTTTAATAATTATTCATTTTTGTTTCATCAAAAAATATTCAATCACCGCTTATTGGAGAAAATAAATAAAAGATTTGAATATTTAAATAATTTTTATTCAACTACTAATTAGTTATTTAATTACCTTGAAATAAATTATTTTTATATTCTTGTTTTTTTAGAAGGTGCAAAAATAATTTTTTTATTAAAGTAAATATTAAATAAATATTTATTCTCTTTTTTTGGTGAATATAATATTTTTATAATAGCTAGGGAATTAAGTTGATACATTTATTTAATGAAAAATATTGTCATTATTTAACGACCAATAAATATTATAGATTATCAATAGACAGAGTTTAATTATACAGAAATTTCATATTAATAATTAATTTAATAATGTTAAATTTATTTATTCATGAAATTTTTTTATTTTCTATATTTTTTGAGTTTAGAACATGTCACATATGTAATAATAATACTGTTATTATTTAGACATAAGGTTCTTCAATATTTAAGAAAATGATAAAACCCATTGTAAAATTATTTATTTTATAAACCAATATCTATATAAACCCAGCCGTGATATTTTTTTCATACCCTACATTCATTCAATTCTTGTCCATTATAAAATCTATATATTTATTATTTATCACTATAGAGCTCACTGTTAGAATGATCAGATGAACCTAGAGAAATTCCCCTCCTCTATCATAATGAATTTTTTTCATTGAAGGATTTGTTTGGGATCAATGTCGATCATCAAAAGTGCAAAATTTATCCAAGATCGCACCTAGGGAATTCTCTGGAAATGATCATATATTCCAAAATAATATATTGATCAGTGCTATAGGAAATATACCATTGATTTTTTTGATTGAACAATTGTTCAAAATTTGTGTTTAACCAACTAATAGAAGGAGAAATAATTCAATGAAAAAGACATTATTTAATTAAATAATCAAAATATAATTAATATGTTAATAGATCATGTCTTTTTGGATTATGTGAACATGTTTATAACTTGTTTTGAGGACAAAAATGATGATACTAAAAGATTTTCTTTTCTGAATGGACAGACTTGCGTCATATATAGATTTAAATCATTAAGTGGTATCAAAGAAATCATATGAAAATATAAAATCATTTATTTTCTATTGATTAATGATACAACATTTTAGTTAGTTTTTTACTATTAGTTTATTTTTTTTCCAATCCCTTATTTTACAAACATGCTTTCACCACCTTAATTATCTTCTATAAAATTATGCATCATCATAATTAGAATAAAAATAAATAATTAAATATTTGAGATTCAATCATGGTGTGCTAAGGATTTTTTCTAGTAGACATGGAACAATACATGTGACCAAATTTATGTATATTATATGCTAGCTCACTACACTAGGACGAATTATGGGAAACATGATGTACTGATTAGTAATGAAACATAGATTATTTTAATCACTCCATGTGTTGGACGGTCCAACCTGGATTACAATATGTTGGACCACAAAACATGTATAAGGTGTGTATGTTGTGTAGTATATGTGATTTAATGGATAAATTTACACTAATTATATGGTAAAATATAAAGAATAACAATCGGTCCGACTATTTCTTAGTATCATTAAGGAGATAAATTTTTGGATGATGGAATACATGCCATGTCACTCATTAATCCTAGTGTGTGAAGAATATTCCATGTCATCCAATGGGTTACACGAGCACATGACAAGCCAAACACGTAGTGCATAACTCATTTTTGATCATCATATAATCAATAATAGATGAATTTTGTGTTTATATGTGTTTATACTTATTGCACATAAAATGAATAATGCAGTAAGTATCTCATTAGTATATTTTATGTATTCTATTATGGAATAATAGAATGAAGTTAAATAAATTATAAATAATTTTATCATTAAAAATCATATTACACATCTCACATTTGATATATTAAATAAATAATATTGTTTTTAGTATTAATAAATCATCGATAAACTTCATGTAATTATCAATAATTACTATTTAAACTATTTATTATCCTAATTATGTTTATTATGATTATCACCAAGTGATTTTATATGGTCATTAAGGTAATGTGAGTTAATTAATTTTTTGATTTAATTCAAAAACATATATCTTAATAATAAATAAAAACATGATGAATATGTCACCCAATGTACTTATGCATAATCATTTCATATTTTTAATTACCACGAGCTCAGTCCTTCATATTTAAGTGATTAATCATATTTTTTTAAAAAAAATAAGATAAATCATATAATGTAATATTTGTCATTCCTCTTCTATATATATGTAAGGAAATATGTTCCCATAATTTTTTTATGTAAACCAATGTTATCCTATACATTGGTTCCCCACACAATAATGTGTGTACAATTATATATTGGATGATGCTCTTAGTTTAATATATGTGGTTCACGTTCAAATCCAGGGAAAACCAATAAATGAGGTAAACATTAGAAAAGTTGTAATCCTTGAGATCAAGATTTGAATGGTTCCAATAGTTAATTATATAAGGTCGAGGATTGTTTATCAACAATATGATAAACCAACTGCTAGAGAGCTAATGATTATTCCACTATATTTATTTTATTTCATTTAGTTTCCTGGTTAAGAATTTATAGATGATTAAATCCATAAATAATTAATTAAAAAACATTATAGATGGAAAGAACATGAATATTATAATATGTTTAAACCTTATCTAAACATGGATAATAATTTTTATCAATTAAATTTAATATTAATAAACATGTAAAAATATAAAATGATCATTTTATAAATATAAATCAAATACTTCAAAATAAATATTAATTCTATATATTATTTATCTAAAATAGTAAAAAATAAACTATAGCTCAATGTTCCTTACCAGACCAATTCAATGTGATTTAAATTATTAGGAAAATTTGACTGAGTTATTGGGTTGACATAACATAATTTACATGAAGGTTTTACTTCACAAGTGTTGAATAGTGTAAATAAGAGCCAGATCATTGAGTAAATTCATGCTCTATATTTTATGATTGGGGAGTTATCCAAACAGATTATGGTGTGTAGAGGTAATCTATTTGGAATGTTATTACTACCTAAAACCCTTCAAATATCATCCGAGAACCTTGTATAAATCATGTGAATGTATGATAAATCATTTTCACTAGAAAATTCATATGATGGGGTATTTTATAAAAAAATTTGTGGGATATTATGTTTTTATAAAATAATGGGATATTAGAATATTTAATAAATTAAAAAAAATCAATCTTGAATAATTACCAATATTCTACTATAATTTATTATTAAAATGGTAAGCCACATGACTTTTAGTATATAATTACTATCCATTCTAAGGGATGATAACCGTATCACCATCTCTTATTTATAATAATGGATTATGAATCTTCATGCTATACAATAAAATTTCTGGAAATTATATGTTTTGGAAAACCCAATTCTAGAATAGTAGGGAAAATATGGTAGTTTGGAAGAAAAATATCTCTATATGGAACATTTTTATGAAGACATAGATGTACGTTGTTTCCTGCTATTTTTCATGTCCAATGTGATTCTTGAGAAATATGGGGATACCGTTGGGTATAACATCATGTCTCACAATTGAGATAATTATCAAGAGAATGTGTGATAAGAGATATATTAGATCTCTAATACACTGTTCATATACAAACATAGAGAGTATGTTCTAACTGGGTATCATGTTGTCACGATGATTATAAATATTGATCCTTAAGACATCTATGGATTTATGATCTTCGATAAGAAGACCAAGGATATAATTATATCTTGCTTATCTAAGATCATATGTAGCTTCAATCATAATTATAATGTGAGAAAGAGTGACACATCTCTCTCATAACTCCTTATGTTGATAATATATTTTGACAATTCAATGGTAATTGAATCTTATATAATCCTTATCATGAATATGAAAAGGGAAAATAACTAAAAGGGGATCAATACACATTATAGGTATAAGGATCTTCTATACCATAAATTAACAAAAAAATCCAATGACATTGAAAATTAAAATGATGTATTATGTTTTTCATGTGGAATGTCGGGCCACTTGAAGAAGAACTGAACATAGGTAAAGATGTAATGGGATGATTTATTTGCATTAGCCATAGAAAATAATTATATATACATATATTAGAAATTAGATAAAAATTTTGGTTCTCAAATCAATATTAAAATATATAAAACATGTAGATTTCTAAATATTTACATATGAGTGGTGGATTTATGAGATGTAATAGTGTGAGAAATGTTTCTCTATCCATTGGAAACTACCACCTTCAAACTACCATATAGATTTTCATGTTCTTAAAATATTGATATTATATACCAAATCTTACAAAAACATAATTTATATATTCTACCAAGATACTAATGGTTTTATTTTCTTGTCTGAAAAAAATTTGTTTATTTTATAAGAAAATCATATGTTATAGATTGAAAAATTCAAATAATGGTCTTTAAGTGTTACATAATGAAAAAATGTACTAGAAATTAATTACAATCTTGTTTTCATGAATCATTTTACACTTGGTTGTGGAATTATGTTAGTTATATATGTGAGAATAATATGATAATGCTATATAAATATATTTCCATAGACTCCTTTACGATAGTACTTATTGACTAATTTCATAATAGTTTACTTGCAAAAATGACTAATCCATGTTTTTCTAGACAATGTGAGAGACTAATAGAGTTCTATAATTTTAAAACAATAATGTTTTTATATAGTTTTTATTAGAATCTAGAGGTGTGTATTCATACTTAATTTCTATGAACAATTATTTTTATTGATACATATATACGTAATTAATGTATTATTAATTTTAATATTTTAAAAAATTACAATAGGTCAAGAATGGATAAGGTAATAAAATTTGTAAGAAGATAAAGAATCATCGATTTGGTCAAGGTGGTTCAAAACATATACAACAATTCAAGAATATACATGATTTTTTTATTTTATCCAAACTCATTCAACCCTATACACTATGGTGGAATGGATTTAGTGAATGTAAAAACCATATAGTTCTTGAGAAAATAAGGTCTATTTTAAGATATGAATGTATTCCATTATCCTTTTTGGAAAATTCTTTACACACTAAATAATATACACCAAACCACCTATCAATTGAAGAAAAAAAGTTATTCCTTTCATGTAATGGAGTGGAAATAAAATTATTTTGTCACATATTCTTGGATCATGTTGTGAGGAATTTGTTAAGTCCAACACTAAAAAAATCTATAACCATAATGATTAATTTTTATTTTTATGGGTTATTACAAAGAAATAATCAGATACAATATATAGAAACCCTCAAACAAGAAGTAGATTATAATAAGAAAATCTATTTTTCATAATATGGAACACATCCTTAAAAAATATTACAGGAAGAATATTGAATTTTATTACGATCATCACTATGATACACAAGAGATGGTATATGAATAGGTTACTTAGGTCCCCATGGAAAAAAATATTCTTAGAAAATTAGTACTTCACTAAAATAACATAGATGTTATAGAACCACACCTAGACTAATTTATAGTCACTAAAGACTGATTATTGGTTGGATATAATGACAATCATCCCTGCACTGAGGAAATAGAGAGCTCAAAAGATTCAAAATGGAAACAATTATTGAATTCCTGTATGAATTCCATGTATTAGTACAATGTCAAGGTTATGTTCGATCAACTAGTTTATCCAATTCACATTAGGTGGAAATTGTTATTTGAAAGAAAACTGTACGTAAAATATACAATGATTACCAATAATGATAGGATAGTGCCTAAAGGTTTTAAACAACATCGAGTCATTGAATATGAGGAATCCTTTTCCCTGATTTCCATGTTTAAAAACATTATAATTATATTTTCCATATTATAATTCCCTGACTATATGATTTTGTAATTGGATTTCAAAACGACTTTTTTTAATGAATATGTTTAGGTAGATTTATCTGTTACACAACCTGATGGATTTAGGCATATAAATAATAATAATAAATTATTCAAGTTATATATACACATTTTTGGGATAAATCATTCATCTAGATATTAAAACATTGTTTTTCAAAGAATCTATTATTGAATTTGGTTTCATAAATATAGAAAGTGATCTAAATGTTTTCATGTATTACTGTGAGTGTTTCATAGTTTTAGTAGAATATGCCGATAAAATATAACATTTTGGAAATTATATTCCCATATCCTATTCATTTATAGACTAGATATATAGCTGATTATATATATGAAGGACATAATAGTGGTGGCATATATACATGGAATTAAGATCATTTTGGATTGATCAAATAGGCTTATTAGGATTTATATATGTACATCTATTGACATGACACTAAATATATTTGTTATAGATAAAAAAATTATGAGATTGGTTATAATGTCATATGGTATACATATATCTATGATAATGTGTCCTTAAAAAAGGATATAGAGAGAGAGAATGAGGATGATCTAATTCACATATTTGATAGGATATGTCTTGTATTTCAGGTTATGTACTTGGATTTATATTTCCTTTAATTTAGTCTCGGTTGATGGATTTCAATATTTTCTTGAAGAACAACATTTTTCAACTATTAAGTCTATGATTAATCAGCTAATGTATAATAAGGATATATTCCTTGTATGTGGAGGAGAATATGAACTAGTCCTTATATGATATACTAGAGTTAGTTACCTAATAGATCAGACTGAGATAATTTCATAGTACTGATTTCTCTTCACATTCAATTATAGATTAGTGATATGTATGAGTTCAAATAATGAAATTTTATTTGAATATATATTGTATTTTTAGTATATAGATAATTAAAATGTTTCTAAATAATTTTTTTGGATTCAAAACTTGGTCTAAAATATTTACATGGATCCTAAAATTAGAGATCCTATCACATTATATTCTAATAATAATATTGTGGTGTATCTCAGGAGGATCTAAGGTAAAATCAATTGATGATTTGGATACTCTAAAAATAACATATATAGAGAGATTTATCTCAAAAGGGGGAAGTCGTAGTGAGTATAGTTTCTATATATAAAAATGTGTAAGACTCTTTGATTGAATCATTTTCAAGGTGGAAGAATGAACACAACGTGAGGGATATAAGACTGAGGGTTTTTCGTAATTTTCTCTAGTCTATGTGATATTTTAATAGATTTTGTTCCATATATCCATCATATATGTAATTCATAGAATCATTTATTCATTTATTTAAATATAAATGAATGTTACTATCACATAAAGATTATTCTTCTAGATGACATTGTACGTGATAATATCCTAAGTATTCAATTTTCAATGAAATGTCATAGCTGCTCCCACCAGGCCTATAGTTCATTTAATTGTTTCCCTCAAACTATAATAGTATTTGAGTTATGCTAGTTTTTTAAAAAAAAATGGGGATTCCCCCTACCTATTAAAAAAATAAGAAATCAACAGTTATATATTTTATTATATATTATGACTTATCGAAATGTGTAATAGTTCATATAAATCTTCATTATTAGAAATCAAAATCATGATTCATTTACTTTTATGTATTGATTAAAACTATTATGAAATATTCTCTTGGTAACGTATAATACATTTGGTGTGTCATGATTGACATTGTATTAATGAATAATGATATTGTGGAATCTCTTATTATGTTATATTGTGAAATTTTATATCCAATGATTTTTTGGGACTTCAAATATATGTTAAATTCCATATACTTGGTGGTGATATTTTCTATTTCATTTATTGATAGTCTAAGGAGAGGCATCGATCATATTGGTTAATGAAGAAAGTATCAAACCAATTTAAATATATTTATCGAGATAAAGGTACAATGTTACATAGTGTACATTAATAGGAGGTTATATAGCATTATGACGTTAACATATTTCTATTTTAGAGCCTTAAGATGTGGCTAGATTCTAACCATATTCATTATTAATGTGATCCTATTGTAGTTGAGAAGTTTTGAATATCCCAATGGATTTGTGGGTTTTTAAAGAAGGTTTATGATCCCATGGATTTTGGAGAGTACTGTTTTTTATCTTTTATAAAAACTATATTTTAACCTACTCACTAATTTTAATGATACCTTTTTTGGATTTTAGGGTGTATATATAATGAAAGAGAGTTCCGTGTTGATAGAAATAGTTTTTCATGTTTTCGGAAATAATTAAACATCACAACTACATGTTTTAGGGTGTAAAATAATATTTCACATTGGTATATTTGAGTATAGAAAACTATAAATAATTCTATTCACGAGTGGTAAATCATGATTTTAGTCGATGATATGTATTTTGTGGACGTTTTGGTTTTGTTTTTAAATTAATTCATTCTCTCATTAATGATTTCACATCATGAATTACTTTAAGATAGAGGAATACAATCCTTAAAAATAATTCATTTGATGTTGTGATAATGATTTTTTATTATAAAAAAGTGTTTGAGATCATAAACTGTACATTTACATTTTGAATATTGAAATTTCACTATAATTACGGGGTCTTATTGTTAGAGTTATGAGGGATTTATTTTGTATATCAATGAATTTGTAAACTACTTAGACACCAGATAAGATATAGTAAGCAGTGGCTTGAGTGGAATCATTCTATACCATTGATTCTAGGGTAAAAAAATTGATCATACTTATGTTCATTTAGATAAACATGTGACTATTAAGGGGTGATATTTTTTATTAGTGAAAAGGGGTTGAAATAGTATATTTGAAATTCCAGGTTGGATATTTCAGAAATTCATATTTAATGTATATCATAGTTTTAGATTATATGATATGTGTCTAAGACTATATCTGCAGATCAATTCTAGTTTGAATTATAAGGGATTATTTGTTTATTATTATTCAGGATTGTGGAAGAATATGATTATATTTTTTTTCAAAATAATCATGATTTATTTAGTGACATTACTCATATTGTATTCATCTAATTTCCACTGAAACATAAAGATGTTATGTTCAGTTTATACAATGACATGATTGGTGTCATTTCACATTAAATATTTTTATTAAATCAGAAATGAGTTTATAGTGAATTGAATCTATGGTTGTAGAGGAAACCATCCATGAAAATTAGTAGGATTCCACATTGGATCCAAACCTTGTAAAAGTTGTTTGTTTCTTAATCTTTTATTCTATACATGATTGTGCAAGGAATAGATATATATATATATTTAGTATATAATTCTATAATAATTCATAGTTGTTTAGTTATTTTGACTAGAAATTATATTAACAAACCAATATTGATTCATCCCCATTTCAAAGTTGAAGGAAAATGTTCCTTCTAGGCACTTGATGTGGTGTTAAAGGAGGTTTTCTATCAAAGATCCATGTAGATCTAATTTTATTATGGATGAATTTTCTTCAATAAATATTTGGGGTGTAATATCATTCATTAAAAAATCATTTTTGTAACAATAAAATATTTTTATATTATTTATCCCTTATATTGGATGTTTATGATTTAGGTACAATTGGGTTTCCACCATTTGTATGTGGTGGTTAAATTATATTTTCTGAAAAGATGAATATTTCAGTGGATAGGAAAGTCAAAAATAATATTTAATGTTATTATTAGAGAAATTATACTCTAAATGAATGATACTATAAAATACTAAATAAATCTAGGATAATTTGGAGAGATGTTATGAAGGTATTGTGAATGTAAGAGAGGTCAACCTATAATTAAGGATATGAAAATTTAAAGACATAAAAAATGATAAAGATAAATTTCTTATGACATCATTACTTGTATTATGTGGACTATTTTAATATTTGATAAGAAACATGATTATTCCACAATTTTAAAAAAATTTAAGTGAAATTATCTAGATAGAAATGATCCCAAAATTTTAAATTTTTATTATTGATATGATCTTTCATAGGATGAATTAAATAATATTTTCCTTATGAAATTAAAATTCTTATAGAATTAAAAATATGTAAAATATGAAATGGATTTTCAATCTCTGAGTCATATAAAAATTTAAAATAATGAAAATTTTATAAACATAATAGATTATGTGAATGAAAAAAATATTTGAATTATTTACTTTATTTATATAATATTTTAAATGAGAAAAATAAATTATAATGTTATGTTCTCTGGTATATGTTCTTATTGAAATGGAATAATACACTATATAATTACTATTATAGTGAATAAAGGATTATAATACGAATATGAAAATTGATGATTTGACACAAGAATAAAATCCAAGAAAAAATTAAAAATAATATTATAAGGTAAGTGGATAAATGAAGAGATTTAAATGAACTAAATTACGAAATTTTGTGAGAAAATAAGGGGACATTGATCTAATTTTGAATGGCGATTTTAACAAAGAAACTCGTGATAAATTTTTTTAAAAAATGGCTCATGTTCAAAATACCATTTATTCATAAAGTAGTGATGATGATAATTCAGAACCAATATATTATATGTACGGTGTCAAAGATGAAAATGAGGCATGCCTTTAAAAAAACCATTTTAAATAAATAGAACAAAAAACATGTAATGTAGAATAGTAATGTGATTGATAAAAGGGAGAAAATGTTAATTAAATAAGATATCATATTTAAAAAAATAAAATAATAAGTTTAGTTAATTCTAAATACAAAAAGATGATAAAATTCCATGAAAAAAATTATCTAAAAAGGATAGATAAATACTAATGAAATAATAAAAATAACATGAATTTGAGGAAAAATTTAATAATGGAAATATATATTTTTCATGTTTTAATTAGTTAATGAGAAAATCCACTTGATGTATTAATTTATTTAGGAAAATCCTTATTTGGAAATTATATTCCAAAACTTTTTTTAATAAAAGAAATCATTTTTAATTATTTATTTGGATAAAATATTGGCCAATACGAATTGAAATAAACATTCCTAAATGTTTATTGATGAATAGAGAATCTTGAAATACACTTCTACTCTAAATTGTATATGAAATTAAACATGAACAGTTTAGCAGATGTTAAATTTTTTTAAATAATTATGTATAATACACTTTGATTTCTAGAAAAATCATATTTTATGGTTATCACTAGTTTTATAGTACATTTTGAAATAAATGTTATACATTTTATGATAAAATGACTTTATAATGGAGTGTTAAATAACATGGGGGTGAATTTAAGATGAGAAAGAAAGTATATTCCAGATGAAAGCAGGTAGATATAGAAATTTTCTACATGTTTACAAAAAAATAATTTTTATTCTCTTGAGGGTCTACATGGAAGGTTATACCAAATGTGACATATATAAGAGAAATTAGTGGAATATTTACCCAGTTAGTACCCTCTCAATGATGAAGGGAATTATTTTCTAGTGAATAATTATGAAAATTAATTCTTGGAAGAATTTTGATTAAATGTATAAAAAAAGGAAAAGGAATTTACACTTGATAGTAGGAGTTCATTCTGCATAACTTTTGATGAAATGTTTTTTAGGAACATTGAGAATCATGAAGGAGGATCATTAATTGTGGGAAATTTTTCTTTATTTAAAATCAAAGGTATAATCATATCTCATATTGATAACTATAATTAAAATTTAAGTGACTTTATTTATATTAGTGGGATAAAAAATTATTTTTTGTGTGTTATCAGACTCTTTAATAGTGAGAATGTGGTAAAATTTAATTTAAATATGCATCATTAAAATAAAAAGTGATGGAAGAATTATTTTTCAAGGTTGAATAAAAAATGGATGTTTATTCTTTATTGATGATCATTATAATACATGTTATTTGAATATGAAATATGAGAAAAGTATATGGAATATAAAACATGTTAATCTTGTAAAAATAATCACATGAATACTTTTATTGGACTAATTGGTAATAGATCCACCCAATTTCAAAAGAGATCATTATGGATTGTATCAATTATGTGAGAAGGATGAAATTAATGAAAAGAGTCATAACATGTGGTATATTACTTCCTCAATAATATTTGAATTTGTCTAAATAAATGTTTATGGGATTATAAGACTAAATTTCACATGATGTGGTCTTTATTTCAATACATTCAAAGATGAATTTAATCGAACAACCAATTTTCATTTCATCAATTAGTAGTTTGAGGCTATAATGTTGTTTAAAATTTACATAATGTAGGATTAAAATGGGATTTGTTTATGTATAAAAAATATGATTTGATAATTTGAAAGAATAATAAATCTATTTATTTAAAATTAATATTAAATTATATTTAATCATTCACTAATATATAACATCTTATACACCACAATTGAATGGTGTTGTAGAGACAATGAACATGAGCATTGTGGAAATGTGAAGAACAATGGTTGTTGAGAGTAATATTACATATTATTACTGGAGACAATCGATATATATATATTGGCTCATATTCGAAACATGTTCCATTTTAAACATGATGTTAATGTTACACCTTATGATATGTGGTATCAAAAAGAGGCATAATAGAAATTTTTAATAGTCATTGGAAGTCCTTATTCTATTAATAACTAATTGATAATGCTATGAATGTTTCACCAATTTTATTATTATGGAGTCTTAATGATCTAGTTATCCATTGGTAACGGATATAGATGTAAGAATAAAATGTTTCATATAAGTTTTGAGAGTTTGGATTTTAAAATTGATTAAAATATAGGTAAAATAGATAGTATATTATAGATTTTTTTACTTTTTTTTATTGAAAATAGTGACCAAAATTATGATAATATGGTTGAAAAAATATTCGATGTTTGGTTAAAACACATTTATTCTAAATAAGAATGTTCCGTTGATGGTCAGGATGGTGATGGTGGTGAAAAAATCCGCTTTAGTTGATTAAGAGGAATATTTACAATGAGAAATTGAATAGGAATTGGAACTCTACAATTCAGAACATAATGAATTTAAGAGTTGATAATCATAAATGTCATATTTCAAATGTTGATATTATATTTGTGGTTGAGGATATTTATCCTGATGAATGGGTTAAAGATATGAGTGATTAACTTAATCAAATTAAGAATAAATTTACATGTGAAAAAGTGCCTAGATATAGAAAAACATTTTACAGGAAAAAATGGGTTTTCTGGAACAAAATGAATCTAAAATTCAATGTTACAAGACAAGATAACTAGACTTGTTTTTAAATGATATTATCAATTTGAATGAATTGAATTTGAAATAACTTTTATTCTGTTTATAGACATTAGATAATAATAATACTCTTGGTAGTGTTATCTCATAATAATCAAATGGTTTATCAAATGGATGTAAAGTTAGTATTTCTAAAATAAGGAATGTGAGGAAGAAATATTTACTGAACAATGAGATGATTTTATTCTAAAAAATTATAGAAGAATACTCTCCTAATTGAATTAAATATTGTTTAGAAAAATGTACTTTCTAAGGGTGTCACGTCCCTGATCCGGGTGCCCCGAACCTGGTTGGTCACATGACCTCAAGCACATTTCCCCAAACTCTGGAGGTTTTTGAATAGTACCAAGGGAATAGGTATGATAGTTGGGAAAATATTCCCTCAGTTGTTAAAGTGTATCATAGAGGAAATAGTTGTCAACAAACAAAATTTGGAAGTAGTAAACAATACCAAAGCTAAAATGGACAACGTACGAAAATAATGAAAAGACAAACAATCGTATATAATGATGCAATATGTCTTTAAGTCTAAGAATGCATCCAAAATAGGACATACTATAATCGGAAACAATACAATACATGTTAAAATTATAGAAAATCAAAATAAATAAGTTCAGTAGTAACCCAGCAGCATCGCAAGCCTATGCATGGTCACATGGTCTCCTACTCCTCTACAACAATCATGTAACTGTATAGAGACTATTTCCCTTATCTACACTTGCAGTAATATAATATGTTTGGTCCCATGACATGACCCTAACAGGGTGTGAGAGATTAATCCCAGTAGTCATGCACCAAAAACATGTCCCCAACAGTCAGTGAGTTTGTGAAACAGTAGTGTGCAGTAATGAAATGTAGTAATCAAGGAATTACAAAAAATTAATCATTCCTACTAGTTCCATTTCAATTTAATTATTATTTAACATTTCAATATAATTAAATTATATGTTTCCGAGACTCATCCTCTACCAAAAGTCTCCCAAATAGTGCCACAACAAAACAACAACAAGATATCTAACATTTAGAAGGTAATATAATACCAAGATTGTGCTTCAGCTTGGTAGGTATGACATGTAAAATCACCACACGGAATATGTAAAACAAACATTGTCCGCAGACATACAAATCCATACCCTTAGGTAATTAGAATCGAAACCCGCAGGTGATTGGCCACATGCATAAATAATGTTGCCCACAGGTGTACGAGGTGTTTCCCATAGGCAAATAAACTACTACCCACAAGCATGAAAAAAGTTTCCCACAGGCTAAATGAAACACTGACCTTAGGCTAATCAAGTAACCAGGCCGAGCCCAACACAAAAGCAAGAAATTTATATAAAATTCCCCTCAAGGAAATACAAATCATGATAAAATCACGGTATACACTAGGGTAACCTGGACAAACGGCTAAACCATGGAAACACACCTACAGGGAGGCCCTATATCCAAGCAATGATCTCAAACAAAATTTGTACATATTCATTAAATTACCTATGAAATTCAAGGAATTTAATTCACCAAGGCCTCATCCATATGACACCCCAATCATGGGATCACAACACAATGGTACAAGAAAAAACATGACAGTTTGAATTAAACTTCAGAACAACAACCATGATCTCCTCTGATCAATATACGTGAATGGAACCCCTCAAAAATCCCAAGAACAATGTAGAAATGGGATAAATGTTAACTCATTCAGACATAAATAACTTCCCTTTGAGGAATAATTGGACGGAAAGTTTCACAGAGAGGGATGAACTCTCTCGCGCGGTTCCAACGTGCTCGTTGGTGGAAGAATCTGATTCTCAGTGTGCGGTCAGAATGTCCCACAAGATCCTAACTCTCTCTCGAGATCTAAATGTCCATTTCTACCACCTCTTCCAAAAGAGGTTGCTACTACCCCTTTTAAGATAAAAATCAAACTACATAGAATGTACTCTCAAGTACACGACGTGTACTTTTCATTTTTTATCTATTCCTCTGGTGGATACTTTTCACCGCCGCATTGTTCATCTGTCGACCTGAGTACACGATGTGTATTTCTGAATACATTCCATGTACTATCGCTCAGCTGGCGGCTACTTCCACTGCCATACTGTTCACATGCTGACTGATTACACAGCATGTAAATACTTTGTACATGTTTTGTAGTCAGTTTTTACACCCTTCATCACCGTTAGTCCTACACGGCATGTGTAATATTCCCACATGACCAAAGTACAAGGAATGTGGAAAAGTACATGGCATGTACTCACAATGTTTCTGTTTTTCACCATTTTCCTTATTTTTAAAAAATTCTGTAGGAAAAAATAAAAGAATAAACTCATATCTCTTGATTAAGAACCGGGTTCATATAAACATCCCCTATTAAAGAAATTCATCCCCTAATTTCCCTTCCAAGCGTGGTGAAGATAAAGGTCAGAACGAGTCCGGCCACAGAGCACGTACGTCGGTCTCCCACTCCTAGGTTTCATCCTGCACTCAAACATGCTTCCATAGAACCCAAACTAGAGGAACTAACAGGTCTCGGTGAACCTTCATGCTCCTATCACCAATACGAATCAGAATCTATTCAAAGGATGAATCGACCTAAAGCTCGACCTCCTCGAGCTGAAAAACGAGTGATGGGCCTGAGAGATAATGGCACAGATGATCTACTTAGAAGACATCTTGCATGGAGCGATACCTATGTGATAACTGCAACCGATATTCAACTAGCCCAACTCCCTAAAGAATCTCAAACAACCCGACATACCTCAGTGAAAGTTTACCATGCCTCCTGATCTGCCTGTGTCCCAATCTCGATGAAACACATAAGAAGACCTTAGCCCCATCCATGAACTCTAGTGGTTGTCGGCGGTGATCAGCATAAGATTTATGACGAGACTGTGTGGTATCCATGTGCTTTGGAATCAACCGGACCAGCTCAGAAGTCTCCTGCACGAGACGTGGTCCCAATAAAGGTGCCTCACCTACCTCAAACCAGAATATGTGTGATCGTCATGGCCTTCCATGTAAATCCTCCTATGGTTCCATCTTAATAGATTCCTGAAAACAGTTTTTGTAGGAAAACATGACAAGGGGTATGTGCTTCTCAAAAGATCCCCCAAAATCCCGGACGCATGTACGCAACATGTTGTCAAGAACCTGAATCGTACGCTCTAACTTGAAATCATTCTGAGGGTGGTATGTTGTGCTCAAACGCACCTGTGTACCTAGTGCCCTCTGAAAACACTGCCAGAAATGAGACATAAAGTAGGTGTCCATATATAAGATGATAGAACGAGGAACACCATGAATATGTACCACCTCTCAAATATACATTGTTCTGAGATCGTTCACACTAAAAGGATCCTAGATCAGCAAAAACTGTGCTTGCATTGTAAGTCTGTCCATAACAACCCACATGACATCACTACCTCAAGGTGACCTCGAAAAACCAGTCACGAAGTCCATCGTGAAATCATCCCATTTCCACTCCTGAATGGGTAACTATTGTAATAGTCCAGCTGGCATATACTACCCCGTCTTCACACGCTGACAGGTGGAACATCTCGTAACAAAACCATCAACCTCTATTTTAATTATTGGCCACCAATATTGATGTCTCATGTTCATGTACATATTGGTGATTCGAGGATTAACTTCCCAGGATGAAGCCTGAAACTCCCGCATCAACTCTTCACTTATATCCCATGGAACCCACACTCTTCCGTGGATATGAAGAACCTCATCATCGCCTATCGTCCAACCAGGAGGAGGGTACTCACTTTCCACCAACTCCCATAGAACTAGGCCTTCTGAGTCTGATAGTTTTCTCATCGTCACTAAATCCAGGAGGGTAGAAGTTATAGCTAAGGAAGAAAGATATGTTTTCTCTAGAATATCGTGCACCTCCAAATGCATCTCAGAGAACAAACCCATGATCTGCCACTCACCACTGGCCTCCAACACTTTCTGTATTTGAGTCCTCATACTTAGTGAATTAGCAATTGAGTTACCCATACCAGATGTATAGTCAAGCTCAAAGTCGAAGGACTAAAGTTATTCAACCCCCCTTCACTGTCTTAGATTCAAGTCAAATTGGGAAAATACGTACTTGAGAATTATGTGGTCCGTAAACACCACATAATGCTCTCCTAGGAGATAATTCATCCAACAGTGTAACACATGAACAACTGGAGGCAATTCGAGATCATTCGTCAGGTAATTTCCATCATGTGGCCTCATCTACTGAGACCTGTACACAACTACCCAATCTCCCTACATCAACACTGCCCTTATTCCAATACCTGATGCTTTACAGTAAACTATATAGCTCTTCCATTGCATTGTAAGTATGAGGACTGGTGTTGATGTCAACCTTCCCTTCAGCTCCTGAAAGGCTGACTCGCATGCTTCAGACCAAACAAACTTCACACCCATCTTAGTCAAACCCATGAATGGTGTAGCTAAGCGGGAGAAGTCTTGTATGAAGAACCTGTAGTAACCTGCTAGCCCCACGAAACTCCGTATTTCAAACACGTTCTTAGGCTGATACTTTGAAACTAATTCTCTCACATTCTCTGGGTCTACCTCGACTCCTGCCTCTAAGATAATATGACTTAGGGACTGTATTTGGATCATCCAAAATTTGAACTTTGAGAGTTTAGAATATAGCTGATGCTCTCTCATTGTACACAGAATGATCTCAATATGGGTAGCATGGTCGTGTAGAGTGTGAGATTACACCAAGATATCATCCACGAAGACCACCAAAAAATTATCCAGATAAGGGTGGAACACACGATTCATCAAAGACATAAAAACTGATGGCACGTTCGTGAGTCTGAATGGCATAAAAAAGTACTCGTATTGACCATATGTGCTCTGAAAAACTGTAAGCGGTGTGGATGATAGTATAATGCGTAACTGATGATATTCAGATCTCAAGTCAATCGTAAAGAAAACTTATGCTCCTCGAACTTGATTAAAAATATCATCAATACCTAGCAAGGGATATCAGTTCTTGACCGGAAAATAGTTCAGCTTAAGATAATCCACACAAGCTCTGAGGGTACTTTCCTCTTTCTTAGGAAACAGGAAAGGAGAACTCTTAGAGAAATACTGGGTGGAATGAAACCCTTTTTCTGCAACTCCTCCAACTGTAACTTGAACTCCTGCAATTCTGGTGTAACCATCCTCTAAGGAGGAATGGACACCGGTGCTGCACACTACACTAGCTTAAAATTAAAATCAACCAATCGCTCTGGAGGAATACATGAATAGTCTTCCAAAAATACATCCCTTAAATGTTCATCTACATGAGGGAAATATTTCTGAAAAGTTCCCTTATCATCCAGATATAAACTCAAAATCTGGACTATCACTCCACCTCTCCCATGATGCTCGGGCCAATGTCAACTCGCCTAGAAATCCCATTCTCCCTTGTATGTAATCTCTTCACCCTCTGGTGATGTGAATCCCACCCAATGACGATAACAATCTACAGAGGCTTGAAAGGGTACCAACCATTCCATCCTGAGAATGACGTAATAGCTCATCATCTCTAAGATGTATAGGTTCCATAGAACGTGACACCCACCAAACTCTAGGGGGCACTCCCTACACCGATGCACACCATCAATTATGGTCACCAATGTAGTTTCTTGTGTCATAACATCATAATAAGAAGAAACAATGTGTGTATGGCTCTCCAAAAAGTGTAACACCCATTTCAAAAAGCTATGTGTAACACCCATTTCAAAAAGTACTGATGAAAAAATAGAAGCAACTAGAATAGTACTTCAAACAGTGGAAGGTCCAGGATCCTTCTCTTGTTGGGTCTGTTGCACTGCATATGCCTGCTAGTGTCACAGCCCTCTGACACAGCCTCGCTATATAGTGCTAACCTGACCTACAATCTCAGAGATCCCGGTGTCTGGCTACCACAGCCATGACCAAAAACTCTGCATGTACTTCCTAGCGTATCCCAATTTCCTGACAAGTAAGAAGCTGTTAGCCCTTCTCCCACATACAGAGTCTTCACATAACCCCCTTCACTAGCCACTGGTGGAAATGCCTTGCAGACACATTGTAGATGACCCATCCTACAGCATGCTCATAACTCAAAAGGGTCACGTGGACACAAAAGTCTTTTTTCCCCTCTCTACCACACTGGTACCACATGTCCAGGCAAGCTGAAGAAATCATCTGGATAATACTGCCACCGTGAGAGAAATCCATATGTCTTTTCCTCTTACTGTAGAAATAGTACCAGAAACTAGAGCTGAACCGTCCTGGCCTTCACCACTATATTTTCGAATGTTCCTCTTAGTAATTAGTTCCTGGTTCACAATAGCATGCACTATTGGTAGCCTAAAAAAATCATCAGCGCTTGGATGTCATATCAAAGACCATCCTCAAAGCGTCTAGCCCTTAGCGTCTCATCACCCACTAGAAAAGGTGAAAAACTCTATAGATGAGTGAAGAGGGCTGAATAATCCATCACTAACATGATTTCCTGCTACAAATTTATAAACTCTCGATCTCGATCTTCCCTTAGTGTTTCGAGGAAGAAAATGTCATAGAATACTGCCTGAAAATCTTCCCATGCAAGGTCTCTAGGATACTGAGTATGGGTGGTAACATCCCACCGTCTCTTGGCAGAATCACGCATCACGTATATAGTGAGCTTGACCCTCTTCCTTGGAGGAATCTCCAGATGAACGAAAATAGTTTTCATAGAACCCATCCCACACTCCGCAGCCTGTGGTCCACCATTCCCTGAAAACATAGGCGGATGCTGCTGCTGGAATATACACGTCAGATTTTCCATAGATGTTGTAGCTGGCGGTGCTCCCTAGAAGGTCTTCATAAACCACATGAAGCCTTCACGGAATTGCGCATCAGTTCCTATGTCTGGTATAATGGTCGGCGACGCATCTGGCTCTTCTGGAGGATCCTTTGGTAGCCCATGGACTACCATCTCCTGAGTATACTCATTGCCTCTCTCTTGGAGAACAATTGTAAGTCGTCTCGATGGAATGAATCTACAAGGTCAAATACATTCCTTAGATTAAGATCTTCATGGACTAAAAATAATGTGTGTAAGAAGGGAACATGAGAAATAAAACATTCAATATTGACAAAACAAGACTACACGGTGTGTATAATAACAACACGGTGTGTTCCTGTAAGCCTTTCACATGGGCGTGTACCACTGCTAGAACATGTCGTGTAACACCCCAAGCACACAGCGTGTTGTCCATACACGCAGCATGTACTTGAATTTGTTTCCTTGCTCGAGTCCTTCTACATGGATTTTCCACACAGATCCATTTTGAATGAGACTACATGGGGTGTATAAGGTCTAGAAATCATGTACAAGACAACATTAACTGATCCATGATGTCTGTTACCCGGCTGTGTACACAGCTCACACTACACGGCGTGTTCCAGATAGACACGGCGTGTATGGATTAGATTCCAACTGCTCGAGTTGTTAGTGACACAGCCAGACACTTAGCTGACTCGACAGGGCGTGTTACACCCGCACACGGTGTGTACACCACTCCGTCTTCCCAGCCATACGACCAAGCCCACATGATCTCTCCACGGTCAAGACTACACGGCGTGTCCCATAGGTACACGACTTGTCCTTGAAGAGACAACACCAAACAATGTTTGTTAGGTACACGTCTAGATCCCAAGGTAAAACTACATAGTGTTTTCATCATTAAAATGGCACGTGTAAACGAAGATTTCCTTCATCCATGTTGTTTGTTACATGGAAGAAATTGGTTCTACCCAACACGGTATGTAGAAGCGATACACAGTGTGTACCCTCATGGTTTCGATGTCCTGTGTTTCTACCCACACTGCCTCTAACACGGGTTGAAACTAGATTGTGTGTACATATAGTACACGACATTTAATTAATTTTTTTCATTTATTCCCGAATAGAAGAATACATGACATGTAGTCAAAACTACATGGCGTTCATTCTGGGTTTCTACGAACAGTAATCCTCAGAAACTACTCTAAAGCCTAGAAAACACTAAAAATAACAACTAAGTGCGAAATTATGATCCTTGAGGGCCCATACTCCCTATGAATCAATTTTTGGCATCTTATATATGTTATAAAAAATGTAAAAAGTCAATGATCCTCCAATTCACGGTCAATGAGGGCCCATACACCTCAGGAACAAATGTTTGACATTCATTAAACGAAACCATACATAACAATACCCTATCAAATATCATGTATTTTATCAAGGAATATTTCAATACAACATGCATTTTCTAGAACAACATTTATTACACCAACATGAAATTTCTAATACATCTACAAGGAATAGAAACTATGCATGGCATGTGATTCTGACATGAGTCTATATAATGCAGGAGTTGGCATACAATCATCTCTTCGGCATGAAACTAAATAAAACTGAAGTATAAACATATAAACAGAACACAACAAGTGTGCCCCCAAATGATGAAAATCAAATCACCTGTAAAAGTGAAAAATCATAAAAATTGCAACATGAGGTAAATTGGATTTTCCATGTACACAAGTTAGCTACTCCCAAGCACAGCTTATTACAACATACCTATTCCATCCTATCTCTGACTATAGGATCCAAACAATAAGTCAAATGATTCAACCCCTTTGAAACCACTTGGTAACATCCCTGATTCATGTGCCACTCAACGGGTGTCTCGAACCCGGTTGGTCACAAGACCTCAAGTGCATTTCCCCAAATGCCTGTGGTTGCTGACTAGAAATGGGGTCTAGGTCTGATAGTTGGGAAACTATGCCCTCATTTTTCAATGTATAGAAATGTGGAAATCGATGTCAACATAAAAAATACGGAAGCATTAAACAATACCCTTGCTAAAATGGAAATATTACAAAAATAAACAAAAGACTGAAAATCATATATAATGATGAAATATTTCACTAAGTATAAAAAAGTATCCAAAATTTGATACACTTAAATCTGAAAAAATACAATACAATGGAAAATTATAGCAATGTAAAATAAAGCAACGTAATAGGAACTCAACTACATCGCAAGCCTATGCTTGGTCCCATGCTCTCCTACTCCTCTTTAACAATCAATTACCTGTATAGGGACTCTTTCCCCTATATACACCTACATAAATATAATCTGTTTGGGCCCAATACATGACAGAAACAAGGTTTGAGAAATGAATCCCCGTAGGCAAATGCCAAAAGCATGTGCCCAATAGTCAGTGAGTTTATGAAACCGCGATGTGCAGTAATGAAATGCAGTAAACCAGGATGTTCTAAAAAGTAAACATTCCTTCCAGTTTCAGTTCAATTTAATTATTATTTAACAATACAATATAATTGAATTATAAGTTTATGATACTTTGATACAGCTGAAAATCTCCCTAATAGTGCTGCATCAAAACTACAACAAGCTATCTAACAAGTACAACGTAATACAATTCCATGATTGTGCTTTCCCTTGGTAGGTATGAGATGTAAAATCACCACAGGGAATATGAAAAATAAATGTTTTCCACAGACATGAAAATCCTTACCCTCAGGTAATCAGAATCAAAACCCACAGGTGATTTCCAACAGGCATAATAATTATTTCCCACATGCATATGAGGTGTCACCCACAGGCATAGAAACTACTACCCACAGGCATGAGAAAAGCATCCCGAACGCTAAAAGAAACACTACCCTCTGTCTAAGCAAGTAACTAGGACATTCCTAACAAATAATCAAGTAATTTATATATAATTACTCTCAAGGAAATTCAAACAATGCTAAAATCATGGTATACCCTCGGGTAACCTAGATAAACGTCTAAATAAGGGGAACACACTCACAGGGTGGCCCTGGATCCACGAAATGATCCCAAACAAATGTTGTACATATTAATTAAATTACATACGCAATTATAGGTATTTAATTAACCATGTACTCAGCCATAAGACACCCCAATCATGGGAACATATCACAATGGTACAGAAAAACAACATGATAGTAGGAATTAAACATTAGACCACCTACATTGATCTCCTCTGATAAATATACACGCACGATGCCTCTCGAAACGACTGAGAACAATGTAGATCTGGGATAAATGTTAACTCATTTCAATGTAAATAACATCCCTTCAAGGAAGAATTGGCAAGGAAGAATCATAGAGAGGGAATAACTCACCCGTGTGGTTCCAACGTTATCATTGGCAGAAGAATCTGCTACCCAGTGTGCGGTCAGAAGCTCTCCTAAGATTCGGCCTCTCTCTCGAGCTCCAAACATCCATTTCTACCTCCTATGGAAAAAAGGAGGCTACTACTCGTTTTAAGTGAAAACAAACAACATGGCATGAACTCTCAAGTGCAAGGTGTGTAATTTTCATTTTTTAACTCTTCCTCTAGAAGCTACTTTTCACCGCCACACTATTCATCTATCGACATCAGTACACGTTGTGTATTTCTGAATACACGGCATGTACTATCACTGAGCTAGCGGCTACTTCCACCAACTTACTGTTCACCTTCATACAGATTACATGGCATTTAAATACAATGTACATGACGTGTAGTTGGTTTTTACACCCTTCATCACCAGTAGTCCTACACGCCCTGTGTACTCTTCCAACACATCCAATGTACATAGCGTGTGGAGAAATACACGGCGTGTACACACAATATTTTGTATTTTCCCCCATTTTCCTTATTTTCTCAAAAATACTTAAGGATAAAATGAAAAAATGAAACACGTACCTCAATAATAAGAATTAGGCACTTACAAAGGGCCTTGTATTCTAAACATGATTATTGATTTGGAAAAATGGGGTCTGCCAATGAAACTATTGAAAACAACTTGTACTTGAAAATGGATTTGTTGGTCACATTGATAGTCAATGTATATATTGAAGACATAATTATTTATAGTAACAATACTGGATTATATAGGGAATGATCTTTAAATAAAAAGAAGTATTTTGGGTAGTATTTGATGGGGAACATGAACTATTTTATGGGATTTCATGTTGATAATAATTTAGATTAAATCATTATTTCTCAAGAAAAATATGTAATATAATTTTTATAAATGTTTTAAATGGAATATTCAAAGGTTTTCTCAACACTGTAATATGTTGGAACAAACATTAGAAAATATGAATTGGGTAACAAGGTAGATTAGATGAAATTTAGAAGTATGACTGGAAGACTATTGTTTCTCCTAGAATTCAGTCAATACATTACCAATGTTTGTGAATATGTGCGACTTGTGTTAAGATTTACCAAATGAAACACAAATACTTATGATTAAAAGATTCTAGATATATATAAAAGGAATAGTGATTGATGTATTAACATATAGATGTAGAGGTGATTAAGGATTTATTTGTGACACTGATATTGATTGGGAAGGTGGTTTTATAGATCATATATAAACATTAAGTGGTGTGTTATTTTTTCATGAAGTTTGTGTTAGATGGTAATGTGAGAATAAATGTTCAACCACCCTATGTATTGTTAAATAATATTATATCAAAATTACATGTTGTTCCTTAGAAACAAACATCATATTTTATAGATTTGAGACCACCCTCCCCCACCACCAGCACAAATAGTCCATTGGATTATATTTAAAAATGGGGAGATAAGTTTGTAATGATGAGGTAGTGTAATTATAGGGGTAGTTTGATAATTAGATTCATTTGAATCAATCATCCAGAACATACTCATCCCATAGGTATGTAAATCTCCAAAACACTATATTATCATGTGGTGTGGTTTTATGATACATATCATTATGAATGGATATGATTTGATTAATTTTCTATTAAGTTATATAAATATAAGATGTTTTGTTATGTTTTCATGAAAATAAAATGGTTTTATTTAATAACCTAATGGATTTGTTTATTTTTTAAGGTTGGATAACTAAATCATAGCTATTGTTGGGTTTGAGTTTTTGTTATTATTAATAAATATCTTTTGATATCCTTGAAAATTTTGGTAGTTATTGTTCTGGAATGTACGGAATATATATAATGGATTAAAGTTTCATTATCTTTGCATATTTTTTGAGGCTATATTGAATTTTTCATATTGTAGCAAAATGTATCAAGAATTGAATGTGTCTTTCATTTTTTGAAATTTTATTGGGAGTTTTTATGATGGATTAACAAATGTATTTCACATTAGGAACATGAATTAATGATGTCAGTTGAAGTTTTTTTTGTTTTTCAGATGTATTTTTGGCTTCTATTTGATAAGAATTCATTCCCTTAATCATGAATTTATGTGGATAATAATTTAGGATAGAAGAATTTGGGCCCTAAAATTATTTCTTGTGAAGTAGTGATGTAAATTTGTTTTTTATGAAAAAATTATTTCACATCATGAATCATAAATTCACACTATGAATGTGGTAATTATAGTATATGAAGGAGTATTATGGGCTGATTTATGAGTGATTTTTTATTGAGTCTTTTGTATAATTTTGATGCAAATGGAAGGATCTATAGAAGGGGAACCTGAATGGATTTGATCTGGAATTATTATTAACATGTAAACCATTTCATGATTTTATATTTCCAATTCTTATATGTTTATGAAAAGAGATGGGTTTTTATATTACATCAAGAAATATTTATAAGAAGAGACTAATGCTGATGTTGGATAATTTTGTTACCATCTCTCATGAATATCACTATTTTAGGAGATATGATTCGTGTATTATATTATTTATGTAGAGAAATACTTGTCTATATTCAGGATGATTATTTCTTCCATATCCTGGAGTATTATGGTCTTGGTTTTTTATCATTTTATATTTAATTAAACTGATTTATAAAGTGATATTCTTGAACTTGTATAGATATTATATATATAATAGGGAAAACCAATATTGTTTTTTGTGGATTCTAATGTTTGTGGTATTATGCTACATGAATGCTTGAAATGAGGACCCACATGAATTTATAGTGAATATAATTCATGGTCGGTATGGGAAACAAACAAAAAATTGGAGTAAAACTCCACATCTGATTTGAAACTATTAAAATGTGTTTTTTCAATATTATTTTATTCCATATATGATAATTTGAGGGAAATATATTTTTTTGTTAGTGGATGGATCCCAAAAAGCTTCCATGTTTTATTAATAATGAAAAGAAATTATGGAAGCTACCCTCCACTAATTCATACCCCTTTATTAGGGGAGGAAACGTATCCTTCCAGAAACTTCAGGGGGCCAAGTGAGTGACATGATAAATATATTTATAAAATCAACAAAATTGTATACATATTTTATGTGATGGAGAAATATTATTCCCATAGGTGGTTTAAAAGTTTTTATTGTTTGTGTAATTGTATATATTCAATCACTAGTTATTCGAGAGAATATAAATGAGTTATATATTTAACAATTTTTATTCACCATTTCATTATTAATTTAATTACATTTATATAAAATATGTAATTATTCTACATTATTCACAAGGTAAAAAAAATAATTCTGCATTTTCTTACGTGAATAGTTAATAAATATTTTTTCACGTGTTTTAGTGAATATAATATTTACATATTTTCTAGTGAATAATAAATTGTTATTTATTTAATAAAATAAATATTTATTATTCTTATACCAATAAATATATAAGAGGATTAGATATTTGTGACCCTTTCTCTTATCCTTTCCCAAAACATTACGTTTTGTAATGTTTTTTCATGCCTCATAAGGGTATGAGTATAGCACTATAGGAAACATCCAAAATTTTCTAGAAAATATCGTTTAAATACAATATCATGATCAATATGATATGAGATTATTTAGTATAAATAATTTAATATTTCAACAATTAGAGTTCTACTTCCAAACCATGTGTGATCATAACTGATTAATCAATTTACAAATTAGGATGATGTTCCCAAATTATATAATCCTCTTGAGGATAAATGATATATCACTTCATGTAAAGCAATTAAAATCAACATAATATCACCATAAAATATTATAGGTGAATTATGTATATATATAAAATCCATAAAGGTGATATATTTATCACCAATTAAACATCATGACTAAATAATGCCTCACCTAGGGTATGGGGAATCCCTATTCTTTAGTTGATGATTCAACATAACTATAAATTTATTACTGGCGGATATTCTAATTTTATAAAGTAGGAGTTGATGAGACACCACTTAGTTATCGCAAAAATGTATATGATGTACCACTGATACCACTATTGAAGTAAATGATACATAACTGTCTCAAGTCTCCATATGGATTAATCACTACTAAGGGATAATATATATGGGGAATAATCACTATTTTTATCAAATACATAGTTCTCAATACACCAAAAGCATGGAATCGTTTATGGAGGGTATACGACAAGAACATATCCCCATGTAGAAAATCCACTACCTTGGTAACTCCCATTTGATGAATTGTGATATTCCAATACAAAATAAAAGTTTAATGGTATAACACTAAAATTACATTATTATTTTGAAAGGATCACACCATTTCATTAGAAACGTAGGGAATTATGAAACACAACCCTAATTACGTGAATTGGAATCCAAAACATTTAAATAATGGATGAGATTCCCCCGAAAATAGGCCGGGTGAGGATAAGGTAATGTAACTAAGCCATATAAATATGAAAATGAATGAATAATATTTTATATGAAGTTTAACTAATTTGATAAAATTAAATTATCAAAATATTTTGGTTTAGTACATCATCCAGTGTTGATGTTTTTGGATTAGGCAAATTGAAAACAATCCTAGATTATTTCTTATCTAACGAACATTGAGAAACAAACTAAATAAATACACCATGGTCCATGGGTTAATTATCAGTAATAGAAGTCCCTCTCAAGTCCAAATTTATATACTCATATTTAAATACACATATTGAATTTTTATTTGATAATCCCAATGTTAACATACACGTTCTTCTATATACTCATGTAATTTCTCAACATTACTCAGACCATAAGTATTAAATGACATTATGTTAATTTATATTTATTGTATAAATAATAAATGAAATATCACTTATTTTTTCGACATGTGAAACATATTTAAACCCACATCTAAAGGCAAGGGACCACAAACTTGGGTCAAGAAGTGTCCCTATATTTGGAAAGAACTAGAAAAGTTTGACATAAATGGTTGAAATTGGTAAAAATAAAAAATACATGGAATTGTGTATAACTATCAATGATATAATGATTGATAAATAAAATTTCAGTTTTATATTTACTAATGATGATCCTTATTAACGTAATAATATTTAATTTCTTAATAATTGATTAAATCAACCCAAATGAATAAGATGGACATAAAGGGGTTGGAGGAGAATGAAAAACTTCTTCTATGTAGAAAAATGTGAAATATTCACATTTAAAAATAATATAATACTTAATTCATTATTTTTTTGAAAACCATATAGGAGTCAACCAATTAATATATTGAGAATCGTTGGGAACTAGGGGGAAACTATGTACCTATAGAAGCTTCGTAGGTAGCCCGATATCCCACAAGGAGGAACTGATACACTAACTAACCCATTAGGTACCTAGTGTCCATCCATTGGGTAACTAGTTTAACTGATCAGTACACATATGTCTTGGAACCATACTAGGTTTTTCTAACATACTTTCACATGCACCATATAACACATCAAAATTTCATAGTTCATGAAAATGAATCCTTTTTGGTGATGTTTGATAAAAAACATATTTCTTATTGATGTGAGTAGTTAAAAACTCTCCAAACCTATTATACTTCATCCATAAGTTTCACTACAGACAATAATCAAGCCTTATAAAAAGTCTCTATCCATTATAGTTTAATATCAGAATCATGCTCTCATGTCTGTTTCTAATTTCATCATTGTTTACAGTTCAGTAATACCAAATGGATTGTATGCCAATATAGAGTCTTCATTCATTATTTGAAAATAAAATTTAACATATCATAGACATATTTTTCAAACGGTAGATATATCTCGTCAATGTTGATCACTTGAGAAGGGAAAATGTTATATTTCTAAGGATGTGATAAATGGACACCATCATTCATACCAAAGTATCTCAGTGGAAATAATAAATGATATTATTTGTTATATATCCTCACTCTAATAATGTTGGGACTGAAAAAATTGGATTCTATTATCCTCATCCTATAAATACTCATATGTCCTAATCGAGGATAAAACTGTAAGACACCTAATCCACAACATTATACATCATAGGATTGTTTTTCCAGTTGATATATGTTATATTGATATTTTAGAGGTTTCTAACAAATTCGTTATCATCTAGATAATCTAAAATGTCTCATGTATGAGACTATGGGTGATAAATGATGACTCCCAAGCCATTTTCTTGAACAGAAGTTATTTTCATGGTCAATGATACAATGAATCAAAATGGAATATATAAATTGATACCACATAACTATTATTCTAGGAGAATATATCTGTCAAAAAATAGTTCCTATAATGTCTCATAAAATTAATGATACATGCTTGTGTCATGTCTTCTAACACCTATATGAAATTTTTGGATTTTTTACCTATCTTATATGTTAGAAAGTGATCAATGGAACATATATATCAATATTTTTTTAATCAATCAATTAATTTTTCATTTTAAAAATCAACATTGTTAGATATAACTACTCTAGTAAAACCATGATCAAATTGAATATTATGGACTTACATCTATCCAAGATCATCAATAAAATATCTCTCTATGATCAATATATAATGTATGCAATTATTTAATGAATATATATAAACCCAAACTATATCTCCACAATGAGAAAAACTTGACCAATCATTTATCAAATGAAATGAAAAGAAATTAAAAATCCACTCAGGAAAGGGTAATTACTGATGAAAACCTATGGGTCTCTAATTCTCATACATCACCTATTTAAAAGTCTATCATTGTGAAACAAATAACCACAATAATCATTATGATATTTAATAATTTTTTTAGGGTATGTTTGTGAAACCACGTCTAGAAAATTAATTATTTAATTATAGGTGGTTACTAAAAACCCAACCCTAAATATTTTTATTAGTTCAAAACATTCATATCCTCTAGTGATTTATATTCCATCACCGATTCCCTACTCCCTCTTTCCCTTCATACCATAAACCCAATTCATACATAATCTAGTCTATCAAAAGCTCATCCCTCACAAATATATGGTGACCCCTTATGATGTTAGAGCTCCACTCCCTCTTAGAGATCATCATGGTGTTCCATACCTACTAATGTGTAGAGACATGTATTCCCCCTATTTCTCCCTAATTATTATTCCACCACCCTTCCATATGATGTTTGAGCATCCCACTTTTAAGATCACGATGAACCATGCCAGTGTTGATCGATCATTCTTGTGACAACTGATCCCTCTATTGGTTGAAGGGATAATAATATTTTAATTAAGGTAGTAAATTTTATTATATAAACTATTGTTAATTTGTATTTCTAATGATAGTTTTAAATTTTTATGAAAGTATATAATATTTAAAAATTATGATGGCCTTTTTAGGATATTTCCGTATATCAAAAATTTTCTTTTTAAATATTATACGTCAATATAGTTTGTAATGTCCATTTTACATGATTCTGAAGAAGAAATGGACAATAAGAAATATATATGTATATGTAATATTTCATTTTTTATCTTTTACATTATATTTTTGTTTTTAAATGTATTCAAATTTTTTTAATATAAATATATATTACCAAAAAATGAAATTTTTTATCTATTCATTTAAAAAATGATTAATGTTAATTATTAAATTTTTAATTAATGTTGTACTCCTTGTTGATAAAATTTAACCAATTAAATGGTTGATTAAGAAATGGGGGAATATGTGACACAATTAAATAGTTTTATATAAAAGATAATTAATAGGTTATAAAATATATTATTTATTTGATCTAAATATATATATATATTATAATTTTTTTTGAAACACTTACTTCATAGCTGTTTTAATTTCTTTTCTTCTATATGTAATATGTTCGTCAAAAATTTGGATTCCAATCATATTAATATACAATTAATCATATTTTTCTTTAAATATTATATATATATATATTCATATAATATCATTTTTCGTGGGTACATAACATGTTTATTTATCTAATATTGTTATTTAACAATGTTATTGTTAAAATGAAATACATCTGTAGAACGATAAAATAAAATTGTATTTTAACTCCCCATGATAATTATATTAATAACATATTACTATATAATTAAGAATTTAATATCTCATTATCAAACATACACTGTAATAATAAGATTATATTAGTCAAACATTATTATAAAAATATATTTTGTTTCCAAGAATTTTGGACATTTGTGATATATGGATAAAATATGGAACTATGTATCTAGGAACATAATCCAATATTCTAAGAATTTTGAATAGTATATTGACTTTGAAATATCAAATTGATATGTAATGTGAGAATAAATTGTTTATCTCCTTAATTTAAATTCATAAAATTGGGAAATAGATATAATACTTATGTATAAATGGCATTGAAGGAATTCCCTTCTCAATATGTGAATTAGATTTTATTTGGAAACCCAAAGGTTTGATTTTTTTTCAATTGAGTTCAATTATAAGAATGAACTCACTACCTCCCCAAATTTGGAGAATAAATAACAAAACTATGAAAGTAATTCTTTTGATACAGAATATAAATATCATCAACATCAAAAAATATAGATAGAACTAGTTGAGGATTCTATGTATATTAACATGAAAAAATATTGATTGGACACTTTAGGGAAACAAGTTAAGAATATAATATATTAATGGATAATAATCCCGATGTTATGATGTCTGATGAAAAATAAATCATTGGTGAAAAGATAACTGAATTTTATTATTTTTTTCTCTAATGTATAAAATGATATATCGATGGATGTCTAATTTTTAAAAAAAATTGCGTTTTTCCGTATACAATTTCTATAAATAAATAATTAAAATAGAATTCTCATGACATTAGAATTTTTACATGACACATTTCTTGAACGTAATACCCTTATGTATTTTTTTGACATGAATAATGTTTTTAAAAAGCATAGAATCAATTATAAAAAAATTCATTCTTATTCAAAAACTTTTATTCCTTATTTTGGAGAGGGTTCTAGTATATAGGTGTAAAAACGATAATGAAATTCCATATGTAAGTTAATGAGTAATGTGGACTTTTTGGATAAATATATTTCTCTAAAGTACAAGACCAATTTTTCTCCTATGATGGTTTTCCATTACATCCCATTGAAACCTGGATTAAAAAGATTATTAATTTCATCTAAAACCATTGATCAAATGAAATTAAATATTATGGAAAATAATAAAAATGGTTCAATTTTCAATCCAAGTATTTTATTTTTCATGAAATGCATATGTTTAAAAAAATTATCTGATCCTAGAAATGGGTTTTTGGGTTTAACTTCTCTTTTATTCAACCCATTCATGAGTTTGAGTACACATTATAGTAGTTTTCAAGATAGTTTATAACCCTCATAATCTACCTTGGAAGTTGTATTTTAAAAAATATTCCTTCGTCATATATATGATTATTCATAGAGAGCATATCATGTATATCAAATTAATGTATAAATTAATCCTGAAACAAAGAAATTTTAGCAGTTATAGAACAATGCTGTTAAAAAATATGATTCAGCTACAATGATAATTTTTTAAATGGGTTATATTGTAATTTGGATTATAAGATACAACCTAGGACTTCAGAACTTATCTAGTTTATGTACATACATTATTTTGGTTTTTCACATCATCAAATTTGATTTTCACCCTAAACAAATATCTTATTTTAATAAATTTGTTTCATGTATCAATGTAGATTTAATGATGAATATATTATATTTCTATTTAAAAATTCAAAATTATATGGTTTCGTTGATCATAGACTACAACTAAACAAAAACATGTGTTTAAATTTTTTTTATAACTACTAAATATTGAAGGATATTTTCAAGATGTTTATCATCTGAATGATAAAGGGAAACAAATATGAAGTACATCACTTGTTCAGTCTTTTAAAAATAATGGATGGAAAAACAATGGTTTTAAAGCATTCATATTGGGAATTTAATTTTTAATATCATAATCTTTATTTCATGAATACTAAAAATATTTTTGATTACATTATTTTACCAATAAAAATTAGCATTGGAAATTGAAGGAAAATATTGACACATTGATGGACTTAAAATAAAGGGATATAAAGTGTGGTTTAAATATATATGAAAATTAATAGTATTTTTTAGTTTTTTAATAAATTAAAAATATAATAAGATATAAGCATTTAAATATTTACACAAGGTAATATATATGATGTTTTTAAAGAAAGATTCATGATTTATTTACTGAAATAATTATAGGTTATATGGATTGAAAATTCACGATTCATGTATTTCTTAGTAGTATTTAGAAACTTTTTAATTTCATAAAATTTTATAGAAAAAAAGATAAATGCAGTTAAAATAGTGTATTTCATATTCTTCATATAACACTTTGAAAAAGACATTTCTAGTTGAACTTGAATAAATTTGAGAAATAATTCTATTGACAGTTTTTATATATAGATTATATTACCCTATATTGTTTTTAACTCACGTTGAATTTTTCTCTGTATTTTATATAAAAAATATATTAGGTGGTTCAATAAATTATCTATTAATGTAAACAATTCAATTGTTATTTATTTATATATATGTACTAGAAAGTAATAAATTCATATAAATTGATATATATATATTGTTAAATAGTTTTCATGCATTTTTTCCATAGATACCTTAGTCATTTGAAATAATTTATGAATCATAATGCCCAACAATAAGGACTTATTATTAAAAATTACCAAGTTTAGCAGTCTTTCATTTATTTTTTATTTACTTAGATGATATTGATAAAATATTCAGTGTATTGGGACATATAGATGATATACTGACTTAATTACAATAGGTTAAGAATCGATCAACCATTAAAACTATTTCATGAAGAGTATGGATGACTAAAAATTTTATATTGACCAAGGATGAATTATTATAAGAACATGTATATTTTCTAAAAAATTTAATGGCAAAGTTTTTCTTGAGAATTCATTTTAATATATAGATTTATATATCTATGTTTTTTATCTAGATTTGGCACGGTGTCTATGGTGTCACGGGAGACAAAAAATAAAATATGAAAAAGGTAATTTTAAATATATGTTATATAATATTCACACATCATATCATCATAAATGTTCATTAATTTTTTTGGGACCATGGAAGGAAATATGAGGCCAATGTTGATTTATAATGGTGGGGTTTTTACTTAGCATGACCAAAAGTTCATTGGAATTGAATGTTTTTTTGAAGGTAGTCATTGGTGGTGCATCAAGTATAATAATTTAATAATTTATTTATTTTATTTAAAATTTAAAGTAATAATCCTATCTCTATAAATACAATTTCTTGTGAAATACCCCAGGGTAGTAGGATAACACTAGGATATTAAAGTGTGAGAAGAGGAGTGATACATTAGAAAACAGAGACATGGATAAATGCTGAAAAATATAAGGAGTGTCTGTAATATGGAAAACATATCTAGATCATCTTATTCATCACTGAAGAACACATTCATCACTACAATTCATCTATCACGAACATGAGGCTCATTATATATTTTTTAAAACTTTTGATTAATGAATATTCATGGATTCTGTTATCTTCTTTAATTTTTTCGGTGATTAATGATCTACACTTGAGCCTGGATATAATTTATGTTTTAAAGTCTTTCAATATTTGATATTATATAATTTCAATCTTTTTATAAACTTATGAATTATTGTCTCAATTTTTATTGGCTAAGTATGAACAACACCTTTGTTTATTTTCATTTCGTCCCTCCATTATTTTTATTCTTCACCATTAGACTATGGGGTTGCAATTGAATATTATCCAGGTATATTATAGTGTTATCATAACACCTGATTCGGGGTGGATTTTTGAATGAGGGGATGATTATTTATTTCTCAATAGATCATAATTATGTCACAATTTTTTGGGATGGTTACTAGTTTCGGAAATGTATGTGATAACGGACAGGTGACTGCTTCCCAAGCGGGTGATCTAATTTCCAATTTCCACCAACCACAGTTTAGAGATAAATTTTTGGAAATATCCCCATTTTTTTAAGTGGTAAAATAGTGATATGAGTTATAGAAATGGAAATTATGGGATCAATGTGAAGGAATTTGGTTTTGGGAAATTTACCCACTACAATCCATGTATCTCGTAGTAACACAAATCACATGGAACACTAGCGATAATGACTATGGATATGGATAGATATTAATATCACATGACATTTATTATTCAATACACACTATGTAGCCCAATTATATTAGCTTGATATTTACTCCTAGTTTACACATGAATTGAAATAGACATGAACATGAACACATGAATATATTAAATGAGCACTACATTGTACTTAGATTCAACCAGGATACTCGGACACAACCATTGTACATGTGAACATGTCAGTGCATAAATTAACTTACTAATATGATGTGGGTTGACCCCATGATACCAAAAAATTTAGTGTACCACCAATAGTTGTTGTGTTGTGACACATGTCCATCAAGTATATGTAAAATTAAGGACATGGTCATGTGTCCATGCATGGTCAGGAACCATGTGTCCCTAGGTACATGATGTGTACCCTATTCAAGAACCTACACCACACATATATCTATCTTCTGGAATCATAATTTGGAATATGAGTAGCCTATCTTGAATCTTTTTACACAATAAAAAATTAGGGAATCCTTTTTTGGAATTATAGATAGGAAATGACATGTTATGATTATGATTTTTATTCCTATGAATCTTGGAAAAAATTAGTTAGAGGGGGGGGGGGTTTATTAGAGAAATTTCAGGGTTGGAAACCCCCTATTTCATGGGGTATAGTTTCCCGATACTCTTTTCATAGGTTGATTAAATCAACCATCATGATATATTCAGCATGGATGCTCCATTTACCATGTGGAACCACATATGGAACTAGGTTTTGGTTCCTCTATCAACAGAGTTTTACCCCCTGATGTAGTAGTTCACAGGTCCTCTATCTACTTAGTATCACTCCCCCTACCACACCGGGGTGTGATTCCTTCAGTAGAGATTCATCCCACTAAAATTTTGAGTGCAATGGGATGGTTTGTTTCATCTTCATGTATTATTGTGTGGTTCTGTGTGATGTTGGGCATCGTATATTACCTATTGGAATTGAAGGATGACTCATTATCCCTATTTGGGTTTTAGATATAGTTAAAATCTTTTCCCACTCACATTGGTTTTTTTGTGATCATATATGTGTTTTCTTTTGAGTTTAATTATATTGTTTCTTTCCATTTCTACCATTATGGATTTTTGGGTATCCTACTAGGTATCTATATAATCAAACCTTCATGTAATTTTCTAGCACATTACATTTCTAAAACAATTAACAGACAGAACCATAGTGAATTCAGTGGATCATAGTGGTACTCGGGTAAAATTACAATATTCCATGATTGGATATAGATATTAGGAGCTGTGTTCTCTCAGCCATCCCCATTTTCCATGTTTTTTCATGTTTGGACTTCATTTCTATTTGGGAATGTATTTTCTCCCGTAAAACATTGTTTATATATTTTCATACTTTGATATGTTCAATACAGGTAATTGCATGCATGTTTATACCCTAAATGGTTCCATCCATTATCATTATTCTATAACATTTCATAGAGATAGTGGTGTTCATTTTTAAAACAACATAAGTAATAGTGATGAAATTTTATTTTATTCCATCTCATCACATGTTGTAGTACCCTAGGGTATTGGAAATGGGATTGGAGTATCACACTCAGCATATCACAAGTTATGTGGGACCCATTAGATGAGGTCATGGAAGAGTTGTATCATAGGAGTTCATCCACAAGTCTCTGTTTGGTGTTGGACCCTTCGTGAGGATTGGTTAGGAACATAGAGAAATGGTGTCAGCATGTCTTTTGTTTGGATTGTAGGCCAGAGAACCTAATGTTTGTATAACGACCAATGCATCAATATACTATGACTATGACTACCTACTAGTCATCTCAACATGCGATCATATTTGTTTTAGAGAACCAATGGTTAATGTATTATGTAGGATTGAGTCATTGGAGTTTACTTATTGAGTAAAATCCCGATATATTCTCATCTAATCATGGTAAGTCATGATAACATTATAAGTTTCATTATGACTTTATAAAGATAGTTAGCTTGGATGTCGATGCGGGATCATGAAGATGATTAATTGAGTGATGAGGAATTGTTTAGGAATACTATAATTATATCCTTCCTCCAAGATGGTTTGGATTAGATCCACCAAATATTGAATAGAGGATATTAAAACACATCATAATGATGATACAGAAAGACTAAGCATGATACACGAGTTTCAGTAATAGTGACCATAGAGGTTTTGTAGTGATATAGATCCTTAAGTATATGTGGATTCGCCTTAGTAAGTGGTCTTGGCATCTAGTCATTATTCTATATCAACAAATAGAATTTTTGTTCTTGTGGACATCCTTATTCCCTGAGATGTAGGGAACTGAAAGTGTAATATTACCTAAACAAATAATGGGGAGATGTTCTAATGGTCATTATTCCATCAGTTTTTTCTCATTGAGTATCACGTCATGAGATTGTGATTTGTATGGATTCAGGGGCCTCTCTTCATTAATTAGGATTATATGATATGTTCATAGTATGTTATGAGTTTCCTTAAACTCACATGTTACTCCCTCAACATGGTGAAGGATGGTTTCTTCTCATTATGGATAATGGAGAAGGCCATCATAGAGATGTCTAGGACAGTGTACTCTCATTCTGCAGTAATATTTATTTTGGATAATTGTAGCAGGAAATGGTTAGAGAGAGCTTCATAATAGATTTAGGTAGTGTAGAAAGAGAAATAAATAGAAATATTGGGTCTCAGTTGAATATAGTAACTTTAAAATTTTAGTCATAATGGTGTCAGTGTAGGAAACCTCACCGTTCATCGACTCTGTCATGTGGGTTTTTGGCTTAGTGATCGCACCACGTATTTGGTCCACCCAGAGAGTAGGGATTTTATGATTATAATGGGTGAGGTCTCATGGGTCATGATTTCTTGGCCAGATGTGCTATGGAGGGAAGGAAGGTAGTGTTTATACATCCATAACTAAGGTAGCATCATGATCAGCAATCTCATAGGTGTGGTTATGTAATCCCCCTGGTAGTGATGCTAGAAGAGGAGAAGGTGGTACTCATGATGAAGGAGCTACTAGTTGATGATGATTATATCATATAATCCCACCACCACCACTAGGTGTCCCATACTAGGATCTAGGATCTAGAGAATGGGGCATTGGAAGCTAAAGGCTTTTGTGGGATATGACCTTACAACTCATGATCTGATTCATGGAATGAACTAATTCTTTACAGCTTTTTTTGGACCCTGTAGACATAGGTTTGAGTCATACATCAACTCCATGTCACTTATTTGAGAGTTGGAGCCTATATTAAACACTCCATCCCAATATCCACAACTATAGGTTCCTTCAAGGATCAATTGTTTTATATCACATATCTTTTTGGATTATGAGATGGTTCTTAGTAGAGTGAGTTTTTATGGAGCCTCTTGGACATCATGATGAATCCCTATGATGTCATTTGGGATATGGACTAGTTTTCTAGGGTTTTCTCTTAGATTGAATATTATTGTAGTCAACATAGATTCCATTGGAAATATGGGATAATATTTTCCTTTATAGGTGATAATGACCTAATGGTATAGTGAGTAGGTCTTGTGTGTAGGAATATGTAACCAATCACACTTCATTTGGAGAGTTTATAACTTGTAACATTTCGTTTTTTAGTCATTTTTCTTCCATCAGTGGTGAAATTCATTATATATGTCTTCTTGAATGATTTTATAAGACTAAATCCAAGTAGAGAGATATTATTTACTATCAAATTGCATTATGAGACCCCACTTATATCATTTGGGTCATATTTGATGGGCCCTATCTAGCTTCCATACCTGAGGGTTCAGTTAGTGTAACTTCATGAAAAATGTTTTCTCAGAAACATTATTCCCCTTAGGGTAAATTTTTTTTTTAAAATATCTAATGGGAGATATGATTTTTATGATTATCATCACCTAAATATAGTAATAGTAAAGAATATGTTTCACGGGTTGAGTATTGACGACCTATTAAACTATTTGACAACTATGAGTTGGTTCTCAATTTTTTATCATTAGTATAGCTAGAACAAGTTGATGATTCAAATGAATTATATTCTAAATATTTAATTTTGTTACCGCTTAAAAACCATTATTTCCAGTATATTTATTTTTGGGTGACAAATTCTGATGTTTTTTTCATGAATCATATAACCCATATATTCTTGTAATACATATATTTTTTTGGTTTTATAAATTGATGACAATATTATTTAAGAAACGTGATAAGTGGATCATATAGAGTATTTGAGTTTGGTCCCAGAATCACTCATAGAGCCCCATATTTATTTTAATCTCTCATAGTTTCTTTTTGGGTTCTATGAGGTTCACTTTTTAAAGCATATCATATATGATCATGGTTTATCAATGGACTAGGTGGATATTGACATAGTGATTTCATGGGACCCGCCTAAGAGCATGATGAATGTGTGGATTTTCCTTTATCAAGGTACTATAGGATCATTAGGGATGTATTCTCTCATATTGTAGGAACGTTTAGTAGATTAATCTAAAAAGGGTTATTTTATACCTAGACAACGATATATCAAAAATCCTTTGAGGAGTTGAGGCTATGGCTGAACAATTCAACTATGTTGAGACAATAAGAGGAAGGAGATGTAATGTAGTGTTTTAGGATTCCTCTGGAGTGGGACTCAATTTCATGTTCATAAAAATTAAGTATTTTATTGAGTATCGACCAATCTAGTCGAGACACCATGAGAATAACTGCATTAAAATAATGTTATAATAAATGATATTTTATTAGATGATATAAAATAAATCATATCATTTTTAATGGGATTTATAAATATTAATATATATCAAATATGGTCCCTTAATGGACCATTTTTTCTACAATAATTATTATATTGACTGCTAGATAGAAAAAACATAGTTAGCCTAGTTATAGTTGAAGCAGTGTTTTTTGTATGTTACTTGCTGTTATAAAAAAAATAATTACCCAAACACATTGGTTACTTATTTTATAATTTATTTATTATATTTATAGTCATTAGATTAAAATTATTTGAAAATTATCTCTTTAATTAGTGTTAAATTATAAATTACTTTTGTTATAATACTAGTTTACATAATAAAAATCCAAAATATTAAAATAAGGAAACATAGGAGTTGTGGAATAAAATGTTTAAAACATGCCTTATATTGTGTGGTTGTGGTTTTTACATACCATATCATACTTCCACCCCATAAATTATCAATCTATGATCAAAGAGAGGTAAGGGATACCTCCCATTAATGAATATGTTTTAGTATTTACAGAAATTTCACTTCTTATTAGCTATAAATGGGCACTAACTATCCTCCCTTACTCACACCTACGAAGCCATTTTGATCGAAAAAACTTGACCAAAATCAATTCCAAGCATCCCTAAACATATATTATAAGAATTATTTTAAAAAATAAACCGTTGAAGGGTTTAGTGAAAACTTATAGAGGATACCCGAAGAAGAGCTAATGTTCTTCTGAAATATTTTTATTATATTACCTTCTCAAACTAATTAAATTTTTATTAAACCATGATTATATAATAAAATAAGTATTTTAAATATAATAATATGTTGTCATGATAAGTTCATGAACTATAATGTTTCAAAATAATATCAAGTGGGTTATTCAATCATCATTTTTCTATACGACGGACTACCGCCTCACAAACCAATGTCATTATTTCTTCCATTAACACTTTTCAGAGATGAGAATAATGATGTATTTAGACATTATATATGATATCTATTATTTTTATGAATTTTTTATATTTTTTTAATAATTATATGAAAATAAAATTCATGCCTTCCATTTTTTTGAAATACTATATCGTAGCTCGGGTGTATGGAGGACTAACACTTCGCGAAATGATTTGATTCATTCATGGATTATATGGAATGAATTAAGGATGGTTTTAATAAAAATATTTGATATATATTACCTAAACATATAAACTAATTCAATATATATATAACTATAATTTATTTTTTCTTCATTAAATATTACAATAAAATGGAAACATCATTCACGTGTACGTACAACCTTCCATCTCCATGAGCTGTGTTTTTCATTTCCTATAATGAAATTTTATGGATTACAATATATAAATATATAAATAATATATAATATATTTACATCATGTATTAATGTTTTGATATTATGACGACATGATTGAGTTAATTTAAAAAATATGTCAAAATATAGAACAAAAACCTGATAATTAATAGTCGAAGCAATGAAAATAATGAAATATTATTGAAAAATGGGTTACAATATGTTATAAAATGTTCACATATTATATTATAAATATTATTATGAATATTTAATAATATAATAAAAAAACTTAAACCATTATACATGATTTTAAGTACTGTTAAACCAAAAAGAATTGTAACATATTGGATTTCATCTCAATTTTCATTCCACTATGATTATTTTGTTTTTATGCAATAATTACCATCTATATAGTTTATATACTACCCCATTGACATGTAATAAATTTATTCATTCATAATTATTTTTATTTTAGTTTCAATTTGAATTATCTCATCCATGGATATTTTACATTAAAATTATCATGTGGTAAAAGTTATAATAATATCTCAATTCCTTCTATGATTGTTAACATTCACTTGAAACAATCAATATCATGTAATAAATTTCCAATAGAAATTATATTAATTTTTAATACCCATTTAATTGAACGAGGTATATGATTGTTCAATAAACCATTTATAATATTTAAATACTAGGTTTTCACTGAAATATATATGATTTGTTGGGGAAATATTGATAAATATGTATCTTTTACATAATACAGATATTTGATAAGGCATATTACTGATGATTTAAATTGATTATTAAATATATGAGGAATTTTTTGAACATGTAGTACACTAGTTGAGATTTTTTTAATTTATGCCCCTTGATGCATCTGTAGTCTCATGAGATGAATCAATTGTCCAAATCAGATGGGTTTCTACCCACACACATAGACTATATTGAGGGAAGATATTGATAGATTATATATTGAGGATAGATTGAAAAATATCATATTTCCAACAATATTCATTCCATTATTATTTTTATTTCATGTGTTTATTATATTAGATATAATATCCAAAGTAAATTTTTAATCTCATGTTATTATATTTTTTGAATTATTTGATCATATTTTTTCCTTCCATATTATGATCAATATATAGATTAATTAGTTTTTGTTTCAGTAAATTACCTATCAATGATATTTATAATTTATTTGATAATGATATATTCAACTATTCATAACCCTTAATGCGAATTTGAGATAACCCTTATTTTTTTCATTTCCCCAGGTTATATAGTGAATATAATTGAATAAATTTCAAGGATGCAGTGTATTATATTTTTAATGTACTATTTTTTCTTTTGTTTTACAAATCTAAAGTGGGTATCATTTATGTATCACATTTACAAAACTACTAAATTGATCAATCATTTGGTATTTTGATCTTGTATCTAAGATAATGGAATGTAGTAATTCACTAGCCCCATGAGACTGAGGTTAGGGTCATTAATGGTTGTATCAGAGCAATTTTAGTAGAATCCTTGAAACTATATTTCAGAAATAATGGATTAGTGAACATAACCCAATAATGGAATTTAGGGATGAGTATATAAGTGAATTATAATGTTATGGTAAAGTAGATATCCCATAGATCTTATAAGCTGTAATTCTATTTTTGGATACTATATGTGGATGTGGTTCTAGAATATATGTATGTTGGGGTAATAACATTGAAAAGGGAACTCTAGGCTATAATGAAGCCCAACCTAGTACATGATTACATGCCTTGTTGTGAAGCTGATCTGATATTCCCATGCGATATTATTAAGATTGTTAATAATTTCATTCCATACCATTATAATGTATTTAAAAGTAAATACATCCCCAAAGAAACCATGTTTATGATTATGATATTAATTATTGAATTTTTTTAAAATTTAATATAATCATTTCACTTCTTTTATCATTAAAAATAATGTTTTATAAGATTATAATGTAATTTAGTGTTTTCCATTGTTTAGAATTGTCACCTGGATGGATGAAGGGTAACAACAATCATGGCCAATGTTCACGTTTTCCTATTGAGGAATCTGATATAGATATTATTGGAACTGATAATGTTATAAATATATTACAGAATCATAATAATGTTATGAAAAATAGCCTTGAATGGAGGGAGAAATCTATTCCATTGTGAGATTCTCAAATTCTACATCACATTATATAGTATAGTTCATAATCATTTTGTAGGACTATTACTCAAATTTTAGACGAGAAATGGATTATGTATTTATAGGATATATTTATTATAATTGAATGCGGTGAAAAGGAATAGGTTCCATTTTATGTTTATTTGATCAATGTCGATATTGAACAATGTTTTTCATTATTATAGAATACTCAGGAGGAATAAGTAATACAAATCATGGAATGGAAATATTTTAAGGTGGAATTCATTGAAAAATATTTCCCTCATTAGTAAAAAATGAGATAAAGAGAAATTTATTTAATTGAAAGCAAAAGGATTAAGAAAGTTTTTAATATTATTGAGCTTCCTTTAAAAAATTATCATGGTTTACTATTTATTACATTCATAACACAAAATAAAATATTGACAATTTATTTTAAAGAATTAGGCCAATTCATTAAAGGGAACTACTCTCTCAATCCTTTAATTTTTAATATATAATAGTTTTATGTGCTACCAATATAGAGAAATAATTATCCAATTATTTTGGATTAAAATGGAATAAATATAAGAATATGATAAAAGAAAAGACTTCAATAATTGGGTTAAGGGGAATATGTATTTTCTCACATGTGATAATTGTGGGAAGAATAAACTTGATAAATTATTCAAAGGGTAGGTAGTTTTTCATATGTTTATAGCAAATGGTTACCCAGGAAAAGAGTGAAAATGTAAGTAAGAAAATAAATCAATTCAATGAGTAAAATATAGTGAAATGTGGAAATACATGAATAATTTCCCCATGAATAAAATGAATACACCTTAAAATATGTTAGGGGATCATGGTCAATAATATTATATTGATAAAAAAAATTAATGATTAATATAACTGTGTATTTGGATCCATGATATATATTGGAAAAGTATTTTATTGATGAAATTATCATCAGAATAATTATGAAATAAAAAATTATTGTAACACAAGACTATTTTATTAAGTATTTTTTAGAATATGTTGAGTAGAATAATGGGAGGTGACTTAGTAGAATGATAATTTGGAAGACACATGGTTGAGGGAATGATAACCCCTAATATGTTCCTAATCACGAGGTAATGATTTCAAATAATGGGATTATTGATATGGATAATATAAATAATATATTAATAACTACATTAGAAGGGAATAAATTTTTTTGGATCATAATATTTGGAATATACATAAGGATAACCATTATGAAATAGTTTATGTTGAGACTTGAATGCGGTTTTACATATTACAGTATTACTACACGATATGATGTAACATATTATAGGATATTTGTTATAAACATTTCATGGAATGAAAAAATGATAATATTTTTCTAATGAAAAAGAAACATATAATTTTGGTATGTTTTCATATATTCATATACAGTGAAATAACTCCTAAACTCTATGAAAAGTTTATTTAAACAAAATGATTTCGTATTATCATCATTTTTATGATATCAATAACCTTTTTCACACCTCTAGTTTAAGGACTTGTGGTTGTTAAATTTCTCTTGAACATGTTATATATCTCTATCCCATAATATTTAATTGATATTTTCCTCTTCCATATCTATTTTTTCATTTCCCACACATGTTCTCCTATCTAGATACATTTTTTGGTGATTATTCAAGATGAATTTATTACATCACATTATCTTTTATTAATAGGGTTTTCTACTGACCTTTCTGACAATGTTGGATTTAACTAAAGGTATTTTAAAAAAGAAAAACCTTGACTATTAATAATATGTTTAAATTGAAAGTATGAAATTGATTTAATGTGGTAGAATGTAACATTGCAAAATTATAAAAGAATCTGATTTTATTCAATTGATTATCTGAAATACATCACCAAGGGTATAAGGGGATATAATATTCATCAAATTTACAATATATATAATATTTTAAATAAATTGAATATATTATATAGCTACCAATTCACAAAAAAATGAGTTATCTTTAATTACAGACAACAAAAACATTCATTGAATGTGTGCATTAAATGCAAGATTGAGTTCTACCAAATTTTATTAATATTATAATTTAAAATAATTATAATATCATATCTATTAAATTTTTGGTTATGAAAATGAATATATAAAATATGAAAATATATGGATGAATTAAATATTTACTAATTAATTATAAATAAAAATACCAATTGAATATAAAGGGACTCATTTACAAAAAATATAATTTTTATTGGCCCAAAGGATTTATATCATAATAAATTAAATTAATTACTATTATTTATTAATATTAATTAAATATGTATTATATATTCAATTAAATATTTTCACATTCATCCAATAGATAATATAGGCACAAAATAAGAATGAATCCAATTTCATACGAAAAGCACATTTTAAGGCAATTTTCAACATTTTAATTGTGCAAATTTTTTAAATAATTTTTTTTAAACCTTTATATGTATTATTTGAAAAAAAACATAATTTTAATAATATTAATGAAAAAATTATAATAGGGCTAAATTTTACTTTTTCTACAAGATTCATTTTCTAATGAATAACAAACAATACTAAATTTAATTTGAAAAATTAATTATTGTCTAAATAATTTATAATGTTAAATTAATTTAGAAATGGTTTTAAAGTAAAATATTGATCAATTATAATTATATTATTCCAATTTATGCCATTAGAATCAATTTTAGTTAATTTAGTTACAAAATCATAGCAAACATTTGAACATTTTTAACAGTATAAATTGGTTTTCCCACCACATTTGTGGGATTAATAATAAATTAATTTTTTACTCATATATGAAATGATATAAGAAAAATGGATTCCATATTGGGAATCACAATAATTTATAGTTTTTAATAAGGTCAGTCTAATTTTTATCTCAATTATTAGTGAAAACCATTGATATTAATTACAATGAATAAGTTAAAAATTTGTTTACTTGATGGTTAAACATAGAAAATAAGTTTTGAAAATAACCTAGAAAATTTCTAAAACCCATTGGTTGGATATATTTTGAACCTGATGACCTTAGTATTGAATGTTTTGAGTTTTTGGGACACATTTACATGAATTTCACCCATATAATATTTTATCTAAACAAAAATACAAAACAAATATACCTTCCCTGATTTTAATATAAAAAAATATTTGGGATTGGGAACATAGCTACACCATTTTGGTTATAAATATTATTTTGATAGATAATTATTTATCTATATCATTAAAATTTATTTAAAATTTTTATATGTGATATAATTATATTAATATTTTACGATTCATGAATGTAAGTATTATTTAGATAACAACTAAATATATCAAATGATAGTAAAACATTAAAAGTGTGGTAAATTTAATGATTTATTGTATTAAAATATTTTTTTATATTAATAATTAATATTTTACAACTAGGGTATTAATATTTTCTAATTCCAAATTTTTTTTGATATTTCTTTCTATACAAATTGAATTAATAATTTCAAAATTGACATTAATGTTATTTTATAATAAATGTTATTTTATTAGATGATTTAAATTACTAAAAATATTATCGTCAATAAATGTATTTTTAAATATTAATAAATATTTAATATGTTCCATTCATGGACTGATTTTTTTACTATAATGAATATATTTACCATTAAAAAGAAAAAAAACTTGATTGGAAAAGTTATGCTTAATGCATTTTTTTCATGTTATTTGTCTTGTGTGAAAATTAATTTACAAAACAAATAGGACGTTTATTTTATAAATTAGGTATTATATTTAGATTATTTATGTGTAAATAATCTAATAAGTATCAGTTAAATTTTTTCTTAATGGACCAACTACTTAGGGTAGGAAATTTTTCTTCCTAATGAAAACCCCTAATTGTAAAAATAAACAAAACATAGCATTTAAGAATCGAAATGATTAAAAAACGTTTTATATTATGTTTAGGAGTTGTGTATAGACCGTATAATCATTTATACCTAAAAATTATCATTTTGGGGCAACATGAGGTATGGTATACCTCCTAATTGTGAATATTTTTATGTTTTTACAAATATTCCACTCTTCCACAACTATAAAAGGTTATATTCTCCCATATCTTCTTAAAAACAACCAAATAATTTTTATAAAAAACTCTAGATATATTAGATTCCAACTTAACACTTAATAGATGTCTTATTTTATCATAAATAAATCATTTTATGGTTTTAGTGAAAACGTGAGTAGGATACTCGACAAAGAGGGAATGTTATTCTAAAGCGTTTTTAATTTATTTCCTTCTCAACTTAAATAAATTATTTTTATACCATGATTATATAATAAATTAATAACATTACATGTATTGTGATGTTTTTATGTTAATTCTATGACCTATAAATTAACACTCTTCCATCAAATGCGTAATAAAATCATCATTCATGTGTACGACAGACTAAACACTCGTGAACTGATGTCATTAATTTTTTCATTACCAACATTCAAGGATTGGAATAATGATGTAAATATAGTTTATATATGAAATATATGATATATATGAGATTATTAATATTTTTAGTAATTATATAATTCATTCCTTTATGATTTCCATTTTTGGGAGGATGATATTGTCCCTCTACTGTATGATAGAATAACGCCTCATGAAGTGATGAAATTAATTCATGGTTTATATAGAATATATTAAGGAAAATTTTAATAAAAAAATATCTGATACATATGAAATAAAAATGACACATTAATTAAAATATATAAATATAATTTACTTTTCCATCCATCAATATGAAAAGAAAATGGAAACAGTGTTCATGTGAACGTACGACCTACCGTGTCCATGAACAATGTAATCACTTCATGTCACCAAATTTTATAGATTTCAATAAATAAATATATACTGAATATATATGATATTTAAATAATAGTATAAATTTTTCTGTTTATGGACTCTGGTTGGAAATTAGAAGAGAAAAATAATATGTTAAAGCATACTCAAAAATAAAAGAAATTAACACATGAAATAAAGAAAATAATGAAATATTATTAACAAATAGGTCATAAGATGTTATTAAAGAATAATATATGATATTATAAATATTAATATAGTTCTATAATAATGTAATAATATACACAAATAAATTATATAGGACATTAAACAACATTCAACTAAAATAAAATGTAACGTAATGGATCTCGTCTCAATTTATATTCCATTGAGACTTATTTGTTTTGACACACCAATTCACAATTATCTTGTGTATATAATTCCCATTTGACATTTAATATCATTATTAATTAATGATTCATTTTATTATGGGATTAATTTTTATTTATCTCATCTTAGGGTACTCGACTAGAAAATTACCATGAGGTAAGAGTTATCATACAATCTCAATTAATTATTTAATTGTAAACTTCTTAATGAAACAATAACATTCATGTTATCAATATTCATTAGACATTATATATATTTTTAATAACCACATTATTTTATTATTGATATAATTACTCACTATACTTTATACCATTTTATATAGGGTTTTTCCTTTAATATTATGTTATATATTAGGGAAATATTGATAATTATGTATCCTTTACACAATACATATATTTGATGAGGAACAATGTTTATGATTTAAAATGATTTATCAATATATGTGGTATTTTTAGACATAAAGTAAACTTGTTTAAGTATAGTTAAGGTAATATCCTCAATTCATCAGTATTGTGATGATGTGAATTTGTTTTCAATGTAAAATGGGTTTCTACACCAAAGAGTGGAACATTATTGAGGATATATGATGAATGTAATTATCATGAGGATAGATTTTGATAGTTTGGACATCCAACAATAGTAATTCTATCATAATTACCATTCCATTTGAATATTTTATTATTTATAATATTCATGGTCCTGTTTCCAGCTCATTTGATTATTTATATTGGATTATTTGATCATCTTTTATCCCTTCTATATTATAGTCAGGTTTCTGATTAAATTGAACATGTTTTAGTCATTTAAATACCATGTTTTTTTATTATTTATGGATTTATGATAGATACACATGTACATAACCCTTGTAAATAATTTGATCTAACCATTTTTTCCCTTTCCATATGTTATGAAGAAAATATACTTAAATGAGTTTTCAATGATGTAGTTTAATATATTTTGTTATGTATTATGTTTTATTTTCTATTCCCAATGTAAAATTAGTATCATATATGTATCAAATTTTCTTACATACTAAACTGATCATTATTTTAGTATTATAATATTGTATCCATTCCAATATAGTAGAGTAATGAATAGGCTTTGGGCTATTGGGTTAGGGGCAATTACTCTCTATCAATGAAGTGTCACCCCCTAATGTACTATTGAATTAGTCTTCTATATACTGAGTTTATCCCTCTAATGAACTAGGGACCAAGTCCTCTATCTAATGAGTTGAACCTCTATGATTCACCTAGGTGTGGATTACTTTATATAGATTGTTCCCCCGTAATTGTGGAGTGCAGTTGGGATGTTAGGATCCTCTACACGGATTCTTGTGTGGTTAACAATGAGGATTGGAATTCAAGATGGACTATTATTACTGAAGTTAAATTCGTCACGCTTAGTTCGGATGTGGAGATAGAGATCATCTATTCTATATCATTATTTTTTTTCTTGATGAGCATATACATGTATTAGGTTGAACTGAATTATACTATGTCATTATCTTATTCATATTATGACTTTTCGGGTATCCTTCTATTTTTGTATATAATAACCACAATATGGGATTATCCCTCAAGTGACATTTATTATATAAATTAAAGAGGACATGTTAGTGACGTTGATAATGCATAGTGTGAGTTTGGTGCATTGATTATGTTTGATATTCATAATTGGAGATCATTTGTTGAGATCTCTTAGTCTTTATTTTTTTCCCTAGTTGTTGTTGGATTGAGACTTAATATCTAATTTGGATTTTATTTTTTTCACATTGTGCATTGTTTTTATTTTTTCATATGCTCATGTTTTTTTAAGGGATATTTCATGAATGGTTATACTGTGTATTTTGTTGTCTTTTATTATTCTTCTACTTATTTTCATGATGAAGGTGGTGTGCATGCATATAGTTAATTAAGACAAAGGCCTTCCATTTTAGTTTATATATTATCAGAGTTTGTTGCTAGTCATTGGCCTATGTGAGGTGGGATTGGTCACTCACACTCAGTATATCATCATCTAGGAGGGCCCTAGTGAGTTGGGTCCTGATATAAATGGTTTAAATATATATCTATTAATTGAAAATCATTGATAAAAATAAATTGGAATATTAGAATTCAAACATATAATCCGACATAGATATTATTATATTTTATCATAGAACTAGAATATTGGATTTAATTTAATATAAGTACATAAATATTTAATGATATATTCAATAAAATAAAATATATATTACATAAATATAATAGTTTATATTATTTCATATATATAATGAAGGTATATATTTGAGATAAACCCTCAAACAATATGAACTGTTTGGTTCACTATCCTCCAAGGAAGGCTAGGAAATTAAAACATATAATGTGAATTTTTTTAATTTTTTTATAGTTTATCGTGAAGAATATAAAATCATAGAATATTTGTATAGTTTTCATCATCATAGTAGGATATTCTAGGATTATAAAAAATATTATCAAATTAAACAACCCTTATCCTTTTTAGAGGTTATATAAAAATGAATATGGATTAAAATTATCAAGGGTATTAAAATTGAATCTATATAATTTCTTTCTATGAACATAATTCACATACTAAATATTGGTGACCATGTAGAACATGATATGAATATGATCACATCCCCAAAATCAATGGTTTTTTCAAGGTTACATTCAGTGGATGAAGGGTCGAGTGTAGCTATCCACAATAAATAAAAATACTTATATGATATGGGTGATGAGGTGAAGGAATTATCTAATGACACATGATATTTTTATTATGAAGATGCGGAGAATATTGATCTTCTAATAGAGGCTGAAATAAAAGAATTATCGATGGGGAAATGTAATGATATGACCATTGATGGGAAAAACATTTATGTGTATTCATCTATTAACTAATCAATTAACTATTAATCATATTATTTTTAATAGGTGGTGTGCATAAATAATTAATTTTATTATTTTCTTTTTTTAGTACTTAAAATCATAAAATAAAATAAAAAGTTTTTTGAAAATTTAATTTCAACTTTTTAAATTATTTTAAATATATGAATTTATTAGAAAGAATGTTTTAGTGATGGTACTTGATCGTTGATATATGATTTTATATCAATCCAAAATTCAACTATATTTCCAACTGATGACTAACATACTATATCAGGCATTCCATGTAAATCCTTCTTCACAATATCGAGCATGACCTTTTCCTCCATCCTCAACGTATCATTCAAATTTTTTTAATTTTTTTATATTCCATTAGAGCAAGATTGGTGGAAATTCAGTTGTTCAAGAGATATTTATATATTATGGTTGTAGGTGATCATTCTCGTAACCTCACGAGGATATTTGAGGGTTTTGACAATATGTATGAATTTTTAGGTATTTTTTCATTTTACTATAATAATGGACTTTTTATCAAAAATATGGATAAATTAATATTACAGAGGTAATTATAAAAAATTTTGAATTATAAAATATAAATTTCATGATTATAGTTGTACAATGTCTGCGTTTTAAGGATCTTATGTATGAATCTAGAGGAATAATCTACAAAATATTAGTCCAGTTGGCTTCCAATCCAATGATTATCCCATTAATTATTCAATATATATATATATATCTGTGTGTGTGTGTGTGTGTATTAAAATAATGATGAATTTAATTCAATGATTATAAAAATTTTAATACTTCAATAATCACTAATTAAATAGAAAGAAATTATATAATTAAATTCTATTTATTTCTAAAATTATTTTATATATTCAACCATTTTATTATTCATAATACCATCAAAGACATATCGATTTCCAAAAATTTAGATCGTAAATAGAATCAATTAAAATGGAGATTGTGTAAAGGGTTTAATGATATGTTGTTAATGATTTTTAAGAATTATGATATGGTACCTATAGGTGTACATCTGAATGTATAGATTGTTTTTATTGATATTCATCAACATGAGAATAATATTTACTTCAATAATTTATTATTAAATTTATATAATGTTATTAATAAATATAAAATTGTAATGAAAGGGTCAATTATTTGATACAAGATATTTCCCCTAAAACTATGTTAGTATAGATTAATAAATAGTTCCCCACAAATCTAATTTAAATTTATTTCTGATAAAAATGATTTGAAATTTTTATATTTTTAGGAATTAAAGCATTTATAAGTTAAATATTTTGTGGTTTGTTTATTAAAATATAAAACTTTTAAATTTTTATATAGATAATTCATCTAAGGAGAATATTTACTTTGATCGATGTCATATATGATGTGCCTATCAAATCCATTAGTAGTATCTAATTGAACCATCCAAATATGTTAGGATAAAAAAAATTATATAAATATTTTTTAATTTTTATTTGTATTTTATTTTTAATTATAATTTATTTGATAGTACAAATTTAATACCTATGATCTGCTGAAACTATGACCTCATGCAATTAATCATTTAATGATCTTTTTAGTTTGGTATATGGGAATGTGAATTGAGGTTTTGTGCATGGGATATGTTCTAGACCTACCCTATCTCAACATCCTTGCTGGTCTCTAGGGTCATTTTATATACTGATATATTTATTGGTTATAGTTCTCCTAGCCCACTAGAAGCTCATATGAAATAAATAGTTATAAATGAAAATAAATATAATTTAAGGGGAATAATACATGAAAAAGGGAGTTAAAAAATTAAATTTATGAAATTTTTAACTCCATAAAATGCATTATATGGCTTACATTGAAAGTTGACTAAAGTTTTCCATAATGAGATTTCCAAAATGGTTTTACAAAGTCTGGAGAAATTTTTAACAATTCTATAATCATTTAAAAAGATGATTTTTATTAATTTTTTTTATGTATATATATAAATAATATTATATAATTTATTTTCACATTATAATACAGCAACTGAAATTATGGAGTTGATATTGAGTCAATTATCAACCATTATGAGGTAGTTATGATGAGGATTGATTCCACAAACCATATTAGAAATGTTTTTACATAAATAATATAATTATTTGTATATAAAAAATTTATTTAATACAATATTCTCTTATTTTACATCATATGAGATGTTTATAGATATATTTCTATATGTTTGAATTTTATGGTGTATATTCTGAATTGTTAAATCTATGTAATTTTTCTTCTTAGTCTTTTGGTTTTATTAGTTCAAATTTATTAACAATTGTATATGTGTAAAGTAGAATAAATAACCACTAAATAATAAAAATTATTAAATAGTGTTGTAATCCATCATGTTCTATCTGAAAGAAAGCTTAAATAAACCTCACATGTGATATATATATACCACTACCAAATTTTATTATTATGTTTTAAAAATAATGTCACAAAATGTGAGAACCCATTTTCAATGTCTCATAATGTTTTATTTCCTGAAATATTATATTATATAATGTCAAAATTTTGATTAAGGAAGAAACCCTTAAAAATTTGAAAAACCCATAACTAAGGTCCCTTTTCATAGTAATAATATAATGTTTTTATTCATCAGGTGACATTAGCACTAAATTTTAATTTCATGAAAAATATTTGTAATTCCCAAGAGAACAAACCTTCTCAAACCATATTAATCCCAAATCATCCTCCCACATATTCTCTTACGGACTTCTCCATGACCTCATATAAAAAAAACTAGTTTCAATATTCTAAATAGGTATAATCTCCACAGTAATCCTATTTTTCACCATTAATGTCGATACAAAGAGATTAATAATGAATATTTTTAGATTTAGTGGTGTTTTCCATATGGGTTAATTATTGAGATCCAGGGATAGTTTCCAAAAATTAAGAGTTGAGAATAATCATTTTCATTAGAATAATCTTACATATATGTGGATAAAATAAGAGTATGTGGATTGGTTTTGAAGTTGGATTTTATATTAAATACAGATATCTTTTTTAATCTTAGAAATAATAATGTTTTTAATGTGAACACAAGGTTTTTAACAAGGTGAGATGAGATTTAGTGGATTTTGGAGTTGTACTAAATATCATTATTTGTTTTTAGTGTTGATTATAAGTGTATCTCAATAATTGTTGTATATGATGAGACATAAGGATTTCATTTACTTGCATATGGTTTTACCGTAAATATTTCTTCTATAATGATTTTTGATATTTTCTATATGTATTATTTAATAGTTGAGATGTAATGTTTTATTTAAAATATATAAGTTTTGTACATGTGTTTATTATTATGTAAGTATTAATTTATCATTTAACTGTAATGTTTTATATTTAATAAATAAATCTATTCAATATGTATTATTTTCCAAATATATTATTTCATATGTATTGTAATATTTTTATCTAAAATATGTTTTTTATAATTTAAATAAATTCATATTTTTGTGGATATAAAATACATTTCCTGACTAACTACGACAATAATAGAAATCTTTTATCATGAAGTCATAGAGGGTGATAATGAGTATCCAAGAATACTAAAAAATAAATGTTGGAAAAAAAATAATTATGATAAAATGGAATATAAATCAAGGATAAGAAGTTAAAACCAACTAATTATAGTTTGTTATAAAAAAATCTGAATATAAAATTTCAATTTGATATTGGAAAAAGTTTTATTTGTATATTTAAAAATAAATTTTGGAAAATTATTTTATATAAAAATTTAATGCAGATAGAAAACTATTAAATTTAAAAAATGGGGATGATTGTGAATGGGAATTAGGAGATGAAAAATAAGAGTATAAAATTAGTCTCTATTTTAAATGTGTTTGTCAAACCATACGTTGTTTTTGTAATAGATCTGTGTATAATGTAGCATCATTTATATAGTAAATATGAATGGGATTACTATATACTATCTAGAGAAAATAAAATTAAAGTAATTACTACAATCCTTACACCATTAATGACAAGATAGATACATAATAATTCAGAATAATTTTTAAGAGAAATCATTATTAATATTCTTATATCTAGACTCATGGATATATCCTACTCATTGTATCCACAATACTTATTCTAGTAAACTTTATGAAGTCATGTTTTTATAGATAAATATGAAGGCTTAGCATCACATTTTGATAATTGAACCATGTATATAATGTGTTGGTTGTTTTTACCTACCATGTTGTATGAGAATATTGGTATTACCATTTATGACCCAAAAAAATAATAGAGGATGATTTTGTATGAAAAAATGAATGGTAAAATGGAATGTTTTTTTATAGATTCACCCCTTGTAGTAAACCAATAACAACTTTTGGGTCCAAATCAATATTTATTACAATGGTCTTGGATTCCGTAGATGATAATTTTTTTTGGAAGTCTTCTATTGTTTTGTTCTTTAATCATAGTCGGTATTTTTTTCATCTCCATCACAAAAAAACTAAAGGATGTGATCTATATTCCGTAAAAATGTTTTTAGTGATGATGGTTTTTTATATGAACATTTACATCATTTATGGACAATAACATTTTGATCATGATGACATAATTCCCTCATTCAATGGAAAATATAATTTTTTAAGGAAACATTGAAACCATACACAATTTTAATGTGTATAGATATTCAAGATGTTCTTAATTATCGTTTGATGTCTATTCCATAAGGAGTTATTAGGATTAAATATTCTAGAAAGAATGTATAGATTGGTGGGAAGGTTATAAATTATTTTATATTATCAATTTAAATGAAATAGTTTTTACTATCTATGGGCATAAAGATTGCTAAAAACATATGGTAAAAGGAAAATTATATCTATAATGGAAAATTCAAATTAAATAAAAAAATAAAAAATATATGATGATTAATGCATGATGATAAGTATATTCATGATGAAGAATCTATTAATTAATTTAGTAATATAGTTAATTTGGTGGTGAGAACTATTATAGTGATTCATTAGACTCTTAATGAATCAATTATGTCGGAGATGTTAAATCAAATCTTATTAAGGATATTTTAGGCAAATTATTTTGATTGAGAAGATCATGATACTAACATAATTAGTTTTAATAACATTCAAAACATCATGGTTTCATATGAAATGATAAATTAATAAACACTAAAGAATATGATCTCCACTCTGATAGAAATATAATTTAATTAAATTTATAATGGAGGGACCTAAGGTAAAAATGAGTATTAATATGAATATGATGTTTCATGATTAGATTCAGGTGATGATAATGATGTGATATATGAAATTTCATGTCATACATTTTAAAATGTTACATTCTTGTTCTAGAACTCCCTTAATTGACGAGGTTGGGTAACTATTGGACCATAGGTGAACCTCCACAAATACCATATGTATTTTACTAGCTACAAGGGTTTTAAAAATATAGTAGGTAGGATATAACCTATAGGAAGAGTTATTATAAAAGGTTAAATCATATGATTAATAAAAAATTCTACTTTATAAATATAAATGATAAAAATGGAACATATGATATAATATTAATAAATCATGAAAACTCATAAATTATTCCAAACTAAATGATTATTTTGAAGTCATAAGAGCTAACTAAAAAATGACTCCAAATAAAGACTCTAAAGTCATGGATCTGAACCCTATGATCAGTATCATATCAAGCTCCAATTGTTTCTATTAACACAGTCAAATTGTGCACAAATACCCGTTTCATTTTCCAAACAATCTTCTATGTATTATTTTTGGGTACCAAATGCTGCTAGAAAAAGGTGTGAATATAACTAATAAGGCTAAATACCATTATTTTGAAGAAATGTAGCAATAATAAATAGTGTATGAAATAGTAAGGTAAATTGGTACCTCAATTATAATATCATTTTATAACATAAAATAATATTTCCAAACCCCATGCTCTAGATTGATGATTACGGTCAATAAAAGATACATTGTCTAGATGAGGGGTGTTTTTCCCTATAAAATAATGATGAAACTGGATGTAATGCCATACCCAACTCATAATCATGATCAAGAATGAACCTATGTCCAACTAAATATTAAATTATGGATTAAAATCGAATTCCAATACATTAACTCATCCTCGATAGAATACCATGTCCAACCTATAATTTCATCCATGATGAAATTCCTTGTGAAATATGTAATTTAATCTGAGAAGGAAATCTATTTTCAACCTATAATTCCATCCATGAATGAACACCATGCCCAACAAATAATTCCATCCAGAAAGAAAATCCTTCTTGAACCTATAATTCCATATTGGAATGAACACCTTTTCAAACCGTTGAATTCATCCTGGAAGGAATGTTATATCCAGATGAATATTTCATTTGCATACATTATGTGACCATTGATCCATAACAAGAATAAATATAAGTATTCAAATAAAAATTACAAACATTGGCCTTCCAACTTGTTACCAAAATAATTATTTTTCAATTCACCAATTATAAAATTATCCTTCATAATACACAATTTCCAAAATTCATTCCAAAAACAAAATATAAGTTAATTATCAATTTAAACCAAGTTACAAATTATTTAAAAAAATTGTAATTATTTACAAATCATCTATCATTTATGAATAATTACAATGTCACATCTCATCATATCCATATTTCATTATCCTTTTATACGGATTCTAATTGAATTAATTATTAGAACTTCTAATCTATGTAATTAATCACTAACTAATAACCCTGATTACTAATAAAATTCATTTACATGAGAATATCATTTCAAAATTCACATTTCAATCCAATTGAAATTATTAATCCAAAACATAACAAATTTATAATTAATCATTGGGCTCTAATTTAATTCAATTCATGTTCTAAACTAGAGTCAAGGGTTGGTACAACCCATAGTGGGAAAATTTCTTGGTCTCAATGAAAATCATCCCAATAAGGTCTGAGAGAGGTCTATGCAAATTTTTCGATAAAATCAGTGGGTTACCAATTGGGTTAGATCACAATGATGATATACTCATTCTATAACACTTATTACACATACTAAACATTAAAATAGATGTTATGAAGACATCTATACCACCCATATAAAATTGTAGAAGATTAATAAATTCTTAAATAACCAAGGTAAAATTTTTTCCTCCTTATATTCCTTCAACGATGATTAGAAAAATTTTAATTAATAAGAAATCGACCATAGATCAAGGTTTGAATGTCCAAAAATAGGATTCCACTATAAATGGAAACTCACATATTAAGAATGAGAAGAAGAACCAAGATCCTCACCATTAATATCTTGGTGGATAATATCATGATATAATGGAATCAATATTTAGATAAAAAACACCAAAAAATTATCTAAGGGAGGGATGGAAAATGAGATAAAAGGGAGACATTTATATTAGAAATTAAGGGACAAAAAGATAAAATAAAACTACCAGATAACCTGTATTATTTATTTGAATTTTAATTTAACATCATCAATCCTCATATTTCAGCACCAATGCTAAAATATCCTTACCTTTTAACCCATTGAAAAATAGTTCAAATTGTGAATGAAATCGTAGGTCGTGAGATGAAAATTCTTAACGTATACTGAGAACCATTCACCTCCTGAATTTCCTGAGGTCTTATAAAAATAAAAAATATTTCCCTTATACAATTCCATCTATAAATGATTTTTTGGGATTCCAATAACTATGTAAATCATGAAATTGAAATTCACCTATTGAATTAGTTCTTATAGACATACATCATCTCCCTTATCTTCTTCCCCCGGAATAACACCAAAACAAATCACATGACAAGGTTCATCGTCTTGAATTAAAAGGTTTAATAGTTTAATATAACCAAAAGAGGAATTAAACAAAACATAAAGAGAAATGTTCCTTGAAGAATATAAGATCTTTTTAAATAAGCTATAAATATTTGCTCATCCCAAATTGATTCTCGAATGTGTCACTTTTGGTTATCAATAAACTTGTTTGGACACTAAATTTTTATATTATTCTCTATCATCGAGGTCTCTAATTGTACATATACCTGATGCCACTAAAATAACACTATAGGCAAGGTATTCACCCATTGGTTCTTCTCATTATGTTTTATTATATGGTTAAGATGATCCTAAATAGATGCAAAGATGACCTACTTGATCTCATCAATTTTAATCACATGAGAAGGGTTATAACCCTATCAATGATGGTGTTAAACAGGAAACACATTTTGTAGGGAAATATATTGAAATGGAAGGGCCAAATGGTGTTTCTCATGACCCAACCACTTAACCATCTCATATATCTTGAAAAACATGGGTGATAACTTTCCATGATTCTAGATATGGTGTTTCTCCCACCCAGGTGTCTCCAAAATAATAACCTGATGACCATACTAGAAATCCAAAGGTTATATCGGATGGTCAGAATATGGTTTTTACATTATCCATGTGATTTTCAACCACACCATGATAAACTAATCCTTCTCAAACATTTTCTACACAGGACTATGTCAAATGAGTACTCACTCACCTACCTATTACCAAAAAAATAGGCCATAGAAACGAACTATAAATATGGAAGTAAAATGATCTATTTAGATTTATTCTTGAAAAATATTTTTATAAGAAAACTCCTCAGGTGAAAATTACTACCCCATGAACCACTGAAATAAAAAACACATACTCCTAATATATCTTCCATAATCTAAATCATCCATTTAAATCGACATTCACACTAAGGATAGAAGAATTTAGTCAAAACAACTTGTGATCCCTGTTCCTTCTAATAGCCTTTCCATATCCATGACATGAAATATGAATCTTGATATAAAATAATATTCCTCTAAAACCTTTCATTAAACCTATATTTGATATACAATGACTAACCTATTCATTGATAGTGAGGGTCTACCTTATAAGATATAGGTGGGATATCTTCTTCATTCAATACATGATCTCCCAAAATATATATTTTTCTATGGTGTCTTGGTAAATAATGTCACAAAGCCTATAGAGACATCACCCCAATTTAATTATGGAATAGGAAAATTATGCAACAACCATGTAGTACTCTAATTCTCAGCCTTCAATTATTTATAGGTGAAACAACACGCCATAATGCATGATACCTCATTAATAATCCATGGAAACCAGTACTACCTATAGAGATAATGATACATCTTTATAGTACCAAAATAGGACAACTATTTTTATTCATAAGACTCCCTCACTAGCTCCTCAGGTAATCCCGAAAGAACCAATACTTGACTATGGATAAGAATAACCTCTACTCTACTATTAGACTATCATGATAGTGTCTGCCCATGATATAATATGTCACTCTTATCTTTTCCTCAAGATTAAATAATTTATCTTTCTTAATATGTTCTTGAAAAATCGATACAAAAGATGTAAAGTTATAGATTCTCATCATCGGGACTCCTAAACATCTATATCCATATCATCAAATAGTGCCATTAGACAAAATTTATCACAATACTAATGCAATTTCTCTTTATTAATCTTCTAAATAATGGGTTTAGAAATAACTTTTCCCTCTCTTAGATTGTATACAGCCTTAATATTGAATGATTAAAGATTCTCAACTTACCTCTTATGTCAAAGGTTATGGTCCCATAGAGAAAAGATGTACATTAATGTATTGTTATACATATTAACCAAAAAAACCACGTTCCCAAAATATAATTTCATTGAAAATTCAACGATTAAACCACCACAAAAAATCTGAATCATGAGTATGTTAATTCCTCTCATTGAGATTTAATTACAAGGATCCATAACCATTAATTCAATACTACTAAAATAGAATAGCTGCGAGAATGATTCTAAATGAATCATATGTCATGGTATATTGTTTATCCAATATATGTGTAGTGAAGATCACTGTTGAGGTCAGCCTAATATTGATCTCTTGGAAAGCCCTATCATAACAATCAAACCCATGGAACATCACCCCTTTCTTTTTATTTTATGACATTAGTGCTTCTAGATGGACGAATTACTAGATAAAATTTCATTAATATACTTATCGACATAGATATAAGTAGATATCATATAATTTATAACTTAAATCACAGGATACCAAATTTGAATCATTATCTGAGTCCACTGACACTCTATCCTCTGAGATAATATGACCTAGGAACTTCACATTGTTAATTAAAAGGCTTCATTTAGATAAGTTTAAAAAGTATGATGATATATTAGTGTAATCAGATGATTTTCAAAAACATTTATTGAATATATATTTAGAGTACACCAAGATGGCATCAAAAAAATCCTCACTAAACCCATCCATGAATGGATTGATGATTTGATTCATAAATCCCATCAATATAGATAAAGTGTTCATTGAACCAAAATGAATTACAATAAAATCAACCAATCCATACATGATACTAATATAATTTCAGCTTTCATGATGGTATCGACCTCAATTGATGGAACCCAAACCTCGATTCTATCATTTATAAAATCTATAAACCTATCACCTTATCAGAAATATCATCAATACTTGTTAGTGGATACCAGTTATGAACTATCATCTAGTTCATCCTCTAATAATCCACACACAAGTGAAAAGTATCATTACCCATCATGGAAATATGCATAATAGAACACCATTATGAACTAAAATGACCTATGAATAAATTTTATTGTAATTCATACAAATACATTTTAATCCCATGAATCCTCATGAATTTTATTCTATAATGTGGGATATAAACTAGTTCAACTCCAATAACTATTTTCATAGTGAAAACGACCTCCCAAAGGGGTTGTAAGCCTATGTATTATTCTATAAATATGTCTTGATAATTGCCCACTATTGGATGCAATTTTATAAAATATAACTATCAATCATCTAGAATAATTATTCATATATGATTCATCAAAAAATACAATCTTCATTGAATTGGTCTTTCCTCAAGAGCCTAAATTTCCCATTATCCCTGATGGGTATAATTTCATCCTCCTACAGTTATAAATTCAACTATCCTATATAAACATTCGATATATTCCTAGTATAATCTTACCTAATAAATAACCATAATAAAATAAAATAACTCTATTTCTAGATTGGAAATATCAAACAAATCAATTAATTTCAAGAGAACACTCCATGTTGTTTTTGAAACGCACTCATCACACCACTTGTAGTGTTTTTGGGGCCATAACACTATCCAATATCTTCACATAATGACTGAAATAATTTGAATATTTAAACTATAATAATGTTTGTGATTCTTTGGTATAAAACAAAAATCCAGTACATGTAGATGATACTCTATCCAAACCTATGGCGGTGGAAGGTTCAACCACCAAACTACTCTTAATAGACTTTATAGCTTGAAGCTAACTCACCCCTCTACCCTAAGATCCATTTTTTACTCCCCCATGATGCTCCCTAAATCTAGTACTACTTCTACAGATTCTAGGATTTGTGTACCATACCTTGTATTTTGTGTACTACCAAACTCCAATAACCAGTTTAATGAGGGTTTGTGGAGTCATTCCCAAAATCTTGGTCATGTCCTAATATTTTGTGACCACTCAACTATAGAGGGTACCTAAAAACCTTGATATATATCCCACTCTATAACACCAAAAGTGTAACACTCCAGGTAAGTAAAGAGTATGTGATTTTCACATTTATCTATATTTGTGAATAAAATTTTAATATGACTTTAAATGGGATGCTATGCTCGATGGCGTACCCAACACGCAACAACGAGTTTCTTGGGAATCTTACGTTTCACTCTAATGATAAAATAATATTATTTTAAATAGTAGTTAATGCCTAGCCGTTGTAATGGCGGGAATGAACATAACTAACTACAAATTGATTATATATGTTTTTCAAATATTTTTACTTTTTACAATAAATGATAGAGGATTAAAAATGCGAATGAATACAATTTTAAGCGTAAACATTCTAATATTCTATAAAAGGTCAATTAACCTCCTTTTGATGGCGAACCTCTTTTAAATCCACTTTTTGACAATTTTATGTGTTATATTTTAATAAATAAAATTCTTCTTTATAATCGGGACATCAAAATTTACTTTGTGTAAATTGTTGATATTTTTTCGAAAAAGTTCAATTTTTAATGAATAGTGAAAATGTTGTATTTTAATTCAAAACCACTTTTTAATATAATTTATTTATATGATTAGATTATCTTTTGAATTGGTTTAAAAGTGAAATTAGAATATATTTTTACCCTTTAATACAATAGTGGTTGTTGGAATTAATTTCACTTTGAAATCGGACTTAAACTACTGTCAATCTTTTGATACATTTTGTTTCATAAAAACACGCTATTTGTTTTGACAGCGGGAATTAATTATTAAATTAATTAATGAAACTTATATGTTTTGAATTTTTTAAAATAGACATCATTTTTGAATTCGGAATATCAAATATAGCTTAGGGTGAACTTTTGGTAATTTTCAGAAAAACTTCAATTTTTGATGAATAGTGAAACCACTAAGTGGTACTTATAAAAACGGATTTCTCCATTTAAATAAAAATTTTCTATCCGTGTGTTTTTAATTTCAAAAATCCAACATAAATGGTTGTAATTAAGAAGTAAAATGTGGTTCAATGGGATAAAAATAATTTTTTGGTGAATAGTAACTTATTAAGTTTTTAATTGTGATTAGAGGTAATTAATGCAGTTTAAGGTAAGAATAATGTTTTAATAAAATGAAATGAACTAGAAACATGTCCTACCATCATTGGATGTGTCATGTCCGACCAAGAAAATCCATGGGTCAAATTGGGAACCCCATGGAGCCACTTTGGTTGGAAAATGACATAAATATCTTTTTATTTAATGTTAAAGTAAAAATGACACAAACATTGGATGTTTTACTAAAACAATTTTTACATGGGGTTATACAAGTCATATTTTTAACTATAAATAATCAATGTAAATATAAAAATATTTCTTACATCATAGTATTTTTTTATAATTTTATGACATTAAATAAATTAAGTTATTTATGACATCATGATGATGCAACGCTGGCCTCATTATTCAACGATTTAAATAAAATGGATGGATAATGTAAAATCTAAGACCTAAAAATGTCCAAAACCTATTGGAAGGGTGTTTTATAAACCTTATCACCTTATCCTGTAAAAAAATAAATTTGGGACCAATAAATTCCGAAACTCATTCTAAAATAATGTAACATTTCCTTACTTTCCAAGAGTGCCCCTCCTCTCCTCTTATAAAAGGCCCCCACCTCTACCTCCTTACCCACACTTCCAAAGCCTTTGGCTCGGCCAAAACCTACCCATTTTTTCTATCAACATCCCCCTATAACTCATTGAAGCCGCAATTTGGGAATAATTCTTCCCAAGGAAGCCTTGGAGCTCAAACCAAAGGGAGTTACCCGATTTTAAGGTAATGTCTTCACTTGTGTCCTTTTGTTTTATTTTGCTTCTCCAACCCCCTAAACTCTTTTCTATTAATTTCTTTTGTAACAACTCCAGTATCTTAAATTTACTAGGATGTAGTTATAAGAAGTATTTGAGCTACACTTACACACACCTTCGTCTAATGGTTAAAGAACATATTGTTTCTGTGGTTGGCGATTTTCTACCTCACGAAACGATGATTGTTCAATATTCTTTTAACACCTTTAAAGGTGGCCATTATGATGTCACTGTATTTTATATATGATATATAAGGTATTTATGTTTACTATATACTTCTTTATTTTATATTTAAACCATACCTTTATTCTTTTCATGTTGTGTAAACGCGATTTCTTCATTTAAGGAAGTGCGGACTACCGCCCCCTCAAAGTGATTTGATTCGTTAATACCATATGTGGGACGTATAAAGTATGGACATATGATAGTGTATATGATATTATACTGGTATTATAATATAACTTTATATCATTATTATTCGATTCAATAAAATATGAAATAGAAATGAAAGTAGCGTTCATGCGTACGTACGGCCTACCGTCTCCATGAACGGTGCTTTTCATTTTTTATCTCCAAATTATATGGAATAGTATAAAATGAATATGTATGGGATATATATGATATTTTAATCATTAATACTATTCTGGAAATTATTTACTTATAACTAAATCAACAATCATTTTTCAAGAAAGTTCATTTTTGACTCATGTACCAAACATCGGCAAAAACGTCTTATATGAACTTACATTATTAAAAAATTATTATAACATTATAATATGTGATATTAAATGAATAATAATCTTTAAAGTAGGTCCTTAGGCAATTATAAATTTTCCAAAGTTTATTATTCAGGAATATAAAGAAACGAACAAGACAAGTTGGACTTGAGGTAAGGGATCCTACCCCTCTCTTTCTTTTAATGTACTCTTTTATGTCATTCCTTTTAAAGCTAATCTTTCCTGTTATTGGGATATTATTTTATATTACTCTTACTGTAATTTTTATGTTAATATGATGAGAGACCTTATTCTCTCTCATCAATCCACTTTTGAAGTTTTGAGTGGCGCCGTTAGGCTGCCTAATTTTGTTAAGAGATCCAACCTCTCTCTTTCTTTTTAAGTACTCTCCTTTATGTCACTTATTTTAAGCTACTATTTGTTATATTGGGGGATGTTATTTTATATTACTCTTTCTGTAAACTATATGTTGATATGATGAGAGACCCTATTTCCTCTCATCAATCCATTTTGGAAGTTTTAAGTGGCGCTGTTAGGCAGCTGAGTTCTCGTAAGAGATTTTTCATCTCACATTTATTCCCGTGAGATTTATGCTACATTTGCCATAATTACCTTTTAGTGTTGTATGTAATACAAATTATTTTACTCATTGCTTAATATAAATTCATTTATGAGTATTTACATTAATGTTGTATTTTCTTTCTTTCACGGGGTGCATGTCTCGAAAGATACCCATGTCGGTAAGGGAACCTTTCACCCTCCTCTTTTTAAAAGACTTATTTTGTTATGTCTTTTAATTCACATACTATTATGATTGGGATATGTTCTTCTATATCCTTATTGATTTAAATTTTATGTCCATGTGATTAGATACCCTTTTTATCTCTCATCAACTCATTTTCTGAATTTTGTAGTGACACCGTTAGGCTGTCAAATTTTTGCAAGTGAACTTCTTAACCCAAATTTGATTCTTTGGGATAAACTTGTAATCCTTGAATATGTCGTTCTATGAATATGTGTGAATAACCTCGTATTTTTTTACACTTAATATCCACTTATATTTGGTGTATTCATTTGTCACACATAATTATGTAATTTATTTATCCTTAAACCAACGATACCGTCTTTGTAAGGGACTTCGTCTCAATCTCCTTTCATTGAGGAATATTCTGTTTTATATACAACCTTATTTTATACGGTGTATAAACCCCTTTTACTTTTATGTTTATCCAAAAGGTATTTTTTTTATACGATTCTTTTTACTAAATGACAAAATGGAATGTTTTTGTCGTACGTATGCGGAGAAAATGACTTCTCCACCGCCGTGACCATTATTTGAGTTTTGGCTTCCTCTACAAGCTATACCTTTTTTTAAAAGAAAAATAAATACCATGTTTTAATTTTCTTTTATTTTGGTATTGAAAATGGTTTTCATAATGTTTTTATATCAATGTGTTGTATTGATATCTTGTGATTGAATGGTGGAAATTTTACGTTTCCTTTATGCATGTTTTATGTGATACGAGTATGTTGAGGTTCTTGGGAATTATTATGAATACGGGTGGTTCTGTGATAAAATAAGGGCAGGTGAGCCCGATATATCTCTCCAATGCATTGGGTAACGAAAAGGATTGAAACATTAAGGTTTCTCCAAAGAGATTTAGGAAATATACTGTGGTGGGTATTCCAAACGTAACCAAGAGGGTTACTCCCTACGTAAGAATGTTATGAATGCCCCAAGTTACCTTTTATGTCTTATGATTTCTATTATTTATTCATGATTTGATGAGGTATGTTAAAGTGCCTATGTTTTATGGGTAAAGTATGATTTCATTCTTATGTATATATGAACTCATGTTTCTTGTCTATATTTTTATAACCCTTACTGAGATTTTTATACTCATCCCAAGTTTTTTTGAAATGTTTTTCACAGGTCAAGGGAAACATACATGTTATTATGATAGTTTCAAGGATGTTTCAAGGAAGAATCCAGGCATTATTTTTAAATATGTTTCTGTTGATGGGAAAAATGAATACTATCTTTTATGTAACCACTTTGTTTAAATGTGGAATGTAATGCAAGTTTTATGATCTAATTATCTAAAACTCAAAACCTAAAAAGATCGTCAATGTGTAATCTTGTAATAACTCAAGATTAAGTAAGGTTTAAGGGTGGGGCCTTATAGTTGGTATCAAAGGTCAGTTTAGATAACTTTAGAGGTTAGGGTATTCTTTAAGCATAAGTGACATTACCAAAATGGTTAGGATTTCAGAAAGAGTCATAGTTTTTTAGATAAAGTGAACAGTTAATTATATCTTCTTCATTAGTACATGATGGTTGTGTTGATATACTCACACTGACCTTTTTGGATTTAGTAAATGGCTGGATCTGGCAGGCACCAAAGTGACAATAGGTTTGAAGGAAACTGTGGTGGTTCTCTGATTAAGAGACTAGATGAAATGGGAAATTCAATGAGGGAACTCATGGTTGTTCTAAACCAACTATCCAGGACTCATTATCAACCACTTGTACCTTGGTATGTTCTGTAATGCATCATGTACGATATGAACAATTGATGTGGAAGTTCAGGTAATAATTATAAAGGTAACCATTAGGCTTTATATGATCCTTACTTTTGAGGTAATTATGGGTTATTATATGTTATGATGGAAAATGAAAGTCATGAGATAAACCTGAGGTTAAAATATGTTATGATTAATTTTGATGATTTTATCTCATTTTGGGGAATTTTTTAAGAATTATATAGTTTTGGAAAAAGGACAACACGCAGACCGCGTGACAACTTGTCGCGTCAGAAAAAGCTGCGGGAATCGAACCCACAACCAAAGTGCGACTGGTATTTATCGTCTACCACTGGACTACGTGAAGTTCCTGGTTAGTTTGACTGATTATTTTTAGTTAGAAGATTTTATAAATTAAGAGTAAGTTGATTTTGGGTTATCTATTGAAATTTATTAACCATTCATGGAGGATATGTGATTAGGTTAATTACTTTTCAATACGAGACATTAAGAGCAACTGATGTTGTTTGGAGATAAATATTACGATTTAACTTGGAAGACTATGTGACTAAATCCTTCAAATATTTGGGTTTAAATCTTAGTTCGGTTTACTTTGAATAATTTTATGGACAAATTTTTTATCGAATGATCCTCGTTGAACTTTGAGTTTTGTTGGACAAATTTTGGAGATTAAGAATAGATTTTCTTTTTATAAAAGGTTATCCTTTTCTGGATTATCTGATCTTGTACTAACCTTTTTGTTTTTGGTTTTGGTTAGAGTCTAAGGAAATGGGAAGTATATAGTTCTCTTTTGTGTATTTGGTTATTCTCTAGAAATTGATTATAGTACTCTTAATGTGAACAAGTCTTCCTAAATACTCATCTTTTAGAGAAAATATGAGTTTGACTAACGAATCTAGTAAAAGTTGAAAGTCTACATGACAAGTAAGTATGTTTCATTATGATTTAGTTAAGCTCAAAAATAAATTCCTCAATGAAAAGTAACTTAAGACAAAAATGTTGTCTGTTAACTTTTCCTACTGGGAAATCGAATACCGTTTAACCCATCACAAGTTTGCAACTTTCTTATGGTTAACATTTTCCAAGACATGTTTACTATCACTCTCCATAAGAAAATGACCCTTTGTTTTTTTCCTCCATGTCCATATTTTCTTACTTGGAATCCTAGTATGGGTAAACTCGGGTGACCTTTGTACTTATCTTTCTTTGTTTTTTTAAAGTGATTGTTTTTCTGACTCTTGTTCCGATGTGGGATTTCCAATGACGTTTGCAAGCCCAATTTTAAAATTGCGAGGATGCAATTCCCAAATGGGGGGAAGGATGTAACACCCCAAGTAAGTAAAGAGTATGATATTTTCACATTTATCCATATTTGTGAATAAAATATTAATATGACTTTAAAGGGGACACTATTCTCGATGGCGTACCCAACACGCAACAACGAGTTTCTTGGGAATCTTACGTTGCACTCTAATAATAAAATAATATTATTTTAAATAGTAGTTAACTCCTAGCCGTTGTAATGGCGGGAATGAAAAAACCTAACTACAAAATGATTATATATGTTTTTCAAATATTTTTACTTTTTACAATAAATGTTAGAGGATTAAAAATGTGAATGAATCCAATTTTAAGCGTAAACATTCTAATATTCTTTAATAGGTCGATTAACTGCCTTTTGATGGAGAACCTCTTTTAAATCCACTTTTTGACAATTTTATGTGTTATATTTGACTAAATAAAATTCTTCTTTAGAATCCGCACATCAAAATTTACTTTGTGTAAATTTTTGGTATTTTTCCGAAAAAGTTCAATTTTTAATGAATAGTTAAAAATGTTATATTTTAATTCAAAACCTCTTTTTAATATAATTTATTTATATGATTAGATTATCTTTTCAATTGGTTTTTAAGTGAAATTAGAATATATTTTTACCATTTAATCCAATAGTGGTCGTTGGAATTAGTTTCACTTTGAAATCAGACTTAAACTAGTGTCAATCTTTTGATACATTTTGTTTCATAAAAACATACTATTTGTTTTGACAGCGGAAATTAATTATTAAATTAATTAATGAAACTTATATGTTTTGAATTTTTTAAAATAGACATCTTTTTTGAATTCGTAATATCAAATATAGCTTAGGGTGAACTTTTGGTAATTTTCTAAAAAACTTCAATTTTTGATGAATAGTGAAACCACTAAGTGGTACTTATAAAAACAGATTTTTCCATTTAAATGAAAATTTTCCATCCATGTGTTTTGAATTTCAAAAATCCAACATAAAAGGTTGTCATTAAGAAGTAAAATGTGGTTCAATGGGATTAAAATAATTTTTTGGTGAATAGTAACTTATTAAGTTTTTAATCGTGATTAGAGGTAATTAGTGTAGTTTAAGGTAAGAATAATGTTTTAATAAAATGAAATTACCTAGACACATGTCCTACCCTCATTGGATGTGTCATGGCCAACCAAGACAATCCATGGTTCAACTTGGGGACCCCATGGAGCCACTTTGGTTGGAAAATGACATAAATATCTTTTTATTTAATGTTAAAGTAAAAATGACACAAACATGAGATGTTTTACTAAAAAAAATTTTACATGGGGTAATACAAGTCAGAGTTTTGACTATAAATAATAAATGGATATATAAAAAGATTTCCTACATCATAGTATTTTTTTTATAATTTTTATACATTCAAAATATTATGTTATTTATGACATCATGATGATGAAGCGATGACCTCATTATGTAACGATTTAAATAAAATGGAAAGATAATGTAAAATCTAAGACCTACACATGTCCAAAACCTATTGTATGGGTGGATTTATAACCCTTATCACCTTATCCTAGAAACACATCAATGTGGGACCAATAAAATCTGAAACTCATTCTAAAATAATGTAACATTTCCTTACTTTCCAAGAGTGCCCCTCCTCTCCTCTTATAAAAGGCCCCCACCTCTACCTCCTTACCCACACTTCCATAGCCTTTGGATCGGCCAAACCCTGACCAGTTTCCCTCTCCACATCCCTCTATAACTCCTTGAAGCCTCACTTTGGGCAGAAGTCCTCCCAAGGAAGCCTTTGAGCTCAAACCAAAGAGAGTTACCCGATTTTAAGGTAATGTCTTCACTTGTGTCCTTTTGTTTTATTTTGCTTCTCCAACCAATTAATCACTTTTTATTCATTTCATTTTTAACAACTCCAGTATCTTAAATATACTAGGATTTTTTTATAAGATGTATTCTAGCTACACTTACACACACCTTCATCTAATGGTTAAAGAACATACTTTTTCTGTGGTTGGTGATTTTCTGCCTCACGAAATGATGATTGTTCAATATTCTTTTAACACCTTTAAAGGTGGACATTATGATGTCACTGTATTTTATATATGATATATATGGTATTTATGTTTACTATATACTTCTGTATTTTATATTTAAACCATGCCTTTATTCTTTTCATGTTGTGTAAACGAGATATCTTCATTTAAGGAAGTGCGGACTACCGCCCCCTCAAAGTGATTTGATTCGTTAATACCATATGTGGGACATATAAAGTATTGAGTTATGATACTATAAATGATATTATACTGGAATAATAATATAACTTTATATCATTATTAGTCCATTTCGTAAAATATGAAATAGAAATGAAAGTAGCGTTCATGCGTACGTACGGCCTACCGTCTCCATGAACGGTGCTTTTCATTTTTTTATCTCCAAATGATATGGAATAGTATAAAATGAATATGTACTGGATATATATGATATTTTAATCATTAATACTATTCTGGAAATTATTTACTTATAACTACATGGGAAATAATTTTTCAAACAAGTTTATTTTTGACTCATGTACCAAATATCAGCAAAAACGTCTGATATGAACTAACATTATTAAACCATTATTATATCATTATAATATGTGATATGAACTGAATAATAATATTTAAAGGAGTTCCTTAGGAAATTATAAATTGACCAAAGTTTATTATTTAGGAATATAAAGAAACGAACAAGACAAGTCGGACTTGAGGTAAGGGATCCTACCCCTCTCTGTCTTTTAATGTACACTCTTTTATGTCATTACTTTTAAAGATCATATTTCCTGTTATTGGGATATTATTTTATATTACTCTTACTGTAATTATTATGTTCATATGATGAGAGACCCTATTATCTCTCATCAATCCATTTTGGAAGTTTTGTGTGGCGCCGTTAGGCTGCCGAATTTTCGTAAGAGATCCAACCTCTCTCTTTTTTTAAGTACTCTCCTTTATGTCACTTCTTTTAATCTCCTCTTTTTTATGTTGGGGGATGTTCATTTATATTACACTTTTGGTAAACTTTATGTTTATATGATGAGAGACCCTATTTCCTCTCATTAATCCATTTTGGATGTTTTAAGTGGCGTTGTTAGGCTGCCGAGTTTTCGTAAGAGATTTTTCATCTCACTTTTATTCCCGTGAGATTTATGCTACATTTTCCACAATTTCCTTTGAGTGGTGTATGTACTTCCCATTATTTTACTCATTGTGTAATATACATTCATTTATGAGTATTTACATTAATTTTGTATTGTCCTTCTTTCACAGGGTGCATGTCTCGAAAGATACCCATGTCGGTAAGGGAACCTTTCACCCTCCTCTTTTAAAAGACTTCTTTTGTTATGTATTTTAATTCACATACTATTATCATTTGGATATGTTCTTATATATCCTTATTGATTTAAATTTTATGCCCATGTGATTAGATACCCTTTTTTCTCTCATCAACTCATTTTCTGAATTTTGTAGTGACACCGTTAGGCTGTCAAATTTTTGCAAGGGAACTTCTTAACCCAAATTTGATTCGTTGGGATAAAATTTTACTCCTTGAATATGTCATTCTATTAATATATGTGAATAACCTCAGATTGTTTTACACTTAATATCCACTTATATTTGGTGTATTCTTTTGTCACACATAATTATATAATTGATTTATCCTTAAGCCAAGGATACCATCTTTGTAAGGGACTTCGTCTCAATCTCCTTTCATTGAGGCATATTCTATTTTATACACAACCTTATTTTATACGGTGTATAAACCCCTTTGACTTTTACGTTTATCCAAAAGTAATATTTTTTATACGAAGCGTTTCACTAAATGACAAAAGGGAATGTTTTTGTCGTACGTATGCGGCGACAATGACTTCTCCGCCGCCGTGACCATTATTTGAGATTTGGCTTCCTCTACAAGCCATACCTTTTTTTAAAAGAAAAATAAATACCATGTTTTACTTTTCTTTTATTTTGGTATTGAAAATGGTTTTCATAATGATTTTATATCAATGTGTTGTATTGATATCTTGTGATTGAAAGGTGGAAATGTTATGTTTCCTTTATGCATGTTTTATGTGATATGATAATGTTGAGGTTCTTGGGCATTATTGTGAAGACGGGTGGTTCCGTGATAAACTAAGGGCGGGTGAGCCCGATATAGCTCTCCAATGCATTGGGTAACGTGAAGGAGTGAAACATTAAGGTTTCTCCGAGGATATTTAGGGAATATACTGTGGTGGGTATTCCAAACATAACCAAGAGGGTTACTCCCTACGTAAGAAATGTTATGAATGACCCCAGTTACCTTTTATGTCTTATGATTTCTATGATTTATTCATGATTTGATGAGGTATGTTAAAGTGCCTATGTTTTATGGGTAATGTATGATTTCATTCTTATGTATATATGAACTCATGTTTCCTTTCAATATTTTTATAACCCTTACTGAGCTTTTAATGCTCCTCCCACGTTTTTTTGAAACATTTTTCATAGGTCAAGGGAAAGGTACATGTTATGATGATAGTGTCAAGGAAGTTTCAAGGAAGAATCCATGCTTTATTTTTAAATATGTTTTTGTTGATGGGAAAAAATGAATACTATCTTTTATGTAACCACTTTGTTTAAATGTGGAATGTAATGCATGTTTTATGTTCTAATTCTCGAAAACTCTAAACCTGAAAAGATCCTCAATGTGTAATCTTGTAATAACTCAATATTAAGTAAGGTTTATGGGTGGGGCCTTATTAAAAGTTTTCATAGTACATTATCTCATTAATGAAATTCAATAGATTGCACTACATGCAACACTGAGTTTGAGCGCACCACAACTTACTAAACTAGTCGTTCAAAAAGAGGTTATGAATATCTTTAACTAAATTTTGAATCTTATATACTATATATAATTTTAACATCCATATAATGTGTTTATTAGACATAATATATGAACAAAATCATTTTTCAGATAAATGAATTATTTTTTAAAAAATATAATTTTACCGCGTTTTAATGGAGAACCCATTTTAGAACTAATATTTTACACTTATATTTATTTAATTTGATGAAAATAAATTCTTATTTAATAAAGAGACATAAATTTTAGTGTGGATAAATTTTTGGTACTTTTCTAATAACTTTCACATTTAGACGAATAGTGAAAAATACTATGTTTTAATTGAAAACAACTTTTTTAATCGAAAATATTATTAGTGTTAAATTATAAATTTGAATGGTTTTTATGTATAATTATGTTATATTTTTATCATTTAATAAAATTTATTTCATTATATGAAATTTCACATTTAACATTGTCATAAGCACAAGTCAATCTTTACATAGTTTTTACTTTTAAAAAACCCTCATTTTTTGACAACAGAAAATAATTTTAAATTATAAATGAAACTTCTAATTTTTGAATTTGGTAAAATATACATAATTTTTAAATTCAGAATATCAAAATTCTCTTAGAATGAATATTTTTTATTTTTATGAAAACATTCAAATTTTGATGAATAGTGAAAAAACATTACGTCATTATTATAACCGAGTTTTTATTTAAATAATTATTTATTTTATTTTAATTTTTTTAAGTCAAAATAGTTTTATAATACCTATATAAGTTAAATTTAATTAATTAGAGTCATTTTATAATAAAATTAGATGATTATATTTTATTGAAAATTTTATCATCTTTTACCCACCTTCTAGGCACGTTATCAAATTTGCATAAAACATAATTTTACCGCTTCTGGGAGTTTTATTTTAATAATACAAGACTCATTATTGATATAATTAACTAAAATTTGGTTCAATAATATGAAAATAATTTTTGGTGGATAATAACTTCTCACTTTTATTTACCATGGTTAAAAGTAAATTGGGAAATTAAAGGTAAAATGATATTATAATTACCCTATCACATGTCCTAATTCTATTTGATAAGTGTAATTCGACCAAAAACAACCTTATTAAAAATATAATATCCTATTTGGTCCACATGGATTATACTAGGACATTTATTATTATTTTATTTGAAGAAGAGTTAAAAGACTTAAATTCAATGTTTAATAACTAAACCATTTTTAATATAGGGTTACACACGATATAAATTCAAATATAATTTTTCCATAGAAATAAGAAAATATTTCCTAAAATATGGTTTTTTATTTATAATTTCTAGTAATTAAATATTTTAAATTATTAATGAAACAATGATGATTCGGTAATCACCTTATTAATAAAATATTAAAATAATTGATATTATAAATATCCAAATAAATGTAAATTGGGAATTTGGATAAATGTCACAAATTTTAAAGGATAATAAGGCATGTTTGGGTTTGTTAAATAAATTTTATTCAAAGTGATAATTTTATTATATCTTTCAAAAAAATAAAATACTAAATAGTGTCAAAATTGACATAATTCAGTTTTTAAGACAAATACTATATTATCAATAGATATAATATTCCTAAAAAATCTATGATTCGGCCAAAAGACTTAGATACAGTTATATATATTAATAATGAACCACATGGGGTTTATTTGTCTTGTTATAGTGTGTTTATTAACCATATAATATTAAAATACAAAGAGACATGGTATATGTAAAACTTTTTAACTAAGAGTTAAATCTAAAAGGTAAGGTTTATATGACGAACTAAACCTATATAAAACCTATGGTTGAGATGTTTTAGACACATACCCACCTTATAATATTAATAAATCATTTTTCATCCATTAGAAAACGAAAATAATTTTATTATAAAATATTATTTGAGGCTTTTCTTAAAGAGACCCTCATCTATATTATAAAAGGGTATCTCCCCTACTCTTAATTTCACACTTACAAAGCCATTTTTATTTTACAAAACCTTATCAAATACCCTCACAAATTTATTCCCTTCATTTTAGATGACTTCCATTGGTCATAAATCTATCCTATGGGGCTATTTGGATCAAATCAAGAAGAATAACCCAAAGAAGAGGTAAATATTTCATCACCTCCTTCACGTTATTTTATTCTTCCACTTCCTATTTCTATGTTGTTTCCATTATAAATTATTACATATGGTATCTTAAACATACTATTATGATATTATATAAATTTTACAACAATATTCATTTTTCTATCCATCATATAAATGACAAAGTCACCATTTGTGTGTACGTACGGCTTATAGACTCCATGTCGTCGTGTAGTTTGTTATTCAAACACATTATTATTTGGATGGGAATAATAATGAGTATAACTAATGTAAATAATAAATATAACATTTTAATGTTTTTTTAAATATTATATACCATCCAATTACATACGAATTCACCATCAACATAACAATATTTTCGCTCATGCGTACCTATGGATTATTGTCTCCATGACGTGATGAGATTCATTTCCACATTCACCATTCAATGAATATTATAAAAATATATATTATTAATAGGTATGAAATATATGAAATAATAATTCTACTTTAAACACACACACCCACACAAACATATATATATATATATTATTCACTTAGTTCTGTTCAATACGATAAGAAAACATAAACAACGTTTATGCATATGTACGGCTTACTGTCTCCACAAATGTTGTTTTACATTTTATATATCTATCTATTATACATATTTACATTTTAAAAATATATGATATATAAATCACATGTTATATTCTATAATTATTTAAATCGTGATCTAAATGATACGATCAATAATAACCTGTTAAAACAAGTACGATAAGGAAAGTGAATATTACCTGAAATGTTAATTTAGCACGGAAATAATTAGTAAATGGGTATTATAAAGTCAAAAATGAATCTTGTATGATATAATAGATATTAATATAGTTCTGGAATAATTTAATAACATACTGTGGTCATTATACATGAGGTTAAACATACCATTGTCCAATGGAAAGTGCAAGGTAATGGTTAATTTCACAATCTATTTAGTATTCGAGGTTTCTAATATGTAAGTATCTACTTGTAGATATTTATTATCCTTGTCCATGTTTCATAAAAAAAATTCTTTGGGATTCTTTTTTAGGGAAATTTTTACTAAAACATCATTTTAAATATTTTAAATACATATTCTTCTAAACCTTTCTCATTAATGTCCATGTTTTCCAAATGGTTTTAGGGATTTATATATAAGGACATGAATGATTTAAAATTTTAATTCCATTAAAAAGTATATAAAGTGGTATAGCACACTTTGATTTAAAACTATATTTTCAATGAAATACTAAATATGACTTATAAATGATATCATGAAAATTTGATTGTTCTCTCAAAAATTTTTACTAATCATTTTCAACTATTTCAAAATCCTTTACGGGATATTATTCTTGATCGAGGTTGATTTATTATGATACGAATATTCCATATTTTATTGAAGGTTTTGTTATATGATTGATTGTGGATGTGTTATTTTAATACCATTCACGGTTTCTGGATAAAGTATTGACATTTCGTACGCTATTTTTAATATGAATGATTATGTTATGTTAAACCTTTTCATATGAGGAATGCATTAGTCTTAATAAGTGATGTGTGTAGCCCATTACAGCTCCTCAATGCATCAGTAGGTCTCATGAGACAAACTAGTGTATTGGAACAAATCAATAACAAAATATTATTTGTAGTCTTCTAATAATGCCTTGACTATGTGGTTATGAAGTCTCACATATTTCATTCCATCATTTTGAAATTGGATACTGATATTACATGTGATTATTCGACATGTCGAATATCCACTTGAAAAATTAAATTTAATTATTTGATTTTTCGTTTCTATATAATGATGAAGTTTATGTTAAAAAGTCTTCTGAATTAGTCTTTTACATTTCCATAAATTTTTATCCTTATTTGTGATAGTTTCCACTATATTGTTATCCTTACTGAGCATTTGAAGTCACCCATTTCTTATGTTTATTTTCCCATGATTCCAAGAAGTGTATTATGATTGATAAGAAGGGTTAAGCCAAGGGATTAATGGAATTGTCAAATGATCATTTATTTTGTGTTTTATTTTCTAATGTGCAATGTAAGGCTCAGGTATGTAATATATTTTCCATGACTACTAAACTGATTGGTCTTTCAGGACATGAATCCTAGTAATCATGAAAATGTATTAAAATAACGCACCGACTCTGGATAACTGGGGTCGCGGTGTTATAGTTGGTATCAGAGGAATTTAAGTACAATCCTTGGAAACTAGATTTAGATAAACTCTGGTTAGAGCAGATTACCCTAATATTAACATAGATTATAAGTATAGAAGAATATCCTAGAATTTAGATAATGTAGATAATTTGTATATTTTTCAAGAAATAAATCCCTATCTGGATACGAGAAGGTAGAAGAAGCTCTGGAACAAATGTACCTAGGAGTGAAAACTCCGACATGGAGTATCGGGCTTGACTTGGGGTACCCAGTTACATGACAATGTGCTTTGCTGCACTCTTGGTTACAACAATCTCGAGGGATATGCTTAGGATAATTCACATTTTCATTACATGTCATTATAAAGGATATAGGATTAAATACTTCTTCAAAGAAAACATTTTATGATTATATATTATATGCATAATCTTTTCAATTTACGTTAGGTATTTTACATGTTTGAAATTATGAATTGAGATTCATAAACTAACCTAGTGTATGCTATTTTTACAAAATGATTCCTAGTAGATGGAATGAAAATTATAGAAATAAACATGATCAAGAGATTAATAAGTTTCATATCTTTCATTATATAAAACCAACATTTCAAAGGGAAATAGTTTCCCATGTATTATCATCATATGAAGATATAGTATCATGTGTTAATAAGTTATGTAAAGAGTTTACTAAGTCCTATGAATTTAAAGGGATGAAAGAGAAGAATGGGATGGAAGAGATAAAGGTGGATAATGGGAAGAGGATAAAGAAGGATTTTCCCTTATGTTATAACTGTGGAAAGAATAACCATGGTAAATTATTTAAGGGATTGGGAGTTTGTTATAAGTGTTAAGAAAATGGACACCAAGTGTGTGATTTTAAGGGTATGAAATATGTTTCAAATGTGCAATGATTTATCTAAATGGATTTGGGACACTATGTGAATCAATGTCCAAATAATCAGAATATACCCCAAATGCTATTATTGGATAAAAATCAAGTTATGATACTTCTGAAGACAAAGAGGAATGATTAGAGTTTTTATGTTGTTCAATTATTGTGTCATTTGAGTTTTGTATTAATTATGTACATGTTATAAAAATTATATTGTATATAAGGATTGTACTGCAATACTATTTCATTAAAGACTTGAGATTGTGTGGTACCAATAATAGTGACTCAATAGCAGGATAATTTTTTTTGGAAAATATTAGGTTGACAGAATGACAAACTATAATATGTTTCTGATATTGTGGTAGTGATTTTGGAAAGATATATGATTGATTTGGATAAATTATATATTTAATGATTTTTATATTCCTTCGTTTTTGGAGTTTAGAAATTTTTTATATAGATAAAGTATATCACGTATTCTATAAGGAATAAGGGTGCATGAATGTAATAAATATGGTTTTATGGTAATTCAGGGTGTTCTAATGTTTTAAAAGAATACATGATGAAGGTATTCACGTGTTATTATGTGGAAAAAAGGATCTTCGTTGTGGTTATCATCCTTATAAATTATGTACTGTGTTTTTGGACAGAATTGTTTTATATAAGTATAAAGGTTGGAATCACTTAAGTTTGAAAATGGATACTATTGTTATGTTTAAATCATTTCTTGATATTATTTTTCATTTTCCATACAATGGGAAACCCGGAGGTTGGGCGACAACCCGTCGCATCCGGCAAGGCCGTGAGACTTTAACCCACAACTGAAGGGTGAGAAGGGTGGATCCCCTACCACTCGCATACGTGATGTCCTAGTTTTTATAATGTCATTTTTTTAAAGTATAGAAAATGAATTGTCAATTAATTGTTTTGGGAACCCTATAGGATTAGGATAAATATAATATTTTTGAATTCTATTATCTTTTGGGTGAATGATGAGTTTGTGGTAGGAATTAGTTGAAGGAGGAAAATCTACTTGTCAAGTATATTTTTTTCTTCCTATTATATGAATAAATTAATTCATAATATTAAAGAACGGATCTAAAAACCCAAAATGCGTTTTCATAATACCGTATGTTTTTATGAATCAATTATATTTTAAATCATCATAGATTGATGCCTTTGAGACCCTCAATTTAACAATTGTTTTTGATTGATGAACTCAATCACTCCCTATAAATATTTACATTTTTTCACCAATTATGTGTATTTAATTTCCACCAATGTTCTCCAAATCTTGATCATAGATTGGTGGTGACTTTTTCATTCCCTTTCCCTATTATTAATACTAAATTTTATAACCCAATTTCTGATGTGGGATATCCATCAAGGTATTTTTCAATTTTTAAACTTTTATTTTCGAGGAACAATTTCATATTATGAGGAACAAATATATTGAATGAGGGTATAATTTAACACCCCAAGATTTCATAGTACATTATCTCATTAAAGTAATTCAATAGCTTGCACTACACACAATACCGTGATCGAGCGCACCACAACTTACCAAACTAGCTGTTCAAAAACTGGTTATGAATAGTGTTGACTAATTTTTGAATATTATATACTATATATAATCTTAAAATATATATAATGTGTTTGATAGACATAATATATGAAGAAATTCATTTTTTCAGATAAAAGAAGTACTTTTCAATAAATACAATTTTACCGCCCTTTATTAGAAAATGATTTTTATAAAAAATATTTGACACTTTTAAGTATTCATTTTAATGAAATAAAAGTCTTCTTTATAAGAGGGTCATAATAATATAGTTTTGATAATTTTTTGGTGCTTTTCTAATAACTTTCACATATTTGACGAATAGTGAAAAATACAATGTTTTAATAGAATATTTTTTAATCAAAATAATTTATAGTGATAAATTATTAATTTTAATGGTTTTGAAGTATAATTAGATTATCTTTGTATCATTTAATACAATATAGGTCATTATAATTAATTTCATATTTAAATTTGACATAAACAAATGTCAATCATTCGATAGATTTTACTTTACAAAAACCCGCTTTTTGGGTTTGGATAATGGGAATTAATTTTAAGTTATTAAATGAAACTTCTTTGTTTTTAATTTGAAAAAATAGACAATATTTATGGATTTAAGTTATCAAACTTATCTTAGGGATATTTTTTGGAATTTTTCTGAAAGCATTATATTTTTTATGAATAGTGAAAACAATAGGTTTTTATTTAAAACTGACTTTTTTTAAATAATTATTTATTTTATTTAAATTTATTTTAAGTCAAAATATATATTTAATACCTATATAAGTTCATTTTAATTTATTGGAGTCATTTTATTATACAATTTTATGTATAAAATATTATAGAACTTTTTAACCTCTTTTACCCACCTTCTTAGCACGTGAACAAATTTGCATAAAACATAATTTTACCACATCCATCGGTTGAAATTTAAAAATATGAGAGACACGGTTGATCTCAGTAAGTAAAATTTTGTTCAATAAGATGAATATAATTTTTTATTGAATAGTAAATTTGAACATTTATTTACCACAGTTAAAAATAAATAGGGTAATTAAGGGTAAAAATGATATTATAATTAGCCTAACTCTTGTCATAATTCATTTGGATAAGTGTACTTCGACCAAAAACAAACTTAAAAATAAAATATGATACCCTTTGGTCTACATGGATTAGATTAGCACATTTATTATTATTTTATTTAAAGAAGAGTTAAAAGAAATAAAATCAAATATTAATAATTAAAAAAATTTAATATAGGGATACACACAATATAAATTCAACTATAAATATTCAATAGAATGATAAAAATATTTCCTCCATAATCATATTTTATTAATAATTTTTAGACATTTTTTAATTTAAATTATTTATGACACAATAATGATATAGTAATTACCTTATTAATGAAAAATTAAATTAAATTTTATTTTAAATAACCAAATAAATGTAAATTGAGACTTCTGCCGAATTACACTAATTTTACAGGTTTATATTACATGTTAGGGTTGGTTAAATAAATTTTATTCTAAGGTATGATGTTTTCATTTCTTTAAAAAAATAAAATACTAAATAGTGTCCAAATTGACATAATTGAGTTTTTAAAACAAATACTATATTATTGATTGATATAATATTCCTAAAAATATAAAGAATAGCCAAAAAACATATATAGTGTTATTTATATTAACAATGAACCGCATGGGGTTCTCTTGGATTGTTATAGCATGTTTACTACCCATATAATATAAAAATAAATAAGATACATGGTAAATGTCAAACTTTTTAACTAAGTGATAAATCTAAAAGATATGGTTAATATGGTGACATAAAACTGTCTAAAACCTATTGGTTGAAAGGTTTTAGAGTCATACACACCTTATAATCTAAATAAATCATTTTGGAGCCATTAAAAACCTAAATTTATTTTATTATTAGATAATATTTCCTGATTTTAAAAATCCAACCCTCACCTCTCTTATAAAGGGGTACTTTCCCTTATTTTAATTTCACATCTCCAATACCATTTTTCTTTTCCAAACCATGCCCAGATATACTCCCAAATTTCCTCCCATCATCGAAGAGGCATTATTTTTTTCAGATAGACACATTATGGAGCACGTTTTATCAAATCAAAAGGAAGAACCCGAAGAAGAAGTAAATATTTCAACCCCACTTTGAAGTCCTTTCTTCTCCCACTTCTTCTTTCATTTTTGTTTCCATTATAAAATAATAGCTCCATTATATTATATATACTGTGATGTTATTATAAAAATGGTATAACCATATTCCTTATTCTATCCATCAGATTAATGAAAAAGTCTCCATAAGTGTGTTCGTACAGCTTACCATCTCCACATCGTAGTGTAGTTTTTTATTCAGACACTTCATTAGTATATGGGTATAATGATTTGAATAAATAGTGTAAATAAAAAATATAACCTATTAATTATTACTAATATGTGATATAGCATCCAATTACATATGATTTCACGGTCAATATAATGATATTTTCCCTCATGCGTATGTACGGATTATCGTCTCCACAACGCGATGAGAATCATTTACACATTCACCATCCGACGGTGATTATAAAAATATATTTTATTAATAAGTATAAAATATATGACATAATGATTCTACTAAAAATGCACACACACACACACATACACAATCACAAATAAATAAATATATATATATATATATTTAAATTTATCTTATTCACTTAGTTCCATTCAATATGATATGATAACAGAAACAACGTTTATTCGTACGTAGAACCTACCATCTCCATAAATGGTGTTTTCCATTTCTTATATATATCCATTATACATATTTATATTCTAAAAATATATGATATATAAATCATTTTTTGTATTATGGAAGTATTTAAATCATGATCTAAATGATATTATCAAGAATAACAAGTTTAAACATGTAAGATAAAGAAAGAAATTATTAAGTGAAATGTTAATTTAACATGGAATTATTAATTAAATTTGTAGTATAAAGTCATAAATGAATCACTTATGACATAAAAAATCAATATGGTTATTGAATAATTTATTAACAAACTGTGATCATTTTACAGGAGGTTAAACATACCCTCGACTAAAGGAAAGTGCATGGTAGTGGTTAATTTCATAATCTCTTTATTATCAGATATTGTTTCTACATAAGTATCTAATGGGAAATATTTATTATCCATGTACAAGTTTCATAAAATATTTATCCAAGGGATTCTATTTAAGGGAATTTTTTTAATAAAACATCATTTTAATTGTTTTAATGATTTATTCTTCTAATCCTTTCTCATTAATGTCCATGTTTACAAAATGGTTTTAAGGATTTATTTATATGGATATGAATGTTTTAAGATGTAAATTCATTTTAAAATCTCAAATGTGGTATGGGACACTTTGATTCAAAACTATCTTTCAAATGACTTCTTTTATATAATTTTTAAATTATTTCATGAAAAAAGGATATTTCTCTCAATGATTTTTACTTATCATTTTCAACTATTTGAACATCCATTACAGGATATTATTTTTGGCCGAGGTTGATTTATTATGTTACAAATCATCTATATTGTATTTAATGTTTTGTGATATGTTTGAATACGGATGTGTTATTTTTTTTACCATTCATGGTTTATGGATAAAATGTTGACGTTTGGTATGCGAGTTTTAATATGAATGTTTATTTTATCTTTAATCTTTTTCATATGAGTAATGCATTGGACATAGTAAGTGACAGGTGGAGCCCGATATAACTCCTCGATGCATCAGTAGGTCTCATGAGATAATATAGTGTCTTGTCACATGGACATGATGTAATGACACAAAAATTATATGTAATTGTTTTTAAAATTATATAGAAATATTTGAGTCCTCAAAAATTGACTGCATGGGATTCTAAGGCCTGGTGTACCGAGAAAGTATTTCTGGACCTTTTTTAAGTACGTTCAGTAAACGTGTGAGTTGGTTTTTGTAACATTTGAACTGTTTATCCGAATTGATATCTCAGGGAACTGTTGAACTCACAGTGCCAATCATCTCTTAAAGAGACATTCACTTCGACCGTAGTAGGTTGAGGGTGGAAGATAGATTTTTAGTTTTTCGTGGAAGAAGAAAAATAAAATAATTAACATTTTATTTTTCTTTTTGAAACCTATCTTTTTTGAACTATGGCGATGGGGACCACCCATGTTGTAAATCATCCCAATTTGAATTTTGTGGTGGGGATCACATGAACCCCTCTTAATGAGGTAAAACCTTTTAACTCTCCATAATTAATTGTTCCAACATTAATTAATTGATAGACTTATTGTTATTATGTTGGATCCTCATTTCCTTTAGGAAAATTGATGGCAAAGGAGGTTTCGAAGAACATTGGAGAACTGTGAAGAACATGGTCCAATGACAAACTCATATCCTTCGATGAACTTTTCTCCCACAAAAACCTCAATCGATGGATCTCCAATGAGGAACCTCTTCAATTATGACGAACCGATGACTGTATCTCCCACTCCTCACTGATGTCAACGAATCTATTAGCTATAGATTTTTGTTTCGAATAACCCTTACCTTGTTCTTGTCGTTCTTCTTGAATTAAGAACAATTATTTCTCTTACTACCATTATATTGCGGAGGGTGCGAGCCAATCTAACACGGCCTGAACTCTCAATAAACCTTGTGTTTTATGATGGTATTAAATCGATGGAAACGTTTTGAGTCGAGTTTGGGAGTTTTCAGAATGATGAACGGGCCACCAGGGCACACCTGGTGCCCGGGCAATGTTGTCGGCAACCATGCCGACGAATGGGTTGGGTCATCCCACATTGGGTTGGACTTTACCCATACCATCATCGACATCATTCCAATCATTATTCCATTACACGAGTTACCTGATTTCATTTGACGAACCATCTATGGTTCCAGAAACATTGGATCAGGATGGTCCTTTTGGTATACCACACATGAATTTTGGATAAATATGGGGTATAGCCAGCTTGTATCAAACACGAATCCAATCGGGCCCTCGAGACTAAAAGGCCAATAACTTACATACTGAGCCTGCAATTGACTCACCATATGTTGTATTGAGTCTCCTATTACATGTATGTCCTTTGGGTTTCTTCTTTGTGGAACATTGTGAATGTTGGAGTATCGACCTGTGTCTTGAGTAGCGGACCCTCCCGGAATCAAGTGAGCATAGTGCGGGAACCATGTAGCTGGCTGTAACATGAGTAAGGGATCCTATGTGGCTATGTGGATTAGGATCATACTTGGCTCTGTGTTCGAGGATCCCACTTGGATCTACTCTTGGAATACACGTGGGACAATTCTAGGATCTTATGTGGGTCTACTGTACTAGGATCCTACATGGGTCTGATGATTTAGTATCCTACGTGGGTCTCATGATGTAGGATCCTACATGGGTCTCCATATCAACGGAGTAAGATGATTCAGTAGTTACATATAATCATCTTAACTACCGTACCAAAGTTGTACCTAGTGTGAGATGAGTCTTACCTTTCTGGTATTCTTCTGTGTGGTGTTACCATTGTGGTACATACATTTGTGGTGATACCTTTGAGGTAAACGTCTCTGTGGGTTTTTCTATTGTGGTAATTAACTTTGGGGTGTTACCTTCGTTGTAGTCTATTATCCATGGAATAGTTGAACTTCTGGCTAAATGAGATGGGACTTGTGTTTACTTATGAATGAGATGGGTATAGTAGAAAACTTCGGTACATGTATGGGCATATACCTAAGTAGGGCTGTCAGTTGTTTTTCATGCATTGTGGTTTCTCCTTTTTGAAATTTTTTTGACCATTGAGGGTCTTGGGGTCCCTAATGAGTATCATTATTCTCACCCTTGCACGGGCTACACCTACACGTTTATGTGTTCGGTTTACGAGACATACATTGCTGATGGAGGATGATGGTATGATGAATAGAGGTATCTCAGAGGTGGACATAAGATGAGGCATACCACATGGACGACCGTTTGAGAGCAATACATAAACTTCAGGTTTGATTCTTGGCAGGTGTTCATTGGAGCTATTTTCAGTTTTACTTGTACATTTCAGTTTACTTGTACTTTATAGTTGGGCTTGTATTATAGACCTTTTTTCTTTATGTACACACCCTGTTTACTATGTAGTTTCACACTGTACTTGTATCTTGCTTCATCATTGTTGTATGAGTTTTCCAGTTATAAAGGAAATGCGTCCCTAGTTTTTGGTAATACACCATTCGGTGCTGGTTACTAGCCCCTTTCCTATGGAAGGCGAGCATGTGGTAGTCACAACATGGGCCCTGGGGGACGGGTCATGACAAATTGGTATCAGAGGAGTTGGTTCTACTGTAGAACATTATTCTCTGATCATTATCTAACGACTATAGTGTTAATTGTAGTGAGTGTGGTTATCAGTTTAGGGAATTCAATGATGGTTCTACGGATGATTTATCTAGACACCAGACCCGGACTTATGATTTCTGACATAGTTCACAGAAACACTGATTGCATGTGTTTTTTTTTGAAATGTTTTATTTCTGATATTTTTCAGTCATCTCATTAAGTATAACTTGTTGACAGTGGAACACTTTTTTCCTTTCAGGATTCCTCCACGTAGACAGCTATCCAAGGCTCCAGGTATAGTACGAGATGATATCTCACTGAGTGACAATGCCTCGGTTCAGGGCCATTTTTTAGTAGAGGCACTAGTGGAGGCACTAGCGGTACCATTACCCATTGGGCCACCGATGCCAGCAGCCCCATCAATAGAGAGTGCATGAAGCTTTAGCTAATTTCATGAGTTCAATTCCCAGAGGAAACCCAGGTTCAGGAGTGAGATGGACCCACAGGCGGTTATGGATTGGCAGGAGGCCATGGTGAGAGTCTTTCGACTAGTAGGGAAACCAGCTGATCTCATGGTGATCATTGTCACTAGCCTTCTTCCAGCAACAACATTGATATGGTCAAGCTTGATGCTACAGGTTCACAATGAGGTGAAACTTCTCTTGAAAGTCTTTGATAGCCTATTTAGGGTAGAGTTTTTCCCAGAAACCCTTCAAGCTGGGCACATACAAGAGCTTCTTCATTAGTAGTAGGGATGTATGACTGTGGAGCAGCCCTCTACGAGTTTAAACGACCTCTCATGATACTCCACAGATATGGTGTATGACACATTCTTCATACCCAGACCTTCACAAAGGGACTTAGGTGGGGGATCAGGGCTTCGATGATTTCTCTTAGCAACCCGACACAGGGGGGAAGAGAGATCCCTCTTTGTAAAGTTTTTTCTAGCTGAGTAGTCATCAGTAGTGAGACCCACCAACATTCATCACGTAGTATATTCTTCGGCATCTAGCTGTAGACAGATGTCACAGAGGTCCAAGGGGTCCATACCAACAAATGGATGACCACTTTATTTAGGGTCGATTGTGTGGGGAACCTGAGATAGAGCCAGTCATGTGAGGAGCAAGCAGTGTTATGCATGTGGTCTGTAGGGTCACATGGCTTGTGACTACCTAACCCACTGTACAGATGATCAGATGATGGCCGAAGGACCACCCAGGAAGAGTCATTGGTTTGACCGAGAAGGAATGCATATAGTAGGTAGACATGGCAGAGAAGCTAGCCATGCTGTTGGTGGTGGGTGGTGATTCAAAGTGTTACTGACACATCCATCAGATGGCCCACCCCAACCACATGGAGCTGTTGGACAAGGGAGAGCATAGATTCATGCAGATGAGTCCTACAACCATGGTTCTTGAGAGATTATATGAGGTATGACCTGTCTCTACTCCACATTAGATACAATACGTATTGAATCATGTCCCAGAAATTATTTTTTTTCCACATCCCTTGTTCAGAGCTCAGATATTTCAGTGGAGCCATTGGATTGATCCTTACAGCTACAGACTCCTACCAAAGAGGATTTGACAATTACAAACCGCTGCCGGCAGTGTGAGCTTACTCGATGAGGTGAGGGAATTAGCTGGAATCTCTTAGAAGTGGCAACGAGGCCTTATGATGTCATCTTTTGTATGGACTGGTTATCTATATCCAATGCTATGATTGGTTGTATTAATTTCAATGTTTGTTGTTTCCGCACAGATGGGACTAGGTTTACCTTTAATCGCGATAAGGAACCTTTGCTGCACAAGATGGACTAAACCGAAGGAGAGTACAACCGATCACTCATCATTTGGAGAGCCATACCCTCATATCGGTTGATGTGGGGAGTTCGAGCTAACCTATAGTGGTGGACTATTAGGTGGATTTGTTCCCTAATAATGTTTCAGTTCTACCTCCTCATAGAGAGGTGTACTTTTAAATTGAGTTGTACCACAATAAGACATGGATATCTACACCAGCGTATCGTATGGATCCCACAGAACATCGTGAGCTGTGAGTACAACTAGAGGACTTAGAAGAGAAAGGGTTCATCAGGCACAGTGTTTCTCCTTGGGAAGCCCCAATGTTGATCGCCATGAAAGAGGACGGGGGCTTGAGACATTGTTTTGACTATTGATTCCTGAACAAGTTGACTGTGAAGAACAAGTACCCACTCTCAAGGATTGAAGACCACTTTGATCGTCTGAAGGGAGCATTGTGGTTCTCGAAGAACGACCTCAGATCAGGCTATCACCAGCTCAGAGTACGGGATGAGTATGTGAAGAATACGACTTTCAGATTTCGGTACCTTCATTTTGAGTTTATAGTCATGTAGTTCGGTGTGAACAACGGTCCAACCATATTCATGGGACTCGCGAATATGATCTTCTAGTCGTACCATGATCACTTTTTAGTAGTCTTCATCGACGAATTTATGATCTACTCGGCTACTGGGGAGGAGCATGCCAATCATTTGCAGGTAGTTCTGGACACACACTGAGACCACCTGCTTTATAGTAAGCTCTCGAAGTGCCAGATCTGGATCCAATAGTTTCATATTCTAGGACATGTAATCCCGGAGGCTAGAACTGTGGTAGATTTTTCAAATATTGAGGTGGTACTTTCTTGGGATCCACCATGGAGTGTGACAGATGAACGAAGATTCCAGGTTTTGGATGGATACTACCAGAGGTTTGTTCCAGAATACTCCCGAGTTGTAGCACCTTTATCAGTGTTGATGAATAAGGGGAAACCCTTCATGTGGTTGGAGAGAAGACAACGGAGTTTCCAGCAGCTTAGGCAGAGGGTGACTAGTTCCCCCATCTTGAGGAATCCGAAGGAGGGTGTTGGGTACATAGTCTACTGCGACACATCAGGGACTGTGCTCAAATGTGTCTTCATGCAAGAGAGAGTAGTTATCACATATGGTTCTCGGCAGCTGAGAAAACATGTATAGAATAATGCCAACCATGACTTTGAGTTAGCATCAATGGTCTCTGCTTTGAAGATGTTGCGACACTATCTGATGGTGAGCAATATACGATATACTCTGATCAATAGAGTCTCATGTATATATTCTTCCATAAGGACCTGAACATGAGACCATGACATTGGCCTGAGTTCTTCTAGGACTATGACTTAGAGATATTCTATAATCCCCGACAGGGGGACAATGTAGAAGATGCACTCAAAAGGAGATCAAGTATTCAACTTCTAGGTGAGGTGGCAGAGCAACTAGCCAGTTTAGAGATTTCCATTGTGGAATAAGATGGAGTACTTTTTTTTCACTCTCTTACAATCAATCCCCCACTTCATCAGCAAGTCAGGGTGGCACAATGTGGGGACACTAACTATGATGCTCGACATGTTTAGATAACCACAGAGAAGGCACCTAATGTATTTTCTAATGGTGGGGATCATGTCATCCTCTTAGAGGCAGTACTATGGTTCTAGTGGATTTATAGGAGGAAGTGTTTAGGGAGTTCCATATTTCCCCTCTACCGGTACATCCAGGAGTGGAAATGATGTACTAGGAACTCCGAAAACAGCACTGGTGGCCAAGAATAAAGAATGCTGTAGCAGAATTTGTCTCTAGGTGCCTCACTTTACAACTAGTGAAGGTGGAGCATCCTGTACCATCATGTATAGTTTATCCATTAGAGGTCCCAAAGTGGAATTATGATGGGAAATTCATGGACATCATGAGAGGACTTCCAAGTACATCAAGGGTTCATCATTCTATCTGGGTGGCCATCGACTGACTCACCAAGTCGGACCACATCCTACCATTCGAATAGAGTGTTTAGGAGAGAGATAGGGACATCTATATGTGTAGGAGATTGTGTAGCTACATGGAGAACCCTAGATAATTGTCTTTGATCGTGATGCATGTTTCACTTCTCGTCTATGAAAGGGTTTATAGGAGGCTCTTGGGATGCATCTTAATTTGAGCACTGCCTTCCATCCTCATACAGATGGCCAGACTAAGTGGGCCATTCATACCCTCAAGGACATGGTGTGGGCTTTCGTCCATGACTTCAGTTTCTTCTGGAAGGATCACATTCCCTTTTTTTAGATTTCATGTAAAAAAATATATCACTCCACCATTGGGATGGAACCATTCAAGGATCTGTATGGCCGAACATTTAGAACACCTTTGTGCTGGACGGACCTGGGGGAGAAAACACTCATGGGACCAGATGTTGTATGGGCTGCCATGATGAAGGTGTAGATAATCCAAGAGCATATGAAGACTTCACAGAGAAGGTAGAAGTCTTATGATGATATGATATGGAGACCTCTTGTGTTAAAGGACGAGGCCATGTCTTTCTATGGGCTCACCTCAATGATGTTTGCGGATATTTGGTCGGAATGAAAAGTTATCACCGAGGATCATCATACCCTATTAGGTCCTTATCAATGTTAGAGAGGTGTTTTACCACGTAAAACATCCCCCATATTTTCACCAGGTATAAGTAATTTTCCACATATCCTAGCTGTGGAGATACGTGCAAGACCCATCTCACATCATCGACCATGGCGAGCTGGACATCGATGATGGGGTGACATTTACTGAGGATCCAGTGGAGATTGAGGATCGATAGGAGAGATTCATTCATGGGAGATCGATACCTTTAGTACACATTCACTGGAAGCATGGGAACCTCTAGGAGAGCACATATGACCTAGACGCTCATATACATGCTCATTAACCCCACCTGTTACCTTAGTTCTAGTTGTGGCTTACTGGGACATAAATCCCTGAGGTCAGGAGAATGGAAAGACCAGTAAATTTCATTTAATTGTTTTTTTAAAATTATATGGCAATTTTCGAGTGTGAAAAAATTGACGGCACATGATTCCGAGGCCCGGTGTGACCAGAATAAATTTCTGATTTTTTTAAGTACGTTTAGTAAACGTGTGAGTGGGTTTTTGTATATTTTGAACTAGTGAATGCAATTAAAATTTGAGGGCACGGTTGATGTCACAATGCTGATATTCACTTAAGGAGACCTTCACCTACATCGCATTAGGTCAAGTGTGGAAGACAGTTTATTTTGTGGAAGAAGAAAAATAAAACAATTAACATTTTCTTTTTCTTTTTGAAAGCTCCCATTTTTTAATTATGGATGTGGGGACCACCATAGTTGGAAATTCTCCCGATTTGAATTTCGTGGTGGGGATCATCCGAACAGCTCTTAATGTGGGAAAACCATTCAACTCTCCATAATAAATTATACCAACTTTAATTAATTAATTATACCAAATTTAAATAATTGATAGACTTGTTTTTATTATATTGGGTCTTCATTTCCATGAGGAAAATCTTCGTCAAAGGAGGGTTGGGATAGCCGTGGAGAACCGAGATGAACTTTCTCTACCTAAGAACTCTTCAACATTGATGAACATTTCTCAAAAGAATAACAATGTCAAAGGATCTCCAATAAGGAACATCTTCAACGATGGCAAACTAATGACCGTCTCTCCCACTCTTCATTGTTGTCAATGAGTCATTGAGGTAGGGATTGTTGTTTCAAATACGCCTTACCCCATTCTTGTTGTTATTCTTGATTTAAAAATAATTATGTCACTTTCAACCATTATAATGTGATGGGTGCAGGCCAAATGTATACGGTCCATCCTTTCTAAATATTTTGATTTTTGTGATTGTCTTGAATCAATGATGATGTTCTTAGTCGAGTGCTGGAGGTTTTGGAATGAAGAACAAGCCAATGGGGCGTGCCCAGTGACTCGAGGAATGTCGCTGGTGACCGTACCAATGGTCGGCCCCAGTGGGACTCGGGAACGACGACCGACACTCCGATCGGCTGAGACGATGGCAACGGTGCAATTGCACCACTAGAGAAGGGTTGCGGAGCAAGGGCAGTGGCTGGTGCACATCTTACCACACGAAGGGGGAGGCGATGCGTGTCCATGTCGTCGGGTGTGCAGGAGCCGTGACATGAGGTCACGGTGGTGAAGGGAGGGAGGATGACTCACTAATGGCCCCCGGAGGGGGTGCGATGAGTGACCACTCCACAGAGGAAGATTGGTCGTCCAACAAGCCGGGGAACCATGCGTGACCCCAGGTCCTGCGTGCCAGCTTCCAGCACCGCATGGTGCCGGCCGGTCTGCCACCTAACCTGAATATCTGGGCTGTTTGGGTACCCAGGGGCACCTCCCCCTTGGGTTGTAGCTAGTACAGACCCCATTGCGTGGCCACCCAGTATAGGCTGCCAAGTGTGCCACCCAACGCGGGCCAGGATGGACCCAGTGGGCAGGCAGGGTCGGTCTAACGAGGTTGAACATGACCTGAACCAGCTTCGACCCATTTCCACTCTTTTTCTCATAACACCATCTATGGGCATTTGTATAGAGAACATTGTATGTCTCTGAAAACCATGGATCTAGATGGTCCTTTTTATATACAAAATTTCATTTTTTTGATAATGTTGGGGTATGGCCGGGTTGGATCGAACATGAATCCATCCGGGCCCTTAGGACTAAAAGGCCAAAAACTTACAGACCGGGCATCCGAATGACTCACCTTATGTTGTGTTGAGACCCCTATTACGTGGCGGTATATTGAGATAATTATTCATGGAACTTCATGATAGATAGAGTATCGATATGTGGAATGGGGAGCGAACCCTCCTGAAATCAAGTGAGCTTAGTGCGGGTACCCTTTAGCTGGATGTAACATGAGTAAATGATTCTTTGTGGGTATGTGCCATAGGATCCTACATGGTTCTGTGTTTGAGGATCAAACTTTGATACGGTCTAGGAATCCACGTGGGACTATTCTAAGATCCTACGAGGGTCTTCTATACTAGGATCTTACATGGGTCTGATGATTTAGGATTCTACGTGGGTCTGATGATGTAGGATCTTTCGTGGGTCTTCCTCTAAAAAGAGTAAGCTGATTCAATAGTTAAATATTATCATCTTTACTACCATAACTATGTTATACCTTGTGTGAGTTGAGTCTTACCTTTGTGGTATTTTTTTTGTGGTGTTACCATAGTGGTACATACAATTGTCGTGATACCATTGTGGTATACTTTTGTGTGGATTATTCTACGTGGTACTTACCTTTGGGGTGTTACCTTCAGGGTAATTTTTCCTTCATGGAATAGTTAAGATTATTGCTAAAGGAGTTGGGCCTTGTCATTCCTCATGACTGAGATGGTTATACTTGATAATATAGGTATATATTTGGGCATATAACTAAGCATGGTTGTCAGTTGTTTTTCATGATTTGTGGTTAATTATTTGTGGATTTTGTGAGACCTTTGAGGGTCTCGGGGTCCCTAATGAGTATTTAGATACTCACTCCTACACGGGCAGTGCCTGAACATTGTTGTGTTCAGTGAAGATGACAGATATCGCTGATAGAGGACTAGGGTACCAAGACTGAAGGTAGTTCTGAGTAGGACATTAGATAAGGCGTACTGCATGGAGGAACATTTGAGAACTGTTCCTATGCTTTAGGTAGGATCCTTGTCGGGTGTTCACTGGAGCTAGTTTCAGTTTAACTTGTACTTTTTATTTACTTGTACTTTATAGTTGGGATTTTATTCTGGACCATTTTTCTTTCTATACACACCTTATTTACAATGTAGTTTCACATTGGCCTTGTATCGTGATTTGTGTTTAGTTGTGTGAGTTTTTAGGTTATGAAGGTCATACCTTCCTAGTTTTAGGGAATACACATTTCAGTGCTAGTCAGTAGCCCTAGCCTATGGAAGGTGGGCTTGGGGTAGTCACGACATGGGCCCCGGGGGATAGGGAACGACAATTGACAAAATCAAATTTCTAATCTCGGAACAAGGCATTGACTATTTGGTTATGATGTCTGGCATTATATATAGTTCCATGTTACATTATACATACCACCATCCATAAAATTATAGAATGAACTAATTAGTGTCGGAATAGGGTTTGAGTACAATGTAGAAGGATAAAAATGGATTTTAAATAATCATATCTAAATAAATAGGACATCAAATAGCAAGATAAACAATTGAAATAATTCCTATATCATTTCAAACCATCTAATATATTTGACGACCCTCAATATCCATGTTGATTCATGGGTTCAGCCAAATATTATTTATCATGATGCTATATTTCTATATCTCTACAGTAGAATCCAATAACTATATTTAAGTCGAATTCAAACTCATAATCTCATTTCAGAATAAATTCATTTTCTAACACAATATATCATCATAGAAGGAATTCCATATCAAACTCAACATCTCATCTATGAAGGAAATCATTATACATACCTATAACTTAATCTTAGAAGGAATTACATGTCCAACCATTAATTTCATCCTAGAAGGAACACCATGTATACCATATAATTCTATCCATAATTGAGCACCATGACCAACATATAATTTCTGACATAATAGAATTCCATGTTTGATGTATAATTCTATCCATGAAGGAACTCCATGTCTAACCAATAAAGGAATTTGTGAAGGAACAACATGTCCATCCCAATATTTCATCTATAGTAATTATGTGATCAATTATTCTTAGCATGAAAATAATCTATGAAATATATTTATAATACAAAACAAAAAATGTCAAACATGTTAGAAAGTGATGTATTTTTCAAATATTCAATTCTCAAATTATAATTACACTTACCCTATTTACTAAATTTATTTCATAAACCAAATATATGGAAATTAATAATTTAATCAGTTTCACTACTTTTTATAAAAAATATAACTATTTCCAATTCATCTATCGTTATAAAAGAATTTATATTTCACAAATGATTGTATCCATATTTCATCCTTCTTTTGTACTAATTACAATTTCATTATTGACATCGAATTTTAAGCTAGATAATTTGTTCTCAATCCTACCACTATGATTACCAAGTTAATTCATTTACACATCAACCCACATTATAAGTTTTCATGAAAAACCAATTCATATTGTCAAGAAAAAGACAAATTTTCATTTAATCATGGGGTTATAGAATTTTTTTTCATTCTAGTTCTATTTTAGATTCAGGGGTTAGAAAACCCCTTTGGTGGTCGCATGTCTCAAACTCAATGATAACAAACCTAATGGGGTGAGATGTGGGTCCATTAATATGGTTTAATCAATGATGTGGGTTACCAATTAAGATAGGTGTCACTCATGGTATGACAATGTGAACACATGTGTCACACAAACAATAAGATAAATAAAAGGGAGTTATTCCAGACCACCAAACTCAATTCCATGATAATGATGAAATTACTCAATAAGTAGTATAGAAATAATTTCATCCTTCTTTCCCATATATAAATAAAAAAAATAGTACATGAAATCAATCCTAGATCTTTTTTTGGTGGTCCAAGGTAGGGTTATACCTATTGTAAATCTAACTAAACAAAAGGAATAAGAATAACTAATTTCAAACATTAAATATCAAGGATAATAACTAAAAGATCAAACAAAATTGTCCATTCGATTGAATATAACTCAAAAAATGTTCTAAGGGATGCCTGTAATTCAAAATTAAATGAATATATTAGTATATTCAAAACAAGGTCTGGTGATTATATGAAATAATATTGGGAACACCGCATTGACTATGTTGATTCTGAATTCATACTGTGAATCCTTGGATTTACACATACACAATAAACCTATCACATCATATTTAAAACAATAAAAAAATAATTCATGGACTTTATGAAATCTCATTTATAATATGAAATGATAATTAGTTGAATGAATTGGTTCCTCTATCGATACATAGTCTCTACACTCTTTTTCCCACCAAAAATCCCAAAAACACTAACCTAGATAGGTACAAGGGCTCGATTTCCATTGTAAAAATGATTTAACTAAACTAAAATAGGTTCAACATAAAACATAAAGACGAAATTAAAATGAAAAAACAAGATATTAAAAAATTACAATGTAAAAAAATTATTTTTTTCGGATGCTATATTTGATGTTCATCAGTGAAAAGATTTTACATTTGATGTTGAAAAATCTCATGAAATAAATTTTATAATGGTCTACCATAATTTATTTTCTATATTAGTATGTCTTTCAAGATCAAATTCTCTACGTTTCTACAAAACATTCTCTACTAGAAACTACTGAATACCCGTCTCCCTTAACCTCGATTTAAAGGATACATTTTTACATTCGAAATAAACAAAGAAAATACATTCCTAATGAATCCACTTTTTGTTAGTAATAGATTACTAAATACATATATAATTCTCTGATTACATTTTGAAACAAGAAATAAAATTTCGGATCATAACAAGAACATTATTATATCTTCCAGTATATCCTTAAAATCTATAATATTTATCACTGGGATTCATGGGGATATCAAACAAAATAAATGGATGAAATCAGATACTTTTTAAGAAAATAATAATAATAAAGGAATCCTTTTAATAATAATAAAGGAATTAATAATTTGGTAGTGGAAAATAATAATAAATTATGTCATTTATCTAATATTATAAAATAGGAATATATCCATTGATAATAATGAAACATAAACAATGACATAGAAAATAATAACTTGTTTCATAATGATAGAATTAATATTTATTCTCATTTTATTTGTATAGTAAAGGCCTCATACAATGAAATCATATATAAAGGAATAGGAAAAATACTAATGTTAGCTTTTCCCTTCATACAAACTTGTTCATCAAGGGGATATATAATTATAGTCCCCAAAAATCATTAAATAATTCCAATGTATTCATATTATTAAAGGAATGAACAAACAATACTATATATATTAAACATGGCAAAGTAATAACTAAAAATATGAATTGAAATGATCACATTAATAATTGAAATATTTTCCCTAATCAATAAATGGAATAAAATGATGATTATATGTTCATAGAAATAAGGTGGAAATAATTTTAGGTAACCAAAATATTGTATCTTAATAAATTTTATTGTATATTGATATATATGATAAAAACCATTGAAAATTATTATTGAAATAATTTTTAAAATAGGATGAAATATAAATTTCTCAAAAAGTAAAAATATGTTATAATATATTTCTCTTTAAATAAATTAGATTTTGGAGATACCTTTTGTTTCATAAAATGATGAGTTAAAATGAAAAATGGTATATTATTAAAATATTATGATGGTTATAACTTAGTAGGTAAAATTGGACATATAAATATGAATAAACTATTTTTATGATTTTTTAAAAAATATTTATATAAGAAAAATATATAATACAATATTTTTAGTAATGTCGATAGATTCATCAACAATTTATTTTAATCAAAAATGTTTCTATTTCTTTTTAGTGTTGAAATAAAATTATTAATTTATGAATTTTTTAAAATTTTATGGTAGAAAATTGAACTATTTTTTGATTTCTTCATTTTCAAATTAACATATGGTGATATATCAAGATTTTTGTCAAATATTGATTAATTGTGAGTAGTGAAAATACCTATTTCTATAAAACCGTCATTTAATTTCCATAAAATGAGAAATAATATTTTGAATTTGATAATAAATTAATATATTCATCCATTAATTTTAGATAATATTATTATTTAAATATAAACCCACATTATATGTCATATTTCCATAAAAAACTACTTTTAGTCATTAAAATTAATTTTTTTAAAAAAAGTAATTTTCATCTCCCTTTACAAAATAATTATATAAATAGTTTTTTCCCATATTTATATTTAATTTTTTAAAAGGGATGTATTATTTTGAATCACCACAATTTAAATCACTTATTATGCTGATCTTCATTTTTTTGTCGCATTAAATAGTAAAAACATTAAAACATCGTCACCACAGTAACAAGGTAAATCATGTCATCCTAGGTTAAAAATAAGTGGAAAGGACACCATTTTTCATCTTAAATGTTATTAGATTATTGTATTTATATTATTATAACCATATTATTGATATTTATTTTTTATGGGAAATTTTTCCCAAAAAGTAACCTATATAATATTTTATGTGATGAAAAATTAAAAATTTCACTTACTTACTTTTAAATACCACTTATGCGTTTACCTTGGGAAAATCATGATGTGAATTAATATTATCTAATATATTTATAATAGGGAAATTATATAAATAATGGTAATTTATTTTTAATTTATATTTATAACATAATTGTCGTAATTTCTTATTCAATACCGACAAAGTATATCATTAATTAATAGAAAAATAAAACGAATGATTTTTAAAATATTTAAAGTAATATAAGTGTGTTACTGTGTTCCATATTTCTTATATATTAATATATAATATTAATTAATTAATTAATTAATATATTATAATTCATTATTTTTATTGATGTATTTAATGTCAAATTTAATGAATAGTGTCAAAAATGACAATAATGTAATTTTATAATAAATAATATTTCATTAAAAGATTTAAAATTTTAAAAAAAGTATATATTAGTAAATGTGATTGGTATATTTGTTAAAATATCATATATGTCCCATTTATTTCCCAATTTTCCTTTTATGGTTATTATTTTTACCCTTCAAGAGTAAGAACATTATTATCGCGGTAATATTAAAAAAGGGTTGAAAATGGTTTAAATAAAGAGATAGGGTTAAAAACCAAGTATAATATTTTAATAATTTTATTGGTTGATATTATTTCAACCAATAATCACCCTTTATTTTATTTATATTATTTTGTATCCATTTAATGTGAAAATTTATTTATGTTGATTAAATATTTTATGAAATTCCAACTGTGCCCCTCCCCTTACTTATAAAAGGGATCCTCTTATCCATTTTTTCACACATCAACATTATTTGGGTCCAAGTAATACCTTCCAAATATAATTACCTTTATACGTTATTTTTTTTATAATACATTGTTTTACATGAAAATCCTCCAAGGAAGGATTTTGATATAAACCTAAAAATGTTGTTTGAAGTAGGGGTATAGTCAATAATCGAGAAATTTTTTATTTATTCTTCAACCTATATAAAATATTATTCAAAAAATATGATATGATAACAAATATATATCCCAGATACATAAATGTTTTATGTTTAATTAATAACATACCTCTCTCTCCTCTTCCATCAAATGTGAAACAAAACCATCATTCTTTTGTACAGGGGACTACCACATCAAGAACCGTTGTAATTAATTTTGATTTACCACATCTCAAGGAATGTATATGATTATATATTTAATCTAAATATTTGATTTTAATGAAATATTTAAAATTATTTAAATATAACATATCGCTTTTTTTACTTTTCCATTAGTTTAAAGATGATAATGTTACTCATGCACACATTTTGATTACAAACTCCGCAAATCGAAGTTATTCATTTTAAATTTAAAAATCACATGGATAGAGTATATAAGTATATTTATAGAAATAATATTATTTGTTTCACTGATTTATAATTCTTGACATTTAAAATAACATATAACTTATTTATGTTATGATCATTGAAAAGTGGAAATGTTAATTTTGTGTACGTAAAACCTACCATCTCTATGATTGTAAAATAATATAATATTCATAAACATGTTAAATAATATGATTTATAATTAAATATTGTGTATAAAACATCAATTATTTCATGATTATTATTCTATTGATGATTGAATAATGACATGTTTTAACATATCTAACCCAGAAAAGTCATTTTTTAACATACAAGATGAATACCATCAAAATGTATGAAGTTAACTTAATATATTATGTAATTAAATATAATATGGTAATAAATAAAATAAATAGAATAAAAAATATAAAGTATTTTCAAAAAATTAAATAATTAACATAAGTTTATTTTTCATAAGGATGAAGAATATAAACGATGTGATGGACTTTAAGTAAGGGATTTCATCTAAATTTCCATTTATGGAGGAATATTTTATTTTCATAAACATAATTTTTTTATATAGTTTATATAATACTTATTATAATTTAATATAATGGATTTTTCATAAATCATTGTATTTTGTATTGTATGAAAAATTACTTAATCGAAGAGGAGTCGGCTAGAAAGTTACCAAGGGAAAGTGATTTCATAACAGAATTTCATTTCACTGGGTTATATTAATTATTAAATTTATTTTATAGACAATGATTATGTGTCTAATAATCTCTAAATATTTTATTTTTTATATCCGCTTTTAATATGTGTATTTTAATTTTATTTCAATAATCACTACATTGATAAATTATCACTTAAATGATATAGTCATTGTTTGGGATTATTTCATAATATCATCATAATTTAAGAATTATTTATGTTAAAGACTCCAATGTGGGAATTATAAAAAAAAATTATGTATTAAAACTAATATAATTTATACTTCTCTATTTATTATTTGAAATTGTTTTCTTTCTATTCAATTTACTCTTTTATCTACTCAAGAGATATAATGAATGTTTTTTAGAAAAATAAATGGTCTTTTCTATTCAGCCGGGAAAATTCTTCGTTTATATAAATATTTTACATTAAATTATTTAAATTTTTTTCTATTATCAGACAAATATTTATTAATTAAATTTTAACCAGAAAATAAATTTTTAAAAAATTGCTTAAATTTAATATTTTTTATCAGTTTTTCAATGCCGTTATTTTTCACTTTTTATAAAAATATTAATTTTTTTTTGTATTAACATACTCATTATGAGTGAGATTTTCCACCATCATGACCACTAAATTTAATGAAGATTAATTTATATGTTTCCATGTTTATTTTATGGAAATTGTTTCTTATTAGTATTTAAATTTTTCATTTTTAAAATTGAACATCAAAGTAAAAAGGGTATTTTATCACGAATTCTATAATGGAATATATATTATATTTATATTAATCAATAATAATAGTTCATTATTTTAATTATGATCTTCCAGGGAAATTTTATAATGATACAATTTTTATAGTTTATCTAGATGGTTTGTGATCAATTTTATAGGAGAAATTTTAACATTTAATATGATTGTTTGTCTGTATGAATGTTTATGGTTATTATGAATTGAATTTTAATTCACCACATTAATTTAATGAATGAATTTGAATTATAATTTCATGGGTGAGGAATGTTATATCCCTTTGCTTTATTTGTACATCTCATGAGACAAACAAGTTTAGGCATATCAATAGGCCTTACACATTTACATAATATGACTTGACATGGGGCCTTGATGGTATGTTTATGATGTATTTAATTATACATTCTGTCATTATGAGATTATGTATTGATATACATGTTATTATTTTAATATTTATGATATTCATGTATAATTTTACTTCTCATGAGATTAATTATATCTTATTATTAGATCATTATTTAAAACTATAATATTTTTTCATGCTCAAGATTCTGATTAAAAGTAATGTGTTTTCAGTTATCGAACATTCCATATTGATTACCCATTATATAATAATTATTGCTTCAACTATATATAACCCTTACTATGAACTTGATATCAACCCTTATTTTGATTCCTTTCTCGAAGACATGAAGAATGAATCATTAAATTAGATCAATGATGTAGAATATTAATTTTCACTTTGAAGTGTTTTTATTATTATAAAAGTAATGTGATATGTATCTGTGTATATAATTTACCAATAATACTAAACAATTCGTTCTTTTGGGATGTGAACACTTGTAACTTATGCCAGTTTGAAAAAGTTACCCGTATATATTTTCTACTTAGGTCAGGTCTTTCATATATATATTTTTTGGTAAATTTTAATATTTAATAATTAAATGGATAATAATAATAAAATTTCCATTAACAATTATTTCTAACCTAGAAAGGAAAATGAATAATTATTAAAATCTACGACAGTGAAAAAGGTGGTCAGGTGGGAAGTGTAAAAAACATTCTTTTACAATATTCGTAGAGAGAAGAAAATAAATCATAACAAAAATCATAAAATGATTACAATATAAGATTTTTTACGAATTTAATGGGCCATAAAAGGACCTAGAATAGTCCTATATTTATTTTTAAATATATTTATGAAATATTTTAATGAATATAGACGTAGAAGAATAAATATTTCCAAATAAAATGAATAAATAGGGTCAATTGTTCATAAAATTGATCTTTTTGAAGATTTGAGTACCCAGTATGGGAAAATGAATAAAATATTTTAAAAAAATAGTAATTACAGGAGGAGATGAAAAAGTTTTATGTGTGTGAGATAAATAAAAATTAATTCCCAAATGAAAATTGAAATATAATCATCCCCCATAAAATGAGAGACTATAAAATAAACCCATTCTTCTAACATTTTCATAGTTATACTTGCTATAAAACCAATTTATAATAAATTAACATTTCTTAATAAAGTATATCAGAACCATAATCATATTTATCATACCAGATACTATTAAATTGTAATTATTTATTACTCATATATTATTAATTATATTCTTAAATAAATACCATTATCTAAATTATTGATTTCTTAATCCATGTTCCAATTCAGTGGTTCTTATCATTATACAGTGGCCATAGTTTTGAAATTTATTTTTAATTTTTTATGTTATGAGTTTTTTTAATTATAGTTCTAGAGTTTCATTTTCATTTCATGCAAATTATGTTGAGGTTCGACATGGAAAAATTAAAAATATCATTTATTATAAATATTTTTAGAAAAGAACCAATTTTATCAGTGAATAAAAAAATATAAATATATATTCAAAACTAATTAATAAATATTAAATTAATTAATTTTACAGAATATTCTTTATTAATCTTTCAATAATCATTCATGTCCTAAAAAAATAAAATTGTTCGTTTAAGCTGTAATAATGACCTAAAAAAGATCATGTTATAACAACCAAATGAGTAAGATCACTCAATTTAGCAATTACTATATAACCTTTATAAAATATTATTTGATTTAATAAAATGGAAAAAAAACTAAATCAAAATTATAAAGATGTAGATGATTAATATATTAAAGTAGTATTGAATTCCGTATTATAAATCATTACAATGGTATTTCAGAAGTAAAAACTCCTCAAATAATTGAGAGAGTGGATATTTTTATCTTTTCGTTCAATGTATTTTTAATATCAATTGTAGATTATTCATCAAGAATAGTTTAATGTTAAAGGGAATATAAATTCAACATATTATGTATACTTAATTAAAAAAATAATATTTTCAAATTGGATATTTGTTTTATGAAATTTTATTAATTAGTTCTTTTTCATAAAGAGATTATATATTAACAAATACATCTCTTGAAAAATATTCTAAAATATTTGTATTAGTACCCATTATATTTTTACTTGATTAATGTGTATAGTTTAATAAATATTGTTTCATCCACTCTTTTTTATCACTCAATATTTCACTATTAAATTATATAATTTATTCATTGTCCATTAAAAATGTAACTGATTCTTAATGTTGTAGGAATATTTTAGAGCTATATTCTTTATTGACCATCACAATTCTTATTATTTTTTTATTTTCTGTTATAAAAACACCTTTTTAACATCCTCTTATAATGTTATAAATTCCTTCTACATAACATGTTCCTTTGAATGTCAAAGTTGTTTTACTATGGTAGAAAAATAGATAAATAACTCAATTTTCCAATGGGATCATTGAAAATAGTTTTGAAAATAAGAAAAAGATATATGATTCCAAACATGATCTCAACATTATTGTGAATCTTGGATAAAAAGTTTCATTACCTTTTTAATTAATGTTTGATGCCAAAAATTTATCAATATTTTTTTAAAAAAATACTTTCAATATTTTGATTCTTTATTTCTTAATATAGTTTATATTTGTCTAAGTTATATGTTTTTCATGATATTAAATAAAAATTATTAAAAAATATAAATTTAAAGATTAATTATTTTCATGTTGATTTTCCATGTAAAAATATATAATAAATATTTTAATAATTATTAAGGAATATATCATTTATTTTTATAATCATATTTGAATATCATTATGCCTTATTAAATTTTAGATAAATTAACTGAAAATACAACTAAATAATTAAATGTATTATTAGGTAAATCCACCTAGAAAATGATTCCAATATTTTAATGTAATTTTTTCAAAAGATTGTAGAAAATTATATTCTATATACAAGGATATATATTATATTTAATATCATAGGTTATATCTCATTGAGGATGTAAAAACTAAATTTTCATTTTTAGGTTGCTTATTTTTCATATTTTTTTAATGCTGTATTTTGAATTTTTGTTTCTATTGTGATTCCTTGAATCTATGTAGTAGTAAAATTAAAATATAAAAAAATAATGATTAAAATCAATATTAAATTATTATAAAGACACCATAATCCATCTCTTTATATTTTATAGATTTTTTAATTATTATTTATGCTCTTTTTCAGTGAGTGAAATATTATTTCATAGATCATCACATTGAATTTATCTTATATATTAGAATCATTATACTATGATTATAGTTTATTGGCCCTACTTTCCTATGTGAATGTTTATAAAAACATTTTAGTCTCTAAAAAAATAAATAATTTCTGATATCTCATACTAAATAATTTTTTAGTATGACATATGTACTAATAATAATGAAACTAGATGGTAACATCCTCACCCACGTGTGAAAAATAAAATTTGAAAAACTACCTAGATCAATCAATTGAATCATATGTTGGATTATATTTAAAGGGTTAATAATAAAAATATTTATTTTTTTGGATATGTGATCAATAATTATCACTTCATGATAACCAATTATTCATATTCATAGTGGTTTTAGTAGTCTCATTAAAATCATTATTTAAACATTTGGAACATGTCTTGTGATTATTTAATATTAAATATGATTATGAAGAAAATATTCTATTATAACAATTATTTAGAAATAAAATTACAACTAAATTAATTATGATGCATCTATAATATTATATATCATTCACCAAACAAGACATAATATTAATACATATTGTTTTAATTACTAAATATTGATAGACTGAGGGATTATTCTTCAGTTTAGAAATGCATTTTCATCAATTATATTTTTATATTTATTTATTTAATTACTTTTTATATTCAAACTAAAATTACATATATCATTAATGATTAGAAAATTGAAGGTTAACTAATTTAGTAGAATATTTTTTGAATTATTTTCTTCAAATCAGTTTTTGGTCTACTAAAACCTCTCTTTAAGGTGTTTATGGATTTTTTATAAAGGCTCTTGAGGGGTGTAGGGTTGTTTGTTGAGCGTTTGAGTGGGTTTTGGGTGATCCAACAATAAATATTTTTAGTATGGGACAATTCAAACCATGAAGATGGTTTTTTTCTGTATTTTAGATAGTTTAATAATATATATAAAAATATTCTTGAGGGGTGCGGGGTTTTTTGTTTATTTTTTAATTAAAGGTGCCATACCGCAAAATTATTCCACAAAGTCATGAAATATCTATAAAAGATTAAAATTTTGGATCGTGGTAGATCACTCTATGAATAATTGGATTTGATATATGTTGGGGTATTTTGGGAGTTGAAAATTATTCATGAAAAGAGAGGGTTATTCCAGGATGGAATTGGAACACTCCATGTACCCTTTTCATATGATTAAAATTTTGGATTTATGGATGGATCATGCCATAGAATGAGGGGTTTAACCTTATGATAAGATAACATTTGATGGATCACAAAATTATGGGTGGGATAAAATATATATACTTTTTAAGAATATTCAGAATTGACTAAATTAGAGTGGATGGCTGTGCCATGACATTAGAGAATTACACCTTGGTAAACATGTGTGTGATTATCTTTCGATTACAGGGTGGAGCCATGATGTTTAATAAGGATTTATTGTATGAAAAATGAAGCAGATTTTTGAATAAAGTCCTATATAATATTAAATAACTTATCAATAATATAAAATATTTTCTCTAATAATATATAGTCACATCGTAACATCGTTGTATCCACATGAATTCTAACTAAATAGAAGAATGTTTCATTAGATTAAGAAGGTTAGGTTGTTTTATTTTTTATCAGAAGGGAATCTTGATAAATTAATATAGGATAGAATATATCACTACACAAAAAATAAGAGGGTTTCAATATGAATCTCTAGATTATAGGGTTGAACTATGATCTAATAGATATATGTTCACCGCAAAGTTACCTTGGAAGGGGAGGCCATGTATCCTGTTTTTTTGGGTGTATGGTGTTATACCTTGGCCAATATGTCCCAGATTGATCAAGACCATTATAGGGGGATTGCATTTTGACTTTTGTGGTTATTTTACAAGGAACATTCATCAATTATTTTTCCTAAATTAGTTAAATTTAGTTGTATACAATTTAAATAAATTTAAAATATATTTTATCCTTTTCCTAAATTACTAGGCTCGTAGCCCATCCATTCACTTATTAATTTCATCCAAATAATTGATCTCTCTACTTTAGAAAAATATTAATGTTTCATTAAAATTTGGTTATACCTAGATATATTTCTCTAAAACACCTTCAATATATTCCACATTACTTTATCCCTTTCAGTATGTTATATTAAGTAATCCCTATTTTATAGATTTTTATGTTATTTGTGGAATCCGTTGAATATTTTATCATGGTTATCTAATATTTAATCAGTGAGATTAAAGTGGGTTAACATAGGTGTTCCATATTTCTTTCTATGTATTTAAATTTTTTTCATTATTGATGTGATATTTGGTCTCTCCACTAATGTGATATTGACTCAAGTTAATTGTATTTCTTCATTTTAAACCATATGTGCTGCATGGGGATAAATAAGTCCATTATGGATCCATGATTATTATTCTTTAATTCACCCATGACAAATATTTGTCCATGTTAGATAATATGGGATATTTATGAAAAATTAAATAGATATGGGTATGGCCTTGATGTAGTAATATATTGGGGACCATGGGATATTTTTCCATAATTACCTGAGAGTTGGGGAGTGTGATGGATTGCGACTGGCTAGATTTTTGTAATTTATATGAATGATGGTGTTACCTCATGTCCTATTCATTAGTTTTATAATGTGTTTAGTTATTGATCGTAATTTGATAAAATAATGTTTATTGGTTTTTATACCACAATATTTGAAATCTATATTTTCTTGTGAAAGAGATGATGGTCTTAGTGGAACCATGGAATTGATGAAATTGTATCCCTTATATATAATTTTAATATATTTTTCCCTATGAAATTTATTTTTTTTCTGTGATGAGAGGGGGATGGGGGTAATGTAAATGGATTCTATGAACAATGAGAAATTATCCATGAATCTAGTGTTTAGAAATGATGTAAGGTAACCCTTGACTGCTTTGTCAATTATGAAATGGATTAGTGGATCTTGTATGTACCATGGAATCGTTTCAAATAACTATGAAATAATAGAAATAGGTTACGGTAGTGTTTGAATATAATTAGTGGAATATTGGAATAATGTGATTTTAATAGAGTCAAACCTTGGAAGTGTATATTGGATTTATATTAAATTATAACCAACATGCCACCCATGAAATATATATGTTTTTGTCTGTTTATTTGCATCGATATGTTACACTAATTATGTATTAAAATTATAAATTTACTTATATTATTCGAATGCTTACTCTTAGTATTATAAATGATTTTGAATTGTGTAATGAGATGGGAATTTAAGCTAATCATTATTGTGAGTGGTATTATAATTATTTTCTTTGAACCATACCCTAAAAATGATCAATGTATGTTGAAATTTTTTTTTATGATCATTTTCAAACTATTACAACCCTGAAGGTATTTATACAGGGTTCTATAATCAAGTCAATCTTTATTGTGGATGTGAGATGGGTTAGGAACAACAAAAACTCTCATTTTTTATAGTAACATAGGAATTCACCAATATAACACATTAATTAAATGATTTTATATGATTTCCGGGTTTTACAAATTTTTAATCTTATGAAATTGAAGATGTGATATTCTATAATGAGATGGTACCATTACAAATCTTTATGTGGAAGATAAGAGATTGTATTCATAGTGACAGACACTGTGACTGTTGGTATTGGTTATTTGAAATGATATCAAGTGAAATAATCATTCTTATAATTGGGATTCATGTTACGATAGAGTTTCATGGGTGTGAACTATTTCAACCATTGTTGTTGATGATATGAAATGTTATCAAGGGAGTGCTCCATTTCGACTGTTGGTGTTGGTGATTTTTATGGAATTATTGGAAGACTCTATATGAACCATTGAGACTGAATTATGGGTGGGATCATGAATGACCCATGAGTTTGAATTGTGGGTCCGTGATATTCTGACTATTGGTATTGATATGTGACATGTAAATATGTGAGAACAGTGATAGGTGAAGTATGTATGGTCGTTCCTGGGTGATACTACGGAACCCCATGATCGAAAAATATTTATTATATTAGAATAATTTTTATATGATGTCTTTTGTTTCATACTTTTGATATATGAGTTTTATTAGAGAAACCATTGGCCATTTCCTGATAAGTAATATTCAAAACCTATTTGAGTGGCCCGAACCATTTGGTTACAAAACATATATTATGGTTGTTTTTTTTGGTAGGGTATACTATTGTTGATATAGAGGTGGATTAAATATCATTTATATAGTCAATATATGGGAATAAATAATGATAAAGGACCAAGTGTTAGTTTTTTTTATTGAGTTGTATATGAACTTCCCAAGGTAGTCACAATTGTTTTAGGACCTACATTTTGGAAATTTTTTTTCGAAGTATAAATTTTATTTTTTAAAAAAACTATTACAAATTATTGGAAGATTGATCAATTTTTTAACTTATATTATATTTGATATTGTGATTAATATTTATACGCCTTTTCTTCTATTATTTATAATATTTTATACTGGTGGGTATGGTCTCCCCAGAGTATAAATTTATACAGTTGTTTAAAGACTATAACTTCATGTATATTTTGAAAAATGAATTGGACAAGTTGGTTCTCTAGTATATTCTCTTTTTTAATTATTTTGGTCTAGGATGTAACAAAGTGGATTCAAAGACTTGTTTTATATTTCATTATCATTGGAATATTATATAAAAAATATTGAATGGTTGAAACATGGGATAAAAAATGTATCTAACACAGGGGAGCCACATTCCTGACCCATATTCCACATTATAGGGATGTTGGTATTATTCTTATTTATTTTTATGAAATATTTTTGTTGATTATTATTGACTAAGAAGTTTTAGATATATTGATTTATTATTTTTTCAATTTCCCCAGAGTGGCATGAGACATGTGTTCTTGCATCATATTTCAAAAATAGTTTCACACAACATCTGCATGCTTGAAATTGATTTTAATAAATATCATCACAAAAGAAAATTTTTTTATAATAATTTAAACTGTCAACAATAAATTATTTTGTTTAAAATGAAATAACATATCAGTAAATTTCCAAACCATATGGTTATTATTTTAAAAGTATGGATCATTATGATAATTCCTTTTATACACTTGTAGATGTGACCATGATCCCCAAGGGTTTAGAATGATTAAAAATTTACATGGATTGATTGTTACCTTATAGTATTTGGATTTATTTTGTATGGGATTCCTAATAAATATAAAAACTATATCAGGGATATTATAGAATATAGGTTTCCTATTGTTGTCTGAGATACTGTGTGGATGTTGTTATGTGATCTATATCATTTTAGGATGTCTATTACAAACTATTTAAGAGGGAATAATGAAGGTGATACCTAGCCTATGATATATGTGATATGAGTTTCATAAATATGTAATAGTGTGTTTTAATATTTATTCTCAAGCTGAGTTGTGATGAATTAGGACAACTCAAATGAGATGTTTTAGCTCTTGTGCATGGTTCAATAAACGATTCAAGAATGGAAAGATTCATTATTATATAAAAATGACATGTATGCGGTGTGTTATCCTATATCTAGTTAAAAGTGGATATTCCATAGGTATGATGACTATTAAATCATGGATAATGATTTTTTGGGAGATATTTGACATAAAAGAGAGGAATAGAGAAATGATTAATCATATGGGAGATCATAGTATTGATGAGGTGTGACTCATAATTTTTTATCCTTGTTTTTTTATCATGGTGGAATAGGGTCTATGCTTGCTTTGTATGAGATATGATTGTCAATGAATGATGTTGAGAAAAATTGTGTGATATTTTAATCATATAATTTATTATATTTGAATAAGAGAGTGATATTATATTAAAAAATGTTCTATATTTATAGTTATGGCCCATGTTTAATCTTAAAAGGGTAATATTTGAGATTAGTTATGTGCGGTCATCATTGGATGAAATTCATATCATGTTGATGTTTGGATTTTTTTGAATCCCTTGTATATAAAAATTAGGTTTCGGAAGTTATATAAATAAAACTATAATGTCAGAGTAATATATCTAAATGCATAGTGGTTCCATTTTACCTCTTCTTATTGTATTGATATTTGATATTAGAATATTTTTTCTACTCTTTTAGACTTTCATAATGTAAAGAGCCATTATGGGTTATTTTCTGTGAATGTGTGGTTTATGACATATTTATTACCATTGTTATTGGAGGTTAAGAAATTTTTTTGATTAGTATAGTGGATGATAATTCATATATAATGAAAAACTATATGATGATATTGGAAAAATTCGATTAATCATGTCTCTATTGATATTAGGTAATATGTTTGGGAAATTAATGTAATATCATGAATTGATCAGTGTATGTGTCTTTTCTTGTGGTGGTATGAAATAATATGAAAAATGGGAAATGGTGCATTGATTTATGATTGATGCATGAGATGCAGTATCTACAGAGCAATGTTGAAATTATTGAGGGGTCCTGTGAATTATTGTTATGCTCAAATGATCATGTCATATAACTATTGGGTATTGACCAATTTTTGAAATTTGAAATGTCAAGACATGTCTTTGGGGTCTTAAAAATACCATGGGGCCATATGACTCAGTACGATGAATGGAATAAAGGAGAGTAAACCTACTGTAATTAGATCAGAATAGATGATTCTGTGAATTTTTAAGGCGACATGGTGGAGTATATAGCATATTTGAAAAGAAGAGTCATGTGGTAATGATCGGAGCCTTGAAACATGATCGGAATCATTTGGAAACAAATTTTTTGTTGATATATTATCTGTGAAATTGGAAAATTATTGAACACAAAATTATGGTATCATTAACCCCTATAGAATGGATAATGATCTAGTCCTATTTAAGAAATAAAAGTGGGGCTCATGACTATTATCCTTCAACAAATTGTGGATATATTTCAAGATTATGGTCATTAATAAATGATATAGTTGATTTAATAGTCTAGAGAACTCAATAGTTTTTCAATTCTTTCAGAACAATTTGGAAGTTGTTTTATATAGATATTTTGGATGATGGGTTAGTGCATCAAAATAATATATAGTTTATCCTTTTTTAAATACTTATATCAAATCAGACAAGTTATGAAAAGTATCTAGGAAATACTTATAGATGGGTATTGATGATATTGATCTGGTTTATTCTTTTTTAGTATGAAATATGCCTTAATATATGGTTTTGTTGATATTGATGATAAGGTGTGACATTTAGAGAAAATACATTTGGTTTGACCAGGTCTATATAATTTAATTTCTTATAGAATGTATTCCTACATGTTCTACAGTTTTGGTATTACTATTGGGTATATACTCTGTGGTATGTGACTATATGATTTGGAAGAAAAAAAGACTATTATTGTGTAACGCCCCGACCCCAGATGCCCAGAGTTGGTGCATTATTATATGTCATTGGCATGATCACAAAAGATCAAGTCACGAAAGAAAGATTAGTTTAGTTGCCTTGGAAGTAGTAGATACATGTATAAGGTTTACATTACTTCATAAAATGGAAAACTATAACAACATTGTTTCCATAGAAAACAATGAGATCCCATATAGGGTGTGTAATGCCTCAACCCCAGTTACCTAGAGTCGGTGGATTATTACATTACATTGGCATGATTACAAGGAATCAAGTCTTGAAGGGCCGATCTGTTTAGCCGTCTTGGAAATTAGATTACATACATAAACGTTACATTACATCATAAAATGAAATAAAACCAACAAAAGTGTCTCCATTTACCACATTCATATCCATTAGACTATCCCATCAGGTCTGTCACAATATACTTCTTCACATCCTGGGAAAAATAAAACCTAGAAAGGGGTGAGCTTAGATGCTCAGTAAGGATAACAATATAGAGGAAAATTTCATATATAAGCATAAACATCTAAAAAAATGTATAAGAATAAAACATAATCCTTTTAAACATGGACTTCATCATAATATGTAAATGATAAAATCAAAATATTTCCATTTACTTACTCAAATGGATATTCTACTAGTCTAATAATCACAAGAAATATCATTTCCCAGTTTCATAATGATGGAATACATAATGCCAGACTGTCATAGCCACATATTAAAGGCTTTGTTCCAAGACTACAAATAAGATTTTGTTAGGGAATTTTACCAAGACACCAATTTCTATCATGAGACCTACTGATACATCGAGGAGTTATAGCAGGCTCCACCCATCACTTTTTAAGTCTAATGCATTCCTCATATGAAATTGTTTAAAGATAACATAAACATTCATATTAAAACTAGCATATTAAATGTCAATAATTTATCAATAAATAATGAATGGGGTAAAAATAACACATCCACAGTCAAACTTATAAATAAAACCTCAATAAAATACGAAGGATTCATTTTATAATAAATCAACTTAAAATAAGCTTAAAATCCAACAAAGGATGTTGACATAGATGAAATCAAAACTTTTTTAGGGAAATATATTTTTAAAATTTGAAACCATTTAAAAGTCATGTAATTGTTAAAGAAACATTTATTTTTGAAAATATTTTTATAATCTTGTAAGGGAAGATTTGTCATTATTATAACTGTGGAAAATAGCCTCACCCACCATATAAGTTAAAAAAAGACATTCGTACATTAATTTTGTCGAAAAGGTTATAAGGGACCTTGTTTGGAAAATGGCAGAAATATTCCTTAATAAACATCTTATAAAATTCAAACAAGGGTATAAATGACTTGAACCCATAGTCTATAAAATATTAAGAATTTTGTTAAATAAATTTTTATGAAACATGGATGTGGATGATAAAGAGGTCCCATTACATAATAACATATAAAAACATCCGATAATGAAGAGATTTTAAAATTAACCCTTAAATTGTACTTTTAATAGGACGATGGTAGGTTAAAATCATTTATAATGGTGATATAACTGTTATTAAATTATAGAAGAATCATATACATTTTTATGATATCATACATTATCTTTTAACATTTCTTTGTTAATAATATCTTAGTATTATCATCATTTCAGGTATTAACTGATTCGTTTTCGTTTGTATGCTTTGTTACATAAGTAATGTTTTTTATGGATTGGATATATATTATTCATATTCAGAATAAAATTATGTGTTTATACATTATTTTTAATCATCTAATGAAAATTAGTCTTGAATGGATACGATGGGGAATGAATCTCATCGATTTCTTGGGGACGGTAATCTATACGTACGTAGGAGCGACAATATCATTAATTTGTTATCAAAATAATATATAATTGGATGGTATAACATATATAAAGAATAATTATCATGTTATATTTTTATTAACATCAATTACACATCATTATTATATCCATCCAATTTATAATGTATTGAATAAAAATTACACCACGATGTGGAGACGGTAAGCCATACGTACGCACATATGGTGACAGGTCATTCAAAGGATGGATAGAATAATGAATATTCTTATACCATATTTATAATAAGATCACAGTATATAGATGATACTAGAGTTATTATTCTAGAATGGAAAAAACAAAGAATGTGTAAGTTGAAGAAGAAATGAACTTGAAAGTGTCGATGAAATATTTACCTCTTCATTAGGTTTGTTATTTTGATTTGATCAAAAGGGTTCCATAGGTTGGATTTATGAATAACTTAAGGACTCTAGAATGAAGTGAGGGCCGTTTAGAGGGTATTTGGGATGGTTTTGGAAGAGTCAAATGTCTTTGATGGTTTGAATTAGAGAGAAGGGGGAAGTGTCCTTTTATAAGAGGGGTGAGGGACACCATAGGAAAAGCTAGAAACATTCTTTTATAATAAAATCATTTTCGGTTTCTAATGGCTCCAAAATGATCTATTTAAAGTCAAAAGATGGGATGGGTCAAAAACCCCTCAACCAATAGGTTTTACACCAGTTTGGGTCACTATATTAACTTTTTATTTTATATTTAACTCTTAGTTAAATAGTTTCACATTTACCATGTCTCATTGTATTTTTATATTATATGGTTAATAAACATACTATATACTTCCAAGGGTATCCCAAGTGGCTCATTAATTATACTAATACCATTATATATTTCTTTTTGTCAAAACATAAATTTTTAGGAATAAATTATCAATTAATAATACAATATTTGTTTAAAAATACTTTTATGTCAATTTTGACACTAATTGGAATTTTGATTTCGCAAAATTCATAACAGCATTATTACATTGAAATAAATTCCTCTAACCAACCCAAACATTTCATAGTAACCTATAAAATTAGTATAATTCATAAAGAGTCTCAAATTACAATTATTTGGATATGTATTATATCAATTGTTGTAATATTTCATTAATTAGTTAATTACTCCATCGTCATTATGTCATACATAAATTAAATTATTTAATGTATAAAAAATATAAATAAAATACCATTATGTAGGAAATCTTTTTATCTTTCTAATAAATATTTATAGTCGAATTTATCTTATTTTTTACCCTATATTAAAAATGGTATTATTATTAAACCTTGAATTTGACACTTTTAACTATACTTTGAATTAAATAATAATAAATTTCCTAATCTAATCCAGGTAGACCAAAAGGATCATTTTTTATTCCTAAGGATTTTTTGGTAGAATTATTCTTAACCAATAGAATTAGGACATTTTTAGGGTAATAATAATATCATTTTTACCCTTAATTACCCAATTTACTTTTAATCGTGGTAAAAAAAAGTAAAAAGTTACTATTCACCAAAAATTATTTGAATCATATTGAACCAAATTTTACTTAATGATATCAATTGTGTCTCTCGCATTTCTGAAATTCAACTCACATACATTGTAAAATTAACTTTTATGTAAATTTGAAAATACTCCTAGGAGGTGAGTACAAGACGGTAAAAAGTTCAATAAAATTTTTAAATATCTAAAATTATTATAAACTAACTCCAATGAATTACATTGAACTTATATAGGTATTATTCATATATTTTGACCTAAAATAAATTTAAATAAAATAAATTATTATTTACAAAAAAATTGGTTTTAAACTGCAACTCTGTGTTTTCACTATTCATCAAATATTCAATGTTTTAAGAAAAATACCAAAAATTCACCCTAAGATAATTTCGATATTCCGAATCCAAAAATGAAATCTAATTTGAACGATAAAATTTATAAAATTTTAAAAAGTGGGTATTACTATTCATAATGGCTAGTTTGATTGGACGTGGTGTGTTAGAACTCGAAGTAGCGTACAACACATGCTATTGTATTATTCAAAGAGAAGCGTACCTTAGAAGCATGGGGTATTACATATTGGGTTTTTATATGAGTTAATAATTTTAAAATTCACACCAATGAAATCAACCAATGATATATGATGTCTATATTTTGATAAATCATGATTTATGTTTAGATAAGGTTATCTTTATGTAGTTATTTGAATTATTTTTCATTGTGATGTGTGGGTCAACATTATCCCATTATGATTAATGATTAATATCACACACTAAATAAATTCTTGCATGATTTATTATAAATATTAATATAATGTTAATAAAAATCATTCAGGGAATGGATGGTGTTATAAGGATCTACGAGTAGGAATCTACTAGGGTTTTAGTATTAGATCTTGTTCATTTATTGTGTTTACATAACCATAACTAGTGGAAGAAGTAATAGTTTGAATATTCATTAGGTCCTAGTGTCTAGGAAGGTTAACAGAAGATGTATGAGGAGACTTCTTAGGGACCATGATAAATATATATGATAGATTTTAATGAACCATTCTATTATTTTATTGTGAATACAAGGGAAATTTTATTTTTGTCTCGATGACGGAGATATTATAATAAAATAGTTATTATATCAGAATTATTAGAGTTATATCTTCCCAATGATGAATTTTATCATTAGTTTTATAACACTTGACTCTTTTAACTCATATCCCATCATTACCTTACTACATTAGTTCATTATATAAAGGATCACATCCATAATGATCAAATAGTCTAGTATTCGTGGAAAACATAGAAAATTATTCAATCTCTAATTAAATTTATAAACATAAAATACATCATATTATTCTATATAATAACATATTAATTCCCTATACTATATCATTGAATATCAATCACATGGAACTTCCAATAGTCTTAGGGAAAAGAAAAAAAATTAAATGGTGAGATTAGATGGTCAGTAAGAAAATGTTTATGATATAAACTATTAATGAATTAATGATGAATGAATAAAATGGATTGAATAAATTATGATAATAAAAGGTTATATAATTAATCACTTGATCTTATAATTTATCCATGAATAATATAACCATTTTAGTAAACAAATGTACATCAATAATATATTTCATAATGATGGAATTCCTAATGTCATGCATCTAAAACCTATCACTGATTCTTTCTTCCACGGAATCATAAACATATCTTCGACGCCTCATTCCAAGACAACGTACATAAATGGGTCTATAATAGGCCAAATACTAATTTTAATTTTTTATCATGATATATATGGATAGATAAAGGGATTATGTATTATAATGCCCTACCCATTACATTGTATGTTTAATGATTTCAAAATATCATCATAGAATAACCTGGGTAAAATAAATAGGTTTTGTAAAAATCATATCATATTAATCATAAACCATAATAAATAAGAATAATGATGGTATAATTGGATCATGTACCCATTATATCATATGTAGCATAAACTTTGTATCATATACAAAAAAGAGTTTAAAATATTACTATAAAATTTCGTGTGGAAGACACACTGTTCATTTTGAAATAAATTTTTTTTTTTTGGAATCCAAAAAACTCTAAAAAAAGATTAGGAAACCCTTTTAATTATAAAGAAAAAATTATAATTTGAAATGATTTATCAAACTAATTAACTGACATGATTATGAGAAAATATTTTATACCATATATAATAAAAGAGAACATTCATTTCAAAAATTTGTAAAAATTATAAAACCACATGTTTGGAAAATATTTATTTAAAATTATAAATTTAAAAATATTTTATGGAATTTTAATGTTAATGAAAATGTCCTTTATAAAAAAGTTGATGTATAGGTAACTTCTTTCTTAAAACAATTGATAAGGGCATGGAAACAGACTAAACATTAATTGACCTAAATGGAAATAGTTTGAATTTTTTTTTGAAAAAAATATCATGATCATTTTAAGTACCTAGTATTGGAAAATGAATGAAAAAGTATAAAAAGTATATATAAATATTTATTAATAGTATATATTTAGTATAAAATATAACTAGCTAATTATTTACTTCAATTGAAAACAAAACATTAAAAATCCTGAATAAAAATAGAATATTGAATAAACCCTAACTACCTTGGTACATTTTGGATAAAAACCAAATTAAAGTATATTAACTCAAAATAAACATTAGATATAATGAAATATTGAGATTAATTATATATTATGAATTTTTTTATATAAACACGATCTAAATTTAATAAGTTGTAAATATTGAATATGTATTAAAGAAGCAATGGTAAGAGGACAAACACTTAAATATAGTAAAACATATAAGTAAGACTAAATAAATGGCGTGATTTTGTGTAAAAATTATAAATACACATAAAAAGGTGTAAATATTACATTAAATAATAATATTTCATTACACAAATAATCAACTCCAAAAATAAGCAATGACTAAATAATAAAAATCAAAAATACATATTGAGTTAATAACCAACTAACCTCGAGTCCAACACACAACACACCTACTTTATCTCTATTGTAATAAACATATTTTAATTTTGTTCTTTATTATTAATCCATTAAGGTTTATTATCTTATTATAATACCTTTTATTTATTTTATTTCCATGAATTATATATTTATTAAACCATTTAATTCCATATTTGATGTTTTATCAACATTCAGTACATAATCGTAAAAATACATGGGTAGTTTGACCATGGTAAATGAAATTGTGGTCACATTATATAAAAATTAATATATAAATAATTATCAACTTTTTATATATTTAAATAAATTTTAAAATCATCCATTAACAACAGCCACAAAAAATATCTCATCACCTCTAGCTGTGGGAGGTCTATACATATGCTCAAGCAATGTAATCATTCTTTGACAAGTGGAAGGGTTCGAAGGTATGTGATATATTATTTTACTAGAATAATAATTATTTCACGATGATCATAAAATTTAATAGAATACATCATAATCACCACCCATGAATGATGGTAATGAGAACAAAAATACATCAGTTCGTGAGGCTATAGTACACACATACCCTTGAACAATTGTTTCATATACAATTTGATTTAATTGAGAAGGATAAAGGTTACTAAATCAACATAATAACATCATAGTATTTTGGATATTCTTAATATATTATTTTCTTATAGTTAGTATATAATTTAAAGATTTATAAGATGAACTAAAATGAAAATGCACAGTTAGGGTGATTAACTCCTCTTTGGAGAACATTCATTGGAACTCTCCTTATAAACTATAGAGAGAATATTTCAAGAATAATAGCCATAAATAATTTATCTAATAATGTTTAAAATAGTTTTTGGAAGGGTGGTTTTGAGTAAAATTTCTCATGAAGTGTAAAGAGGAGTGGGGGTGGTGTTTTTATAGATGAGAGGAGTGGCACACATTTGGAATAATGCAATGAATTAAATTAATATAAATTAATTTTCATGTTCATGTGGAAACAATTTTACATATATAAAATTTAAGATGCTTATATGACTAAATCCTCTATTTTCATAAAATTTATTCAAATTTACATAATGTTTTTTCCCTTATAAATTTTTCATAAACTCTCTTAAACCCTTTTAATGTTTACCATGATAACATTTTTTTACTCTGTAAGGTTAAATATAGTTAAAAATAAATGAAAAGGGGCCCATATTTGAAAAAACAATTATATAATAGACCATATCAAATTAATTTATCAAAATATAATAATTTTTTTGAATTTAACTTTTTTCATTAAATATAAATTTACATAAAATTCTATTAAATTCATTTATAAGACTACATTGATAATTTATTTTAAATAAAATATCGTGAAAGTAAATTAGTTGTGATATTAAATTTAAAACATTCATTAATAAATTATAATTATCAAATAAATTCGTCAAACTCCATTACTCACTAAAAAATATGAATTTTATGTTTTTAATTTCATTTACTTGATTTTTTTAGTCACTCCACAAGAAGATATCGAGAACCATTTTCTTTTAAACTATATTATGGGACGATACATTCCCCCTTTTTAAATTATATCCCCAAAATTTCTATCTTGGTATTCAATGTCTCAATATTTTAAGATGTGTTTCATGGGAACCAAGGTCATATAGAAGGATTATACAATATTATTTGAAATGAAAAAAATGATAAAAACGAGGTTAACTAAATGGAAACATGTTTAAGTCCCTAGATGAGGACAAAATTAATAGGGTATGAAATTATATATATCGAGGAGAAAGAAGATGTACAAAAAATAATATGGAGTTATAGAGAAAATTCTCTTCAGAATGTTAAATAACACAAGAGAATATATCAATAATGGAGAAATATAATCATAAATTTATAAAAAATGTAATTAATAAGATATAATATAGATTTAAAGTCTATTTTCTTAAATTATATAGATCGTTTTACCAGGAATATAGTTAAAAAATTAAAATATACACACTTTCTTTCTTTCAATTTCATTAGAAATATTTCAACCTATGGTTTTTCACAGATCAATTTGTTCTTATATCTAATCCATTACTCAATGAAATGAATATTCCAGGTGATTTTTTTATATGTAAAGAAGTTAAATTTACATTTAGTGATTTATAATATATAATAACGGATAAAGGCAATTAACATTATATCTATAAAAAATCATAATGGTTATCAAAAGTGTAGATAATATCCAATATAAATAAAAAATAATATGAAAAAAATACTAAATTATTATCCAAAGTCTCAACAATAACACAAAATGTCCAAAGATAATTCATTTTATAGACAAAAAACCTTAATATTATTCACAAATATTCCCAATTAGTTTCTAATTCAAAAATAAATAAAAATTTGATCACATAACTTATCAAGATCAACCAAATATTTATCCATATGCAAATTTCTTCTCATTCCGAAATATATATACCATAATAATATATTCTAATAAATATTCTAAAAATTTATAACAATAAACTGAATCATGAAAGAACATGTTAAAAATCATATATCCTTCCAAAACATAACTCAATATTTATACATAAATTGAAGTCACATCCTAGAAAATAATATTCTATTTACCTTAATCATGTATTGCTCTGCAAAAATATAGTGAACTTATACCAAAATATCATTGATTGCATCATTACCAAAACATTTCTCAATACAGTGGATATATAAACAATAAAACATTTTCCAAATAATATAATAACCCTTTTATCCCTATTAATCACATTAACATAATTGATCATATTAAACATAAAGGTTATCAGTACAATTCTTCTTATGTACAAAAAAATAAAAAATTATTCTTCCTCAAAAAATATTTTCACTAAAAAGATAAAAATAACCAAAGGGTTTAGTACCATTAATATATATGATATTATTATTAATGATCTTAATCCCCCATTTGATAAAACCATAAAATGTGTATATATTTCTTTAATATTACGAGAAACTTTTAAATGACTAACCCTTGACACATTATGTTTATCCAGTGCCACTATAGAATATCATAATTGTCAATGGGTTTTTTCCCCTCATTCAGCATAATGTTTCAAAATAAAAATCTGAATTAACCCGAGAATATACCTTAAGGGTTTCTAGCTAGGTATCCATTATTGGTCTTGCACAACATGAACAAGTGATAATAGCGATAAAACCCAATATTCCCCTTTCAAAGTTATTATCCCTCATTGAATCACTATGAAAGCCACATCCATTTTTTATTATCCATACAGATATTGTTTTAGCTAGAGAAAATAATCTATACTTTTTTAATGCTACAAATATTTCTCAATATATATATATATGTGTGTGTGTGTGCCCCTATAATCTATTTTTGTTAAATTTTATCTAATATTTTGTTTTCTTAATTCTTTTTCCCAAGGGTCCTACTATATATTTGTAGATACAAACTTTAATACCCTATCTCATGTTACTAAGAACTATTGGATATCTTATTACTTTGATACAAGAAAATAGGTTTTCATCCGAAATGATCAATGATTTTATAATTCATGGAAAACTACATAAATTCTAGAATATCACATTATAATTTAAGATGTAAAACAAAATATATTATTCTCTTTTCAAGAATTTTTATTCTCTCTATCATATCCTTGAATATCAATTCCATTACACTTCCTAGCATCCTTGGGAATGAAAAAACGAGTTAGCTCCTATGAAAATAAGAAAATGAAATTAATAGAAACTATCATTGAATAAATATAGAAGGAATATTTCGTAAGGAATAAATAATGATCAATTAATTCCATAGAGATTACAACATGGTATTATAACATATCCAATTATATCATAATTATTAGAATCTTGACCTGAACATCAATAACATATTCCAAAATAATAGAATACATACATTCAAGCATCTTATAATTCTCTTTGATTCTATACCCCAAGAAATCATAATAATTTCACCAATGAATCTTTCCATGAAATCATAATTACATGGGTATAGAATACGAAAATACACAATATGAATTTCCTGATGATACCTATTTATTCATTAAGGGAAAATATAATTTTATGCCCCAATCATCATATAATATGTATAATTCATTTTTCAAATTATTAAAGGATAAGAAATAGAAAATAAAATGGGGTTTTAACAGATATTCATCATTATTATTGATTGTTCCCATCATGACGATAATAAAATTTAATGTTCCATTCTAATGTGACTAAAATCTTTTTTAGTTGAAGTAATTTTTAATCCTATAATGAATGTGGAGAATAAATGATCAGTGCAAGATGGAAAGACAAATTCTATTATCCACTTAATATAAATGAAGGGAAGAGTGTAAAAATATGAAAAGATTTGTGAAAATTAATCAAAAACTATAACAATGGAATTAATAATCTATAAAACTATTATGTTGTGGTTTCAACATGATTATGGATAAATGGAATATTCTTTCCTTGTATTAAATTTTTTTATTAATTTATTTTTACTATATAGATTCAATATAATTATTATTTATTGGTCCGATAACCGGTAATTATGTATCTAATTATCAACCCCTTGGTTTAGTGATTGAGTGTTCAAATAATCATTAAAACATTACCCCCAAAAATAGTGGAAATTAACTCACCCAATAGTCATAGATTCGTCAGTTGCAACTTCTTTAATTTCCTCCATTTATCTCATTATTGGTTTGATATGACACTAATAGTCAATATTGAATTATTTCATAGAAGGATTTATAAAGTATAATATCTAATTAAAATAAATACATCAAATTTTATTTAATAATACAGCCATAATGTTAACACAAACCTGAAATAAGAAGTAAAGAATTACACTGAAGTCAAAAGAAAAGAAGAAATAAAACTCAAATTTAGATTCATAGGAAGGTAAAATGGAAACACCTCCCCCTCAGTTGTACAAACCCTAATTTAGAGGGTTTATAGTCTATTTATATAAAAATAGTTTACATAGAATGTACCCAAAGGTACACATAATCTACATGGTTCAACCATCAATTATATTATTTTCTCCATCGGTAGGTGGCCTGTCGGGCCACCCTTTTAATTTTAATCATTGTTATTTATTTGGTGTAGGTAGATATAGTATAACACTACCTCACATGGCATATATAATATCAATGATCCACCAACCAATTCTTGAAGGTCAAACATGAAATTTTAATGATTAATAAATGGTGTGTTGGTCTTTCTTGGCTATATGGGTGTGTACTCAGGATGGTCAAACTTTGTTTTTGAAAATGTACAAAATGTGTATTTATAAATTACATGTCGTGTATTTGTAAAAAAAATCAGTCATACCTGATTTTTTATTTTGACTCAAAACTACTATAAAATAACCACAATTACTAAAATAAAACATTTGATCCCTAAACTAATGTGTATCTAGTGAAAACTAGTTTTTAAACTTAATAAAATATATGAAAATGTATACACAAATCAGTCACGTCAGACTCTGCCTCACTTATTCATTTTATTTACTGAAAAAAATATCAATATATAATGCAAAATAATCCATAATATAAAAATGGATGTATTTAATTAATTACACTTATAAATATTATAGTGATATATCTATACATAGAACAGAACCAAACAAATTTATATTTAAAATATATACTAATCATTCTTCGTATACAATTTTTTATTGACTTTAATTGTATTTTAGTTAATTTTTTCATCATTTCATAAATAAACATGCCACTTGATGATTAACCACACTAAGAAATGACACACAGATCACTCATGATCATTTATTAAATCTTTTTCTAAATATCAGATATATTTACTCTATCCATAGGCATGTATGTATTCTAATTCTATTCTAATAAATGTAATAAAAAAGAGGCATTTTAATATTGTTAAAATGATTCTGGGGATAAGGTTATGTTGGTAGTGAGGTGAAAACAAACATAGAAGATTTAAAAAGCAGGCTAACTTCTTAAATGATAAATCACGACATTCAATAAAAATCTCAACAAAAATTCATCCCTATCTAAATATCTCAAAGTTAAACATCACCATGACCACTCCTTGATAAAATGTGTTCGTAAGCCATTGATATGTGTAATGAATTAATTTGGTCCTCTTTCAAATTTTTACAATTTTATTTATTTTTCTTTTTTATAAGTATCACATATAAATACAATGAATAATGGTTTTTAACCCTTCTTCTAAAATGAAAAAGTGAAAAACTCCCCCGCACATGATTTAATGGTTACTCACCAAAATGGACTACGAGTCTATAAACTACCTATTTAAATATCAAATGAATAATCATGAAATATTGCCAATAACTTATGGTTGGAAGGATATTTATTATCTTAATGTGGTATCTAATCAATGAAATTCAAGGATTTTATCAGTTTCACATAGTTACAATTTCAGGTGGGTCTCAACGTAAAATGGTCTAAAAATGAATCAAGAGCCACAAAAAATTAATGTGAATCATATTATTCATTTTTTCAAGAGAAAAAAATAAAAATTCTAATAGTCATTCATATCTCATGAATATCTCAACAAAAATTTATATGAAATAATCTGACAAAGGGATTAAAATACCTCATTTTAATGAGGATAATATTGGGTCAATCATGTCATGACTAGAGTATAGATGATTTATCTAATTAATTCAAATGGCCAATAATTTAAATCATAGAAAAAAACAACCTCAGTAATCATTTTAGAATAATTTAAATAATATAATAATCTAGTAAATATTATAATTATAATATATTTCATTATTATTTATAATTATATTTAGAAAAACAATATCCATATATTAAAATATTTTGTCTCTTTAATGTTGTCAACTAGATAATTATAAGGTAAAAGGATAGTTTAGTCTAGATAATCTCCCCACAATTAATATTGAACAATTTTTTCCAAGTAAAGCACTAAGGAGGAGTAGATGATGTTGAATGACACAACAAGGGTATGAAAGGAGTAGTACTGGAAGATGTAATATATATAAATTAAATGAAAATAAATTCCAAAAAAATCTCCCCTAATGGAGGGAATGTAAAATATGGAATGAATATTAATGAAATTACCTTGACATGAAAAAGTACCTAGGTCATTCAAAGATATTGAAAAATATTTTTTTTAGGAATATAAACCATATCATCAAAAGAAAATAATGATATATATATATATATATATTAAAGATCAGGTGTCTGATATAGTCACTTTTTAGGATTATGTGGGGTAGTGTCTGAAACTGGGGGTTCCTATAGAGAGTGATTTGTAACTGTGGATGTTGGGGGTGTGGGATCCTCATACTTCTATGTGCACATAACAGGAATAGTCTGATCCTCTGTAGAAGTATATGTGTTTTCTTTTCATGGTAAAGATAACAACACTAAAATCTATTTCCATATCGGTAAACTGATTCATTGATGATACAGTCGAAGGATCTGATCGACGAGTAAGCATGGTGGAAAACTAAAGTCCTATATTCTACAGAATAAGGCACAAATTCCGCACTATATGATCTAGGTTGTGATCCATGTGGGTATTTTGGTAGTCTACGATGTTCTAGTGGCAGAAAATTGTGCCCAAGATTAGAGAATCTTTGTGATCAATAAATTGTGCGAGTGTAGGTGGGTATATGGATGGTATAGAAGTAAGAATGGTGGAAGATAAGGTAACTGATAGAGATGTGGGTAGGGGTTGAGAAGGAATTTATATTAGCATTGGGGGTGGAATCAGTGTATTAGAACCATTAGTGAAAAGTGGGTCATCTACCACCTAGTTGGTGTTTGGGGATCCTTAACAAACACACATAAATCTCCCTACATGCCATCCTTACTCATGTATATATGAATTATGAAATCACTCCATTTTGGATAACCTCTGTGATCATGAGGAAGAGATTCCTCAAAAACCACTAGATGGTGTGTCAACATGGTGGCATAGAATCTGTCATTTAGGTTTCCCTGATGGCCTATGACCATTTCTTGTAAGTAGTAGGTGGGGATGTAGGGGAGGTATTTGTAATCATACCAGAGGATATAGGTAAGAATCATCTTATATCATACAGACACTGAAACCATGTCCTCATGTAAGGGAAAAATAATGGAACTAAATTAGTTGTGTCTAAAGATAAAATTAATTAGAATGCTGAGTGTTCTCTTTTTGGAGGTGAGACCATACCAGACATCATGTCTAGAAAGGCCCTCGCCCAAAGAGACAAGGTCTAAGTGGTCTGGGTGAGTAAAGGAAATCATGGATTGTGGGTGGTCGGTCACATGTGATGTTGTCATTTTATTAGTAGGATCTTCTTTACCAGATCCCTATACATCTATGGAATAGACCTCCATGTTTTCTGAACTAGTGGTTGATATCGATGTTCTCATGGATTGAAGTAGAATACGTAAAATCTCCTAAGTTTGGGGATAGTGAGTCAGTGTAGTTGTCGCGGTAGGCCCTCATGTGGTCCAGATCTTGACCCAATGTATTGATACGAAACCAAACATGAGCGTGTCGTTAAGGGTGTGTAAATACCATAAGCACTTATGGTGGAATATGAGGGAACTAATGAAGATGTTCAAAGGGACATATATAGAATGTTTTCTAGCAGAGGGGGTGGAATCGGAGTAGCAGAACCCCCAGAAAAAAGTAGGTCATCTACCTCCTAGTTGGTTTTCGGGGATGCTACACAAGCACAAAGTTATATCACCCCTTTGGACCATCATCATCTAAATTAAAATTATTAAGGTCATCCACTAGGGAGAACCTAAGAAATCACGAGGGAGATATGGATGAAACACCACTAGATTTTGTATCGACCTTGTGGAAGAGAATCTATGGTTTTAGTTTCCATGACAGCTTTTTAACATGACATGGTAGTAGTAGGTTGGTATGTAGGGTAGGTGGGGGTATTCATACCATATGATGCAGCTAAGGATCTCTATATCACACATGAACATAACACCCACGTCCTTATGGTAGGGATAAATATTGGAACTAATGTAGTGGTGGATGATGTTACAAGTTGGAGAAATGGATAGGGTTCTATTTTTTGATGTCAGAGAATTCTAGATATCAGGTCCAATAAGATCATCCCACAAGGATATGAGGTCTATGTGGTTAGTATTTCAATATGTTGTAAAAGTGGGCGGGGTGGCTGGTCACAACCGATTGTGTTGTACTAGTAGTCGAATAGGTTGTTATGGTTCCCTCTATAGCTGAGGACTAGGTTTACATGTATGATTGATTTTAGGTTTATATTGATGATGTTGTGGCTAGAAAAAGAGGATGGAAATTCTCAAAATATGTCTGGTGGTGAGTCAGTATATCTGCCACGTAGGTCCTCATGTAGTCAAGATCAAGACCATATGTAATAAAGGTCACCCCTCATTATTATTGGGTATTATCCTTTTCCTATTAGATATGTCTTCTCCTTTTATGATATAGACAAATAATATCATTAAATTAAATAATAAAATAAAAAATTAATAAAAATACCAAGAAATCAAATAAAATAAAAGTATGCAACATGTGAATCGAGATTACACATCATGTAGTGGGATAGAGTTTCCGACTTCTCTTCTTTATATACACACAAACAATGCTGACATGTCTTGTAAAAATAGAAATAAATAGATTCTATAATGGGTACACGCCATGTGTTATTACAAGAGGAGTTTTCTTAGTGTAAGGCCTTACATGGACTCTTCCAAGATAGGGTATAAAATCAATTAGATATCATGTCTACATTACTCATGCTGAGTGTTATAATATGGGTAGGGATCTCATGTATGTCTCATAACATGGCCAATTCTTTTGAGGGATAGTATACTTCAGGTATCAAACACACCCATCATCTATTGGTAAATCATATTTTTTGTCCTCTTTCGGAAATGAATCTATTTTATTCTCAGTAGAGGAAATTTTACATCGATTATATCAAACTTGCACACCATGTGTTCTCAAATTTTGAATAGATAACAAGTTGTCAATGTATATGATGTTCACAATCTGTGTTCATCAATTATTACCATATACAATGGGTTTGTTTCATTGAGTTAACAGTCCAAAAATCTCTTATAATACATTAAATGAATTGATATGAAGGGATAGGTACAATATACCTAGATATAGGTTCATTATAATATAGAAATTCAATCATTAATAGAAGAATAATTAGATACTATGTGGGAGATTACAAGTGGAATATGGCGAAATCTAAATGGGAATATGGGTGTCACTCGACATGGTTTTAGACTGAGTAGTGTTTCCTGACTTTTATATCTGGTCCATAGTGAATCTATGAATAAAAACATGTTGTGTAAATGAAATTTTTATTTAAATAAACTTTAAATAAAGTGTTATTATTATAAAATACATATAATTTATTTTTTATAGTTTTATAGAATATTAAATATTTAAAATTGAAAATAACCCAACACACATGGTGTATAGAAGAAATAAATGTTGAATTTTCTAAAATTTTAAAAAGAGAACTAAAACATTTGGTCTAGCGGTTGTGGTGTGATTTGAACTAGTGACTAGGTGGATCCAAATGTGTTCCCCCAACCTCTAGAAAAATGGTTGTAGTACTAATTATGTTATTATATTTTAATTTTTAATGCATAGTTTCAGTACTACATGATTATAGAAATAACACACTTTTTGTGTATTTAATTATATATTATTTTGATGAAATATAGAGATTAGATGAGTTAGAACTCATATATTTTATGCCATAGGATATAACTCTTCCAATCATACCACATCACACTCGAGTAATTTTTTATTTTTAAAAATGTGATAAATTAATATTGAAATAATATATAAATGAATGAGGCTTTATATTTAATTAAATGATTAGTTGTATTATATTTTTTAAAAAGGAAGGAACTGAACATGTTAGAAGGATGAAAACCTAGGAAATTTAGACCCTTGTCTAAGACCATGATATCCAATTCATCTCCACCATCATGTTTACATTATTTTAAAATGGTTTAAATAGGTTTGAAAGTATCTCACACACTATTTTTAAAAACACAGGTATAATGAAAAAATTCTATACAAATGGAGGATATAGAGTGATTCAAACTGGGTATGACTTAGATACACTCCAATAAAATAACTATGGGAACAAAACTAATTCCTTTTTTATTTACTTAATTAATATTTATTTATACAAAAATTTCAATTATAATACTAATTAAATGGAAAATTTCTTCTCAAATGGTGTTACGCACGTTGTATATCCTCATTTAATTCACATTAAAATAGTGGATGAGATAATGTGTGGTGAAAATCTTATGGAGTAGAATTAAATGCTTAGTAATTATTAAAAACAAAAAATAAAGAGAGAGAGGAGTGGTTGGGTCTCCTCCCAGTAAGTGATTTTACTTTTTGTCTTCGGATTGACCAGATTTACGGTGATTACATATATTCTGATGGAGGATGTTGTTCTAACTATAAAAAATGACGAATATTTCCAGTACCCTCATCTTTTACATAGTTTTATTGACTTTTAATTGGTATAGGCATGGGATTTTTTAATCCTTGCTATGTGGACAATATATGCTGAAGGTGGAATTGTGATGTGTATTGATCATTTTAATCCTATATCTCTTTAGGTTCCAACTACGATAGAATGAATACCTAAAAATAGTCACAGTCATCCCCAATAGTGGTTATACAATCAATTAAGGGCTAAAAATGGATGGATCAAATTAAATATCAAAATGTTATTTTCTCTAATATTAAATGTTTGTGTTTTAAAAATAATTATAAGAAAATTGTAATTCATCATAACAGGGTACCACATCATAATATTCTATTATATGTCAAATATATATATAACACTTTGCTTCAGACTATAATGGTTTATCTGTATTAGAGAATAACTCAGAATGTTTCTTTACCATTGTACAAGACCATTCAATTTGTTCCCAATGGAATGTGATAATGGATTGGATAATTGATATCAATGATTTGGTATTACATGAATATGGTCACAGAAGAGAAGTAATATTGGGTGGGTGAAGAATATAAATGGGAATCCTCATATTAATACCCATCTTCCTTGTATGAATAATAGCCTTCTGGATATATGTTCCACAACTCTAGATCAGAGAGATACAAATCATATTCAAGTTAATTGAACTAATCTCATGAAGAATTAAGATCCATAAAAATGGGGTTGAGGTACCAAAGAAATCTTTAAGTAATGATTCAAAATAAATGTCTGGTTAAACAAACCAAAACTCATAAAAATTTTCTTATTTCCACTTCCCTGTAAATAGTGCCATTATTTGTATGTGCCCTTCATAATGTGCATAATATTTAATGTTCCATTATAATATGACTAAATGTGTAGCTAGTGGTAGTTGAGGTCGATTCCATAGGGAATGTAGAAATGAAATGATTAGCCCATTTCATTGAGTCTATGGTGATTAGTTAAACAATGGTAATGAAGGAAAGAGAGTGAAATCAGGGAATGATTTTCAAAAAACCAATCAAAATAAAATAAGGGAAAGAACAACTAGAAAAACAATTGTCTCAGGGTTTCAACTAGATTAAAGATGTTTTAGAGATTCAATATTTATTATTTAAATTACATATGAAATGAGTTTTATCATTCAGATTCAATTATATTATTGTTTCTTGTCTTGATAAATTGAAATTATATACTTAAACATCCACCCCTTGGTCTAGTGACAGAGTGTTCAAATTAAAAATAATAATTTACACATAAAAGAGTGGAAACCAATTAACCTAATGGTCATGGGTTTTCTAGTTGTAAGCCCATTATTTTTTCCAGTAGTGTTGTTATTGGTCTGACACATCACTAATAGTCAATAAGAAATTAATTTGATAAATTATTTATAAAGAAGAATTCATAATTAAAAGAAATGCATCAAATGTTCTATTACAATAAAACCATAATGTTATTACAGTCCAAACAGATGATATTTTTCCTCTTTTGTCCAAGGTCATGGTGTGTCAACTAAGCATAAACCCATTCCCTATCATGGATATGAGAGGAAATAGGATGAATGTATAAATTTCACTAAATTAAAAATAAAAACATAAAGAATTCCCAAATTTGGATTCAGGGGAATGTCAAATGGTAGAGTGGTAGAACCTAATACATGAATCTACAACACTGAATTTGGAGGGATACAACTATATTAATAGAAAAATAGATTACAGTTAATGTACAGGAAAGTAAATTCTAGGTACCGGGGTCAATCGTCATCTTTATTATTTTTTCATATAGTATATGTCTTACTGATATTCTTGTTGAAATTGAAGCATCAGTGGTCAGTAGGTGGAGTATATTGGTTTGTAATGATACCTCCCATGGCATTTATAATATCAATCAGCCACTAATCACTTCTGAATGGGAATCAAAACCTGAGAATTCGTAATAAAACATATTTTGTCATTTCTCGGATATATGAGCATGTACTCAGGCTGGAAGAACCATACCAAGGAAAAGGCACACAATATGTGTTTATAAAGTAAACATCGTGTATATGTTCGTTTTTGTTCCAATCATCACTAATTTTTGTGATTTGTAGTAAACTTTTGAAAAATTACCACATGCACTAAAATACATTATTTCTTCTATAAAATAATATGCATCTGGTGAAAACATGTTTTAAAACTCAATAAAATGTTTGAAAATGTATATACATATTGGTCATATAAACATTAAACCATCCATAAAAATAATAAATATAGACACATTGATACATATCTTTTACAAAGAATAAGTAACACCAAAGGATGTTATCATAGATTTTAAATTCATTTATAGGATCACTATAATATTTTGGGAGGAAAATACCATTTTCTATTTGAAATCACATATTTAATATTTAAAAATAATTAAAATATTAGAGAGAAAATTATACTTGAAAATAACAACAGAAACATGAAAATGATTTTTCAAAGCAATAAACAGACATAATGGTGGAAAAATCAATTAATACAGTATTTGTTAAAGGTGAAAATTATTTTCTCATGTTTGTAAAATGGAAAAGATGACTTATTAAGAGAATTGTTCTAAAACATTATTCCCTTTAAAAATACTAAATAACATTAATGGTAATAAAAATTATCCTTTTATCACAATTAATTTATAGTTTTGAACAATTATAAAATATTTTTAAGGAGATTTATTCTTTTTTCCTAATTTAAAAAAAACGATGAATTCTTTTATAAAAGAAACAATTAATTAATGTAAAAATGATATGAAACAAAATTGAAATGATGGAAAATGAAAAAATTAAATAGTGAATAATAATATTGATGGAGTTTAAAATATAATGAGATTGTAATTTTCTAAAATTTAAATTTAAATATAAATAATCACAAATAAAAATAAGATTGTAGAAAAAATTCTTACCACTTTGGTAAATTTTTAATCATAACCCCCATGTAAGTAATAAATTCAAATAAAACATTATATAACATGCATATAATGAGATTAATGATATATATTACCAAAGAGGTAGTATAGTAACCATGAAAAAGAAACATGTTTTGAATATTCCATATTTCTTATAGAATCCAAAGTGAGATGAAAAACCCTTAATGTGATTGAAACGATGAATTATGAATTCACCAATGACGTGTCTATTTACAAAAAATGTCAATCCAGATAAAAAATGGGTAAATAAATCATAAAAAATTAAAAGTTTTGACAAACATAATCATGTCATATCATAGAAAATGATAATGTAATAAAATCCAATGAAAATAAATTAAGTTAAGAAACCCCTTACATCTAATCTAAATTTCCACATATGTAATTTAACTCCTTTATAACAAATATATATTAATTTTATAATTTATGAAAAATGAATTTTATAATTATTAAATTATTATAGTATCTTTTATGTCATTTATTAATATTTGTTATATATTTATTAAATAAGTTATGTTATTGTATAATATTTTGAGGATATTCATTTCATATTCACAAAATAACTTTAGAATATTGACCATGGTCAAAGGGATCAAAATTTTATCATATATATAATTTAAATAATGAAATAGATATAATTTTTATTCATTATATACAATTTTATAATCATTTATTAATGGTGTACATGATAAATAAATCACATTGCCTCATATACATGGTCGTCCACATGTCTGAATTAGCAACATTATCATTTTATAATAGGTAGAAGGGTAAAAGGTATGTAATATATAATATTTATATAATCATAATTATGTCATAAATAATATATATATTCATGAAATATATCATAACAACTTGCGATGAAATCCATTAATAAAAAACTAAATACATTATTTCGTGAGGCGGTAGTCCATACACACACACAAATGACCTTTTTGTTCCCCATTTGACAAAAAATGAGATGAATATGGTTTATTCCATAAATTACAATGACATAATAATATATTTTATATATTTTTTCATCACATTTTAATGGTTTGGATATAATTTAATGAGGTAGAAGAAAGATAAAAAGGAAAAATATCGGCTCAAATTATTACCTCAAACATGAAAAACCTCATTTGGAACTCTCCTTAATGTCCTTAGAGATTGTATTTTAAAATCCCAGTACCAAAATAATGTAGATATGGAAGTTAATAAGGCATATTTTCTAGTTTTGGTAGGGTTAAATATCTAAATAAGTATGATTAACATAGAAGGGGTGGTGTATTTATATAAGAGAGGTAAGGGGAAAAATTAAAAGTTTTTAATAGTATTAAATTAATATACCCTATTTTTCAAGTTCAGGTGGATAAAACATGAACCATTATGAATATAGGATATATTAAATTCTAAATAATATTATCCGACTAAATTTATATAGATTTAGTAGATGTTTTAACACGTATACATTTGTTTAAACCTACTTTTAAAACCATTAATGATTACCAGAATAACATTGTATTTACTCTTTAAGAGTCATGAAAGATACAATAAAGGAAAAAGATGAACCGTATGATTAAAATATATGATATTGTAAAACATAACACATTAATTTTGATAATTATATAAATATATATATATATACATATTAAATAAATTAATATAATATTTTTTAACATAAAATACCATTAAAGTCATTTTATCTATTATTCGCATAATTTATTTTTGTAAAAAAATGATGACAATAATTTAGTATGAATATAAAATTTTAAAACATAAATAAAAGATTATATTTTATGTAAAAAAATTAATTTTAAACCATAACTAATTCAAAATATATAACTTTTTGTGTTTTTAAATATATTAGTTTATTTTTATACTTCTTATACAAGCACCATGTCAATGTTGTATAATAATTTAAGGTAACTTTAACATCAAAAAAAAATTATAAATAAATTACCATCATAAAAAAATTACAATTTTCCAACATAACATCCTATATTCCTTCATAAAACTATTTTTCTCTAAGAAAACCTATAAGAGAAATGGAAATCTAGTGACTGACATTTTTTATTTATTCATTACAAAATGTTATATAAATGTCTTTGTGAAAGGATAAGGGACCCAAATATCAATATATTCAAAATTATAATTTATAGGTTCATATTAATCTCATAAAATAAATTAAATTCATGTTTTGGGTTTATTTTTAACATTATCCCATTGATTTAATCATGTCTTACGTTTTTTACCCTTTTGTGAAATCTATATCATGGTTACTATTCATAATAATAAAAAATAAAGGGATTACTATTTAAAAGTGAAAATGCGGATTCAAAATATATAATTAATTTTCTAATATTGAAATTTTAGATGTGAATAAATCAATTAATTTATTAAATCATAATACACATTGAAAATTATTTTATAGAAATTTTTTTAAGCTTGAAAATGAGAAAATATCAATATTATTTATAATGCTAATTATTTTTTAATTGAAATAATTATTTATAATTAATTTATAATTAATTTCAATTAATACCATATATAAATTTTTAAATATTTTAAAATATATCTATTAAATGAAAAATGATAGATTAAAAAAATTCATTATTTTCACAAACCATTATAAATCATCATTTTAATAAAAATCGCATGGATTCACCCTAATACTAAAATGAAATTATAATTTATAACATGATATATATTCTGTAAAAAATATATATATATAATTGAGATAAATTTATTATAATATTTTCCAAAAAAATTCAAAAAAAAATCAACTTTTCATAAAAACACGTATTTTTAATAAATAATATTACTTTACTAAAAAATAATTATATATTTATTAGAAATTAATAAATAAATTCACATAAAACCATTATACATATTTTATATAATTTTTTTAATGTTCATACCTACCAATTCAATGGTTGGGTTATAACAATCATATTTAATTTTTATAGTATATCAAATTTTTTATAAATATCGATATTGCATGTTTAAAAAGCTATCAAGCATATTATTCATTAAAAGTAAATATTTTGGGATTCAAATTATCCCCCCTTTTTAAATTTAATCTGCTTAATTTTTTCCTCAATAATAAAATATTCAATAATTTGAAAATGATTTTTTGAAAACACATGTCTTACAAAGGGATAATTAAACATCCTTAGAAATGGGAAAGTGGGAAGCATGAGGGTTACCTAGAATATCACTTGATAAAGTTCCTATATAATGAAAAAAATTTGGGATGTTACAATATGAATATTTTGGAGAAATATAATTTATATATAATAATAGAGTGTGATAAAGATTAACATCATGAGAATGTTAATGAAAACATGTCCATTAATCAGTTGGGGGTAAAAAAGGCCATCAATTCAATAGAAACGATTGTCATAGTATAATATTTTTTTCGACGATCACTTTTTTTTGTTGAGGGATTAGTTTACCACCAATAAAGTGAACATGTGAAATTATTCTTACTTCACATCATTCAATTTTAAAAAGAAAAAATTCCTCTTTAGTTATGCATTGATCAACAAACAATTCTATCATTTCTATTACTCCCTGAAGTGAATATTCAAATTTAATTTTACTTTCTTAACTCTCTAAAATGAAATTTTACTATATTATAATATCAATTAAAGGATATAATCTTATTACTCCTACCTCTATAAAAATTCGATTTTAAACCATAAGTTGTTATAATATCCAATATGAATTAAATATTATATGAATAAATAATAAATTTTTCTTCCAAGTGTCAAAAATAACACCCAAAGTTCCACATAAATAATTAAGTGAATAAAGAATGTTAAAATTCATTTAAAAAATATGTTATCCCTAATCCCAATCATTAAGAATATTTGGTCACATATCAATTCTGTATAAGCCTAATATTAATCTATATGGTAAATTAGTCTCATGACAAATCATAAATACCCTAATTGTATATTTTCCTAAATAGTTTATACATTTATATTAATAATAAGAATGATATTAATAATTATATATATATATAAATCCAAAATAAAACTCAATTATATTTTTCAAATGATATCATGCCCTAAAAATAATTATTTGTTTACCTTAATCACATTATGTTTCAAAAAAAAAATTAGTTAACTTATTTAAAAATAAGTTTGATAACTTCTTCCCCAAATTAATTCTCAATCCCATAGGAATCTATATTTTAAAGAATTTATTCCCCAAAAATAATAACCCTTTTATCCTAATTTACTATATTAACGCCAATTATCATATTAAAACTAAGTTTTATCAATAGCGTTCATTGTATTTCCATAAAATATAAAAAAAATTTCCCAAATAACCTTTTATCTAATATACCTTCTAAAGAAATTTCTATATTCTATAAATTTATGAGAAAATATCCTTAACCACCATGAAATACAATAATAATAAAATGTAAAAAACGGTATCTATGAAAGGAAACTTATTATAAACCTTATCATTATTAATCCATGACACATTACGTTTATCCTATATCATTAGGGTATATCATAGTTTTCCATAGGTTCTATCTTCTCATTTATAATTATAGGTCGTAAAGAAAAGTCTATTTATCCTAGAATTTCCCCGATGAGAGTTTATCCAGGTGTTTCGTGATAGGCCCACTCATCGTGCACTTTCTTTGTCCATATTAATGTATAATACACCCTTTTCAGAGTGGTTACTCCATGGTACCACTATGAAATAATATTTTACACTTTCGATTATATTGATAAGGATTCATTTTTTAGGAAAACCATTCAATGTTTTCTTTACCAATTCTAATGATATTCCACTAAACATAAATTTATCCCTCTAATATATATTAGGATTATGGTATCTGATATATTTTTTCATAAATCGAGTTTCCAAGGGTCCTACTTAACATCTATCCATACCAACTGAAACACTCCTACTTTATAAACCTAGATCTAGTGGTTATCATACTACATTGGAACCAGATACAATTGATCTCATCCTGAACTATCAAATAGTTTTTTAGAAATAGAAAATTAGAAACACAGTTGAAATACACGTTTCACATAATAACATAAAATAGAAAAACTTATTTTATTTGAGAACATTATCATTTCCTCTTTAATATCCTTACACTTGGAAAATAGTACACTTCCTTGAATCAAGGTTAATAAAAGAAAAATTAATGCATGAACTTATAAGCTCTGTAAAACAATGTGTACCATGAAAAATATCATTGAATAAATAATTCATGAATAACATGGTAATAAAAAATTATTATCCAATAATTCCATATAAATAATTAAATGATATAGAAAATATTTCATGGATATCATAACTATTCAAATAATATCTTCGCCATTAATAAAAAATATTATATTGATAGAATGCATAATGTAAATCAACTTTAGCTTATTGTTGATTTCTTCTACCAAGACATCATAAACATACTGTAATGAAATTATTTCAAGACTACATACATAAATGAGTAAGGAATATTCCAAATACCAAATATTTTTTAACTAATTATATCTACTAGTTCATCGAGGGGCTATGTAATTCGGCGACCCACCAGTCATTTAACTAGTCTAATTCATTCATTATACCATCCTAGCATAAGCCACATAAAATAAATGGGTTTTTTTAGAAACTGATCATCTCAACTGTAAACCATTCATTGAAAGATTAAATATAATATCATTATATCATATCCCCTTTAATGAATAAATTATATCAAAGGATGTTATCATTGATGATATATTCCATTAAAATATCTATGGAATATTTTTTCTGTAAAATAAATTTTTTAATTTTACAACAGTTATTTAAAATATAAATATAAAAACAATATAGGGAATTAATTCTATTATTAATAAGAAATTGAATGATATAAAGGAGTATTCATTTTATGGAAGACATGGTGCTGGGATAATCTTTTCATACTATATACATTAAAAGGGAACATTCTTTTTCATTGTTTTGTAGAAAGTAAAAATGAATTTTTTGGAAAATATTTATATAAATAGATTGTTTTTAATCATTTGGAAACAATATAAATTGTAAATAAAATGAAATTTAAAAACATTAAATGTATTTAATAAAATCCATAAAAAATTTGATGATCCTGGATATTTAATAATGTTTTTTCAATAAAATATAAAATAAGGTAATAGTTTCTTAAAATGTGTTCTTGATAATTTTTAGTACCAATGAGAGGAAATTGATTAGAAAATTTTAAAATAAATAAATAAATAGTGAAGAATAAAATAATTATAATTTAAAAGATAATGATATTATAATTTTAATTAATGGAAATTTAATCATAAAAATACAGATTAAAAATGTGTTTGTATAATAAACCTTTACACTTTGGTAATTATTGATTCATATACACTTGAAATAAATAACATTGATTAAATATTTAAATACCAAAAATATAAATAGATTCATTATATAAATTATTTAGGTGGAATTATATGGAACACATAAAATAAAAAATTAGTGAATATAAATTTTTTCTCATATAAAAAATTGAGATGAGAAAGAATTATATATATTATTACATTGAAATTAGAATTAATCTAAGAAGTGATTATTTGTATGAAATTTAAATCCACATAAAATAAGTGTATATAAAACATAAAATTGTAAAAATAAATTAAAAATATATTATTTTCATAACATAGATAATGAAAATGTAATATATCCCTATGAAAAACAAATTTAGTTATGTAACCCCTTACCAAAAAACCGAAAATCCATGTACTTACATTATCTCCATTATAAAAAAACATATATTAATTTTTTTACTTGATTAAATGTATTTTAAGTTTTACAAACTTGTTATTGTCCATTTGTTTCTTACCATTCCATATGTATTTCTAAAATCGTCTAATTTCATCTTCAATGTTTTGAGGATGTTTGATTCATTATCACATAACAACATCAGTAGTTTGACCATGGTCAAAGGGTTCATAATTCTATAATATAAAAAAATTTAAACCTATAATATTTATCAATATTATAAATTAAATACAATTATAGAATCATCCATGAGATTTGGATATAAAAATTGAATTCCATCACTTCTTGGAGGTGGTATTCTTCATTTATGAAAGAGTGATGTTATAATTCTTCAATAGGTTGAAGGGTTTGAGGATACGTAATAAATCATATTTCTAGATTCATACTTATTTATAAATATAATTTATTTTCATTAAATTCATTAGAATAAAAAACCATGAAATTTTATCCTGTGAAACGAAATATGATAGTTTTTTAGGTAACGGTTCTTACATACACAAAAACATTGGTTTTAATTAATATTTTTTGTAAAAGAATATGTATTAAGGTTTTCACATCAACTTTATAGCTTGTAAATATATGGGACATACTAATATTATTATATTTAAATAGTAATGATACATTTCATGGATATAATAGATGATGTAAGAATATAATTCCTAGTTGATAATATTACCTCATTTCGAATAACATCCATGGAACTCATCCTAAGGATCCTATGGTTGGTCATAAAAAATCAAATAACCTTTAAATGGTGTATATATATGTTTATAAGAAATTTTATATACTTTGGATGAGATTAATTGCTCTTGTATTATTTTTAAGTGTAACATCCCATGTAATTAATGAATAATATATTTTCATATCTATGTCTATTTATTAATTAGATAGTGCTTTAAAGAATTAAAAGGAGAATAAATCCAATCTTAAGCATGGTATACACTAATATTTTTAAAACATTGTTTTACTACCTTTTGATGGAAATCCTTTTTTAAATCAAAATTTTGACCATTTTATAAGTTATATTCGTCAAAATAATATTATTATTTATGATTGGGACATTGAAATTTACTTTGGATAAATTTATGGTATTTTTCTGACAATGTTCGGTTTTAATGAATAGTGAAAAATACTACCTTTTACATCAAAAATGCTTTTTCATCTAATTTAATTATATGGTTAGATAATATATTTAATTGGTCTTAAAGTGTATATAGTATATATTTTTACCATTTAATCCAATGGTGGTCATTATAATTAGTTTCACTTTGGAATTGGTCATAAACAAGTGCCAAACTTTCCATAGATATTGTTTAAAAAAACCCTCTATTTGTTTTGACAACATAAATTATTTTTAAATTAATTATTGAAATTTCTATGTTTGTAATTTGGTAAAATGGATTCCATATTTTGAATAAGAAGGTCCAAATTATGTAATTAAGACTCTTTTGTTTCTGGACATTATGAATAGTAATGACGGTAATTATCTTTAATTATCTTGATTAATTAGTAATCAGGTAGTTAAGGATAATAAAATAATATCATAATAATAACAAATGACCACAAAATGTTTCCTAATGCTACTGGTTATGTCATGCCAGACCATGGGATTCCATGTGCCAAAATTTGGAACCCCATAGAATCACTTTTGGGTGAAAGTGACACTTTATCATTTTATTTTTAAAGAAAGGAGAATATCACTAAAGAATGTATCACCTGAGTAGAACATTTTTAATTTTGTGTGTGTAAAGGATATCATAGACTACAAATATTCATTGGAAAGATAAAACGATTTCATACGTCATATTATTTTTTTAATAATTTTTATACATTAAATAAATTATTTTATTTATGACATCATGATGATGCATCGATTATCTCATTAATGAACAATTTTAATAAAATGAAAAGATAATGTAACATTTAAGACATAAACTTGTAAAAAACCTATTTTATGAGTATATTTCGAACCCTTATCACCTTATCCTTGAAATATATCAATGTGGGACCTTTAAAATCCGAAAATCATTTTAAAATAATGTAACATTTCTTGACTTTCCAAGAGCACCCCTCCTCCCTCTTATAAAAGGACCCCACCTCTACCTCATTACACACTCATCTCAAGCCATGTTCTCGGCCAAACTCTGCTCATTTCATCTCTACACATCCCTATCTTCATCCTATAAGCCTTAACTTAGGCATAAAGCTCTTCAAGAAACCATTTTGGCTCAAACCAGGAGGTGCTACCCGATTTAAAGGTAATGTATTCATTTGTGTTCATCTATTTTATTTTTCTTCTCAAACACCTAAACTATTTTTATTCATTTATTTTGTAAAAAAACTAGTATCATAAATATACTAGGATGTTTTTATGAGAATTATTCGAACTAAACTTACACACACCTCCGTCTAATGGTTAAAAAACATACTTTTTCTGTGGATGGAAAATTTCTGACTCACGAAACGATGATTGTTCAATCTTCTATTAACACCTTCCATGGTGGCCATTAAGATTTAAATATTTTTATATATGATATACATTATGTTTATTATTTCCTTATGCTTCTGTATTTTTAATTTATGGCATACCTTTATGGTTTTCGTTATGGGTAAACGCTATATCTTCATTTTTGGAAGTGCGGACTACCGTCCCCTCAAAGTGATTTGATTCGTTAATTCCATACATGGGACGTATAAAGGATGGAGTTATTGGTATTATATATGATATTATACTATAATTATAATATACCTTTATATCATTATGACTTCATTCCATTAAATATGAAATATAAATGAAAGTAGCGTTCATGCGTACGTACAGCCTGCCCTCTCCATAAATGGTGCATTTCATTTCTTACCACTAAATGTTATGTAATATTATATATGAATGTATATACTGGATATATATGATATATAAGATATCTACATCATGAATATAATTATGGATATAATGGATATTTTACCACATGAACAATTTGTAATTATAAAGAGTTTATTCTTGACTCAAGTACCAATGATTGACAAAATGACCATTATTAACTTAAATAATTACATACTGATTATTCCATGGTAATAAGTGATATAAAAGGAATAATGAACTAGAAAAAGGTTCTTAAGAAAGTAAAAATTAACTAAAGTTTATTATTCAAGAGGTTAAAGAATGATTGTTTCATGTCGGACACGAGGTAAGGGACTCCGTCTCAATCTCCTTTCATTGAGGAATATTTTTTTTATACACAACTTTCTTTTATATGGTGTATAAATCCATTTGACATTTATGTCTATTCAAAATGAATCTTTTTTATACAATGAATTTTACTAAACGAGAAAAGGGAATGTTTTTTTTTGTCGTACGTATGTGGCGACAACGACTTCTCTGCCGCCGTGTCCATTATTTGAGTTTTGGCCTCCTATATAAGCCATAACTTTTATTAAAATGAAAAATATATACCATGTTTTACTCTTCTTTTATTTTGGTATTGGAAATGGTTTTCATAATCTTTTTTATTATATCAATGTGTTGTATTTATATCTTTTATTGAAATGTGGAAATGTTATGTTTCCTTTATCCATGTTTTATGTAATACGATTATGTTATGGTTCATGGGAATTGTTTATGAATACATGTGGTTCCTTGATAAACTATGGTCGGGTGAGCCTATATAGCTCTCCAATGCATTGGGTAATGTGAAGGGGTGAAATGTTAAGGATTCTCCGAAGAGATTTAGGGAATATATTTTGATGGGTATTCCAAACATAACCATGAAAGTTACTCCCTACGTAAGAATGTTATGAATGCCTCAAGTTAATTATATGTCTTATGATTTCTATGAGTTATTCATAAATCTAATGATTTCATGATGTATGTTAACATACTTATGTTTTATGAGTAAATTATAATTTCATTTATTCTTATGTATACATGTACTAATGTTTCCTTTCCGTATTTTTATATCCCTTACTGAGCTTTTTATGCTCATCCCATGTTTTTGAAATGTTTTTCACAGGTCAAGGGACAGGTACATGATATTATGATCGTGTCAAGGAAGTGTCAAGAAAGATTCCATGTTTAATTTAAAATATTGTTCCATTTATGGGAAAAATGAATACTATCTTTTATGTAACCACATTGTTTAAATATGGAATGTAATGCTTGATTTATGATATAATTCTATAAAACTATAATCCCGAAAAGATCCTCAATGTGTATTCTTAAAATATATGATGATTAAGTAATGATTATGGCTGGGGGATTATAGTTGGTATCAAAGGGAGGTTTGGGTAACATTAGGTGTTATAATTATATTAAATTATTATCAAAATATATATATTTTTACGGTCAAATTGAAATGATATAGAATTTAAATATTACCATGTTGCTTCATCTAAGACATGTTTGTTCATAATGGTTTTCCATAGAGGAAACAGGGAAGCAGTTCTAGGAAGGCATACAGAAGGAAATGACCATCCGAATCATCATCCTGATATGGTCAGAATTGGAGATGAATAGTTTTTTGCAGTAATGGAATAGTTGACACGAGAGATAAATGGTGGTGGTATCCATGCCCGAGATCAGCCAGATCAACCTCAAAGGAACATGTCAGTGGTGAAACATTTCATGAGGCAACATCCCCCATCATTCAGAGGATCATATGACCATGTGCTAGCTGAAGGGTAGATTAAAGCATTAGAGAATATTTTCGTTGTCATGGGGTATTCAGACAGTCAAAAGTTTAGTCTTGCTATTTACCGTTTGGAGGGTGAAGTATATCAGTGGTGGTTGATGGTTAAAAATATCGGGGATGCTGATGAGATTGATGCTCTTGACTGATATGAATTCAAAGGTATGTTTGTTGATAAGTATTTTCCTAAGGCTGTTCGACATATGATGGAAAATAAATTCTTGGAATTGAGGAAAGAGGATAACTCAGTGGCTGCTTAGGAAAAAAGGTTCACTCGATTGGAAAGGTATTCTCCAAATTTTATCAGAGACCTTGATAGTAAAATCAATCATTTTTACTCAGTATTACACCCAAAATATCGAAGGGATTTAGCTTCTGGTGAGTTCAAAAGTAATGAAAATCTTGTTAGATGTGCTGAGAAGTTGTAAATGAAGTTTTTTGATGATCAAGTGTTCTATAAAAACCAATAGAAGAAGAGACCGAGGTGGCAGGAGAAAGGAATGAATTCTTCAAAAAGGTATGATGGTAAGAAAACTATGTTTCTAGTTTGTGATAAATGTGGTAAAAGGAATGTTGGGGAATGTCTTATGAATTCTGGTAAGTGCTGCCGATGTGGTAAGATGGGACATAAGGCTCGTTATTGCACTGAAAAAGATCTAGCTGATGGTAATACCAAATTTGATTTACAATTAGTGAAATGTTTCAAGTGCAATGAGATGGGTCACTATGAAAACGAGTGTCTGGCAATGATCCCGAGTGATGGGAAGCAGTTAGACTAAAAGTAGAAGGGGGTGGTGAAATCTTTTGCAAGTACTTCAGTAGATGTTGGGTCATCAAATAAAGTTGTATCAGGTACTTTGTTTGTTTTTTCATATTATGCCAGTGTGTTGTTTGATTCAGGGTCTACGCAATCTTTCATCTCTGAAAAATTTTCTAGTAAATTGGGAATACCATCTTAAGAAATTACTCCTAAACTTGTGGTAAAAGCACCTGGGGGAAATTTTGAGGAAAAAATAATTTATAAGAATCTCCATATCCTTATCCATGGAAAGAACCTACTTAAAAATCATATTATTTTACCTATAGTAGAGTTTGATGTTATCATGGGTATAGATTGTCTCTCTATTTACCATGCTAAGATTTATTATAGAGATAAAGAAGTTTTTTTTCAGAAATACTTTCAGTTTTTCCACAAGAATGTACACTTACTGTTGATAACATATGAAGAGGCTGAGAAACTTGTAAAAGGTGGAAATAAATTTTACCTTTCACATATTATTGAAAATAAAGAAACTGTTCAGATTAATGATGTGCCAGTAGTAAATGAGTATCCTGATTTTTTCCTGATGAGTTGCTTGGAATAATACCAGATCATGAAGTTGAATTTACTATTGACTTAGTTACTAATGCTAAGCGAATTTCAAAACCCCCTTATCGAATGGATCAAACTGAAATTTTAGAGTCGAAGGAGAAATTGCATGATTTATTAGAGAAAAGTTTCATTTGACCTAGAACATCACCATGGGGTGATCCTATTTTATTTGTTAAAAATAAATATGGTTCAATTATACTTTTAATTGATTATAGAGCCTTGAATAACATCACTATTAACAAAAAATATCCTTTGCCTCATATCGATGATTTGTTTGATCAGCTCCAGGGATCTCAGTACTTTTCAAATATTTACCTTAGATCAGGGTACCATCAGTTGAAGGTAAAGAAAGCAAATATTCAGAAGACCTCATTTCATACAAGATTTGGGCATTATGAATTTTTAGTTATTCCTTTTGGGCTAACCAATGCACCTACTGTATTCATGGACCTTATGAATATAACTTCCCATGAGTTCTTGGATAAGTTTGTGGTTGTTTTCATTGATGATATTTTGGTGTTTTCTAAAAGTAAAGTGGAGAATTAAAGACATTTAAGGGTTATTTTATAAACCATAAATGAAAAGAAATTGTATGGGAAATTCAGCAAGTGTGTGTTTTGGTTGCAACAAATTTCTTTCCTTGGACACATTGTTTCTAAATATGGGATAACTATTGATCCTGCAAAAACAGAGGTTGTGGAAGAATGTACAAGACCCAAAAATGTAACCGAGATTTTTAGTTTTCATGGTTTGGCAAGAAATTAGCAAAATTTTGATAAAAAAATTTCATGGTTATCTAGTCCAATGACTATGCTAACTTGAAGGGTGTTAAGTTTATCTGGAAAAAAGAATGTGATAATTGTTTTGAGGAAGTGAAAAGAAGATTGGTGAATGCTCCAGTTTTGGCACTACCTTCCAGGAATGGGGAGTTTGTTATCTACAGTGATGCTTCATTGAAAGGACTAGGTTGTGTCCAAATTCAGAATGATCATGTAATTTCTTATGCTTCACATCTGTTGAAAACACATGAGGTAAATTACCCAACACATGATTTGGAATTAGCTGCTTTTGTTTTCGCTTTGAAAATTTGAAGGCATCATTTGTATGGTGTAAATTGTGAAATATATACTGATCACAAAATTTTAAAGTATATATTCACTCAGAAATAATTGAACATGAGATAGAGGATATGGCTAGAATTAATCAAGGATTTTGATTTTATAATTCATTACCATCTGGGAAAATCAAATAAAGTGGCTCATGCTTTGAGTCAAAAAAATAATGCTTCATTAAACATGTTACATTTGGAACAAGATCCTTTGGTTAAGGATTTGATGAACTTTGGCATAGAAGTTGTTGGTGCAGGATGTCCTTCTGTTTTGTTTCAAGTATCAGTGAAATCTTCTCTATCAAACAGAATTAAGAAAGAACAGAAGCAAGAAAGTGAGTTGTAGAAAAAGGTAGAGCTGGTTCAGAAAGGAAATTTTCCTGAATTCAACATTGATAATGATTATTTTTTGAGATTTGGGAAGAGATTGTGTGTGCCTTGTGATTCATAGTTAAAGAAAGAGTTGTTATGTGAAGCTCATAGTTCACTGTTTTCAGTTCATCATGGCAGTACTAAGATGTATAGATATCTTCATGAGTACTACTAGTGGGTTGGAATGAAAAGAGATATTGCTAATTTTATTGTGAAGTGTCTGACTTTTCAACAGGTTAATGTAGAGTGGAATTTATCGAAAGGTATTCTTCAGCCATTACCAGTGCCATAGTGGAAATGGGAGAATATATTCTTGGACTTCGTTGTGGGATTGCCGAAGACACCATGAGGTAATAATGCAATCCGGGTAATTGTTGATCGCTTGACTAAATCAGCTTATTTCTTTTCCATATGAGATACTTTTTCCATAGATTAACTTTCCCGTTTGTATCATAAATAGATACTCCGGTTAAATGGAGTTCCTCTCTCCATTGTATCTGATCGTGATCCTAGTTTCACTTCTAACTTTCGGAAAGGCCTTCAGATGTCGTTGGGTACTGAATTAAATTTTAGTGCATATTTTCATCTTCAATCAGATGGGTAGTCAGAATGAATTATTAATACTTTGGAGAATATGCTACATGTTTTTTCGATGGATTATCAGGGATTTTGGGACCAACATCTTTATTTGGTTGAGTTTTCTTATAATAACAGTTTTCATTCCAGTTTACAGATGGCACCATTTGAGGCATTATATGGGAAGCGGTGTCGATCTCTAGCATTCTGGGATGAAGTGGGTGAAAGGAAGATGATGAGACCAGAATTTCTAGAAGAGTTGGAAGAAAATGTTCATATGATACAGAGGCACATGAGAACAGCTCAGATCAGGCAGAAGAGTTATGCGGACAATTGGAGGAAAGATCTCTCTTTTGAGGTAGGTGATCATGTTTTTCTCAATGTATCCCCATGGAAAAGTGTGATGTGATTTGGTAAGAAAGGAAATCTTAATACAAGGTTCATTGGACCATATGAAATTCTGTAGAGAGTTGGATCAGTTGCATACCAACTGGATTTACCTATGGGTTTATCTCAGGTACATAATGTTTTTCATTTTTCAATGTTAAGGAAGTACATGCTAGATCCATCTCATGTTTTGAGTCCAGAGGTAGTTCAATTAGAAGAGAACCTATCTTACAAGGAAGAACTGGTCCAGATTCTTGACCACAAGATCAAGTGTTTCTGAATAAGGTGATTCATCAAGTAAAGGTTTTGTGGAAAAACCACATGATCGAAGAGGCAACATGGAAATTTGAAAATGCAATGAGGGATAAATACCCCCACTTATTCAATAAGTTAATAAATTGTGGGGACACATTTTTCTAAAGGGGGGAAGGATGTAACATACAAAGTAATTAATGAATAATATATTTTCGTATCTATTTCTATTTATGAATTATATAGTGTTTTAAATACTTAAAATGAGAATAAATCCAATATTAAGCATGGAATACACTAATATTTTTAAAATATTGTTTTACTGCCTTTTGATGGAAAAATGTTCATAAATAAAACTTTTGAAAATTCTATAAGCACAATTTTTCAAAATAAACTTATTATTTATCATAGGGACATTTAAATATACTCTGGATAAATTTTCGGTATTTTTCTGACAATGTTCATTTTTAATGAATAGTGAAAAATACAGCATTTTACATCAAAACTGATTTTTCATATAATTTAATTATATGGTTAGATTATCTTTTTAATTGGTCTTAAAGTGTAATTAGAATATAATTTTACCATTTAATCCAATGGTGGTCATTATAATTAATTTCACATTGGAATTGGGCATAAACAAGTGCCAAACGTTTCATAGATATTATTTCAAAAAACCCACTATTTGTTTTTACAACGGGAATTATATTAAAATTAATTATTTAAATTTATATGTTTGGAATTTGGTAAAATGGACTCCATATTTGGAATTCAAAGTTCCAAATTATGTAATTGAGAATATTTTGTTTTTGAAAAATATGAATTGTAACGACGGTAAATATCTTTAATTATCTTGATTAATTAGTAATCAGGTAGTTAAGGATAATAAAATAATATCATAATAATAACAAATTACCCCAAAATGTGTACCAATGGTACTTTTTATGTCATGTATGACCATGAGATTCCTTGTGCCAAACATTGGTACCCCATGGAATCATTTTTTGGTGAAACTGAAACTTTATCATTTTATTTTTAAAGAAAGGATACTATCACTAAAGAATATATCACCCGAGTAAAACATTTTTAGTTTTATCTGTGTAAATTATCTATTAAAATATAATTATTAATTGGAAATATAAAACTATTTCCTAAATCATATTATTTTTTTTATAATTTTAAGACATTAAATATATTAATTTATTTATGACACCATGATGATGCAATGATTATCTCATTAATGAATGATTTAAATAAAATGAAAAGATAATGTAAAACCGAAGAATTACACATGTCAAAAACCTATTGGATGAGTATATTTCTAACCCTTATCACCATATCCCAGAAATATATCAATGTGGGACCTTTAAAATCTGAAACGCTTTTTGAATCAAAGTAACATTTCATGACTTTCCAAGAGTGCCCCTCCTCCCTCTTATAAAAGGCCCCCACCTCTACTTCTTTACACACACCTCTCAAGAAATTTTTTCAGAAAACCTCTACTCATTGAATCTCTCCACATACCTCTTGACATCCTAGAAGCCTTACCTTAGGCAGAAAGCTCTTTAAGAAACCAGTTTGGTTCAAACCAAGAGGATTTACCTGATTTAAATGTAATGTCTTCACTTGTGTTCTTTTGTTTTATTTTGCTTCTCCAACCCCATAAAATATTTTTATTAATTTATTTTGTAACAAAAAAAGTATCTTCAATATACTCGGATATTTTTTGAGAAGTATTCGAGATACACTTACACACACCTCCGTCTAATGGATAAATAACATACTATTTCTGTGGATGGTGAATTTCTGCCTCACGAAACGATTATTGTTCAATCTTCTATTAACACCATTCATGGTGGTCATTAAAATGTCACTATATTTATATATGATATATATTATGTTTATTTTTTCTTTATGCTTCTGTATTTTTCATTAATTTCATACCTTTATTGTTTCTATTATGGGTAAACGCGATATCTTCATTTTAGGAAGTGCAGACTACCGCCCCCTCAAAGTGATTTGATTTGTTAATTCCATATGTGGGACGTATAAAGGATGGAGTTAATGATATTATATATATTATATTATACTGTAATTATAATATACTTTTATATAATTATTATTTAATTCTATTAAATATGAAATAGAAATGAAAGTAGCGTTCATGTGTACGTACGGATTACCGTCTCCATGAACGGTGCATTTCATTTATTACTTCTAAATGTTATGTAATATTATAAATGAATGTATATACTGGATATACATGATATAAATGATATCTAAATCATGAATATAATTATGGATATAATGGATATTTTACCACTTGAGCAACTTGTAATTATAAAGAGTATATTCTTGACTCAAGTACCAATGATCGACAAAACGACCATTATTAACTAAAATAGTTACATAGTGTTCATGACATTGTAATAAGTGATATAAAAGGAATAATGAACTTGAAAAAGGTTCTTAATCAATTATAAATTAACTCAAGTTTATTATTCAGGAGGTTAAAGAATGATCTAATCATGTTAGACCCAGGATAAGGGACTTTGTCTCAATCTCCTTTCATTAAAGAATATTTTGTTTTATACACAACTTTCTTTGATACGGTGTGTAAACACCTTTGACTTTTATGTCTATTCAAAAGGAATATTTTTTATATGAAACATTTTTCTAAATGAAAATAGGGATTGTTTTTTTGTCGTACGTATGCGACGAAAAAGACTTCTCCGCCTCTGTGACCATTATTTGAGTTTCAGCTTCCTCTACAAGAAATAATATTTTTTAAATGAAAAATAAATAACATGTTTTACTTTTCTTTTCTTTTGGTATTGAAAATAGTTTTCATAATTTTTTCATTATATCAATGTGTTGTATTGATATATTGTGATTGAAATGTGGAAATGATATGTTTCCTTTATGCATGTTTTATGTGAAACGATTTTGTTAGGGTTCTTGGGCATTGATTATGAAGATGGGTGGTTCCATGATAAACTAATGGTAGGTGATCCCGATATAGCTCTCCAATGCATTGGTTAACGTGAAGGGTTTAAACGTTAAGGTTTATCCGAAGTGATTTAGGGAATATACTGTAATGGGTATTCCAAACGTAACCATGAGGGTTACTCCCTACGTAAGAATGTTATAAATGACTCAAGTTACCTTTATGTATTATGATTTCTATGAGTTATTAATAAATATTATGATTTCATGAGGTATGTTAACATACTTATGTTTTATGAGTAAAGTATGATTTCATTGATTCTTTTGTATACGTGTACTAATGATTCCTTTCCGTATTTTTATATCCCTTACTGAGCTTTTTATGCTCATCCCAAGTTTTTGAAATGTTTTTCACAAGTCAATGGAAAGGTAAATGATATGATGATAGTGTCATGGAAGTGTCAAGAAATATTTCATGTTTTATTTTAAATATGTTTCTGTTGATTGGAAAAATGAATACTATCAGTTATGTAACCACTTTGTTTAAATGTGGAATGTAATGCATGATTTATGATCTAATTCTCTAAAACTCTAAACCTAAAAATATCCTCAATGTGTATTATTGAAATATCTCTAGATTATGTAATGTTTATGGATAGGGCCTTATATGGAGGGATGATTGGGGGTGTCATTATATAAGATATAAAAGTGGAACCTGTGGAATTACATAAAGTGTTCAAATAATATAAATTAATTCTCATATTAAAATGCCACAACGATAAATTATTTTGATGATATGATTATTATATGTATGATTACCCACATAAAATAAAATTTATTCAAATTTACGAGATGTATTATCTATTTTTTATTAGTTTTAACTTCTACTTAATAGTTTTATCAATTACTCAACTAACAGTTTTTTTAATAGTTAAGGGTAATGAAAGATAAAATAAAGGGAAACGTGACCCACAAGTGGACAATGGATGATATGAGAAACCATATTCCATTAATTATGTAAATGATAATATTTATACGTATTAAAATTAATTTCATAAACTATTAATATTCATAAAATACCATTAATGTATATTTAGGAACTATTCACATATTTTGTTTTAGATAAAATATTAGAACAGTAATATAGTTCATCTATTAAAATTCAAAACATTTCTAATACCATTTATTTCTCAATAAAATTCATGTAACCCCATAAATAACTTACTAAATATTAATTATATGGTTTCAAAATCATTTTCATGAGTTTTTGTGTTTCATCAACAAACCCAATGTCAATACTATCAAAGGATTTATAGTATTATACAGTCAAAAATAAAATATAAATTTCAATCATAAAATTTATTTTTGTATAAATAACATTTATATTGAATCATGTACTCATTTTATCCCAATGAAAATATATAATTCAAATTAAAATCCAGAGACAAACATTTTGTATTGATTCTTTACATAATGAAAAAACATCATAATCAAAGGAAAATAGCAGCAAAATGTCTTATATTGTAATTTAGTATGGATATGGGTTAATTAGTCTCATAAAATTAAATATATACATATGTTTTGTAGATTTTTATACCCGATTCATAGTTTTACACAACTTTTACCCGATTTACCATTAATGTGGTGACAATTAATTACTATAGTTAATATTCATAGTGATGAAATATAACATAAACCTATTTACCCAATTTGAAACTCAGGACTCAAAATACATAATTCATTTTTAATGATTTAATTTCTATAAGTGTATAAAGTAAAATAAAATCTTAAATCATAAAATGCAATGAAATTTTTTTTTAGAATAATGGGTTTTAAATATTAAAAATAGTGTCATACCAAAATTAGTTATGATTTTAATTATATTGAAATTTAAAATAACATGTCAAGTTAATGGTGAATTATATTAATTGACTGCCAAATAAAAAAATTGAATTTTAAATTAAATTATTTAATGAAAAAAATGAATGTTTTTAAAAAAAATGATAGTTCCACTATTTACTAAAAAATCATCCCTTTTTGAAAAATCCTAAAGATTTATTGTAATCCCATTATGATATGATTATTTCAAATATGACCTACATTTTTTGAAAAATAATATTGATAAAATTGGGGAAAATTAATTATAATATCTATTAAAAAATGCAATAAAACCACTTTTGAGGAAAACAAATATTTTAAGTAAAAAATGGATATACTAAAAAATGTGCACATAATTATTATTAATTAAAAAATAATTTTATATAATACATTTATAAAATTTCCCATAATGTTTTTATTATTATTCATGTTTTCAAATTTAACATCATGGTTATATAGGTCACATTTAAATAATAATATTTTTCTAGTATGTTGCAGTTTGCTTAATGTTCACGGTATCATGTTATGATAACTATCACACATAGTATTATTTTATAATATTTTTGGGATTTGTTATTTTTTTAACCTAGAGGTGTATCTAATGATCAATTGAACATTATATTAGGGTTATGGTATATATGAAAAAGATTTGTGTTACATACCACAAATCACAACGTAGTCGATGGGTGTTTTATCATTAATTGTGACTTGTTAAATAAATTATTTATGGAATTTAGATGGTAATTCCTAGAAAGTGAGGGATTTCACCATAAAATTTAGCTATAATATTAAAATCCTATAGTTTAGGGATATTAGTCATCCAATGTGTGGAGTTTTGAGGGTAAGTATTTCATGATTTTTCACATTTAAAAGATCAGATATAGATATTCCATGAATGGAGGGGAACAATTTTTAAAACCTCTATGTATGATTGATTTTCTCTCTTTTGTTGTATCCTCTTAGAGGATGAATATTTTAACCAAATGTATCATTTATGATGATAACTAGATAGAAGGTAGTAATATAAGGTTTATTTGGAAGCTAGTTGTGTCACATCATTAGATAATTATTCCATGGTGATCTTATTTGTGATTTTTTCTTTTAAACTGAGAGTAAAAAATATGTTGTTTAAGGAGATGGTTAATTCTAGAAACTATATAGGATTTAATCATGGGGTCCATGATATTATATATATTTAATATAAGACAATATATTTTATCTTTCATTTTATTGATATGGTGTGATGCCTTGATACATTCCATAAAGGCCATTTGGACTAGGGAATGTTCCATTACACAATGTACGGGTAATTTTAATAGGTTGTTCAATGGGGGATCCTTGTCTACGATTCCAGTCCCACAAGGGTGTGTGGTTCTAGAAGGAAGATGATTTTCTTCTAATGATATGTACAAAGGTAGGGAACTATAGCATGTTTAGGATGATCATTATACTATGTGACATAGGTAGGGGGTTAGGTCTTTAGTTTTTTGGGGTTTGAGTGTTAAAACATATCCTTTGGGAAGACACCATAAATAATGATAATAAAAAGGGAATTGTGTTGTGACCAATTATTCCATGATTGGAAATATCTCATGGTGGGGTTCCTAAATTATTTAAATTATATTATTTTTATATTAAAATAAATTATTATAGTTTCCCCATTTGTCAATTGTATCACACCCATAACAATTTCTAACACTTATTAATCTTTTCTATATTAAAAATCACCCATTTTTTCATATACTTAGTCCCATTTATTTTCAAATGTAGATATAATTATGTTTATCATTCTTATTTAAAATATTCCTTATTTATTCAATTATTTCAGCATGTTCTATCATTTTTGACAACATTAAATATGTTTTTTTAATTTTTAAGAATTATATTATTATAAAACAAATCGGGAGATATTTCATGGGTTGTCGTCTAGTTGATCGATATAGGTACCCCCAATCTATTTTTGAAAATTCTTATAGGTTTTAATAATTCAATATGAGATAAGTGGTCCCTCAAATAATGTTATATTGACCTAAATTAATATTATTACAGTCATTTGACTTATAATAGTTGAATGAATGTCCCAAAATTCATTATGTATCCTTGATTATTATATTTCCCTCAATCCCTAATGGATATAGGTTTAACCAAATGTGGGAGAAATATGACATGTATACCCTATAGTTGTATCATCAATGCGGAATAAAACATTGTTTAACAATGGAGAGTTCCCTTATTCACCTCTATGAAGGGGAGTTTGATTGATTGAAAATGGTTCAGCTAAGGTAAACCATATGAAATATAGAGTTTTCTTAAAGAAATATAGGAAATTATAATTTATATTCAGTCAGTGTTCCTACATCATTATCAACTATTATATTTGTCTTTATTTGTTGGATATATAGTTATGTATAGATTAAAGGTTAACGATCTTAACTAGTGGTGCCATTGATGTGTTATGGTTCACTTCCTTCAATTATATGAATTTCATAGACCATGTTGTGTAATATATTCATTAATTCATGATTTTAGGGTGATTTGTACTCAAACCCAAATCAGGAAGCCCGAACAATTTTATGACCAATAAGATATAATGATTATATACCTGGGAATGGAAGATGATTTTTTAAGTAAATCTGGAAATCTTTTATGAGATCTATATATGGGAGAGGTTGTATAATAATGACCAATTTGTTGTTATTTTAACATTTTTTTACTTAAATTGGTGTTAAATATAATTTAACTATGGATGATCATGTTGGTGTCTTCGTTAATCCTGAAACATTTCATTCATAAAATGTATTTTAGCATATTATAAAATGTTTTAAAAAACATATGAAATAAAATTTCATATTTTACTTTAAAACAAAATACGTTCAGTACCTCTCTTCAAATGAAACAGTAAACCAAAAAGAACTGTACAATTTTATATAACCATTAAGATGTATCAATATAATTTGTGTGTAAAAAAGTAAAAAATGAATTATTAAATATATCTTGAAATAAAAATTGGTCATTATTAATACTTAGGAATTAGTAAAAATTCCAATAGTGTAGCTCAATAGCTAAAAAGTATGATTTATGATTTAAAATGTAACCCCTATAAATTTATATTTTATGTTATTTTTAGGATACTGAATAGATTATGTATAAAATAAATTATTAAAATAAATAATATTTATTTAAATAAAATATTACTAATAGAAGAAAAATATGAATGTCAATAGTTAAAATATTTATGATGTTATTTTATAAATGAAAACATATCCATTATATATTTATATTTTTCTTAAAATATAATTAATCAAATATTAGAATTTGAATTTAACAAAATGAAATTAATTTTTATTTTTTTAAAAAAATTAGTTCAGTATGTATTTTGGAATTATTTTGAAATAATAGTTTTTTTGGTGTGTAGTTAAACAAATGAAATGTTTTTTCTAAAATAGTAAATTTTTAACATTTTCAATATATAAACAAGACATTGAAGTATATGCAACATTTTTATTGGTAATATATTTATTTAAAAAGTAAAAATATGTATTCTTAAATTACTATATTAATTTTAGGAAACCTGTGATATACATTTTAAGGACTAAATACTATTTTTCAATAATAATATATTTTTAATTTTTCATAATTAAATATTCTTATGAAAAATATTGGTTTGGGATTGCTTTTAAAGTGACATAAAATTTTTTATATAATAAAAAACTAAAATAATAAAAATCAATGATTTTGAAAATTTTAACTTATATATAAATTTTACACTCAAAATTTGACTTTTTTAAAAAATGTGTTTTTACACATCACATGCACAAATATTACAGTTGAATTTTTTTAATCCTATTAATATTTTATGATAGATTGGATTTAATATTTGGAATCAGTAGGTAGAAACTATCAATTATGATCTTCTATTATTTTAGGAAAAGTACATGACTTTGGTTAAAACCAGTTACCTTGGTAAAAAAATTATAAAAATTGAATATTAATATTTTTTGGGAAATGAGATTAAAAAAGGTATAAAATTTAATTATTGAGAAATTCATGAACTTATCTGATCCTCCACCACATTATTCTCAATTTTCTATTCATATTTACATATAAAACATGTTCTCCCATTATATTATGTTGAAATAAATATATATAATCCATTCTCACCATTTATTAAACTGGCATATCACAGCCCCTTAAAAAAACCCCAAAAATAGTATCTAACTAAAATTATACAATCTTCCATCATTCTATATTAATATTATTTTTCTATAGGCCTACATAACATGGATATTGGATTATATCCTCAATTTTTATTGAGTATTCAAATGGAGAGTCGAAGCCATCAATGTTAGAACTTTTTTCTAATTTTGGTTCTTTTCATTCTTACTTTACCATATGTAATTTTATAATTGATAAGTTATTAAATATCAAAATTTCTTATACTAAATGTTATTAGTGTAATGAAATAAACATTATACTCTTTTACCCCTTTTCTTTACAGAAAAAATTTCATCCATTGGTGCATTGTGTAGATGAACACCTACAAGAAATGAAGAATTATATTTTTCAACCACAAATCACAAATGGATAGAAAGGTGAAAATGATGCATAAATGTGGCATATATAATATAAATTTTAATCCTACAAAGAAACTATAACAAACACATCATTCTTACAGATTACTCATGAAATTAATGTGTCAATTGTGTGTTCTGAAGACCACCACCTTCATGTTGCAACAAATATCAATTTTTATCAATTTTCATTCTAATTTTCTAAAATCCAATATAATATGATTCCCCACCACAACATTATCTAATAAATGTCATTATTCTTTTATAAAAGCTAATTTTTTCCAAAATGAACCACATTAATAATCATAATCATCCATTATTTGTAGTTTTTTTTATTTTTGGGTTAGTTAATAACATTCATGAAAAATACTATAAAATATTATCATTTATGAATATGAAAAATTATTTAATAATAATATATAATATAATTAATAAAATAATTTTTGGGTTTTTTTATAATGGTAACATTATTATTAAACTCTTGTATTAATATGAAAACATATGTTTTTAAATATCAACAAAAAATGATCATCATTAATTTCATCCTTAAGGTTCATAACTAAAATCCAAAAAATGAAATTGTACCATACAAAATTTAAAAAAAACAAATTTTGGAATTTTTAAGATCTTGTAATAATAAACATTATGAGATTAATAAAGAACCACATAGCTATTATGAATCTATTTAAAAGGGATCATGATTACCCACAAAAATAGTGAAATTAGATAATAAATAAGAGATATACATATAGAATATAATTATTAATGAATATATTAAACAGTTATTTGTAAGAATAAATTTCCAAAATAAGTGATTAAGTTCGTTATTTTTTATAAATAATATTCATTAACTTTAGTGGAAGTCATCAATTAAGGTAACTATTTTGGTCTCTCAAATTTCACCCCATAAGAAATATTAATTATTAAAAACTATGTTTTATTTCAATGGAACTTTATATTTCCCTTTACAATTTTGTATCATTATCTTATATTTATTCAAGATATTTAAATTTTAAATTTAATATATATTCTTTAATGTGTTTTAATTCGAATGTATCTAATAGAATAAGTTTTTTTAAATTTCATGAAACAAGTTTTATATTTCACACCGTGTTCTATTTTATAATGTTTATTAATTAACATGTATAATTATTTTACGATAAATATATTTCTTTTAATTATAATTTAATTTCATTTTTATCCCTTTTATGTTCTATTGGTTATTATATTAACACTACTAAAAGGAGGGTTCATCTTAATTTTTCTTCTTTTAGATATGATTCATATTCAGTAATTGTTTGCATTTTTTAGAGTATATTTTATTCATGTATTGACATATAATTAACCTAAAACTGTTTTATTTTTGGGTTTAAACTCAGGGAAATCCACCACTACCTTCGAATTTTAAATCCATCCTCTATTATATGAATAACATTATTTAAATTATATTCCTCTTTGAACACTCTATATTTAGTACCATTTATTAAAGGATTTTACCATGTTTATATACATTGATTAATAATATAAATTATTAAATTAACTAAATACAGCTTACTCTATATTTTTTTAGTTTGTGGGATTCTTACGTAGAATTTTATTTAAATTACTGACTTCAAAATTATTAAAAAACTGCATACTTGTTATTTACATGTGGATGTTTACATAATACTGAGGCAAGTATATTAGATATTATATTCTCATCCATCGTATTTCCATAGATGTATTATGTTCATTTATAAGCTCAAAAAGTTTTTAAGTTCCATTTTTTCGTATCTCTATGACATTTTTATTAATGCTAACATTGGTTAATCAGGAACTACATTGATATGTATTTGTATTATATAGAGTTAGTTGTAATTAAATAAGAGACAAGTGGGTCCTAGTGTTATATATTCTATAAAATCATTAGTCGGTATCATGAGAAAATGGTTTTAGAACTATAGTGCATATATATTCAATATAATATAGATGTCATGGTAGTGGCCCTAATGAAAATAAAGAAGTATTGTTTATGTCCTTAACAAAAATATTGACATCTGGGATACGACCTTGAAGATATAATGTGTTTACTATTGTTCATTCCGTAAACAAGAATTCAGTTATAATATTCCATTTCATTATTTATATTCTCATCCATGTATTTGTTTCAAGATCATATTTTTGGTTTTATATCATTGTTTTACTGGAATTTGTTTCCTACGATATTCTCCTTTCCATGTTCATTCATTTATATCATCTGATAAATGTTTTCCAATACTGAGTGTTTTAGCTCACCCATCCCATGTTTCTATTTACTATAGAAATGATGAAATGTATTTCACATGATATTCCATGAAGAGTATCATTTGTAGATAAGTTTATTAGATATTATAATGTATTATTATTGATAAATTAGTTTAGTATACAGTGGAATAATTTGTATTTGATGAAAAATACATGGAATTTGTTAGATAATTTTTTTAATAACTCTATAAAACTATAAACATATAACTCCATTTCAATGTATAGTAGTAAATATATTTTATTTATATTATAATTATTTACTATGAATATTTGATAGATTTCGTTCATTTATAGGTAGCCATATTAATTTTATTATTTACAATAGATCTAATTCTGTGGCTCTAGGGAATTTCAGTTTGTATCAATGAAGGGTTTAGATAAATTTATAGGATAAGATATTTGATGAGGATAATTGATGGGTAGATAATTTAGATTAGATCATAATTTAAATGGTTTGGATAACACTTTATATTATTTGATAAAATGTTGAATAATTTAGTTATTATGATAAGTTGATTTCGGTTAAAATGCAAGGGATAAGTCTATGGGATAATTATATTTATAGGATTCCATCACAATGTTTTTGTAAAAGTAAATATTTTGTGGTAACTAGAGAAATTATATCCCTGTCTAGATATTGTAAAGTGGGTGTGACTATGAAATAGATTCTACGAGGGGTAATCACTCACAAAAAGGATATTTGTGTAGTGACTTGATATTTGATTTTTTCATGAAGAGAGGGGCCTAAAACAAAAAATAAATTTGGACACTCCATCATGATATGGGTAGGTTCATCATATAATTCTTACATCCCAATACAAATGACTTCTTATTTTAATGAATTAGGTTATGGAATATGAGAAAACTGAACCTAAAGAAACCATGATTGAATGGATAGTGATTTATGATAAACTAAAAGATAATGTAATAAATTCCAAAAATAAGAAATTTTGAGGCTTTATTTAAGAAGAAATTATCTTACATGAGTCATATTAGTTTGTTAGATATTTATCACATCTAATTAACTACTTCTGGTTTTTGTAATTGTTAAATCTAGAATGAACCATGTTAAAAATGGATGTTGTGTATAATTCATATATTATCATAATATGAAATTTAACGAGATAAGATTCAAAGTATGAAATCTTATGATTATTCCAATACAGCTATCAATAACAATTATTATCAATATAAATATAGTGGAGTTTCCAAACAAAAAAACAAGTGACATATGGAGTCTCGTATAATTCTATGGGATGAAGATTAGGGTGGAATGAGAATTTAAATTTTATTTGTGTTAATAATGTGGTAAGAATTAACCCAGGGGAATGCTTCAAAAAAATTGAAAATTTCTCATGTGTGGAAAATAAGGGAATTAATAAAAAATTATTGAAAGGAAATGGAAATAAATTGATTAACATGTTGGAGTGAAATGATGTGTCTTCTAATCACAGATATGATATTAAGGTAGAACCCTCCTTTACGATTATAAATGTAGTTACTTCTATCATTTTTATACCCTTAATTAATTTTATTGATATTTTTTAATTAAGATTGTGAGTTTGAATTTATCATTGGGGGATAATGTAACACCTTGATAATTTTTTTATATAATTTCAATTATAACCGAATCTGTTTAAAAAGTAGGTTCACATGAAAAACTGTACCAAAAAATACCATGGATCATTATATGACCATTAATATGTATCCTAAAAATTGGAACGATACAAATTATATTATAGAAAAATATGTAACTCTTTTTGGAAACATTATTTATGATCTAAAATGCAACCAAACAAAAAATGAAAAATTTGTGCTTTATTTACGAAAAACTATATCCCATGGAAAAAATATATTATCCATTTTATTATGTATTTTCACAGAAAAATTATCTTAATTTATAGGGAATAAGAATAATAATATAGTTAATATAGTAGAAAAGTTATTTTCTTATGAAGATGATTTTGGATATGTATTTAATTATTTATTTGAAAATGAATTATTGAATTATGGAATTTCAAATTGAAATAATAAAATTCATTTATTATATATAAATAATAAATTATCTTACAATGATATTTTTGAATTTTTCTGGAATACTTATATATGTTGAATAGTGAAAGAATAATTTTGTTACAAAAAATGTAAATTTTATGACATTTTCATTGAATAAAGATAAACAAGATGTGTATAAATCCATTTTATTACTCAAATATTTTTTTAATAGGTTACACTATAAATTTTATAAATATTATATTGAATATGGATAACCTGTTATTATCATTTTGAAGTCATTAGATATATTATACAATAAAAACTATTTGGTATTTTTTAATTAAACATTAATTAGTTGATATTTTGTTTTGGAATTCATTTACGCTTCCTAATTGTTAGTTTTTTTATAATAATAATTTCTGTATCAAAAAAAATCAATGATCGTGATACTTTTATCCCACATGTATGTTTTATGCTAAAAATAATGGTTTTCTAAAAACAAGTATTTATGTCTTACATAATATAATGTTATAGTTAATTTTCCTAAAACATAATTTCATATTTTTAAGAATTATGTTAAAAATATACAATAAGGACTTGTTTTTTTTTTGACATTATAACTGATGTACTAAGGTAGAAACTAGTTACCATGGTAAAAATAAAATATTGTAATACTTATAATTCTAAGAGTACTAGTATAGAACCTATATTCAAAACATGTTTAAAATGAATTTATGAAGTGCGATTTAACTTATCTAATATATCACCTTAATATTTTACATTTTGGAGTCTGTTTAACTTATTAAATATGTGATCTCATTATAATATTTTTAAATATTTATAAAAATGTAATTCTCACCACTAATTTAAGGGGCCTCTCAACTCCCCTTTATGACTAACCTAAAAAACCAGTTTCCTATTGAAATTATTTCCTTTTCACTTCCCTATATTAATATTTCTTTTTATCCCAATATATTGTTTTGACACCTATATCTTTAGGTAGTTATCCAAGTGAAGTCCAAATTCAACAACCATAGAAGTTTTTTCATATTTTCTTTCCCTTTCATTATTACTTCCCCAAAACTATTATTTACATTCCATTATAATTAAATAATAACTTTTTGTATACTTAATTTTATTATTCTAATGGAATTAATATTAACCACATTTCTTTAATTCCAATAATGTAAAATGATACTGCCATTCATTTTTTGTGACAACTACTGCCACAACAATACAATGTCATTCGTTTTTCACAAAATCAACAAATCACTATTGATTGCTAAAATCCCTTAAATACTTTTTTACATGTTTTCCCATGGAATTGACATCACATCCCATGACACATTCCTATTTTCCCTTACGAATGTTCATTTATATTTTAGTTCCTTTCTTTCATGGAAACTTCTATGATGTACCCTTTTATTATGCTTATTTCATGATTATGGTATCTAGTCATTTCCATAGTTAACCATTATATTTATATATGAATGAAGATATATTATTAATTATTTGGTTAATATATTCATGGAATATTATGATGGGTGTACCCAAATAGCACCCCAATGCATTGGGTAATGTTTAGTCTCATGAGAAGTTATGTGCAACCGTCTTGGTGGTTAGCTATGGCTTGTGAATCATTGTGAAACAGTCTTGGCACTAATCCTTGGCTATTGCTAGTATGGGAAAAAGTCATGAAGGATAACCTTATGTTTTAATAAATTCATTATTTATGTTTCTTCTACATTACTATGACTCCATGATTTTATGGTTCCATGTTATAGTTTATGATTCAATATGTTAAATGCCTTTTTATATCATCATTTCATGCCTTGTATCCCATGTTGCAATGATTTGTTCTTATGTTTATCCCCTTATAGAGATTTTTTAAAATCCATTTGTTCATGTTACCCCTTGGTTATCTGATGCAGATAGATGAGAAAATTGGTAGATATGATCTTATTATAGAGTTTAAATAAATAGGGTTTTTATAATGTTTGATTATGTACCTAGTCTACCAAGACACAAGACATTTTTATCCTTGTCTTGTACTTTGATGTATATATTTTTAAAAAATCATGTAATGATATATATAAAATTCTAGGGGCATTATAACATGTATCATAGGATGGTGTAGTTATTTTTTGGGATTACAAATAGAGCACCATAGTGAGAAACATAAATATGAAACAATGTATAATGAACGTACCTAAATTTTGATAATTATATAGTAAGTGTTTTATAATGAATATAAATCCCTCTATTGATATAAAAAGGTTGAGGTGGATCTTGGTTTGACACTCCCAGGGGATATTCTTGGGAAAATTCATGAGAATAGTAAAAATACCAATAAATGGAATAAAAAATCCTATAAGAATATAAGTTATGAAATAGATCATAGATAAACTAGATTTAAACATAAGGAATCACAAGTTAGGATATATTTATCCCTAACATGTTTATCCATTTATGTTCCATAATTGTCTTTTTATGTTCAATAACAATGTATTCAAGCCCTCAGATTGTATATTATTTTTCTTAAGTAATGGAAGGAAATATAAGAACACGTTCATAAACCCAATGTGATAAAAAATGTGAAGATCTCTATAATGATATTCCTGATATAATGGAAATGGGTTCCCAAAAAATCAGGACAATAGTTTCTCAGCATGCTCAAGTTATGAATAATAACATGTGTCATCTGGAACTCCCTCATACTACAAGGAAATATCATGTTTCCATTTAATAATTCATACCAAAAATGCCTCCCATGTTTAACAGTTCTTTTGATCCCCTACCAACAGAATAATGGATTTACTCCATTGAAAATATATTATCCGTCATACAGTGCTTAGAAAAATAGAATTTCATATTGGCGGTCTGTCATTTAGATGGGGAAGCTGGTTAGTGGTGGAAACTTATCCAGAATATAAATCCCTAGGAGTAAATTAACTCCATGGATTTGGAGGAATTCCAGAGGATGGTTTTCAATAAATATTTTCTTCAAACCCTCCGATTAAATATAGAAATAGATTTCCTCAGTCTCATGAAGAATGAAGAGGAGTTTGTAAGGTTATATGAAGAAAATATTTCAAGGCATGAAAGGTACCACTCTGTCATTATCATGAACATCAAATGTAAGGTGGATCGCTTCTTTAGAGGACTAATGTTGAGTCTATGAAAAGTTTTGGCGATTTGAGACTTCGACAGTTATGCAGAGATTGTTAATTGTTCCTTTATGTTGGAAACGGGTATTGGAGATTCTCAGTGGTATAGTGGTCCCGATGATAAGAATAATAAGGCCGAGAATAACATGGGTTTTACAAAAAACAAATAAAATGATTGATAGTGGCCCGAATATCTCACTAGTATAATTTGTGGGAGGAGTAATAATGGGAATTCCCAAAAATTGACAAATAATTTATTCAAATGTAGACGAATAGGAAAACTTTACAAGAACTTCTGAAAGAATATGAATAATCCCCCGAATATGGAAAATGAATGCATCATTCAGATCAATACTTAGCCAGTAGTGTAGTGATAAAACTACAAGGTGGATGAGAATTATGCGAAAAATTTCCCTAAGCTGGGTGTAGTAAAAGGCAATCAACCACAACCTCCATGGAAACAAAGAAGAGATTATACTAGAACTATTGTTGAGCTGGATTCGAACAACGATGTGGAGATAGGTACGTTAGTTATTCATTCAAGAATAGAAAATATTCTATTTTATTATAGTTCTAAACATTATTTTATATCACTAACGTTTTACAAAACTATTCACAAACCACCTCAAAATTTGGAGGATATGTTATTTGTGAGAATATAGAATGGAGAAATTATTGTATCCATGGATTATAACTCCTCACATTTATTTTTTGTGGACTGAATCTCCCATAAAATTGTGTCATACATTCTTTAGTGGAGTTCGACACTATCATGGGAATGGTTTGGCTATCATTATTCAAAGCCAACATCAACTCTTGGGAGACGTAGATCATTATTTACACCTCTATGCATCCTCAAATTCATTAAATGTGTTAGGAGGATGACGAATCTCTTTTAGAATTGGTTTCTTATGTGTGGATATTAATTATGTATGAGAAATAATATCTAGCTCAAATTATTGAGGCAAAAGAGAATATCATGCTCGAAGACATGCCCATTGTGTGGGACTACACTGATGTATTCCATGAAGAGTGGCATGGAATTCCTCTAGATAGGGAGGTTGAGTTATCAATTGATCTTATTCCTAGATCTATACTTATATCAAAGAAACCTTATTTAATTTCCACCATAGATCTAGAAGAGATGAAGAGGCAGTTATAGTAGAATCTAGATAAGGGTTTTATACTCCCGAGTACTTCACTATAGGGTGTGCCAGTCCACTTCGTCAAGAAAAAAGGATGGTTCAGTATGCCTCTACAAACATTATTGTGATCTCAATAAAATCATGATAAAGGATACGAATTCCCTACCATCGATATATTACTTGTTCAATCAAAATCTTGTGTCCAATTATTTCTCTAAGGTGGATCTTTGGTTAGAATACCAACAATTAAAGGTGAGGAAGGAAGTTATTCTCACGAAATCCATTTGAATGAGGTATGGACACTCAGATTACATAGTGATTCCCTTTGGACTCACTTATAATCCATAAATTTTCATAGATTTAATGAATATTGTCATTAGACATTACCTCAAAAAAATTTTAGTAGTCTTTATTGATGATATTAAGATATAATGAATGAGAAAGGAGTAACATGAAGAGAATTTGAATACTATCTTAAAAACATTGAAATGCAAGAATATATAATAAAATTATGGTAAATATGAGTTCTGGATGGAGGAATTATCATTATTGAGGCATGATATCACCAAAAAATGGATATTGTTTTACCCTTCCATGACCAAGGAAATTTAAGAGTGGCCCTATCCAACATCTGTAATGGTGGTCAGCAACTTTCTAGGTCTAGGTGGGTATTATCAATGATTTGGGAAGAACATTTCATTATTTTCAAAACCAATGACCAGGATGAAACAAAAATGTGTAATGTTTTTCTGGACTAAAGAATGTGAAGACTCTTGGATGGAGTTGAAAACGAGGCTTATAACTATAGTAATACTCACACTCTCTACAACTAGAGTTCTCTATGTGTATTAAAATGATGACTCAAAGATGGTTTTAAGTTTTGTGATGTTGAAAAATGATAATGTGATATCATACATCTTAAGGAAACTAAAAATCCATGATCAATACTATCCTATGCATGATCCGGAGTTCGTGGCTATGATCTTTGCATTGAAAAGATGGAGACATTATCTATATCGGGAGAAGTGTGAGATATTGACTGATCAAAAGAGTCTGAAATGTATGTTAACAATGAAACAGCTAAATATGCTCCAATGAAGATGGGTACATCACATCAACGATTATGAATTCTCAATCCACTACAATTTCTGTAAGCCAAATAATGTGGAAGATTCTCTAAGTAGAAAGGATCTTGTATATTTAACAATGATGAGAATTGAAAAGGATCTGAACTTTTTAGATTAACAGAGTATATACATAGGTATCATTAAGTGCGGAACATCATCAATACTTTCTCAAATTATTTATCAACCATCCTCGAGAGAAAAAATAAAGGATTCTCATAGAAAAATGTAGAAATTCTAAAAAGGGTGGAAGCTATTAAAATGGTAAATCCTCTGATTCCATGACTGATGAGGAAGGATTTATTAGATTTGTGTCATGATTATGATAACCATATAATCTAGAGATAATGAAAGAGCTTCTGAATGATGCACATAGGTCAACCTTCTCTATCTACCAAGGGAGTTCAATGTTGTATTGAGATCTCTGAGAAATCATTTAGTTGGACAATACGACAAAGGATATTGCAGAATTTACATCAAATTGTCAGGTATGTTAGAATGTGAATTCTAAGAGGAAATATTCTAAGGGGATGACATGACCACTACCCATACCATATTGGATATGGGATAACATCACTATGGACATTTTCATTGGACTTCCAAGGATATCTAGAGGAGAAAATGCTATTCGTGTTATTGTGGAATGTCTTACTAAGACAGCTCACCGTATCACAATTCTAGATTAAATCCCATTTGATCAAATTTCTAGATTATATATCAAAGAGGCAGTTAGGCGGCATAGAGTGCCATTATTTATTATATCTAATAGAGAACCATGATCCACCTCGATGTTTTGGAAAAGACTGCAACATGCTCTATGTAATGAATTGATCCTATGTAGGGAATAACATCTTCAAATTGGTGGCCAATCTATTCAGACAATTCAGATACTAGAAGATATGTTGACAGTGTGTTATATGGACATCAAAGAAGGATGAGACAAATATCTTTCCCTATTTGAATTCTACTACAAAAATTATTTCCACTCAAACATCCGAATGACACCATAAAAAATCCCATTATTGGAAAAGGTGCATGACACTGATGTGTTGGGATGATGTTAGTGAGTGTAAGGTAATATGACCTAAAATAGTCGAAGAAATGGTGGAGAAGGTGAAAACCATTCAACTGCACATCTATGGTGCACAAAGACAAGAACGATTTATGAAAAAAATTGTCGATGCGACTATGAGATAAAATTTGGATACATGGTATTTCAACACATATCTCTCTAGAAGAAGTTCATTATTTTTGGAATGAATGTGGAGTTATCTCCCTGGTACATCGGCCCCTTCGAGATTTTTGATTGTGTCTAATTTCTGGCCTATTTACTAACACTTCCACCAACCATGGAAAAAGTACATGATGTCTTCCCTGTACCCCACCGAAGGAAGTACATACCAGATACATCACATGTAATATAATGAGAGGTGTTATAGTTGAAGGATGATATTTCTTACGAGGAATGTCCAGTGAAGATCATGGATTGTAGTGATTAATATATACATTACAAGACTATTCACATGGTTAAAGTATCGTGGTGAACTATATGTATGATGACAAAATAAGGTAACATGGGGAGGAAATGAAAGAAAAGTAGACACACTTTTTATGTATTAGAATAAAAAATATATTTTGAGGGAGAAATTTTATCAGGGGGATAATGTAATAAACCAATGATTTATCAATTGAAATTTTGTTCTTATAATTATTTCATATATTCACATGAAATCAGAATACAATGAACTACTGTGTATAATGCAACATTTAAACATAATTTTATCACTTCTGTGATTTGAATTTAAAAAATCTGACATACATGGTTGCAATCAGTAAGTTATTTACAACATAATATGGCCAACTTTTTTTGGTTGAATAGTGGCATACCCTTAAGAATAGTAATGTTACACTTATGAATAGTGAAATACCCTAATGAATAGTAACCATACATATGATTTTATGTAAATAAAATTCATGTGTAAGTATAATATACCTATATCTGGGAATATAAAAGGAAATGTTTAAAAATTGTTTTTTTTCAAGAAAATTATAATTTTAATTAAAAAATAAAATATTCATATTTAGAAAATTAATTTTGAAATTATGATTTCATCTTTGGATTATATACATCTAAAAATATTTAGTGTGAATTTATTTGATTTTTCTGAAATAATTGAAATTTTTTATGAATTTTTATATTCAATAAATTAAAAATATGCTAAAGAAATAAATTTCTGCATCATGGTTGAGTCATGGATGATTCAAATTTACATTATTTCGAACACACATGAACTGATCTCTATTATTTTTCATTGACTCCTAATTATTCCAAATCTTTTAGAGAAATAATAAATTAACGAATATAGTATTGTGAACACCCGTCTCCCCTACAATATAAATACCACCCTTCACACCCTCATTTCCTCTCACCTCTCAAGATTTAATCCTTGAATGAAATATACAAAAACATCTTCCCTAGAACTTCCCCTACATCATAGAGCTTCCTGTCTTATCAATATACAAATTCAAGGTTCCTTAGAGAGCTTTCATAGGGTAATTCCACCCTCTCTCTTTTTATTTAATTTCATTTAAACTTCATGATCATTCCATAAATATATCCCCACCGATCCTCATTCACATGTTATGGAAACTACAATATCTTACATATACTAAAATTAAATGATACAAATGGGAGAATATATCATCCAACCCCCTCTCATATTCTTTTTTTAAGGAAAAAATTGTGGTCCTCAATCATTTCCGCGGGTAACCTGTATGCTCATATATGGTTAATTATGTATGATTAATTATGTTGAAAATATATTCATGTAATGATATAATGGGTGTGACCATATAAAAATACAATACATTTGGTAATGTTGAGACCCATGACATTTTTTTGTGATGGCCTTGGCGATTAGCCGTGGAATGTGCTACAAAGTGAAACAGTCTTGGCTGTAATCCTTGGCTTGTACTACAATAGGAAATAGTCTTGGCGGTTAGCATTTACTCATACAAAATTCATGTTTTATGTTACTTACACATTACTATGAATCCATGTTTATATTATTCATGTTATTTGTTATTATTCAATATGTTAAATTACTTTTTATATCATCATTTCATGCTTTCTCTCCCACATGCTATTTCTTTGTTCTTATGGTTATTACCTTACTCGGATTTTAGCTCAACAACTTGTTCATGTTATCCCTAGTTTATCATATGAAGTTGTATGAGAATAATGGAATTTAAAAGCTCATTATGGAGTTTATATAAAATTATTTTTAGTATTTGATTATGTACATAGTCAAATAATACACTAGACTTTCCAATCCATGGATTTTACTCTGAGGTATAATTATGCACAAAATCAAGTAATGTTTAATGTAAATTGATGGGATCCCTATAGACCGCCTTCAATTTACTCATAGGGATTCTCCATTGGTAATACCAATTTTTTTATGGATGAGATCCACATTCATGAAGTGGAATCCTTGGTTATATGCTATGGGTCCTAGCCCATCATGTTCTACATTACACCAAATGTTTTATGAGTGATCTCCATGGACATAAAGATTACACCATTGTAAATAGACTTGAATCCTAGACCATGTTGGTTTTATACCTGATTATTTGATGTATGTTATAGTTATTAATACTTGATTGTATTTTTTATGCTATAATTTTTTGATAGATGACATATCAGCGTGGGCCATAACTAATACCATATTATTTAGTGTATACATTAGATGCTAGATTCATAATATATCGAGAGAGTACTTAGCTGATACTTTTCTATGTTATGTTGTTGTTCATTATTATCGACTACATGGATTATAACTTGTACCGATATACTTGGTTTTATTTCATTTTCTTTACAACTTCTTTTCTATTATACAATCACAAATTTACAACATATATTCCTGAACATGATTTGTTATATACATTATTTGTGGTGACCAACTTTGTATACATCACAACCTACTCAGGATGCTAATATGTACAAAGAATGACCTCATGGTTATAGGTTCATGATCATAGATTATGTTGGGTGTTGTTACTCTTGCACATGGGAGCATAAGAGAACATGATTGAGCTAGTGCATAGGATTATCATGGAGATATCCTTTGGGGTTATTTTATTTCATGTATTGTATGTCTAATGGTTTTTACATTAACATGATTATTCACGGGTCAAAAGTTTTCTTGGTTTGGTTATTGGTTATTGTTATCATTTATTTATTCATATAATTTTTGATTTCCAGTCACTATTAGATTATCTATCCATTACTTTTGATTTATTTTACCATGTTTATTACTGATCTAGAGGATATTGTCTCCCAGATGTACAGCTTTTAGACTATCACTGTAAGTCAGTGGACTTTGGCATATGGAGAGATGCACTTGAGGCCATGTGTCAACAGATCATGATACTATTATAGAGTGTGTTGTGTAAAAACACTACCTATAAAATCTCAATTGTTTCACCATATATCCTTGATAGTAGTCATCACTCTTCGAATACAATGATGTGAATCTATAGTCATATTTTCATCTAGTAGGGTTACAATTCTGTGAGGGATGAAATGAATTTTCAAAATAAAACACGACATAAATATTAATTACTTATACTATTTTATAAAAATATATAAAAAATGCCTAATACAATGATAATTGAGCATGTGTAGCCTCTATGATTGGCAACTCGTGTTATTCACTATAGCATAATGACCAAATAATATATATATTTTCTAAATTCTCATAATATTATTTATCAAATAATTTTATCTCTGGGTGGATATGTTCTATAGTCATCTTCCATTTTATATTTTTTAAATTTTCTACTACATTCATAAATAACTAGATTATTCAATTATTACCTTCGAAAAACATGATATAAATATCTAGTAGACCATAATGGTAAGAGTAACACACTTGAGAAAAAACAAAGACTATATTGTGTTATATAATATGTACATCGAAAGTCCAATACAATCAATAATGACATTAATTTAATAATATAGAATGTTTTAGAAAATACTTCATTAAGAAACACTGGTGAGTATACAATCACGGATCTTGGATTCATTATAAATATTGGTATGGATTCTGATATTAATAAATTGATACCCTTTTAGTATGTATTCTAATAATTTTTTTATTCACATACCTTTAAAAAATAACTATTAAATGATTATGATTCAACCAGTTATCGTTAACATATATAAATTCAATGATGTCTTATGAATATACTGATTTTATGTTGAAACATTTTTTGAATTATAATAACATAACTGAAGAGATAAAATATCAATAATTAAATATATTGACAATATGGAATGTAATTACTAATTTATGATCTTTTAAACTTCACCCAAAAACATTTCCTAATTCAAAATAAACTATTTTGGGTTACCCTATAATATATGAATTATGTTTAACTAGACTGATGTCTTAATAAATAATAAACTCTCACAAAATAATCTTATGAAATGATGGTATACAGTTTTTAATTTTTTTCAAAAAATCAATTTCAAAACTATAATCTAAGAATACAAATTGAAGGAATAAATAAAAAAAATGTTTATGGAAACACATATATAGCATTATTATTCTCTTATACAATGTTGTAATTGAATATGATAATTGTTTTAGCACATATGAAGGTAGACTATGAAATATTAAAAACGTGGAGATTAGTATATACATTTTAGTATCCACTAATTATATTACCAAATATTTATTGTTCTTAAATAAAATTTATACCAGGAATACATGTATTTATTATATCAGAAGGATGTTATTATAAAATTAATATATTGGAAATAATCTACCATAAATAACTACAATGTTTAATGATTAATTTATATTAATCATATTCCATAAAATCATGAAGATAAACATAAATTTTTCCTTATCTAATTTTGGAATAACCATTTCTGAAATAACACAATATATATATATATATATATATATTATCCTCTCAAATAAAAAAACATAGACACAATTGTTTTATAACTGTCTAACATAAGGAAAACATTTCATGTATGTGTGTTAAATTATATTCTAGTAAGTTATAACAAATTATTTTTTCATAGTGTCTTAATTATCATTATTTTTGTACAATAATTAGATAATACCAAATATCCAAGAATTAAAGTACCACTCATTCTTATAATAAAATAACTATTATAAATTTACATGATAGAGAATGCTCTACATACATTGGAGAGAACACTAATTTGTGAAATATTCATAAATTAAGGAAATCCCCTATCAGGGAAAATTGAATTCATAAACTCTAAAATATTTAGAAATGATTTTATAAGGGGATAATTATATTAATAATAACATCCTGAAACATGGATGTAATTAAATAAATTCAATTTTTTAAAAGGAATTTTTTTTTAATAATTATATGAATATATGAGGCTTATAATGAATGATAAAATGTGTATTCTTATAATGAATATCATTTAATTTTTGATTAGTTATTTTAGGAGGCATTGATGTAGATATATCATCTACTACACTAGAATGGTATGTTTCCCATATTAGTTATTCAATGCTTCATTCATCACATACACTTCTAAAAAAATTAATTGAAACTATTTCACTTGAATTGAATATATGTGAATATAATGATTACAGATATTTTTTATATAATAATTTAAATACATTCATTTGGGAAATAAATAAATTTAACAGATAATCACTTTAAATGATAATATTCTTGAAATTTGATATTTGATAAGGGATATAGAATTATTGTATCGTATAGTTAGTATGCAAAGGGTACTTAAGATAAATGAGGACAATAAAGCACAAAATAAAATAAGTGGCTGAAACGACCCATTCTTGATATATTTATAAATAAATATAAGAAACTTTTAATAGAATGGACTAAAAGGATTATTTATAACTAATGGTTAGTGAGTAAAATTAAAAAATATCCTAATAAATGTTACTATCCATCAATGACAATTATGAAATGAACATGTTCTAGTTAGAAATTAAAATAGTACAAAACAATGTACCGATTATCTGAAACTAAATAAAATACAAGTAAAATATCCTATCCTAGAACCCTTGATTGATCAAATTATTAATGTGAATCATAGGGAACAACTATATATTTTACTATATGGTTTTTTACAACCCTTATTTCAGTATGAGGATTTATTTTTTTAACAATTATATTTTTTGAAATAGAAAAATAGGGTTCACATAATGAATCTAAAAATAAACTATGATTTATGCTACACATATTTATTTTTAATAATTATAATGAAATAATCATTAAAATATTAAAATAAATATATATCGAACTTAATAATGACTTCATTCTCATGACAATAAATATATTTAAATAAAAATCCATCAAACATAATGTATTCTTACTCATGGTATCCCATGAATATCGCTATGTATGATAGTAGATAACATGAAATGTATTCTACAAATTTTGATGTTGGAAATAATATTAATCACTTTATAAAAAATATTAATGTTATATATTATGATAAAATTGGTCAAATTTACTATTATTGGGTTCATGTGTCTATATAGTTTATAGGTATACAAATATAATTTGAGTATATTAAAATTATATTTCCTTAAATCTAAATGTTTTGTAGAAGTTTATAATTCATTAAAAATAATATATCTATACTTTATAGTAACTATCAATCATCAATGAGAAAAATTTTAACCGGGATAATAAAATTATATAATAATTCATTGTTAAAGAAATAAATAACATTAAAAATGAATTATATTTATATATTAAAATTAAATATATTTTAAGAAAATTTTTAAATATTTAGAGTTTAAATTTTATAAAATTGTTAACTCTTTCTGATGAAGTATATGAAAATCATGTAATAGGATCAATATTATTTCCTGGTGAAAAAATAATCCACTTAATTAAATAGAAAAAACATTTCTAAAACTTTAATATAAGATATATGTTGTCAAAATGAAATTTATCAACATAAAATCCTATTAAAAAACATAAATAATTTTTATAATTATTAATCCATGACTGAAGTTTACTGATTATATTGGATTAACATTCCATAAATAATTACATTCCATAATCAGTATGAAATGACTATTTTCCCAAAATACATTAGATTTCAAATATGAATGGTTCCTCTATGTACCCCTTACAAACGACACCATTTGTTCTGATTTATACAATTACTGTATGAAAACTGCTTCCACATAATTCCATTTTTAATTTTTAGATCCCATAATAACAAGAATAAATCAAAATTACTTCAAAACTATGATCTTTATAATTAGAGGTATTAATTTTATCAAAGTAAAAATTGACTTCCTTATTTAGTATTTATATTATCATTTTTTACTGTGTATTCTTAATTTTTATTATTCAATATAATAAAATTAAATTAAATTATATATAAACATTTAATATGTGTCTAATAATAATTTTTTTATTGGATTATAATCATGTAATATTTTATGTTAGTGTTTGGGATGTTCACCCACAATCCTAAAAAAGGATTCTCAATTTTTAAAATTATAATCCTTTATAGTTTAAAAACATAAATATTAAATAACAATGTCATATAATATTAGTTGTTTCTATTTTTTATATAATTTGAATAATAAAATGAATATTTATTTTTAGGTAACCATTTTTAGTGTATATAGTTACCTAAAACGAATGAATTATGGATTGTTTCTTTACAAATTATTCCAATGCCTTCTTTGCAGTGAACATTACAATTATAAAGAATTATAAAATTATTTTCCTTATACACATAATATTCTATAAATGATAGATTAATTAATATGTAACTATGTTCAAAAAATCCAAAACAAAACACAATTTAATCTATTTAAACTACTAACATACTATTATTAGAATATTCGTGGTTCAACTAAAAAATTTAAAAAAATATAAAAAATTTGAATCATAAAAAAAATTATATTTTGAATACATTTATTAAAATTATTACTAATAAGTCAAATATGATTATACATTGAGTTATAGTGTGTTCAAGAAAATAGAAAATTAAGTTAATGGTATTATTGTCTAAATCGGTGTACTATATGTTTTCTTTCATCAAATATACCAAAATTACTCTTTATTATATATATATAAACAACGATAAAAAATTAGATTATTATATTTTTCCTTGAATGGATTTTATTTCTCCTTTCCACCATATTTTTACACAAAGACTTATCACTAATACCATATGAATTATTATGAACATTATGGGTTCTATACAAACTTTTCATCGTACATGAGATTCTATAAATATAAATCATATTTTGGGATATATTTTTTTAATATCATGGAGTTCACTTATAGAGTATGGAAATATTTTTTAAAATAGATAATTATTTTTATAAATTAGCTTTTTGGGTTCTTATAAAGTTGAAAATTTGAGAAAAAGAAAATAAACTATGACAATTTTGTGTTTGAAATGAAATTACAAGTCAATAAGTATTATTTAATAATTAATATATCTTTTAATTAACTATATATGGGTAGATGGTAGTGATAAAAATTTTATAGAGATTTATGCGACCTACTGGGTGACTATTTTACATTTTAACAATTGATTTATATAATAAATATTTTAATATAATTTTATTTTCCTTATTTAAATATAAAAACAAAATAAATCATAATAAAATTATTGAATCAATATTCAAAAAAATTAAAAAATAATGAGTTCTGTAAAAAATATAATTATAAGTGGGAAGCCTCCTTGATAGAAAAAATAAGGTATTCACAATACTATATATACAATGCATTAAATATTATTTTTATCTATTCAATAAAAATAATTAATAAAACATATTTAAGGAGGGATTATTCTACATTCATTTTTAAAAATATTAATTTATTTTCATTTATCTATTAATTTGTAATCAATTTTCCAATTAATATAACCCAATACATAAGAAATAACTTATGTACTTATAAAACATGATCTTCATATCTTCAATTCCTTTTTGGAAAGTTAATGGAATTTGTAATCATTTAAGTATTTGTAATTTTTTATATTACACTGTCTAAATCACATGAGTTTCAAAATATAAACAATTAAATGTGTAATCCTGAAATCAAAGATTAATATATACCATATATTGATGAAACATTCGAATAAATTATTCACTAAACTTTATTTATGACAATAATAAAAATAACTTATGCAATTTTACAGTCTGATATTTAACAAAACCATTGAATGATAAACCCGTTTCTATAAAGTAATTTATTTTGAGGTGAAGATCCTAATGAAAACGTGAAATATCTAACCCTTTTGTACTATTACAATGATATATTGACTAGCTGAATAATAAGTGATATAGAGTGAATTTTGATTCTCATTTGAAGGAACACTATTTGAGTGGATATATATCCTAAAACACACAACGTAACACTAATTGGAATTTTCATTAAGAAATAATATACTAAAAATTTATTCAATCACAATGAATCCTAATTATTTGAAAATAAATCGATGGAATTAGAGAAGTTCGTATAGATACATTATATGACTTCATGGAAAATTTTTAAAATCATTTTTAAATTTTTTTACAATAACAAATATCGGAGTATTATTTTTTAGTATTTTTTTGATGAATAATGAAAATGAATAAGTTTAAGTTCGAGGAATTAGTAGAAGGTATTATTATTTAAAATTCACCATTTATGGATATAGAATTAATTTATTTGATTTATAAAAATAATTAATGATTGGAAAAAAATATTATGTTAAAGGGAGTTCATTAGGTTACAATTTTTGAATCATTGCTCGATTATATGACCACTATCATGATACTGATGTATGTTAAACATATAATAAAACAATCAATTGTAGGAAATATTACTTAATTTTTCCATTCAATTGAAACTATAATATTTTATTTTCTCAATTAAAAAAATAAAATGTCATTATAGAGTCCCAGAAAAACATATTAGTTGTCTATGTACAGTTAAATATGGGAGAATACATCAAGTGTTTAGTTATATATTTAGGTTATTGATAAAAAATGGATACCATTCTAATATAAATTTTTATAGAGTTATAAAGGATTACATTTTTTTAAATAAATATTATAGACCAACCACCAACCATAAGGAAAAATAATAATTAAGTATTATGCACATGAACATGGGAAGTGTAAACATATGATCTTGAACAATGGTAAAGAGTATAAAGAGATTATAAAAATCAATATTCAAATAATTTTACAGAATAAAAAAAAATCTATCAGGAATTAGACAAACCTCCCTATAATACCATTTTTAACCAATTATAAAATTGTTTTTTAACAACCCTAAAATGAAGAAAGGTGTTTCAAATAAAAAAATACACTTTTGAAAAATATTAACATTTATCTAATTCATTTTATTATATTATAGTATTTTAATTTTTTAAAAAATTCATTATAATAGTAATGGATTATTTCATTCTCAATGAATTAATATAAATAAAAAAAGTTAATCAAAAGGGACATATAAAATTATATTTAATGAAAAAATTATATAATAAAAGTTGTTCGATAAATATTAATTTTATAAGTATGACTTTGAAACTTTTAAAATGGTGTTGAGTAATAGAACCATTTGAAATGAAATAATTTTGACAGAAAAATATTTTTTTTACCAATATCTATTTTTTTATTTTTTATAATAAAAAACACATTATAGGGTTGGGTGTGAACTAATAAAACTAGATTTTTGGGTGTACCAAACGGAGAAAACATTACAAACCCACATAAACAATAAACCTAAAACATTTCATGTAATCAGCAGTTAACTCCTTAAATATTTATGAAAATGAAATGATGGTATAAGACATTTTATTTAGTTCTTATACCTATACATATTTCCTCTCCACATATAATAGAACAATTCATTTTATTATTTTCATTCACGATTTATATGAAAATAAGAGAATATTAAGCCTTATTATATGATATAGATCTATCGTAAGTACACTCATTGGATGATACATAACCAAAATTATTAAGGAACAAATAGGTTGATAAATTTTAATTTGAATAATAGATGATAGTGAAAGTGTAGGGATATCTATTTTAACGGGAACCACCATATTTTTCCCATACTTGGAACTTTTTATGTGACAACATAGATGTCTACCCTTGAATATGTTGTAAAATCCATGAAATTAGTTATATTCATGACATGATTTCAAACATTATAATTCAAACCATAAAAAGAAGATTTATTAGAACAAGGACTCCAAAAATCCTTCCATCCCAAAGAAAATTACAAACTAATCCCTTAAAAATATTCTTAGACTACATATTTTGGGATTCCATCCATATTCAACATCAGTTGAAATCATTCCACCTCCTTCCTTGTAAAAAAGTGATATTATATTTATATGGATGAACTATATCCACCTTAATTTTGATCCATGAAAAAAAATGATTCAACTGATATCATACATAGATTTTGCTAAAAAACAAATTCCATATAACACTAATTACTATACTCTACGCCTTAGGTGAAAAAACATCTAGTGGAGAATTTTAAATATTCACCCACAATGGAATTAATTTAAATATTTCCTTCTGAATCAACATACAGATCATCTATATTTAATCTACTACCATCCTAATATTAGAATTATATAGACCACTCAAAAGGATTTCTTGAAAATGTCATGAATAATTGAAATATTATTATATTAATCAATTTTATTGCGTTTAATTTCTAATAAAACATCCTCACAAAAAATATGAAAAAACCTATGATTATTGTGTTCCACCCCATGATCATTGTACATATTTATATTTTAAAATAAAATCAACATGTTCCATATCTTGTGAATTAGGAAACATAAACTAATAAAGAATAATTGTTAATACAATAAAAAGGCAACACTTTACTTTATATTTAGATAAAACATAATTATAATTAAAAAAACACACATATATGTTAAATTATATATTTCTATTAGGAAATAAAATTTTTTTTAAGGAAAAAATTCAATTAATTATGTATTTTAAATAAATTTACTTTAATTTAGAAATTATATGATTTATGTTTTTAATTTGGTAAAATTATATTAATTTCAATTTTTAATTTTTAGAATATGATACATGTTAAATTTTATTATTTTTCAAATGAAGTATATTTTTATTTGAATAATAAAATATAATGTTTTTTCAAATTCCACAACTTTTTTGAAATAATTTTGTTATTACCATAAATATATAAGTACCCATTTTAAAAAAAATTAAATTGAAGGATTAAAATAATTAAATTATTATTATTTTGTTTGATATATAAATTTATTCCTGATATTTATGGACCTATGATTTTTTATTCTAATAAAAAACATTAGTCTTTTACTTTACATTATTATTTAAATTGATCCATTTAATTTTATAATTCTTTTATAGTTAATATAGATATATATTTTTTACATTTAAAAAAATTCCATTGGAATCAATTATATAAATTTATTTGGTTCTAATTACTTTTCATGAGAAAAAATCATTTTTTAAAAACTCTTCTTATGCTATTAATCTTAATTTTGTTAAATATTTTTTAACATACATTTAAATCTTACCATGTAAAAAGTTTTTCAAATTTTTTATGGAAATAATAAAATGAGGTAATAATGTCCAATTTAGTTTTATTCATAGAAATAAGTTGACGAGGTAGGAAAACAAGATATAATGGTAAATGTAAATTGTGATAACATGTTAAATAAATGGGAAGGGGATTAAAATATCTCAAACTATTGGGTATATTATATTTTATTACATTTTATATCAGTGAGAGAATAGTTTGAAGATGTCAATATGTGTTGAGATGATATGGAGAAGTTAATGAACAAGATTCCTATGAAACAGAGGTTCATGCCATGCCTATATAATAGTGTTGGTAAAAAATAAAATACCCAAAATTAGACACTAGGTAAGGACTATGCCATTCTAGTCCCCATGATGGGATTCCATATCACCTAGAAAAAAATATTTAATGAAAAATTTGTTTAATGGTGGTAGTGGTTTGAATACTTGAGTTTACATAAGTCAATATGGCTAATCACATGTTATAGAGTTCGTAGTCGTGGAGTTTTCCTATGTAATGTTGGGAAAGTATGAATTGATATGGTTAATCCAGGGAATTCATTGATGATTAAAATGTTTAAAACTAGTAATATATCACCATATAATACATTACTTCATGATGAGTGAAAAATGAGAATTGTTTTTTCACTACATTGTATCGATGGGTATGTTGAGTTAAGGTTAGAACTATAAGACATGATGAACACAATGGCCAATTGGTGATTGGTGGTTTTCTGGATGAGGAATAATAAATCACTCGATTGTTGGAGTAACATACCAATTCATGAAAATCCTTGAAATCCATTAGTAAGATGTAGAAAAGACACTAGTTTGATAAAAAATATATTCATGAGAATAAATATTGTCAATAACCTATAATTGGAAATGATAAGAGAAATGGTTCAATATTAAATGGAAGGAATTGAATAGGTTGAGTTGGATCTGTCTACTGATGTGGTACCTCTATGGGAAAAAGTGTTCATCTGTATACAATAAAAAACATTAAATCATTTTTTCTAACATTTTGTGAATTAAATGGAAATTTTTAGGCTATCACTCATATACATAAATTAGTGCGGGGTGTTTATACACTACCTTTATGGGATGAATATAATATTAGTGCATCTCTTGAGGGGGTCTATTTTGGGAAAATTTTAAACACAATATAATTTTTTGGACAGCATGTGGAAATTTGGAAATGATGTATGAAAGTATAACTTTCACTCTATTTTAATAAATGTGTTACAAATATTTTTTAAGTGTTTGTTTTAGTTTCTCAAAATATTATAGAAATAGTTAGCTATATTTCATGGAAATAAACTATTTTGATAGTGTTTTTATATGTGTAAAAGTTTTTTACACAACTTTACTTCATCGTATATTTTCTTTTTGAATAAATTTAATCTATTTGATAGGTTTCCATTCATACTACCCATAGTATAAATGAACCATATTTTAGTATGAAATTATAACCAACCTGTTAAACATGAGGGTATTCATAGTTCTAACTAAATTATAATAATTATATAATTTAAAAATGTATTAAATAAATTAATTGGTTATTAATTGATTATAAATGAAAATAAAAATCATTTAATGTCAAAGAAATGATTTTCAAAAAAACTGTATTTCTATGCGTAATGTGTTATTATCTTAATAAATCAAATTAATCAACATTTTTTAATTATTTTAAAGAAATTAATATATTATGTATTCAATCATAAGTTTTATTATTCATATAATATTTTTTCTATGAAGTTCATAACAATAATCCCGGTTTTTTTCTTAAAAACATTGTTCTATGAAAAAATAGTTTTGTCGCATTTTACAAACATATTTCAAAATTCTGTTATTCCAATTTTATAAATTTATATGAAAATATCAACTTAATTTTTCAAATCATTATTTCAAAAATATATTAGAGTGATGATTTGATAATTTTCTAAAAAGATTAATATTTTTGATCCAAAGTGACAAATATTAGTTTCAATGAATTTTTATTTGAATAATATAAAGACTTCCATTTTCTTTTAAACAATTTTAATCATTTTTATGTTGAGTTTCTATATATATTTTTTTACTTAAGAAAAAACTTTTTTAGAAAACCACATTTTCATCGCACTTGCAAGTATAATATTAACTTATATTATGTCACTTTTGTGAATTGAATGTGGTAAAATGGATTCGACATTTTTAGTAAAAATAATTTATATTATATAATATTTGAGATTTATTGTTTTCCTAATGGATTTGGTAAATATTAAAATATTAATAGTTGTTGTTATGGTTAATATATGTTTTTCATGGGTTAAAAAATAAGGGTATATTTCCCAATAAATCTTTTCTAAATCATATTAGATATTAATATTTAAACATTATAATATAAAAAAATTGTATACAATTTCATTTGGATGGTTGTTTCCATTGAAAACAATCATTTTGTATTCGTTTGTGAAATTTCCATATAGTTTTCTAATGGGTCCTCTCCCCCACTTATAAAAGGACACCCCCTCTCCACCCTAATGCATGACTCAAGGGATCTTTTTTTTCCAAAAATTAACCAAATCCCATCCTTAAATCCCTACCCACATCTTTGAGTCCATATTTTTTTTTTCTGAAAACCATACATGGAAGGATTTAGCTAAAACCAAATGAGGTTCTCTAAAAAAGATGTATATATCTTAACCATGTGTTTTTATTCGATATCTTCATATAAACCATTAAAATATTATACATATATGTTATAAAAATGACAATTTTATCTTCAATATAGTGATATTTTATTATATTTATTTATTTATATACATAAATTCCCACTTCCATGATATAGGAAATAAAATCATCGATCGTGTGTATAACAGACTATCACCTCACAAACTAATGTAATTTATTTACCATAACCACCTATCATAGATGGATATATTGATCTATTGGATTTATTTATTTGACATTAATTACATAATTATAATTTTGTTATTATAATATCACATATAGAATCTTTACTTCTATTCTTGTTGAAAACAATAATGCTGATTGTGCGTAAGTGTAGACTACCACCTCCACAAAGTGATGGAATATGTTTTTTTCATTTTATGTTGACATGGATGATAATTATGATATATTAAAAGAATATATATTATTAATATTATATAATAATTATTTTTTAATGTTCTACTATTATTTCACATTCATTATATCTATCCACCTAAAATGTAGAAACAATGTTCATGTGTGTGTGTGACATGTGTCTCTATGAATGATGTAATTAATTTCTCAATATATAAATTTTATGGATGAATATATATATATATATCATGAATATTTATAAAATTTAATTCACTATTAAAAATATCGATATTATTTGACTACGATGAAAGTAAATGAAATGAAACTATCGAACCATAACAAACATGAAATATAAAGACATCTTTAACAAAAATGGTGATTTAAATTGATCATTGTTAATTAAAGGATTATAAAATATTATAAAAAATCATATAAGTTTTTATATATATTATTATGTTTCTTTAACAGATTTTTAATAAATCTATATTTTTTATATACTAGGTTCTGGAACATGGGAATGAACTCAGACCTGAGGATAAGATTAGTTATATGATGACATTTTATATTTTGTTAAGGTAGATATTATGCAGTTTCCATAGAAATAAATCTCTTCCTAGATATTAGATGTGGACTTGGACCTAGCATTGTTTTAAATAGGGATTATAATACCAAAATTGTTACATTTGGTTTTGAATCGCTCGTCACCAAGTGCAAGACAACCTGCCTTGTTGAACACCTAGTTTGGCACTCCTTGGTGATATGTTTTTTCTAATTCAACGCATATTTATAAAACAATTATGATGAATTTATAAAAAATTTATGATTTTAAAAAATTAACAAAGAAAATATGTTTATGATTTTGAAATTAGTTATTCATAAATTCTTCACTTTATGATACCCGTGTTACTAGTTTTGGAATTATATATTATGCTTTATAATGTTATGATCTACTCTTATGTAAGACATTATTTATAAATATAACCTAGTGGAAGGAATGAGAACCCATATTAATTAATTTAACCCATGTATGTATTTCCATGATAGTCAATATAATAATTCTAGAGATAATGCTATAATTGTAGTTAAAAAAATTATAACTATATTTGGGAAGATGAATCAGGTTATGACCAATGACAATGCATGTAAGGAATATCCTACTTATCCACAATGTGGTGTTACAATGTTATACATGTTTATGATTCATTAAATAGTATTATTTATTGGGAATACAAATCCATTTCTAGCTTACAAGTGGATATGTTCCATATAAAATATATTTCTCACTCTAAATTAATGAATTGGAGAATGTTTTCATTGTAGTTTATCGTCTCTAAATAAATGATGATCGATGGTGATCACTGATTCCAAATATTAAGCATGGGGAGAAAATATTGTGCACGTAATTGGATGATTTCATTGTACTCTCCATGGAAAAATATTTTCCACATGATCAATGGGAAGATATGGAGGATCAATTACTTTGTCTATGTCAAAGGGATTATTAAATTCTTCCTAAGTATAAATATAAATTTACAAAGATAGGATGGAATATTTTGTACTATACATGTAATCTAAAGATATTGATTTATCATTTATTTTATTTACTTATTCCAAACCATGAAAGGTAAAAAATCACCAAAACATTCTCCTTGTATGAGGATATAATATCATATTCTGCAATGTTGGAGAAATAATTCTCAATGTCTAATGACTTCTAAGGAATGAAAATTAGAGGAGGGAGATTAAAAACACTAAAAAATGGAATATAAAAAAACTGATGAGGATAAGGGTATAATTTAAAACATGTAATTTTTTTTGAAATAATCACCATTGATTATGCTTCATGGGAATGGGATTTTTCTACCAGTGTGAGGATAAAGGGCATTATGCTCATGATTTCAAGGAAAAGAATGATTTTTTTAATGTATAGTTATTCAACTATAAAAATATGTGGAAACATGTAAATTATTATTCTAGTAATCAAAGGGAATTTCCCCTAGATAAAACATAAGGTTGAATTTCCACGATTAAGTGATCCTAATAACTTACGAAAAAGTTTAAAATGGTTTTGTGAAAGATAAAATAATAAAATCATCAAATTAAACTAATTTTAATTTATTCGAAATATTTACACTATTTTATATCATACATGTTTACTAAAAAAATTAGATACTTCCATAGGAATATGAGTAAGGATTTATCATTAAATACTCTTAGTGGAAGTCTCACTGAAACAAATATTTGTCAGCCTATTGTAAATATGACACATAAACATTTTCTTTTTACTAAAATCATTATGATACATATGGTTGATCTAATAAAATCCTTGGTATTGACTGTCTTTAAAAATATGGTGTATAACATTTTATCAAAGTAAAATATATTACAATTCATGATAATATATATAATTCCTTATATTTATAATGAATACATCATTCTCTAAAAGATGTCTAGATCCACCCCCAATGGCTCATTTGATTGTCATCTGTGGGGTAGCAGTAGAGACACAATCTAGTGATGGAAAAGTTAATATTCAACATGAGGATGTACCTATTGTGTTGGTATATGTTGATGTTTTTTCAAATTAATTTCCTATAAATCCACTAGAGCATTAAAATAGGTTTACATTGATTTAATCCTTGATGAAAGAAAAATAGCAAAGGCTCTCAATATAATGTCCACCACAGAATTGGTGGAATAAAATTAATAACTAGATAGTTGTGTAATTTGAGATTTATGAGCCATAGTGTTTCACCTATTGGATATCATATCCAATTAATTAAGAATAAATATGGTTCTTTGAATTCATGCCTTGATTATAGAGAAATAAATATTATTACATTAATGAACATGTATATTCTACCTCATATTGATGAATTATTTTATCAAATTCACATAGCTCCATATTTTTCAAAGATTGACATTCATTATGGGTATAATAAATTACAAGTTAACAATGATGTTATTTATAATACATAAATTCAAACTAGGTAAGGACCTTATGAGTTTACTGTAATTACATTTGTATTTACTAATACCCTATTATAGTTTTATTGATTTTATGAATCTATTATACAAGGAATATCCTGATCATTTTTATATTAGTTCTTTTTTAAAACTCTGTGTACTCTAATAGTTATGATGAATATGAGAATCATTTGTGGGTCATTATTGAGACTCTAAGAAGTAAATACTTATATTGGTAATTTTTATAGTGTGAATTTTAGTTTATGAAAGTTTCCTCTATCGGTCATATTGTATATTATGATGAAATATAAATTGTTCCTATGAACAAAATTGAATTCCAACAATCTATGGTGCAAATTAAGATAATTTATGAACATAGTTTCGTTGGGTTTGAATGTTAATATAAGTGTTTCATTAAAAATTATGCACAATTGGTTAACCCATTGAATAATTATACTCATAAATGGGTTATGTTCATATGCATAATGGGAATAGAAGATTGTTTTTAAGAATTATATAGGAAATTGGTGAATTCATCAATTTTGACTCTAACATCAAGAAATAATGGATTCTAATATATAGTGATATATCAAATAAGGGACATGGATGTGTCAATTTGTATAATGATGAAGTTATTTCCGACACATCAATAAATTTAAATATTAATGGAATCAAATATCTAATTATTGATCTTGATTTTATAGTTGTAGTATTTACAATTATGATATGGAGCTATTATCCCTACAGTGGTAGATGATCAATATATAGAGATCATAAGAGTTTAAATTATGTTTTTTTCATAAAAATATCTCAACATTTGGATAATGATATGTCTTTAGCTACTCAAAGTTTACTTTTTATCAAAACACTAAACCTCATAGAATTAAAATTAGGTAGAATATTTAATGGGAAATAATGATCAAGCATCTCTAACAAAAATGACGATTAGTTGGGATCATATGTCCATGGATTAAGGAACGATGGATATGAGATTTATTATGGATGAGAAGATATAACTCCTTTTTCAAATGATATCATACAATATTGTTAGTAAAGTATTTAAATTTACTAATTTAAAGGCAAGAGTTTTCAAAATAAAATTAAATCCTTGAATAATGGAAAATTGGAATACATCATTAATTATGATGGAATTTTAAAATATTGAAAGTTACTTTGTGTTCCCTCTATACCAGACCTAAAAAGTAAATTATTAGATAATGCTCATTGGATACATTTTTCTATACACCCGGGTATCCCTATGATGAATAGGTATTTGGTGCAAAATTATTGGTGGGATAATATAAGGTAGGAAATATCTAGTTATGTGGAATGATTTTAGGTTTTTTAGTAAATGAAGGCTAACATATATCTTCCTAGAGGATTCATGGAACCTAAACTCATTACAATTTGCAAATGGAATGTAATTACTATTTAATTTGTCACTACAATACAAAATACACCTTGATCGAGTAACAAAATAAGAATTATTGTTGATCACCATACCAAATATGCACATTTCCCTATTATAATATAAGATTTATCTCCTGAACAATTCACCTGACCCTATATTAATGATGTTGTCAGACTTCTCAAAACACCTATTTCCACTCTACCTGATCATGATCAAATATATACATTGAAATTATGGAAAATTATTACGAAGGATCTTCATATGATGCTTTATTTTAGCATTATGTATCCTCCCGAAACTGATGGACTATCTGAAACAATAATTCAAAAATTAGAATATATGATGTTTCCATTCTCTATTTGCTTTCTAGTATATGCGATTAGTGTTTAACTTGGGTAGAATTCTCCTATAATAATAGCTTCCATTCAAGTATTCAAGTTATGTCATATACTATATTATATAAAAGGGAATTCTATACTCCAACTTGTTGATAAAAAGTTTGAAAATTGACTCTTATAGGCCCAAAACATGTATAAGAGATAATGAAAAAATTACTAAATATAAAATACTATATAAAATCTTATCAAAGAAGCAATCAATATTTGTCTATAATTAGAGGGAAACATGGAATTTCAAGTGGGATATCATACTTTCATGAATTTATATCCTTGGTAGGGTATTAAATGTTTTGGTATTAATGGAGAAATAAGACCCAAGTATATCATACCTTTTTAAATGATGGATAAAATTATAGTTGCAGCTTACAATTGGTAAATGCCACCAACTATCTCTAATGTACATGATGTGTTCTATGTAGTATTATTAATGAAATATATGGCCAACCAAACACTTGTGTTCCACCCTAAAAAATAGGATTGAATCTAGAACTACATTACTATAAATATATTATCCTGAAGTGCACTGTGTTGCATTTGTTGTCAATGAGGCATGAAGTTGTCTTGGAATGAATGGTAGTCAAGGAATGTCACGATGTGAATGAAAAAGGTTGTGATGGTGTTGGTGATGAATGGAGAATGGCCATGGTACTAAGATGCATGTCACTTAGGAGATTCACTAAGTGGTATTGGAAATTGCGGTTGAAACATTCTCCATGGACATCTGACGATTGCTGAGCTGCTCTATAAGTTCTAAGAACTTGTATCAATTGGATACAAAGTCACAACATGATTAGAAGACCATGCATTGTAGTGACAATGCATGAGGAGATGAAAGTGATCTATCCATAAGTTCTAAGTGGATGAAGTGGATTAAATAGGTCCATGCACTATCACATAGTGCATGAGAATTAGAAGAAGATCCAATTGATCTCTGATTAGATCAATGAAGCACATTGAAGAATTTAAGTGATTCAGGAGTTCGGTTGAAGAAGAAGATCCTTGAGAATTCTCTCCTTAGTAGAAAATGAGATGGTGAAGAAGAATTATAAATTGAGTAGTTGTTTCTAATCAAGAGGATTAATGTTTGAATTCTTAAGAAGATGAAATGGAGAAGAATAATTCGAAGTGGCATTTGCCTTGGAAGAACTTGGGTTGGCATTTATACATTGGGAGAACTTTGTTTTTAACAAAGTGTTTATTCATGCCTTAGCCAAAAATTAGGCCAGCCCACGGGTTCAACCCCAAGGCACTTGTCGGCCAAAGGCGCCACGCCCATGGGGGATCCCATGGTGAAAGCACAAGGCGGCAGGGGGCCGTGTGTAAGCCCCCGAGGGCACGCGGTGGTGAAGCCCGCACACCCGAGTGTGCATAGTGGGCGCTAGGAGCGCACCCGCAGAGGCGAGAGTGGGCGCAGAGCGCGCCCGCAGAAGAACACGGTGCGGGGCGGCACCGTGGAGGGAGAGGATTCAACTGATCCGGCTGGGGGAGCGGTTAGTTGATAGGGTGCGGAGAAACCAGGCGCCATTTCGATGTGGGACGCGAAAAAAATTCCAGGAGCGAATCCTGGCCGTCCGAGTGATCGCGCGGCAGATCTCGGCCGCCCGATGCATCGCGCCATTCGCGATCAAATCCAGGCCGTCCAAAGACCTGATCCGATTGCTCCAAGGCGTCTCGTACCTCGAGCTCGTGCCGAGGCCATGCCAAGGCCACCCGACGTCCGCCGTCGAACCAGAGGCATCCCGACGACGGTTCTTGAGCTCCCGACCACCATTTCCGAATCTGAAGGCTCCATCGAGATCGTCTCGACCTACCGAACACGATCATGCATAAAAATATACTTTCATGCAACAAATGAGAAAATTCGATGAAGGCCGATGCAAACGAAGTTGCCAAGGCATCGGGTGTTCGTGTTTTGCATGGGATGGCCTAAACACAGGCCATGCACACGTTCGGCGAAGCATGAACGTGGAGGAGGAAAACAAATAAGGGAGCCCGCGTCAAACCGAGAATAAAAATAATGATTTGGAAATATTTTTGATGATCCGAAGATCTCGGGATTTTGAGTTGGATCACGCGGATGAACCGCCTCTGCCTCGCCTATAAAAGAAGAGCCCAAGGCTCCAAAGATGCTTGCTGATTCTTTGTTAAAGATCCGGAGAACCGTGAGTGCACCTTGTGCCTCGCGAAGCCGAAGCCCCGCGCAACAACCTTGCGCGGCTGAAGTTCTAGAGCCACCCAAGGCTCTGAAAGAGGTCCCTGCCAGCGTACTCACGCGGCAGAAGGAGCCCTCACTGCCCGCAAACTTGCGCGGCAGGAGGACCTTGCGTGGCTGAGGTGCTTGACACCTTTCGCGCCCTTGTGGCCTTGTGTGCTTGCGCGGCAGTAGGACCTGCACGCCCGCGGCCAGTGCACTCTGTGCGGCTGTGAAGAGAGGAAGGCCGCACCCCTTGCGCGCCTCGTGGTTTTGCATCCTGCACACCCGAGTGCCTGTGCACACGCGGCTCAAGACACTTTCGCGGCAGTGTGTGTGTGCCAAGTGGAGAAGAAGACCCGAGGGCTTGGTACCTTGTGCAGCTGTTGGAGAAGGAGTTGGCCGCGGCTCAAGCAGACCCTTGCGCGCCTCCTTTGGAATTCAGGTGGAATAGAAGAAGAAGGCCGAGCCTTGTGCTTGTGTGCAAAGTGAAGGAAGAACACCCTACGGGCAGTAGGTGTGCAAAGCAAGAAGACCCGAGGCATAGTGCCTTTTGTGTGCAAGATAAAGTGGAAGGCCAAGTGTGTGCCAAGTGGTTAGAAGACCACACTCATTAAGTGTGTGTGCAAAGTGAGCAAGAAGTTGGCTGAAGCCTAGGTGTGTGCACAAGAAGGGAAGAAGGCCATAGGCATTTGTGTGTGCAAAAGAACTAAAAGGCCGAACCTAGTGTGTGCACTAAAAGTGTAAACACCTAGAAGTAAAATAAGGAGTGACCCACACTAAAGTAAAACACACTCTAAGTGTGTAAACAAATTGGATAAAGTGTGTGAAGGAGGAAGAAGGTGTGTGTGCTTAAAGTGACTACACCCTTTGTGGGTCTACTGCACCAAGAAGAGGAAAGGAGGAGTGCATGCATGCATGCATGCACGTGCACACGTGAAGAAAGTTAAATCAGTGGTGTGCATTTGAGTTGTCCAAGACTTGAAGTTCTTGAAGAGTTTTGAGAATCCATGAAATCAGTGCATGAGGATGCAAAGATGCCATGAACTCAGTGCATGAAGTTGATGTGAAGTCAGACTGAAGCCAGACTGAAGTTAGAGATATCAGTTGTCTGAGTTTTCAGTAATTGAGAAGACCCTGATCAACAGAAGTGATCAGAAGAGCTGAGCAAGACCAACAGACCTTTTCAGAGGTTGTTGAAGTTTCTTGAAGAGAAAAGCCAGGTCATCCTTAGAAGAAGGTGATAAAGACTGAGCAAGACGAGAAGACATGTTCACCACAAGTGATCAGAAGAAGAGCAAGGCCAGCAGCCTTTATCCCAGGCTGCTGAAGTTACTTGAAGAAGCTTAAAGTGAAGAAGAGCTACTCGTGTGACTCGAGGAGCCAAGAGAAGACCCTGTGGGACTCAGGAAGAAGAAGTCTTCAGTGGGATTCTGGAGCAGACCAGTGGGACTCTGGTAACACTGTGGGACGTAGTATAAAGACCCTCCTGTGGGACTCAGGAGAGATACAATGGGACTCTGTATCGACCATTGTAATACTAACAGATTATAATGGGAGAATCCATGCTGGGAGATCATGTCAAGGATGTAGGCCTTTGGTGCCGAACCTTGTAAATCCTTGTGTCCTGTGCCTTTTCATTACTGCATTATCCGGGAAAGGTTGAGAGATACAAGAAGAGTGGATCGAGGCTTTAACCAGCCATAGAGGTTTAATTGATTAAGAATCAATTAGTAAAAAGTTTTAAAGGATCACTGATTCACTCCCTCCCCCTCTCAGTGATTCACACTGATCTGGGCACTTCAATTGGTATCAGAGAGAGGTTACCTCTAAAATATCCAAGAGAGGCTTTATGAAGTGCAGATTTGAGGAAATGAGTAACCAGCCTCAAATGGAGATATCTGCCAAGACTCAGAAAAACAGGATGAAGAAACAGGCCAAGAAGATGAAGAAGAAGATTGTTGCTGATAGAGAAACACCTCACAATTCCTTTTATCACTCTTCTGGTGAAGCCTGTCCTAGCTGTGATGAAGATGGAAGAAACAATGATCTTATAAATGCAATCGAATATCTTCGGAAGACAGTCCCCAGGGAAGTAGAAATGTGTATAGCTACAGGCATCCTTGATCTTCAAGAAGAAAAATCACAGTTAGAAGAAGAATCCAATGCAATGGAAGATCAGTTGGAAAAAAGGTTTGGCATAACCAACACTCTCAGAAAGCTGGTGATGGCTAAAGATGAAACCATTTCTCTGTGCAATGAAAGATATGAAGACACTGCTGAAGAATTTCAAAGAAGCCTTTCTGAGAAAGAATTCTTTAAGACTGTAGTCTATGATGTTTTCCATGCACTGGAAAAGAGGCATAAAGTGTCAATGAATGTCAGAGATGCTCAACTCGAAGACAAAGTCAAAATGGTGAAGGAGCTTGACAACTAATTACATGAAATAAAGAAGGTGCATGAAGACCAGTTAGAACAGCTGAAAGAAAATTGGGAAGGAAGGCTAAGAACTGTTGAGGATGAGAAGAACTCCCTCAACATGAAATACTTAGAACTGGAGGTGATATTGAAACATCTGCAATCACCTAAAGCTGAATCCTCCCAGTCAGCTGGAATAAGACATGTTGCTACTCAAGTATGCTTTGAGCAGGATGATTCTAGGAGAAAGACATCCTCTAATAAAAGTGCAACATCTTCTAGAAAGAAGGTACCATCCATACCATCTTGTACTGATGCTTCTAATTGTGTTTCCACAAAAAGTGCAGGATGGAAGAATAATTCCAAACAAATATGGATGAAGACATTAAAGAAGCAGAGCTCTCCTGAAACAGCACAACAGGTCAAGAAGAGTACCCTACAATCAGAAGGACTGAAGAGGTCAAGATTCGTGGGACAATGCTGGTGTTGTAACAAGTATGGGCATTGTGCAAAGGATTGTTGGTACAATCCACTGAATGCCAAAGCACAGAGGAAGCCCATGCCAAGGGGGAGCAAGCCAGAAGGAAGGAAGCAACATCCACAGGTCCAGAGACATATGTTTACTGCTAATAGATTTGGATTACTTGACAACATCTGGTATGGTTGCAAAAGTGGTCAATGAGTTGATACATATCAATCTCCGAATGTATCTGAAGCTGGAATGAAGAGAAGATCACTGAACCTGGCTAAGAGAGATTCTTTGGGAAGCAAGCAGAAGAAAGTGGAAGATGCTCCCAAGAAGTGTTTGAAGAATGAAGAGAACCCCTTGGATTCTAAATCCAAGAAGGGTGATGCATCCAGAAGGACCACCAAGAAATGCTTCTACTGTGGAAAGAAAGGACATATCATGGATCTTTGTAAAGAAGCCATGAAATTCAATAGAGGCAGACTGGACTCAAACAGACAATCAATCCAGCAGAAGCAGAAGGGATTGATTGAAAACAAGTTGCCTAAGAAAGGTAGCTTGACAGCATCTAAGGAACCATGTGGAACTTCCAAAACTGAGGCCACTCTTCCAAATTATTTACTAGTCATATGGCCAAATCAGTTGCAACTTGCCAAAGATCTGCAAAAAGCTGAAGATAAAGATCTGGCAATTGCTAAGGCAAAAGGGAAGAAGAAGATTTCACATGAATATGTGTTGAGAACCACACCAGCACAATCATCAATGAAGATCAAATGTGCAAGTGTGAAGACTGGTGAAAATGGGACATCTCGGTTGAGAGAATCTTCTCAACCTTGTTTTTCACATTGATGAACCAAGGAGGTTCCATCTTATTCCCTTATATTCTTGGTATATACATGTGCTAACATTGCAGGGAATTGAAGATGACGATCATTCTCATCTGGAGGATGGTTTGGATAGAATGGAGTGCACCCCTTGAGGGGGAGCTTATCTGGAGAAGATGGGATTCTGAGATTAATTCTATCTTAAGAAGGATGAAAGGGGGAGCTTTATCTTTGCACTTGAACTTTCTAATGTGTTGTGAAGTATGTGAAGGATTTAGCAATTCATTGAATATCTGAACCCCTTAGCATGATCTCACATGTTTACAGTGAATGTGGACAGCATTAAGTACCTTGGTTAAATCACTCTTGTTTTCTACACCGGGTTAGCCCAAGTAGACTTAGAGTTGATTTACTAAAGGTTCTTTGCTAAAGAGGACATGTGACATCATCCCTCTCTCAGTGTTTTTCAAGAAAATACTTTTCAAAGGGAGGAAGAGATATTGTGGAAGAGAACCACACCACACCTTTGCATTTGATTGCCAATAAAGGGGAGAAAAGATTGGCACACATATTGACCCATTCATATGTGCTGAAGGAGTGTATTGAAAACAAATACAAAGGGGGAGATTGAAGTGCACTGTGTTGCATTTGTTGTCAATGAGGCATGAAGTTGTCTTGGAATGAATGGTAGTCAAGGAATGTCACGATGTGAATGACAAAGGTTGTGATGGTGTTGGTGATTAATGGAGAATGGCCATGGTACTAAGATGCATGTCACTTAGGAGATTCAGTAAGTGGTATTGGAAATTGTGGTTGAAACATTCTCCATGGACATCTGACGATTGCTGAGCTGCTCTATAAGTTCTAAGAACATGTATCAATTGGATACATAGTCACAACATGATTAGAAGACCATGCATTGTAGTGACAATGCATGATGAGATGAAAGTGATCCATCCATAAGTTCTAAGTGGATGAAGTGGATTAAATAAGTCCATGCACTATCACTTAGTGAATGAGAATTAGAAGAAGATCCAATTGATCTCTGATTAGATCAATGAAGCACATTGAAGAATTTATGTGATTCAGGAGTTCGGTTGAAGAAAAAGATCCTTGAGAATTCTCTCCTAAGTAGAAAATGAGATGATGATGAAGAATTATAAATTGAGGAGTTGTTTCTAATCAAGAGGATTAATGTTTGAATTCTTATGAAGAAGAAATGGAGAAGAATAATTTGAAGTGGCATTTGGCTTGGAAGAACTTGGGTTGGCATTTATACATTGGGAGAATTTTGTTTTTAACAAAGTGTTTATTCATGCCTTAGCCAAAAATTAGGCCAGCCAAGGCCAGCCCACGGGTTCAACCCCAAGGCACTTGTGGGCCGAAGGCGCCACGCCCATGGGGGATCCCATGGTGCAAGCACAAGGCGGAAGGGGGCCGTGTGTAAGCCCCCGAGGGCACGCGGTGGTGAAGCCCGCGCACCCGAGTGTGCATAGTGGGTGCTAGGAGCGCGCCCGCAGAGGCGAGAGTGGGCGCAGAGCGCACCCGCAGAAGAACACGGTGCGGGGCGGCACCGTGGAGGGAGAGGATTCAACTGAGCCGGCTGGGGGAGTGCTTAGTTGATAAGGTGCGGAGAAACCGGGCGCCATTTCGATGTGGGACGCGAAAAAAATTCCAGGAGCGAATCCTGGCCGTCCGAGTGATCGCGCGGCAGATCTCGGCCGCCCGATGCATCGCGCCATTCGCGATCAAATCCAGGCCGTCCAAAGACCTGATCCGACGGCTCCAAGGCGTCTCCTACCTCGAGCTCGTGCCGAGGCCATGCCAAGGCCACCCGATGTCCGCCGTCGAACCAGAGGCATCCCGACGACGGTTCTTGAGCTCCCGGCCACCATTTCCGAATCTGAAGGCTCCATTGAGATCGTCTCGACCTACCGAACATGATCATGCATAAAAATATACTTTCATGAAACAAATGAGGAAATTCGATGAAGTCCGAGGCAAACGAAGTTGCCGAGGCATCAGGTGTTCGTGTTTTGCATGGGATGGCCTAAACACAGGCCATGCACACGTTCGGCGAAGCATGAACGTGGAGGAGGAAGAAAAATAAGGGAGCCCGCGTCAAACCGAGAATAAAAATCAAGATTTGGAAATATTTTTGAAGATCCGAAGATCTCGGGATTTTGAGTTGGATCACGCGGATGAACCGCCTCTGCCTCGCCTATAAAAGAAGAGCCCAAGGCTCCAAAGATGCTTGCTGATTCTTTGTTAAAGATCTGGAGAACCGTGAGTTCACCTTGTGCCTCGCGAAGCCGAAGCCCCACGCAACACCCTTGCGCGGCTGATGTTCCAGAGCCACCCAAGGCTCTGAAGGAGGTCCCTGCCAGCGTACTCGCGCAGCAGAAGGAGCCCTCACTGCCCGCAAACTTGCGCGGCAGGAGGAGCTTGCGTGGCTGAGGTGCTTGACACCTTTCGCGCCCTTGTGGCCTTGTGCGCTTGCGCGGCAGTAGGACCTGCGCGCCCGCGGCCAGTGCACTTTGTGCGGCTGTGAAGAGAGGAAGGCCGCACCCCTTGCGCGCCTCGTGGTATTGCATCCGGCACACCCGAGTGCCTGTGCACCCCGCGGCTCAAGACACTTTCGCAGCATTGTGTGTGTGCCAAATGGAGAAGAAGACCCGAGGGCTTGGTACCTTGTGCAGCTGTTGGAGAAGGAGTTGGCCGCGGCTCAAGAAGACCCTTGCGCGCCTCCTTTGGCATTCAAGTGGAATAGAAGAAGAAGGCCGAGCCTTGTGCTTGTGTGCAAAGTGAAGGAAGAACACCCTACGGGCAGTAGGTGTGCAAAGCATGAAGACCCGAGGCATAATGCCTTTTGTGTGCAAGATAAAGTGGAAGGCCAAGTGTGTGCCAAGTGGTTAGAAGACCACACTCATTAAGTGTGTGTGCAAAGTGAGCAAGAAGTTGGCCGAAGCCTAGGTGTGTGCACAAGAAGGGAAGAAGGCCATAGGAATTTGTGTGTGCAAAAGAACTAAAAGGCCGAACCTAGTGTGTGCACTAAAAGTGTAAACACCTAGAAGTAAAATAAGGAGTGACCCACACTAAAGTAGAACACACTCTAAGTGTGTAAACAAATTGGATAAAGTGTGTGAAGGAGGAAGAAGGTGTGTGTGCTTAATGTGACTACACCCTTTGTGGGTCTACTGCACCAAGAAGAGGAAAGGAGGAGTGCATGCATGCATGCATGCACGTGCACACGTGAAGAAAGTTAAATTAGTGGTGTGAATTTGAGTTGTCCAAGACTTGAAGTTCTTGAAGAGTTTTGAGAATCCATGCAATCAGTGCATGAGGATGCAGAGATGCCATGCACTCAGTGCATGAAGTTGATGTGAAGTCAGACTGAAGCCAGACTGAAGTTAGAGATATCAGTTGTCTGAGTTTTCAGTAATTGAGAAGACCCTGATCAACAGAAGTGATCAGAAGAGCTGAGCAAGACCAACAGACCTTCTCAGAGGTTGTTGAAGTTTCTTGAAGAGAAAAGCCAGGTCATCCTTAGAAGAAGGTGATAAAGCCTGAGCAAGACGAGAAGACCTGTTCACCACAAGTGATCAGAAGAAGAGCAAGGCCAGCAGCCTTTATCCTAGGCTGCTGAAGTTACTTGAAGAAGCTTAAAGTGAAGAAGAGCTACTCGTGTGACTCGAGGAGCCAATAGAAGACCCTGTGGGACTCAGGGAGAAGAAGTCTTCAGTGGGATTCTGGAGCAGGCCAGTGGGACTCTGGTAACACTGTGGGACGCAGTATAAAGACCCTCCTGTGGGACACAGAAGAGATACAGTGGGACTCTCTATCGACCATTGTAATACTAACAGATTATAATGGGAGAATCCATGCTGGGAGAGCATGGCAAGGATGTAGGCCTTTGGTGCCGAACCTTGTAAATCCTTGTGTCCTGTTCCTTTTCATTACTGCATTATCCAGGAAAGGTTGAGAGATACAAGAAGAGTGGATCGAGGCTTTAACCAGCCATAGAGGTTTAATTGATTAAGAATCAATTAGTAAAAAGTTTTAAAGGATCACTGATTCACCCCCTCCCCCTCTCAGTGATTCACACTGATCTGGGCACTTCATATCCATATTATACAATGTAGATAATGATACTTGAGGATTAATATGGATTAGATTCGGAAGGTACTTTTTAGGTACCATAAGATATATGATGTGATGTGGGAAGCTTTATAAATTATGATAAATGAATATAAAAAAATATTCATGTTGTGACATTATAGAAATTTAAAGATGCAATTTTCTATTATTTAAATAATGTTTCACCCTTAGATTTTATGCTATATTTTCTTTTTAAATAAACATAATCTCTTTAATTACATGGAAAACACACACACCATAGTATAAATAAATTGTTTTACATTAGAAAATTCTATACTATCCAATAAATTTATCACTATGAATTGGATTATATATGAACTAAACATATTTGGTTTACAAATTTCTTATATAAATTCATAATTTTTATTTTTTAAAAATGAAAAAATCGTTTTAAAGAAAAATGAATGTTTTTGTTAAATATTGTCTTTATGGGTGGAGTGTGTTTCTATGTTAGTAAATCAAATTATTCACTACTGGTGAATTATTATAAATTTATTTACACATTATATAATTTACCAAATGTTTTATCATTCATAAAACATGTTTCCTGAGCTAGTTATAATAATAAACCATTATTTATGCTTAAAAACTATATTTTTTTTTTCAAAAATAAGGCTTTATCATGTTTTGTGTACAAAAATTAAAATTTATTTTTACAAATTTTATGTTATTTAATTGAAAAAAAAAACTAATTATTTAAATCACCATTTCAAAATTACCAAAGATTTATTTTTTAGTAATTTTCAGAAAAGGATAATTTTCTTGGATAAATAGTGAAAGATACTAATTTTAATTGAAAATTTTCATTTATTTTAAAGAATTTACAAAGTTCCATTTAATTTTATAATTATCATAAAAGTAAATTTATATCAATTATATTATAATTAATCCAAATTAGGGCATTATAATTTATTTTAAAAAAATTATATGCAAACGTGTACTATATAAGAAAACAAAATTTGAAACCAGCATTTGCATCAAGCAAGTTGGTTAAAATTTAAATGAAATTATACAATTTATATTGAATTAGTTTTTTATAAATGAATTCAATATTTTTAATTATACTAATTAATATTTGGTAATATATTCAAGTCAATGTTTTGTTCTAATGAATAGTGAAAATATTAATAGATTAATTACTATAATTATGGTTAAAATGTGTTTACATGGGGTTAAACGAAAATATAAGGGTATGTTTCCAAATAAAATATCATTCAATCCTATATTAATGTTCTATATAAATATAATCCTAATTAAACATAAATATAATTTTTTTGATGAATTTTTATTAGGAATAAATTTATCATTTTCAATTATTTTGGGTTATTTCGAATCGAATTCCAAGGGGGTCCTCTAAACCCCTTATAAAAGGACATCTCTTCCCGCCTACTCTCCACCCCTAAATTGACATTTTTTCAGAACATAATTTTCTAAATATATTCACTTATATCCCTCATAACATCCTATAATCACTATTTATTAAAAATACTATAATAGAAAGGCATTATGTATAACTAAAAGAGGTTATGCGAAAAAGAGGAATTGTTCTTAAAAAAATTGTTCCATTTATTTCTTCCAATATCTCCTTAAAATATTATCATAATTTGAAAAAAACATTATATTCCATATAATTATATGATATTGTTTTAATTTAATAACCTATAACAATCCCCACTTCCACAAATTGGGACTCAAAATCATAAATTGTGCATATGGTGAATACTACCTCACGAATGATTGTAATTCAATTTTAATCACCATATTTAATGGTAGGATATGATATTTCTAGAATAATTAAACTTCTAAAATAATAATATAACATATAATTTCATACCTTCCCAACCATTGGAAAATAAAAAATGTCGCTTGGTCATATGTGTGGACTACTACCACTATTAAGCGACGTGATATATTATTTTCATTTCATTTTATCATTGTTGATGAAAAGGAAATATTTAATGAATATATATTATATATATGATATAGTAACGTTTATTTATTTTTTAATTTATACATACATTTCATTCCATCGATCCTTTGAAAATAAAATTGGATACATCGTTCACCCATATAAATGACTTATGTCTCCATAAACGATGCAATTCACAATTATATCTCTAAATTTTATAGATTACTCAATATATGTATACATAAAAAAATTTATTGAATTTATGTGTTTTTTAATATTCTGGAGGTGATGAATTCATGATCAATTAACAAAGACCGAAAATACTGAATAAAAAAGTAATGAAAAACGAAGTAATTGATACCAAAAATAGTGATTTTAACCCAGAATTGTTTATAAAAGGATGATAAGATTTTATACGTAAAAATTATAAGTTATGATATATAAGACTATGGATATGAGTTAATGATTATAGTTTATGATATTATAATGTATGGTATATATTACTATATTGATTTTAACAAATTTAATGGATGTTGGGCTTGAGGTGAGGGTTTCGGATCACCCTATTATATTGTTAGATATATTTTATATTCAACATTTATTTATTTTTTATGATGTATATACTTCCTACAAATCTAAATTAATATTACTCTCATCAAAATAAGGGGATATAAAATCTCAATATAAGTCCCATTCTTTCATGAGGCTTACAGTTCAAGCGTTTCCAAAATGATAATGGTTTATTTCACAATCACATCATTACTAAATATTGTTTTGGATTATGTATCATATGAGGAAATTAAATAATATTTGTTTATTAAAAGAAATTTATTATATTCTCATATAGTTTTTTTTAATAATAAATTTTCATTTTATTTTCCTCTATTATGTACTGAAAAGAATTATAGAAATGTTTTAAATAAAAAATTACGATTTTCTCTTTATTCAGGAATCATTTTCTTCAATGACTATTTTTTCTAAAAATTATTCAATGAATTATTTGAATAATACTTTATGATTTTTGAAAATATATTTTTCCCATTATTTTATTTTTAGAATAATTATAAATTTAATATTCCTATCATTATCTGAACAAGGAACTCATTGAACTTTTACAAAACTATTAATGGAATGTTTACTTTTGACTTATACTATATGGACGATATTTATAACCCTAAATTGAAGATTATTTTAGAATTTTCAATGATATTTTTTTAAAAAAATATTCTATAAAATTAATATTTAAAAGTGAATTTCAAATTGAAATTTTTATTTCACCTAAGAATTTTTTTAATGAAATTTTAATCTAATTATATTCATAATTGATAAAAATACATATCTTACTTATTCTACATTGTGGATGAGAGGCAAGGACACCATGCGTACTATTTTTAGGATGGCTTATGATTGTTTTGATTAGATTTGTACTATTTTGATAAACATTATCTATTAATCATGATGGTTTATGATTATATTATATTTATTGGGGTAAGTATTGATATATCATATGCAAGATATTCAATATAAATATTTTCTTTTATTACGATTAACCAATTTTTCATATGGAATTAATCTAATTTAATTGTTGATTAGATAGGGCTACTATATCCTCTAGATGTAATAGTATGTTTGATGAGACAATGAATTATGGGTTTTTGACCATGGATTACTCATTTATATAAGATATCGTGGAACAAGGCCTTCAAAGTATATTTATTTTGTAAAATATTATTACTTCTATCATTATGAGATTACTTTTTTACGTAAATGTGATTACTTTATTTGTTATTATACCATTTCAAAATTTTCAAGATCATTTTATTATTTATATGAAATTATCTAATCATAATGTATTTCTACAATATTATACTTTATATTGATGTTAATGATTAAATGGAATGTTTTTTCATTTTTCACCATGACCTATTGATTATTCCATATTTATTCTTGTTATCTAACACTATATGAATACCATTATTGAGAATATAAGCTCATCTAATGATATTTTTCTATTCCCCATGATGTCTGGAAGTGTATTGTGATTAATATGATCGTATTTTGTAAGTGGAATAGTGTAGTTATCAAATAAAATAAAATATTTTATTTTTATTTTTCAAATGTAATATGAAATTATTGTATATTTCAAATTTTATAAGAATAATAAATATTATTCCTTTTGTATGTGATCAACTATTTCAGTTTCTAATTTAATAATGGAACCACTAACACCAGGAAACAAGGGTTCATGACTTTATAAAAAGACTCATCATAAATCTATTAATAGAAACCATAATGTTATAAAACTTTAAATTTTGATAATATGTTATCACATGAAGATACTTTATGAAGAGTCTATATAACATTCTCTATAAATTTATTAATTTCTATAACATATTTTCCCAAGTAGACTTATAAAAGATTTTTCAAATGAACTTTTATTAAGAATATTTTCATATAATTCATATCCTTAATGTGGTAAAAGGGATTAGAATTTCATTCAAAGAATATTAAATGATAATGATATTTTTTAGACCACTTTTTATTATTAATAAGTGGGATTATAAAAGAGTTACAATATTTTAAAAAAAATATCTCACATATTGATTTATATATATTATTGTCGGTATTGATAATAAATCAAATAGGGTATACTATTGAGGATATTGGATGTTATTGAATTTCTTCAGTAAGTGAAGAATTGTTTGTTGTTAATATTTGTTGAGATTATATAAAGATTAATATTAATATGATTCATGATAAAGGATGGTGCCAGATATTCCTATATTATACTGTATACTGAAAAAAAAACTCCCACTATAGGAAAATTTAATAGATCATTCCATGGTAATCCCCATGGTGAGATTTTAGATGACAAGTGAAATAAAGATCATCCAAAAAAATAACTGTAATGGTGTAAATGGTTAGAATAATTTAAAATGCACAATAATAAAATTATAATCTCATTCTATAGAGGGAGGTATGGTAGTTGAGGTTTTATCTTGTTTAAAATGAGGAATCGCCAAATAGCTATAGATAATTTGTGTAATGTTTTGAAAATTGAAATAGCCAAAAATGTGAGAAAAAGATAGACATTATGTATCACATGCCACTTTTAGTGGAAAATAACCATGTTTTTTGACTAAAATATATAAATTAGTTTATTAATGTGAGGTTACACCCATTAGATATGATGGACCAAGCAATGGAGTTTTTTAGAAAGTTTTAATGGTTCCTGTGTTAGCTATAGATGCACCAAATGTGATGTATAGTTTCAAATGATTAATAATTAACTATTAAATGTTCTATAATCATGGGAATTTATTTGTGTCCATGATTATAACTAAGACCATATATTTTTTGAAATGGTTATTTAAGTGATTAAAATGGATTTAATTCACACTCTAATGATGAATTGTTTTGTCAGGAAGTAGTTATGGTTTCACTACTATGATAGAGATCATGGGAGTTACAAAGGAGGTATGAAAACTTTCATTAATGACCATTTTCGTTCTAATATGTGAGAATTTGAATTTTTATTATATTTATCTATATTAACATTGAGGGATACTGACTTTTTTGTAGTGGTTATATTGAGAAAATTGAGACAAGACACAATCATTATGGAAGAACATTGAAAAAATATGATACACCAAAGTATGGAGGAGTGTGTGAGGTTATGTTAAGAGATATTTCATTGGAATATAAGTATTTATACCCTATATATTCATGATGTTGAGGAAAATTATATTACTACTAGATCTTGAAGAGGTTTCAGGGCAAACGATCTTGTTGTCGATATCTATTGATAACACTGAAAAATATAACATGTTGAAATACCTTGTTCCATATTTTGATGGTGGATGATAGGAATTTCTTGTGGATCAAGAGAAAAGAAGGATACAAAAATGAAATTTCATTTTTATCATATTTTTAAATTATTTTCATCTTATAATGACTTTAGAAGTGGATGCAATATAATGGAATTTTTGTTGTTATACATTGAGGAAATAGTGTAGATTATATATTTTGGTTGGGGGATAAGAATCCTGGTGAGGAGTAAGTATGGGTAGATAGACATTGTAAATATCTTGTGTTGTGACCTATATTTTTCTATTAATATGACATAATTTAAATATATTTTTAATTGTATTGATAACCTTAACATATTTAAGAGGTTGAGTTTAAAAGAGAGAAACTCATAAATGACAAATAGTATCACAGATTCACCCATCATTATCTCAGTGATCCAATTAGATCCTAGCAAAAAATGTTATATATTATTTTTTAGATTGAGAGGTGGATTATTAAAAACGGAATCAATATCCATTATTTTCAACTTTCAGAGACACTCTCCATTGAATATAACATGACTTTAATATCATATAATGAATATGTTCAAAAATAACGTCCCTATAACATATAAATGGATATCTTCACCACAAATCATCTCCTTACATAAAAATCATACTATCTATACAATAATCTGCCATAATATTATTACTAACTGTCATATCCATTGTCTATTGTTTTTTACTCTACTAAATAACCAACCTACGATTTCGTAAGGAGTTGTCCTGAGTTGTATGTTAAGAACTATTATTCCAAACTTATTCATTTATATATATTTTCATTCATAATTTATCACATAAAATACAATTATGCCAACATTAAAATGATTAAATAATTTCTATTATTATACATAAATAATATTATGTAATTTTAATAACTAATATTTATATTCCCCATATTTATTAGAAAATGAAAATGTTTCTCATGTGAGGTGCATACAACTCGTTCATGAAGGATGTATTTTATTTCTCATCACCCGTATACATTTATAGTAATAATAATGTATTTAATAAATTAAAATTATGTTTATACAATGATTACAATTATATAAAGGTAAATGGGGTATTCTATTATGTATATTAAAAATTAATAATTTTTTAAAATTTTCCTGCCTTAGACGTGTATAATATGAGAATAAATAAATAGTTTTTGTAACTAATAGTTTCTTTTCATATCATCTGCATTTGAAACATCTCAATTCAAATTTATCTCTTAAAAAATATGAATAATATCATTCTTATCTAATAATAATTTTATTTCACTACTTATCTAATGATAATATTATGTTCTGTCCTGGGTCTCTTTAACCACCAACATGAACTATAATATACATATTTAGCCTGAATTAATATAAAAACCATAATAATGATAAAATTTGATATAATAAATAATGAAACGAATTTATTTCTATATTAAATAGTTATAATATTTTTTTAAAGTTTTATGATATATCCACATGATTGAAAAAAGTTACTAAAACAATATCATTTTTTATCTCAACTAGATGGGTTACAACTAAAATTATAATGGAAGAAGATTTTAACATTAAAAAAATTATATTTAATCATGTTGAACAAATAAACTACGATATGTGAAATTTTTATCACTAAATTATGATTTATATTGTTGTTATTAAAATCACGCAATAACAATAAAATTGTTAACATTCAATTTTCCAAATAAGTGATAACAAAATAATATATGTATATAAACCGATTGTAAAATAAAAAATGTAATAAATATTAATATGGTTAGTATATAACTGATTAATATGGTTATTTTTATTACATATAATGGTAATGTGATTTCAAGGAAATTAGATTAATGGTTTGTGTTTTGTTTACTAAAATTCCCTTCATTGAGATACATTTTAAATTCACCACATTCATTATTTCGTTTTCTATATATAGTACCACACAAATATGTTTTTGGATTTTACAAATAATAATGAACGTGAATGTATTTTATGAAATATTCAAGAAAACAATAGGGATTGAAAATTCTATCTTTTTTTCTATTTTATGTGATTTTGATTCCATGGGTAACAATTATATAAATGGTTAACATTAAAATCATTGTTTTTTATCTTTTGAAGTGCTTTAAAATAATAATTTTATATTTTGTTCAAATTCATTATATTTTTTAATTAATTTTAATATATATAATCCCATTATTTCATAAGGTCATTTTCATCAATCCTTTAATTCCATTAGAAATATTTAAATGGAATAACATTATTGTTTTTATATGATAGTTTTATTTACTTCATTAAAAAGTGTGAAATTAATTTTTTTATTATCATTTATCACATAATAGAGTTCTCCCATTATCATAAAATTTCTACATTATTAAGTATCATTTCGACGTTTTCATTGGTAATTTTCAATGTAAATATAATTTTTATTGCTTCTTGATATTTGTTTTGTCAAAAAACTGAAATACAAGTTCTTCACGATTTTTTCAAATTTTATTTTTAAGGTTTTTTTAAATTATAAATTCATTGGGGGTCATTATATAGTGATATTTTCAAACATATTTCTTGAGATGGTTTATAAATATTTTATTTGGAAACAATCAAGAATCATTTATAATTCCCATGAGTTATTTATAATTGGATTTTATTCTGAATGAATGTATGTTCTTGTGGACTACATATCTATATATTATTATAATGGAATTGGTGGGTAATTTATAGCCATAAAATTCATTTTCTGACACAATATATCTTATTACATAACATAAAATATCAAGGGAAGTTATTCTAATCCATTATAAGACTCTATCTTCAAATTTGTAATGGTAACAGAGAGATAAATAAATACACTACATGACACTATACACTTTTAAAATGATCTTTAATATAATATTTAAAAAGTAAATTATTTACTATGCTCATGTATATTCCACAGTTCTATGTCTTATTCTTATGCATATTTAACAATCTCGTGGATCATGAATTTTAGATTTTAAAATAATATTATGACTCATGTATTTATTTATAACATTGATTTATCACATGAATCATTTTAATAATCTTTGACTTGTTGGGTATGATTTTTATATCTTATGATAGATTTATTTTATTTTATTATAATTCCCATAGTCCCATTTTATGGTTACTTATTATCTTTGGTTGTTATATCCCATGCATACACTTACCTATTATCTCATCCATTGAATAATAGTTTCATTATATCAGATATATTTTGAATGATTTTTCATTTCATAAAAATGCTCACTATTATTATCAGTTCTTGATACCCATAGGAATATTTTTTGTTTTGATAAATGGATTGAATCCTATGGAATCATGTTGATAAATAAGGTGATGGGATTTTCAATGATTGTCCGGATGATATACCAAATTCCACAAGATCTGTGATAAAACATTTGGTTTCTATACTAAACCAACAGTAGTATGATATTAACATTAACATTAATCATGATAGACTCTTAAAATTGAAATGGAAGTGATAACATACCATTGAGAAATAAATCACATGACAAGGCATGTAATTTAAAATAGTTATAAGAATGATATTTCATTAAGGGTTCCATGTTTGAATAGTGTTTATATAAATTTTTTATGATGGTTATAAATAAACTGTTTATTAATATAATAATAATAGAGTCTAAAACCTTAGGCTCTATGGAGTTATTTATTCAAAAATGTATCAAATATTCATATCGAGTGATGTATTATACATATTTTTACACATAGGTTCCCACAAGGTATCAAATAAGTTTTTATTTATTTATTTCAATGAAGGTTTGAATAATAAGATACTAGAGTCTAAAAAATCTATAATAAATAAAAATTTATATTGTGTGAACCTAAATGGTCATTGGTAGAATGATGGTGTAATAATTTTAAACATATTAGGATGGATTTTATTTGTCTTGTGTTTGAGCACAGTTTTTATAAATTTATGAAATATACATTTACTATGACAATTTTAGTCAATGTTTTGAACTATGATTAAAAAAGATCACAGAAAGTGTGATAGTCAATGAAACGATGGTCTCAATGAGACTCGAGTATTCTAATCCACTAAATATATAGGATTAAATTTTTGTGGGGTATTTGTTATTCTTAATTATCTAGTACTCATATCATGAAAATTTTATGATAGTATTGTATCATGTATATGGTGATTCTGATCAACCACATACTCTTAAAAACAATACAAATCAAGGGGATGTAATTGTCATTATAAAATGGGTTGAATTTGTAAATGTATAATTCAGAAAAGTATTTTCCTTTAAATAATGAAAATGAATTGGAGGGATAGTCCATAATGATAAATTATAAGGAAAATGAAACTATAGGTTCCTAGGTTGAAAACAATAAAATACATTAATGATATGTATTGGGTTTTTTTATTCAATTTGGAGAAACAAACTGATCTATTATTTAGTGAAATAAATTTTTTTTTTAAACAAATTTGCCGAATGAAAATTTAGTAGATATAAACACATAATTTTATATTATATCTAAGTAAAAAATAGTGTTTTTGAACTCCAATTATTCTTATGGTTATGTGGATAAGAATATAAACATGGAGTTTCAAGGAAACAATCTTAATAAAACCCATGTAGGGATGAAAATATAATTTCCTTCCTTATGAAAATAAAAAATGAAGAATGGCGATATTTCTATATAGAAACATGTAAATTTTACTTATTGTAAAATAATATTATTCATTAAATTAATACATAAGATAATTTAAGGGTAAATCACATGAAATAAATGGAAAGAATTCTTAATTAGATGCACCACCAACAATCCACTACCTCAGTTTCATTGAGTACAATAATTATAAAAACTAATTCCTGAATCTATCAGTTAATGATGAAAATAAAAATATAAAAACATTTAATCCAGTGGAAAAAATAGAAATCCAATGTAGTCAAAATTACTAAATTCATTAACTGGAATATATTGTTGAAAATTATACTTATCAATCATTCAATTATTATGAATTTTTTGTCTGTTTTTTCAAAATCATTATATTATATCTATATAATTTTATATGGTTATAAAATAACCAAATAAATGGTATCAAAATGAACTATTAGTGAAAAATCTTAATTTCACAATGATGTAATATCATTTATATAAATCCTCTCTGAAAGAAACTTGTAGGAAACTCCTTCTTAAAAATAATATTTTATTTGTATAGTTGATTTATTATTGATTTTAACATTGTATGACTCTTTCAATATAGGGAACATATAAATTTCATAATAAGGAATGTTATATACTATTTCTTGAATCAAATAATTTACTTTTATTGGTGTGAGGATGATTATGAACAGACAGATTAAATTACATAAAATATATTGGTGTTACAATCTATTTATAATTAATATATAGATAAAATGGTTGGGGAGAAAATCAAAATTATTGATATTGTTAATTTATAGAAGTTTATTTATTTATTTCATAAAGTATTTTACGGTCTCCCCATAATTGTGTTGTAGAGGTTTCAATAGATCTCAAACATTATTTTGTGCTTATTTTACAGGATCCTTTCTAACTGGATCATATTCGGTGGTTAGAATTGATGAAAAAACTCTAAATTTATCTCCAAGTACAATTAATATACACTAACACATGACTATAGGGTGTTATAATTCTTTTTATTAAAAATATTGAGTGGAGAATATGTCACTACATTGATTATATTGAAAATTAAAAATCATGATAAATAATGAGTAACATCTTCATCATATTTATGAATTATTTGTGCTAATTAGAGGGTATAAATATTTCTTCTAGAGTTAACATGAATCTAGATATCATCAATTAATGGTAAAATTTTAGGATTCACCAAATACCACTTTCCATACGGGGTATAGGATGTTTGAAATTCTAGTCCTTAAATTTTGAATTACAAAGACTAATGCTATCTTCATTGACTAAATGAATAAATTTATCAATGATTCATTAAATCAATATAATTTGATTCTCATAAAAAATATTTTTTTATTTTATAATATTAATGAAAATAATTATGATAATTTATGTATTTTAATGAATAACATGCTAAAGAAAAAATTATTGGCCATATTTTTCATGTTTGAATTATTTCTACATAACGTCTCATTAATGGGTCTCATTATTAAATCTTATACAATGATTCTAATAAATTATATTCTTAACTTATTAAAATTAATTATTAGACATTATATAGTCCTATTTAATATTAATATTATATATAATTGTTATATTGAAAAAGAAATATTTCTTTCATGAATTTTTTTTCATGAATTATACAGTTTTATTTTATTTATTAATTTTTATAATTTATGAACATTAATTTGATAAAATGGAATCAATAATTTATATAATAATAGATCTCTTATCATTTTTTGAAATTTGGGTATCTTTCTAAAAAGATATCTTACTATAATAGTTATAAAATAATGGTTTTTATATAAATAAAATCATTTCATTTCAACTATTTTAAAAAAAACAATTATTTGATTTATATTAATGTTTCATTAGTCTCATATGTAATAATATTATACTATTAGTTCCATATGAATCATAATTATACTTTGTTTTGGTATAGATTCATTTTTATGCTTAAATTCATATTTTTTGAAAAAATGGTATTTCATTTGGTTTTGTGTAATTCAATTAAAATTAATTTGTTTCAATTTTATAAATTTAAATATAACATAATTTAATTAATATTTTTAAAAAATATATTTATATTTATTACTGAAAAAATAAAATATAGGGTCATAATGAATAGTTATCATGGTAAAATGTAGTCATGACAATAAAGTGTAATACAAGTTAATTAATGTAAAATAAATAAATCATAATGTCTTAAAATATTGTATTAAATAATATTAGATGGGTTGATGTAAGACCATAGAGCCTTATCATCAAACAAAAATTTACATTTCCCCACTTCACCATGATTAAGGCATTTAAATTATTAAATAATAATACCGAATTACTAGAGTGATACTCCCCTCACTTAAAAAGGGAACATCCTATCCTCTATTATTCACATAATTTGAGCTATTTTGCTTGACCCAAACCATCCCAACATCACTTATGACATACTAGAGGCCTTGGTATTGGAAAAGGTCAAATCATATATGGATTAAGGTATACTTTAATGGTAGTTTCCACGTGATGAGGTATACCCATTTACATAGTTTGTTCATGTTTATTAATTATTATACATTTTTCAAATATTATTTAAACATGGCGATATAACAACATAATTATCTACAATGTATTAAAATATTATTATCAACATCTTAGAACCATTTTTCATTTACTTTTCTTTCATATTGTCTATAAAAACATCGATCATGGGTATATATGGACTACCACCTCCACTAATTGATATGTTTTATTTTTCATACAAAGATCATATGAATATTAAAAATGATAGATCAAATAGATATATATAATATTTATGAAATATTTTTTATTTTTTAATATCATATATTATTTTCCATCATAGACTTCCATCTATTAGAAAATGATAATGATCTTCACGTAGATGTTTGGATTACAACCTCTAAGAAGTGATGTGATTCATATTTCAATACTACCTCACATAGATGGTAATAGGTATTTAAATAATGATTAAATATAATATATATAAATTTTTATTGATTGTGGAAACATATAATATTATCTTATTTAATTATTTTCCAATCAGTATAAAAATGAAAATATTTTTCATGTGTACATACAGAAAACTGTCTCCATGAAACAATTTTTCTCATTTTCCAAGACCACCTTTCAAGGTTAGATGTAATGGTATATTAAAGGTATGTAAATTATAATGGTAACATGTTTGATATTTTTTTGATGATGGATCAATGACCCCTTTTACCACAACTAACATACCAATGTTAATTTATGGTTAAAAATTGAACAACCCAATAATGACTAACATATTTTTAAGAATTTTAGTATTTAATTAAAACATGGTAAAAAATAATACAAATGAATAAATGATAATAGAATTAGAATGTGTTATATTTTGATAAAGTAAATATACAATATAATATTATTATTTATCAGTTATAGAATATATAAATCGATAGAGAAGTTAAGGTTAGTGGGTTTTCATTAAAATATTGTTCTAAAGTATACATTTCGAATCATTCTCCTTCTTAATAATGATTCATAAAATATTAGAAGAGTTTTATTATTTGTCCATAAATTATTCTTTTAATTCATTATCATATAATTTAAATACAGTTTATTTTTTGAAAGGGGTATTTTATCATTAAACATGCAGTTCATTTATACATTTTGAAAAAAATTATTATATAATGTTTTAAAACTTATAATATTGACCATCTTTTCGAGTTATTTTATCCAATATTATTTAAATTATATTATTCAATATTTTTATACAGTATTTTAAGTAATATCATTTTATTTTTATTCTAGGTATATTTTACTTCATTAGTTTTCCAACTAATTCAATATTTCTAAATATGATTTGTAAAAATTTTGTATGATTTTTATTATGGGTCTAAAAGAGTTGATCCAGGGTTTTATGATGAAAAACATTAAATATAAAAATATTTTATTATTGGTAAGATATTTGATCATTATAAATGTTAATGGGTAATCTAATTATAACTCCATAATTCATTGGGTAATTAGTATTTTTTTAAGGATAAAAATAAATGAGATAATATGATTTATTACTCTCATGGAATTAACTGGGAAATAGTTATTTCATGCACTGCATAAAAATTAGTGAACATGGGTTATGAATATAATTCAGTAAGATATATATTTTATCATCATAAAGGGTTTAATGGTCACATTTTATTTCCATAGGTAAGGGATGTTTTTATCCTTTAATGGTGAAAGGAACAATTTTAAATGAAATATATTCATGGGTTCTCATGTTCCACAACATGCCATCGTAGATTTCTTTTTCTTTATAATTGGGTTTAATGGTTTTATTTGAGTAAATGATTACTTTTATGATATTGGTAAGTTTTCATTATATTTTTATTACTGTATTGTAAAAAAGGTAATCATTTTTATGGGTATTCATGTTGTCGATAGGTCTATCATGATTCCATTATTATTATATCACTTAGAGAGCTTTATTTTTCTCATCCAACATATTCAAATTATTTTTCATGTGGACAATAGAATATTATGAACTAATAAATGGACATTATTTCCTCTAGAGTGATTCTTCTTATAAGATGGAGAAATTTCTTTCATAAAACATCAGCCTAATTTTAAGAAGCTATCTTTTTTGGAAAAAATGTACTTGGTGTGGTGATTTCCACATCATTTTATATTTTTCACTAATTTTAACAAAAATTATACCTAAAATATCCATGAAATTTAATAAATTGAAACCCAAGTATAAATGATAAAAATATAATTTTATTAAGATATGGGGAATCAAAAATATTATCATAGAAAATGTATTGATAACCATAAAAGATTGTATGGTTTTAAAAGTCACTTTAAAGTGTTTCAAAATTATTAATATATTATCATGTGATATGCTTTGATTATTTCATGGTTCTTCATATAATATATGTATACTCAAAAAAATAATGTAGAGGAAGGTGTGTATTTGGTTTAGGAAGTCACCAATGATATTATAATATTTTTAATAAGAAACCTAAAATGGTTGGAAAATAGTAGTTCCTAGTTGTGTTAACTTAGTTGATATATGTTATTAATAATGTAATTGATGAAATTTAATGACTAAATTTTCATTAGATGCAAATGAATTTTGTATAGCCTTTTACGAAACAAAACCCTCTAGATTTTTTGGGGTCATCTGATCTAGTGGTTGATGAATGATGGATCAATGATTTGAAGTTATTTTTGATTTTTTTGTGATGTATGAAATAACAGTGGTTCACTATTTATATTTATCTTTTTAATGGTGAATTAGATCAATGATGGTAATTTATTATGAATAATAAGGTAATATATGAGAATATTTCAAAATATATTATTTTAAATAAATATATCATTCATGATATATATTTAAATAATATTAATCTACATAGATTAGAGAGATGTTTTTTAGGGTTGAAACAAAATTAATATGACATAGTGTTTTCAGAGGAAGAAACTTTTTCTACCCTAACTTGGTATGCCTTAAATTTCATTTTCATCCATGAGATTAAAATTGATTGGTTTTATAGAGTTTAATAATCCACCAATTGAATTTATTTTTAACTTGTTAATTCACATGTTGTTAAAAATATTTTATATGTATTATGAAACTTGAGACGGAATTAGATAAAAATTATATGAATAGTTAAAATAATAATAAATATTACAACACTATAATATCTAGAGGTTATCCCATTAAAATTTCCAAATGTGGTTAGAGGTATTTCATAAAATGTTTAATAGTATCAATAATTTTTTGATGGTGTTGTAATCCTTGTCATTTGTAATGTGACTATAAGTAAAGATGTTCTAATAGTACTATAAATAGGAAATAAATATTAATTCAAATTTGTTATATGTTAAATATAATGATTTGTTATATTTTGCTAAGACACATATGAAGTTAGTTACTCAAGGTGGGAATAACAAATACTTAATGTAGAAAGGTGTGAAAATTTATTTTGTTAGTACTATAAAAGATATTAAATCATCAATTAAGAATTATAAGATCTATTATTTTATATTCTGGTTATTCAAATGTTTTTTTATATTAGATCCACAAATTCTTATACTTATAGTATAACTAAATATTGAATAGAAACACTATCTTGATAAATTAATTCAAAAAATTTGGTAAAACACCTAGGATTTTTATTTAGGAAAAAATTATTTATAAAAATTATCCTATTATCATATATGGAATGGTTTTTCCTACAAACAAAGTTGGATTTACTATTGTAGTGTAGATGTTATTCCAGGAATAGATTAATATAGGTTTATCGTTTTATGAATTATTTTATAGATAAATAAGTCTTATTCATTTCTCAAATTGATATTCAATTTGAATATAGGAATATATTCACGCCATTGGTAAAATTTCAAAAAAATGAGATAAAAATTATTGATTGCTGTAAAATTTATCTTGTATATATTTTTGAAAATTGGTTAAATGTGTTAATTAGTGATGATTATGTAGTATATAAATATATGGATGAATTTACAGATGATTTTCCATCTATCGTTCTTGGTAGGGAGGTCAAATTTACAATAGAATTATTTTCTGATATTAATATAATTTTAAAATCCACTCATAAAATAGATCCAATATATATTTTTTAATTGGAAAATTAATTACATGTGATAATTAATAATGTATTAAATCATATGTTCACCTCACCTTGGGTGATATTTCTTTGTTTGATAAAAGTAATAATCGATCTGATGAGGAATTATATTAGTTAGGGAGAACATGGTAATATCACTATTTAGGACAAGTATATGTTGCCTCATAACAATTTTTTATATGATTATCTCTAGGGTTCATTGTATTTTTCAATTTTTGGCCATAGTTTGAGGTATTACTAGTACAATTTGAATGGGGAACACATTCAAATGATGGTGTTCCATATTAGGTATACTCATTATGATTTATTATCTATAGATTTTGAGTGTATAAATGCACTAGATATATGTTGGGATCCTATGAATTCTATTTTCCATGAGAATTTGGATAAATATGTGTATGATTTAAATGAGGAAATTATGTATTATTCTAAAAATTATAAGGAATAAAAGGAAAACATAGTGATTATTATGCATTCATTAAAATAAAATATTTTTAGTTGAAAATATAAAAAATGTGAATTTTGATTAAATAGGATTCTATTTCTTGAATAAATTTGATAAAAATTGTTTAACTATTTATTCTATTATAACCAAATAGGTGGAAGAGTACAAAATTCCTCAAATATGATTGAGATTCAAGGTTTTATTTGATTAGTGGGTTATTTACAATTATTTGTTAAAAAATTATAGGTTATCCATCCCACTAACTATGTTAACAAGAAAACGAGTTATGTTATTTTAGATAATACAATGTGTTTAATGTTTTTGTAATTGAAAATTAGAATGCATAATACTCCACTATTATCCTCATCAAAAAGAAATAGTTAATATTGAATTATTATAATAATTCTATAATGTTACATGGTTTAGTGTCGAAGTAAGATGATTTGGTAATTGCATATGATTAATGTTAACCGAATCATTAATTAAGGAATTAACCTAAATATGCACTTGATTTTATATTAGGGTTTTTCAAATTCAAATAATAGATTATTATTTTATATGCATTGTTTTGAAACAATAAAATGCATGCGGTTTCCAACTCTTGATTGTAGGGGTTTTGTATGGTTACACAATCATTCATGCTGGTTTAAATATTTTGTTTCTCTTCAAAAATTGTATTATATTTATTCGTTTATGGGGAGTTACTCTTATTCGAAGGACAATTTCCATTATGTTTTTTTCATGGAACCTGATACACCCAACTGCTCTAGCATCTATAAAAGACTATGTACTTTTCTTTAATTCTTCCCGAATCCTGGTAGGGAATTTTATACCATTCTATGTAATAAATCTATTTTTAAAATGAATCAACATGGACATATGTACTTGTTAGAGGTTTTTGACAATTTTTAATTCATGTATATATTATAGGTTCACTTTTAATGGTACACTTATTATGTATTATAGGTTTTCCATCTTATTTTATTATTATTTAGCGATGTTTCGTTTTAAGGGACTACTGTTGAAATCCAATTAGTTGTTAACTCTAGTGTTTTTATCCATTAATGAAGGAATTTATTATTATTGTGTTACTATCTAACACATGATAGGTCTTCCCACACATTCTTAAAAAAATTATTTGGAACCCAGGTCATTCAGTGTAATATAACTAGACATGTCATGAATTTTAAGGTTTATGGAAAAGAATGATACATGATACATAACATCTAGAAACATGTATGAGTTGGTGAAATGTTCCTACAAATGGTTGGTGTTAGAATTCCATGTTATTCTTCATTTGTGATTAATATCATATGGAATATAGTCCAATGATTTAGAGTTTCTTTTATAAGAAATATTTCCCTGCAGGGACACTTCCTCTTGGGAATTTGGCCTGAGGATAATTGGATGAAAACATATGAATAGAATGTAAGCCTCCATGTGGATAATGGTTTTATCAACAATATAGAAAAATAAGTGTGGTATTGGGCTGATGATTCTAGGTCATAATCTCTAGGAGGCATCCGACATATCCTGTCAATAAAAGAATAAATTCCAAAATAGTTTCTATTGTTGTTTGGTCTTGAACCTATATAGGAGGCCCATTCATTCTTCATTAGAAATGTGTTCATTTGAAGCAGTTTATCATAAGGAATGAAGACCTTTTTAAATAGGGTAATATTTTTGATGATTTAACTTTATGAGGATGTCCATGATTTATGAAAGTATTATACCTTAAAATTAGGACACTTGGCTGTAATTTTCATCATTCTTATGGATTAATAATCCAAGATCCCTATGAAAATGTGAGTTATACTTGTAGTGAGAAATATTATATATTATAATATTAGTGAAATTTTATTATTGAATGATAGCACAAGAGATATACCTGTAGGGGAAGCTAGAAATGTTATATCCTCAATTATCTTCTTGTAGATGAGGGATGGATTCTAAAATGTATGAGAGATATGAAATACTAGGAGAAATGTTTTTGGATTACACCATAAGGTATTCCTAATATAAATTCACTCAAATCCAATAGGTGGACTGGGGAGGGGATATGGATGGATAGATAAAATAAATAATACATGGTTACACCATCACAGATGCTAATTATAGTATATTTATATATCCTAGGTTTGATCTAATCCTTCCCCCAATTTTATATTAAAATCCATAGATACTTCCATTTCACTTCATGTTTCATAAGTCTTGTAGGGTGTATGTTTAGTAACCTAATATAAGATGATTCCTACAACTACATCTGTTATTGGGTTCCTTCTAACAAGAGGTGCATGATTTCCAACATATTGAAAACCCTATCAATCAGGGTATATAATTGTAGTGATTCATTTAACAAGGGAGAGTATAACTGAAATGGAGGTACACTAGTGTGCTACAAACAATATACACTTAAATAAAGTGTTAATGGCAGGACATAATAGTATCATTCTAAAAAAATAGACTATGATAAAAGTGGATTCAATTTTATGTAAGAATAAGCCCTTGTTGAATGGACACAAAGGAGAGCATCTATTTGAAAATGGTCACCTAGGTGGGAAACCTATGGCGGGAAGCCTTGGGTGTCTAGTCACTTAGTTTGAGAACCCTATTTAGTTGGTACTTAGTGAAGGGATCTCTATCAACTTGTTACATTATTGGGAATAAAAGTGGATCTAGCCACCTAGGTGAGGGACCCTCGGGTGCTTAGTCACCTATGTGAGGGACCCCATTCAATTATTCACCTTGGTGGGGGACACCTAGTGTTTTGTCAACCAATTAATAAGCCTTAGGTAGTGGTAACAAAGGAAAGATATTGTTGTAACTCCTCACACCTTCTTAATTTAACCTGATTATGACCTACAGAATAGTAGGATACCTAGTGGAAGTGTTGAATGACATAATGAGGTGTTATGGGGAAGATTTCACTCTCTTTAAAAAGTATGAAATTTCTTTTTAATGAGTTTTTTAAGGGGTTATATATATATTTAAATGAAAATCATAGTGGCTGGGTAGAGAAAGATGAGAGAATAATGTGGTTAATGAAGGTTACCTAGGTGAGGTGGTCTGTGAGACACATTAGGGCTTATGAGAGATAGGTTGGGAGACCATCCGAGACCAGATCAAGCTATGATGGGTAACCACATTATACATGGGAGATATTGAACTAATAATTGGGGGACCTTGGTGGGGAATTCTTGGTTACTTGATAAGAGCCTATAACATTTCTTTCATTCTATTTATTCTATACTGGGGAGTTCTAAAAAATGAGCCCCCAGAGAATGTGATCGATGTGAAATTATGGGGACAATATTTGAGGATAAATCCCAATCTGAAGTGATATGTGGACAAATTAATCCCTATATATGTTGTTCATTCTAAGAATATATTGTTAGCAATGTTGAGTAATGTTCACTGATATGGATGATCAAGGTGACAATAATATAAATAAGTTTTCTCCCCCATATCCTTCGAATGAGAATACATTATCCTTCCTTAACTTTTTTATCTTTCACTTCACTATGTTTATCACAAATTCCCTTCCCCTATGTGGTCCCCTAGAGAAAGGGGTCCTTTGAGGGTCCACCCATATAATGGGGTCTTTCTGGAGACACCCATGAAAGGGGACCATAGAGGGGCCTCCATATCAGGGGGGATTAGTTGGGACACCCTAGAAAAGGGGATTAGCAAGGCCACCTTATAGAGGGGGGGTTCTGTGGGGCCAACCTAATGATTGGGTAAAAAAAGATTTGTTTTTGAAATTTTCAAATTCTCACCTAGATTATGCACACATTGGTCATCCTCATTTTAGGATAACCAATCATGATTCCCCAATTTATTCTTATCAAGAATTTAACAAACCCTTTATCATCATAAATGCTAAAAAATAACTATTAGATATTTTTATCAATATTATAATCATTTATAAACTTGCTAATTTAATTACTGATGTTTCTCCAAAACATCGCTAAATTATGTGTCACAAAATTAGCGATGATTCAAAATGTATCTAATTATCAATGCTTATAAACATCTCAATTTATAGTAACGTCACACAGCGATGTTTTTTATAAATTTCAGTAAATAGAAATTTCAAAATTGTTAATTTTTGTAAACATCTCCACTTTAGGAACACTTTTTCTTTATTGATTGTTCAAAATGTGAGTAAATATGCATCTTTAAAGTATTTCCATTTACTAATGATTCATAAAAATATTCCTAATGTAGAAACACCTCATTTTCTAGTATTTGTTATAATCTTCTGTAAATAAATAGAAATAAAGTATTTTTATCTACCAATGATTCTAAAAAATGTTATTTTGTTATCATTTTTTTATTCTTGATTAAATTTTTTTATTTACGATTTTTTTTTGGAGAATTTATTTTTTCGGTTTTTTAATTTTTTTCGACCCCCCCACTCCCCTGGACCATGGACCCAAACCTTTACCTCCCTGGTATCCACCTCCAATTCCACTCACAACACTCCCCCTCCCGTTTCCCCCACCTCCATATCCCCACACTCACCCTCCTGTTTCCCCCACCTTCAAACATCCACACGCTCCCTTAAAAAAACTGATTTGAGCATGGATTACGACCCACACTCTTGCATGTTATGCAACACACCTATGACCTATTCACCTATATAAATATATAATATAAAATTGAATTATATTATATTATATATATATATAATTATATTAAACAAAATTAATAAATTAAGGAATATATATATATATATATCTGTATATTAATAGTCATATATTAATATATATATATGTGTCTGTGTTTTATTATTTTATATTTATTGTTCATACATATGAGTTTATATCATATATATATGTGTGTGTGTGTGTGTGTTTATATATTAGTAACATATTTTAATATGTAAATATTTAATATTTTATGATTTTTTATATATGCTTATATTTTTCATACTTGTATATATTTAATATTATATATAAATATATATAATTATATTATTTATATATATGTGTGTGTTTGCGTGTGTGTGTTCAAATATATATATGTTTATATTTTAGTCTGTTTATAAAATTAATAATATATATATATATAATTTTCTATATTCATATAATATTTTTAAATATATATATATATATATATGTTTATATTTTATATATATGTATATATTTTATATTTATTATATGTTTATATTTCCTATATATCATATGTTTATAATAATATATATATATATATCATTATATATATGTTTATATATATGTGTTAACATTTATGGGTGTATTTATATGTATATACATGTATATGTATATATATATGGGTGTGTCGGTGTATAAATATACATTTTTATGTACACAAATAGATAATTACATATATATATATATATATTTAATTAGCTGTGATTTAAAACACTTGTAAAAATTCAACTAAAATATCCATGATTTTTTTAAAACATGAATAAATTTAAAATATATTTGTCTATATATATAAATTTATATATTTATCTATATATGTGTTTGTGTGTTTATATATATATGTATGTGTTTATAAATATTTATATATATAGGTGTGTCTAAATATTTATTTACATCGATTTGGGAAGATGGGGTATATAAATATGTTTATTTTTATTGAAAGTTTATTGAAATTGTAGCTAAATTTGCGATGCTTGGTGAAAATATTCATATATTAGGGATGTTTCAAAAAATACATACTTAAATTATCCATATATCATGAAATGTGTCAATAAATTAGCGATGTTTCCACAAAATGTCTATAAATTATTGATGGATTCTAAAAACATATATAAATAAGTGATTTTTTCTCAAAAAGTCGCTAAATGAGCAATGTATCCTTAAAAATATCAATAAATTAGCTATATTTCGATAAAAACATCACTAACTAACTCACCTTTCCAAAAAACATTTCTAAATACAGGATGTTTCCTAATAATGTAGCTAATTTATCGAAATTTGAAGGAAACATAAAAAAAATTACAGTTTTTATTGTAGTGAAAATGAACATCTCTTCAAATGTTGTCTTTGATTCTGGAGCTTATGATTGTATGTAGCTTATGGTTGCTGAACATAGGTGAGGGTGCACTAGTTGGTAAGAACTCTGAAAAATAGATTTATCAAATATACTAAATAAAAATTATCAATATTAACCAAAATTGTTCTTTATTCCCTTATATAGGTATGAACTACTGACTGAAAATGACACCCCTCATACAAATACTTTTCTCAAGGGCTCATGGATCACATAGGACAACAAAAGTTTTATAGATAACATATCGAAAAATAATTATTATATATCATAATGAACTATCTAATGTTCATGTGTGATTAACCACAACAAGTCTACCATAAATATCTGTAATCTCATAATTTTTTTAATAGAATAATAATTAATTTTATATCATTCTTTTCTAACCAATTCATTAGACCATGGTCAATAATGATGAATGAGTCTTTCATTGCGGGGGTGGCATCAATGAAGAGTGGATATGGGCCAAATAATCATGTTATTGTTAAAATAATTATAGGTATATTCCATTATGGATAATAAATATTAATATTTCTATTTTTTAAAACCATATGTGTATAAAATGTGCAGTTTGATCCATGAGCTTCTGTGAACTAGGTATACTTAAGTTGATTCATTCATTCATAGTCATGGTGAAGTGGGAATTAATTTTTGTTAATTTTACTAGGTTTTAGTGCATCCAAAGATGGAGGACATGTATGATGATTTCATTACCCCTATATCAACATCTGTAGATTCCCAAATAGTGTCTTATTTCATTGGGGAGTTGATGAGAATAGACCAAGAGGGGAAATTGTAAGTGGTTAGTCTCCCAATAAATATCTTGTTTGAGGCATGGATAAACACTTTCTTGGATCCCATCATACATAATTTTATATACTAATGAAAAATGGTATATCCCTACATCTATAAAATATGATTATCTATGACACATTTGTTGGACCATGAGAAGAGAAAATATAATTTATAGGGATACGACATCATCTCAACCATTCTAGTTGAGACCCATTTTTCATGGATCTATTCAATGCGGGTATGGTGGTATTTGCTCCGATTAAATTATTACAATAATGAAAAAATAATGAGATATGTTTTAGTGTAAAGAAACCATGAAATATAGGAATCATTTAATTTGGTTACACTAGTACTAGAATGTATCCACCAGTGTTTGTTCCATGTCAATAAATAAAATCCCCCATTAACATCTCACGGTTATTCCCAATTATATTGGGAAGGATAGAGGCCCAATTAAAATCATATTACATACTTCTTACTATGTAAATATGACTCTACGAGTTTCATCCATTTAAATATGATATTTCTATAATTTTTTTATTATTCTTAATCACGAACACATCTATGATTTTGTTATATATCTAAAACAATTATGTTTATTTTCATATATACAACCTCATATTTGAATAATAACTAGTGGTGGAAATGGGTTAAATGATTTGGTTTCCTACATGTTGCCATTGATAGAAAAGGAGTTGGTAACTATGTTTTACTATAGTTTTATTTGATAGTATGAAACATCGCATTGTTTTTTATATAATGTTTTAGGAATATAAAATAATGTTTTATTTCATCTTGTGGGTTTATGATAGGATGGAAAAATTTATAGCACAAAAACTCCAGTTGATGATGTCCTTGGAGAGGTCACGGTTCATGATAAATCATCCTCTGTAGGATGAATTTATGAGGACATTTTATGATTATTTTCATACATGGATATAATCATACCAATGAGGAATATAATCAATGATCATTCTTTGTATCACCATTAAACATAGTCCAGTCATGGAACAATGAGTGACCAAGGAACCCTTTATGGTAAATTTCACGGAGGGCATGCATATGTATTTAAAGTATATTGAGCTTCAATCATACATACTAATAACATCTGAGCGTGTTCATTAATTTGTGTTGTAAAGACGGTCTAGACAATATCAACAACAAGAGGATACGATTATGGTTAAAAGGCCTAAGGGTTAAATTAATTTATAGGGGTATAATTAAACTTATGGTAAACAAGATAAGTTAGTTGATGATTCAGAATTGATATACCTATAGGTGGTCATGTTTTGGAATACCAACACTTCCTCGTCCAAAATTTCATATTTGAGTAGCTTGATGTAAATGGAAATTCATATTTCATATATTTGGTAAATAAATAATCCCTAAATCATTGACTATGATACCAACTCATGGATGTAATGTTGAGAATTTAGGATTCATACATACTGATTCAGGCCACCGATTTAATGGTTACAATTACATAGTGAGTACAAGCCATGAATTACAAGAAAATTATTGAAGGCATACTCAACCAATATTCAGAATACTATTGGGACTTACATATTGGCCCCAAAGTGTTGAGTAAATAAAGATCTCCTTATGAATTTTACATTCTTTCATGAAAGGGGGTGATTGTTAAGCCATTAAGGTATCTTTATGAAATTACCATTCCTCTTGTTTTGAAAATCACAAACACCTTTTCTTAAGGGAAATTTCATTTTACCCATGTTTTACTCCCATTATGAAAAATTTCCTTTCCAAAAGGAAATTTACCCATACCTTGTTTTCATTATTCATATCACTATTTTTCTAAAGTATAAAAATCGGATTCGTATCCAAAACCTCAGAATCGTATAATACATAGACATGAAGCATTCTGTTTTAGGATCCGAATACTAGATACAAACTCTAATGAAGTTCAACTCCGAATTATGGATACGATCTCTAATGAAGTTCCACTCTGAATTCTGGATACAAACTCTCAAGAAGTTCCAAACCAAATTCTTGCCACGACCTCTCATAATGTTCCACTCTGAATTCTGATACCGAACTTCTCTATGTTCTGACTCCGAGTTCACTGAATTCAGACTCTGAAATCTGATTACTTCTGACTCTTAGTTCTCATGAACTTTGACTCCAATCTTTATATGTTCTGGTTCTAAATTCTAGTGAAATATAGACTCTGAATTTCCTTGAATTTCAGACTCCGGATTTCTACAGAACTCAGGTTCCGAATTCCTAAAAAACAGAATCTGAATATCAAAGTACTATGGTCTCTGAATTCATTTTTTAAATAGTCTCCGAACATTAACTTTCATCATTCTGAACTTTCATTTTTACACTATTCATAATAATAGTTTAGTAATTCTTACACTTGTTTAATTACAAAACTATTTCATTCTTTCAGTTAAAAATAACCATTGATTGAGTGACAACTGTACAGGTCCCTACAAAATTCAAGGAAAAATATGACCATTGGTGGACGGAGTCGACCGTTAGAGCTTCTCCTATAAATAGGGGCTCATTTTAAAAGAATCAACAACTCGTGATAACATCTTTGACACTGGTGCTTACATATTGTTGAATTGTTTTCTAAATAGAGAGGCTCTTATCAAATCTCAAAGCTTCGTGCAGAAAGATTAAACAACTTGTTCAAACTTTTCCTTGTACATACTTTCTTTGTGAGACTCATATTATTGCTGATTACAATCGAGGGCTTCTGGGGATAGGAAGATATAGGTTCCAACACCTTGAATTTTAGGGATTCCTTGATGATGAAGACATAGGTTCTAACTACCTGATAGTTGAGGGCGTGTTGGGATAGCAAGACAAACTCTAATCATCATATCGAGGTCTTACCCTAGTGTGGGTAAGACAGAGATTCTTAAATGTATAAATCAAGGGACCTTTATTCATGGTTGTTGGATACCCTTCTCTTTGGGTTAAAAGAGTTATAGTTTGTTACTTTTAGTTTTACTACTTTGTTTTTATGCTGAATTTTGTATTGTTAAGGAAAGTATAACTTTCTTATACTTCCATACTTGTACTCTGATTTAGTTAGATTCTATACACTTTAAGGTAGAATCATAAGTTGGTGTAAACTTGTGTTATGTTTCATTTCTGGAATAACTTTTTTGGAATATAGAAAGGATTTAGAACTTATAGAGGACTTGTTAATTATATTTTTTAACCATCATATAAAAAATTTCCAAATGGAATTTTTAAAAGATACAATTCATCCCCCTCTCGTATCTGAGAATCTCATTTTTATTTCGATCCTACGTTTGGTATTATGGAATATATCATACTCAATGTCATACCATCCTAACAATGGGTATCAGAGTATTGGTTCAATCTGAATTATTCTCACGATTAGATTCAGAAATAAATTCCTGGAATTACATTTTTCAGATTCATACTTTATAGAATCTATTTTTCGGACTCATAGTTCAGATTCACTTTTTTATTAGAGATACAATATCTAAATTCTTTCTTAGGATATTTCCTTTTGTTTACAAACTTGAACTACTAATATGTTTGTGTGCCAAATATTTACATAAGAATGGAATGTTTAAATGTTGGTTCAATTGATAACCTAAATCCAACCAGACCACATATTTTTTATGGTAATGATTATGAATATTGGAGAGATCACGTGAAGACTTTCATTATCAACACTGGGGTTGAAAATTTTTTTATTCTTACTGATGGATACAAGTTCCCTGACAAGGATGTTTGTACCTTCACTAATTAAGAAAAACATGATTACCAACTGAACTATATGGTACGCAATACATTACTTTGTTCAATGACTAAAAATATATATAGCCAAATTTCATCTTGTGATGCAGAAAATTCTATATAGAAGAAACTAGAAGTTACTCCCTTTGGAACTTCCAAAGTAATTGAGACTAGAAGATCCATTCTTAGAGCTGAATATTAGGGTTTTAGTTTTCCTTATGGTGAACCCATATGAAAAGTACAATAGAGATACATGACTATTTTAATTAGTTTACAATAAATGGGTGAAAAAGGTTTGGATGATGAAGCTCTTGTTGACAAGATTATTGACATCATCCCAAATGAGCGGGAATCTAAAAGGACTGCAATTGATGAGAATAGAAAGGATACACATATTACCCTTGATGAGCTGTTTGGAACTCTTCTTCAGCATGAGACTAGAATGGAGAGAGATGCTGGCAACATAAACAATAATAATGGGAATGATTGTGTTGCTTTTACTACAACTTCAAATCACATGAAAGCTAAGACTCCTGAGAGAGTTACTAGATCCAAGTATAAGAAGTTTATTATACAATCTGAATCTAGTGAGAGTGATGTCTCCAAAAATGAGTTAGCTAATCTTCCTCGAAGGATGAACAAGATAACTCTATAGAGAAATTCCCAATCAATGTACATATATAAGGAAATGAAATTTAAGAATCATTCATAGGTCACATCCTATGAATGCAAGAGAGCTGGACACATAAGACTAGATTTTCCTTTTCTCATGAAAAAAAAAATGAAAACAGAGGAATTATGAAAGGAATAGAAAGAAGTTTTAGAAATCCAATGCTAAGAAAGTGTTGAAAGCTAATGACACATGTAGTGCTAGTAGTGGAGACTCCTCAAATGAATCTTCGGATTATGAATCTTCTGGACAGAAGAATCTTGGTATTATCGACAGGCTACCTATTAATTATTTTTCCTTGATGGATATGGTACACAATGCTGAATCAATGACCAATGTTTCTTTGAATTCTAATGATAGTAAATATTATAACTCTTCAGATGAAGAATCTTTTTCTAACGAAGATAATACTTTACATACCCTTGAATAAGTTTCTAGGTTTTCCAAACTCCTTGAGAATGAGAATTCAAAACTCAAGAAAAAACTTGATAAGGAAAATTCTAGGAATACTATTCATACTAATAAAATATCAGATCTTTCTAAAGATCTTGATAAGAAAAATGCGGATTTTGAAATTATTTTAAAAAATCACGAGGAAGTATATACTGATAAGAATAAACATTCTAAATATCGATAAAACATAATTTATAAGAAAAATGTTTTCAAGCCTAACTCTAGTTTAAAATCAGATGTTTTTGAAGACAACAACCTTGTTATAAAACACTAATCTGAAATATCTTCCTTTAGGAAGTGTTTGTCAAACATTACCCTAGGTAAGGAAAATTTTAATAAAATGTATTAAAAAATTCAACCTCAAAGGAATACTTCTGGTTTTGGTTACAGAAGTTCTAAAACAATTTTTAGTAACAACTTCTTTGTTCCTGAAAGTGCCCCATTTTTCATAAAGTGTTAATGTGGTGGTCACTGGGCGAAAAATTGTTCCTTAATCAAAACTCAATCTTTAGGATTTCATTAGGCTTATTTTTCTAAGAAGATGTAGGTACCCAAAATTTTAGTTTATGAAATTTCTGGATAAAAGAACATCTATATTTCGAAAACCTAACGTTTTCATATTCTCAAGAAAATAAGAAAACTACCAAAAACAATACATGATAAATGGATAGTGGATGTTCCCGGCATCTGACTGGTAAAAAATACTATTTCGAAAAGATTATCAATATAGAAGGATAAAATGTAACATTCGGAGATAATCCTCAGGGACAAATTATTGGTATAGGTAACATCCTTCTTCTTGAAAAAACATTAATTTCAAATGTTTTGTTTTTTAAGGGTCTTAAGAACAACCTCATCAGCATAAGTCAATTATGTGATGAAGGCTACCATTTAAATTTTGGGAATTATAAGTTCTTAGTACACAATTCCAAGGAAGAATTTCTTCTTTTTTCCAATAGTAAATAGAATGTTTACACAATAAACATAGAATTCCTTAGGATCCAATATTTACCTTTCCTTAGTGCAATGGAAGATCACTCATGGTTATAGAATAGATGGTTAGGACATTGTAACCTATGTTACTTATGTAAATTTTCCAAGAAAGGTTTTGTTAAGGATCAATCGGACCTTAGATTTGATACTTCAAAAGTTTGTGACCCTTGTCAATATGGAAAGAAACATAAATCTAGTTTTAAATAAATCTTTGAAGTCTCAAATACTGATGAATTATAGCTACTGCATATGGATCTTTTTGTTCCAACACAAATTGGAAGCATTGGGGGAAAGTATTATGTATTTTACTTAATTGATGATTACACTCAATTTATGTGGGTCTATTTTCTAGAAAATAAGTAGGATGATTTTTCTTATTTCAAAAGTTTTAGAGGCCAAGTTAAAAATGAGAAAAAAATTGCATTAAAAACTATTCATAGTGATCATGGAGGAGAATTTCAAAAATCTTATTTTGAAACTTTTTGTAGTAGAAAAGTTATTACTCACAACTTCTCAGCACCTAGAATACCTCTACAAAATGGAGTTGTTGAAAGAAGAAATATAATTTTTCAATAGATAACTAGAACCATTTTGAGTGAGTATTCTGTAGCTAAACATTTTTGGGCTGAAGATGTAAGTACTGATTGTTACATTATAAATCTAGTTTTGATTGGACATTTTCTTAATAAAAATCTTTATGAGTTATTGAATGGTAGAAAACCTACACTTTACTACTTTAAGGTTTTTGGATGCAAGGTATTCATTATAAATACTAAATATAACTTAAAAAAATTTCACCAAAATTTGATGAAGGAATTTTCTTAGGCTACTCCACAACTTCTAAGGATTATAGATTTTTCAACAAAAACACTTGGACTTTTGAAGTAACAGTACATGTCAAATTTGATTAAACTGGTCCTTTTTTTAAATAACCTCAACCTCCATCCTCAAATGTGTTTTCAAAAACTGATTATCAAATCAAGATAGAAGATCTGTATGATAAGAAAAATGATCAAGATGATACTTCTGAAACATTTACCCCAGAAGATTTCCTACCCTATGTTGATGAACATGTTTTACAAAACCCAAACCAACTGTTTCTTATGAATTATCCCAGTGATATTATCATTAGTGATGTCAATCAACCTGTACGGACTATAAATTCCATAAAAAATGAAGTAGAACATCTAGCATTCTTTTTTTAATTATAACCAAAAGCACTGATGAAGCTTTAGGTGATGATGATTGGATTAAAGACATGGAAGATGAACTAAATGAATTTGAAAGGAAAAAAGTTTGGACCTTGGTTGAAGGACCTAAGGAAAGTTATGTTATGGGATTAAAATGGGTCTTCAAAAATAAGTGTGATGAAAATGGATTCATCTTAAGAAATAAAGCTATATTATTTTCTAAAGGAAATAATAAACAAGAAAAATATACTATGAAGAAACCTATTCTCTTGTAGCTAGACATGATTCTATTCTTATTTTACATGCCTTTGCAGCATTCTTCAATTTCAAACTTTTTAAAATGGATGTGAAATATACTTTTCTTAATGGCTATGTTAAAGAGGAATTTTTGGTTGAAAAACCTCCTGTATTTGAAGATACAAAACATCCTAATCATGTTTTTAGAATTACCAAATATCTTTATGGTCTTAAACAAGCCCCTAGGTCATTGTATGATAGACCTATGAAATATTTTCTCCAAAATAACTATGTTATGAGAAATGAAAATCCAACTCTTTTCATAAAAAGAGATAAGAAAAATGTTTTCATTGTTCAAATTTATGTTGATGACATTATATTTGGTTCAACTCAAAAATCTTTAACTGATTCCTTTGCGGATCTAATGAAATATGAGTTTGAAATGTGTATGATGGGTGAGTTAACATTTTTCCTTGGGTATCAAATATCTCAAAAACAATAAAGAATCTTTATATCCCAACATAAGTATATAAAATATCTTCTTAAAAAGTATAGGTCTGACAATACTAAGAGTATAAGTACTCCCATTGGTACCTCAAACACACATGATCTTGATGAAGCTGGGAAACCAGTAGATCAAAAATATTTTAGAGGTATGAGAGGAAGTCTATTTTACATGATAGCTAGTCGACCCAACTTGATGTTTTCAGTATGATTATGTAAAATATATAAATCCGATCCAAAGTAATCTTATTTAAAGGCAGTGAAAAGAATTTTTCACTACATTAAGGGAACCATGGATTTAGGAATCTTTTATACATCTGCAAATGATTTTGTCTTAAAATGTATTTCAGATACTGACATTTGTGGACGTAGAATTGATATAAAGAGTACATATAGAACTTGTCATTTCATATGAGATTCATTAGTTTCTTGATCTTGCATGAAGCAACATTCTGTAGCACTCTCCACTACTGAAGCCGAATATGTAGCAATTTGAAGTTGATGTGCCCAAGTGTTGTGGATGCAAAAGACACTCACAAGAATATGGCTTATGTTTTACTAAGACTTAAATTTTGTATGATAACCCAAATTCCATTTCCCGTAGTAAAAACATTGAATATCACTGTCGTGAAAATCACAAAGATATTATGCATCACATTCTTAGGGATCACACACTAAAAGAAGATATTAGTCTACAAATTATCGAAACACAAGATCAACATGCTGATATTTTCACAAAATCATTACCCTCTGATAGATTTTAATACATTAAACAGAATTTATGAATGATAACTATGAAGTAATAATCCTTCATTAAATTTTGTTGAATAAATCTCCTTACAGTAATAAACTCCTTTTTATAGGGGGAGTATATCTATTATTGATTTTTTTCAAATTTTTCGTAACGGGAATTTTCAAAACAGAAATTGTTGTATGGGAAATTTTCATAATGGAAATTTTTATAATGTATATTTTTATCACAAAAATAATTTGAAATTGAAATTTTCGTACTGAAAATATTCGTAATGAGAATTTTTGTAATGAAACTTTTTCATACTAAAAATTTTCATTTTGTATTTCGTAGTGAATTTTTCTATAGTAAGATTTTCGTAGTGGATTTTTCATAGTATGTTTTTTTTGTCAAAATTTCTTCAAGAATAATATCACCTATTATGAATAATCTTCTCAGCCACATCTGAAAGCTATGATTTCCTTACATAAGATTTCGTAGTCACTTCTACTTTCTAGTAGTTTTTTTAAAATTTCTCAGATTCATTTCTTCTTAAATCCGAATGTTTTTCTTAAAACCTCAAAAGATCAAATTCAATATTGCCTTATGGTTATGTTTTCAACCTTCAGATCAGATGAAATAGTTTTTTCAATCGTTAGATTGGTTTTGGATGTTGAAATGTCACCCCCATCGCTTATATAAAGGGGAACCCTAATGCTATCCCACATCGATTTCCAAGCTCTCGTGTCTCGAATCTCTACCTCAGTTCTTAAAGCACATTCAGAATCTCTCAGTGTTCCTGAAATCTGAATGTCTATAGAAGCAACATCTCAAGAAATTTCTACCACGAAGCCAATCTCAAAATAGAAAGTATACAGTGAAAGGTTGGACCTTCCGAACTTTTTCAAGTATGATTCTATCATCTCTAAGAATATTATGTTGAATGGTTCGAAAGATGAATTCATATCTAAGACAGGTGTTCAAGATATAGTATATTCGGAATTACTTATAGAGTTTTATGAATCTTTTTTCTTCTTCGAGGAAGAGGGAAGAGAAAAAATGTCTTTCAAGTCTTATGGGAAGACCTACAAACTTACTTACACCATGGCTGCAAGCATGGTGAAGTTTTCGTATGATGGAGAAGATGAGTTTTTCTCACACAAACTCCCGGATGTTCAAGGTTTTTTTGTTAAGATAAAGGCCTTACAATGTCTTGGACTTGCTGATGTCAAGACATCCTAAATTTCTCCCCTATCTTTTAACAACCAGATTATTTAGCTATGGGTACTTGGGTTCATCCTACCGAGAAAAGTTGAAAAATATACCCTCAAGAAAAGTGATATATATTTCATAGACTTCCTGGTAAATCTACGAAAAATCAATTTGATGAGGCATGTACTTGTTACAATCATGAACATCAAGAATGGAAATATGAGAGCCCAAATTATCATGTTTCTTGCCTTACTTTCAATGATGATAGTTCGGTGTCTCGAATCTTTTAATATTCCATGTAAATCCATGTCTCAGAATAAAAATCTTATTCTTGTTTGTGATGACACTTTGAAAATAATGAATATGGCTTATTCCAAGGAGAAAAAAGAGTTTTATGATCTTCCAGAGGAAGTGGCAGAAGCCAATCCTGAAATAATTGAAAATGTTGAGCAATCGAAGAAGGTTGGAAGGAAAATGAAGCTGAAGTAAGTGGAGGAGACTGACAAAACTCTTAAAGATAAGGAAGCTCAATCTGAACCTCGCAAACCGAATAAACAAAAAGTGTATCTGGATGAGTTGGTTTCCAAATGTAGTTAAGATAAAAAAAAGAGGAAAGAAGGGGAACCTCAGTTCGGATTGGACCCCGCTAAAGCTAAGTCCTTCAGAAAGAAGACTGCTGAATATCATGAGAAGAAAGAAAAAGAGAATAAGATGAAGAAGAAAATTTATGAGACTGATGTTGTACAATTTCTTTTACAAGCCACAAAAGTAACTTCGGAAAATATTCTAGTACCGGAAACATTCCTTGTCAAGCCATTACCCGAGAATCCTGGGAAGAATTTCTTTACTCCGAAAAAATCTAAAGAGAAAGAAGTTGTTGAAGAAGTAGAAGAAGAAGTTGTTGACGAAATTGAATAAGAAGAGGAAGTAGAATAAGAAAAATAAGTAGAAGAATAAAGTGGTCATTTAGATGATCTGATTAATCAAGTCGAAGAATCTCATGATAATTAAAATCCTACAAAATATTTACCACTCCAAACATCTGTGGATGAATCCACAAAGCTTATCACTCTGGGAAAGGAAGAAGTAAAAGATGGAAAGAAAGATGAAGACAAGGAAGAAGATAAAAAGAATGAATTATCTGAGGACAACAGCTATGAAAAGAACATTGTTGAGGAAGGAGAAAATAAGGAGAAACCTAATAAAGACAAGATTGTTCAACTATATGAAATTGAGGAAGAATATCCTGATGAGGAATCCATTCCAAAAGTTGATAAGGGTCAAAAAGTTCTTATAGACACTCCAACAAAAGATATCATATGGAAGAAGGATGTTGGTGGCTCCTCATGAAGAATGCTGGTGGAAATAGAAGAAGAACATTCACCTACGAAGTTATCAGATTCAAAGTCATCCGCATTAGGACACGATTTTTTTGTTGATTCTCTGAATAAAATGGTGGATACAATTCTGATCATTCCAACAATAGACTCCAAATTCCAAATTCTTTAGCGCTGCATAAATCAGAAGTTAGAATCTATATCCATTGTGATGGATACATGTGTAAATATTAAAGCTAATAAAAAAATTTCCCTAGAAATTATGAGGTCTATAGAAAATCATGCAGCAGAACTACTCTATGGTCAAAGAATGTTGATGATGACTTAGCAGAGCTTGATCAATTTCAGAATGATGTAAAAGAAGTTTTTGATACTGAGGATGCCCAGATGAAAAATATTCATGAAAAGCTGACCCTTGAGCAAAATACTCTGAATCAACAGGTGAAGGGTCTTAATGGGAAGCTTAACTCAGTTGGTGAATGATAGAAAGGGGAAAGCGATCTCCAGATTGAGATCTAAGAGAAGCTTACAAAGGAGGATGAAGTTCATAAGGCTCAGTTTGAGGCTCTGAAGGTTCAAGATTACAGGATTGAATCCTTATAAAATCAAGCTTAGAAGGACCACAAAGAGTTAAAGAAGCTGAGAATCCTTCAGAAGAATATAATCCCAAATGAAAAAAAGTTAAATAGACAAATCCTATCTTTTTTTGTAATGTCTTTCCTTGTAAAAATCCTTTCAATATTAATTAAAACAATTGTTTCTTGTGTTGTTTATATGGATTTACTAATTTTTTAGTTACATTATTGTTTTTCTATTCTGTCAAATTCTTTTTGAAAATCACAAAGGGGGATAAGGAAAAGAACTACTCAAAAGGGGGAGAATGAAAAATTTTTAAGGGAGAAGAAAAATTTCTAATCTAAGAAGAATTATCCTTAAGTAATGGGGAGTTCTCATTAAGAAATCTACATTCTAAAGAAATCTCTCATTCCAAATGTCTATAATACGATTTTATGAGTTTCAAAGCCAAAGGGGGAGTCAGTCGTATTCACCATTGTTCATAAACAAATGGAGATAGGCATTAATTTCAATGTCTATAAATTTATTCTAAGTCTTTACATTCTTTTTCGTAAGGATGATTATGCTTTCTAAAAAGGGGGAGATTGTTGAGTAAATATGGATCTCTTTAAGATTTTTCCATTCCTTCATGAAAGGGGGTGATTGTTAATTCATTAAGGTATCATTATGACTTCACCATTCCTCTTGTTTTGAAAATCACAAACACCTTTTCTTAAGGAAAATTTCATTTTACCCATATTTTACTCCCATTTAGAAAATTTCCTTTCCAAAAGGAAATTTACCCCTACCTTATTTTCATTGTTCATATCAATATTTTTATTAAGTATAAAAATTGGATTCATATCCAAAACCTCGGAATCGTATAATACATAAACATGAAGCATTCAGTTTTAGGATCTGAATTCTGGATACGAACTCTAATGAAGTTCAACTCCAAATTCTGGATACAAACTCTAATAATGTTACACTCAAAATTATGGATAAAAACACTCATAAAATTACACTCTTAATTCTAGATATGAACTCTCAAGAAGTTCCACTCTGAATTCTGGATACGAATTATCATAAAGTTCTACTCTCAATTATGATTATGAACATCTCTAAGTTCTAACTCCATGTTCTCTGAATTCAGACTCCAAACTCTGATGAGTTCTGACTCGAAATTATCATGAACTTTGACTCCGAACATTTCACATTCTGGTTCCAAAATCTAGTGATATCTAGACTCCGAATTTCATCGAAATTAAGACTCCATATTTCTACTGAATTCAGGTTCAAAATTCCTAAAAAAATGAATCTGAATATCTTGGTACTATGGAGTCTGAATTCATTTTCTAAAGAGACTCTGAAAATTAACATTCGTCATTCAGAAAAATCATTTTTGACTCCAGTATGAATTTCATTTTATTTATGCTTACACTTGTTTCATTAGAAAATAATGTCATGCTTTAAGTTATTAACTAACTGTTGTTTTACTGACACGTTTACAGGTCCCTCTGAAATTCAAGGAAAAATATGACTGTTGGAGGAGGGAGACAACCGTTAGAGCTTCGCCTATTAATATGCTCCCATTTGAAAAGAATCAACAACTCTATACATCATCTTTGACAATGGTGCTTACATGCTGTGGAAGTGATTTCTATATAGACAGGATCATATCACCTCTCAAAGCATCATGTAGAAAGATTGAACAACCTGTTCAAACTTTTCCTAGGGCAGACTTGCTTCGTACAACTATGATTGTTTCAAATAAAAATCGAGTGCTTCTCGGTATAGGAAGGTAGAGGTTCCAACACCTTGATGTTGAGGTCTTCCTTGCTAAGGATGATAGAGGTGCCCACTACCTGATAGTTGAGGGCTTGCAGGGATAGCAAGACAGACTCCGATCTTCATATTGAGGGATTAACCTAGTGTGTGTAAGACAGACTTTCTTGAAAGAATAAATCAAGGGCCTTTATCCAAGGTTGTTGGATACCCTACTCTTTGAGTTAAAAGAGTTATTATTTGTTACTGGTAGTTTTACTTTTCTTCTTCTGATGTTTTTATTGTTAAGTAAAGTATAACTTTCTTATACTTTTTTACTTGTACTCTGATTTAGTTTGATTCTATACGCTTTAAGGTAGAATCTTAAGTTGGTGTAAATATTTTTGAAGTTTCATTTCCAGAATCAATTTTCTAGAATCTAGCAAGTCTTTATAACTTCTAGAGGTCTTGTGAATTATCTTGTTTAAACGTTTTAAAAATAACCATGTCAAAAATTTCCTAAGGGAATTTTTAAAAGATACAATTCACCCCCCCTTTTGTATCTTATAATCTCATTCTTATTTCGATCATACATTTGGTATTATAGAGTATATCATACTCAAAGTCATACCATCCTAACACAAAGTTGTATGTTCAATTATTAAAACTTCACAAGGATTCATCCTATAGTCTATTTATTATTCATCTCAATATATTATTTGTAATAAGAGAAAGAAGTGGAAAAATGAGAAATTACTTCAATGGCCAACTCCCCTAAGTATGTGGTCTGGTCCACCTCGGATGATGATATTGATGTTGACATTGAGATGGGATAATTTTCTCGTAGAAGATAAATGATGTGGGAAGTACAATTTTATGATATTTCATCTATTTTCTCTATGCCAATGGTTGTTCAAGGGATATGGTGAGTTGATATTCTATTTTCTAAGATCGAAAGTAGTCAAAGGTCCAAAAACATTATCCATGAATGTTTTAATTGAAGATAGTGGAATTCTATTCATATAACTATATTCAATATGCAGTCTTGTGCTTATGCATACCCAAAGAACAACATAAATATTAAATATATTAGTTATTAATAAGGAATATTAATTCCAAATGATATTCTTCTTTTTATGGATCATAGATGGGTACATGTATAATATTTTTCACCATAATAATATATTTTTCCATTTTAATGGATGATATTTTGTCATACCCTTTCATGAATTTATAGGCGTATTTGAATTAATTTGTTACCAATGAGACTATTTGTCAACATTTTCCTAAGTTAGCAATCTTAGTGAGAATTCTATTTTATTTTTCTAAGGTTTTATGTCGATTCATACTAATTATTATTTTCCTATAATGTATATATCTTTTTCCTATTTCTAATATAGCAATGAAATAGTGTAAAAGCACTATATTTTTCTTAGACCACCAATCATGTTTTTTCCACATAACAAGTTTTCTTTCATTTCAATTTCATGTGATCAATTTTGTGTAGATCATAATAAGAGTGTTTCTAATGGGAAGATACAAGATTTTTTATATTTCTCTTTATGGTTTTTAATTCATTAATGTATTATGTATAATTCATTATGTAGATTATGATCATGGACTTCAGAGAAACCTACTCATGATTAAGATTTAATAGTTTGACCGATAGTTCTAAATATTATGTTTGTATGAATTCACTAATGATTATTGTATTTTAAGGTCATATAGTTTTGAGACAAATAGTGAGTTTTGATATTTGGTGAGGTGGTTGAGTTGCAATATACATGAAATGATGACAAAAAATGTTACTATCTTTTGAAACCTCAGTAATTGTTGAATGATATTCACGAGAATGGTGTCCAAAATGAATGACCATCTCCATCAATGATGAAATAATTGAATTCACCATGTGTGTTCCAAATTATAATGATTTGGACTTATGCAGTAGAAAATATTTCCCAATTTTCAATAAATGATAAAGGGTCATTTATTTTATGGCCATGATGCTTAGTACCATAAGTTATACAGTTTCAAGTCACACAATAAGAACTGATTTCTATATGAAATGGGTATGATACATAATTGTATTACTTAAAGTATTATAAATCATATTCACATATCTTAATTTTGGATTCGGTAAATCACAAATCGATAAGTATGAATCAGGAGTGATGTAATTGGACAGATATTTTATAGATGACCAAAAAACATGATTGAAAGATAGTCCCAGAGAAAATGGTGTCATAGCTTGTGGATACTAGAAGAAATTTTCCATGATATTCATATAATATCAACACAAAGTTTCAATAAATAAGTATTATATCATTCTTGATGAATATTAAATATTCAATAGTACAATTCATGAATTATCTATAATGATTTATTATCTTTGGAGACTAGATACATAAATATCTTATTTAATAATATTTTCCACTATCTCTCGTGAATTTCATCTCACTCTGTACCATAATTAACATGCCCTACTTAAAAACATTCTTAAAAAACTAGGGAAAATAAACAAAATGATGAGTGTGCATAGATACGCTGTAAGGGTAATCATGGGAGATATCAATCATTGATCATAAGTAAGTATTAACTAAGAAAAGGGTTTTGAGATAATGATCATGAATTACGATGTTCATATATAAAAAACCATCAAATCTAAATCATGCGTCATGGCACAAAAAATTATTGTTTCAAAATATATGAATCATAAGTGTGTGAAAACATCATAAAAGAATAATGATCCATAAATTCATTTCCAAATAATGTCATTAAATTATTGCACCATTATAGGTTTAATATTTTTTCATATGTCTATGATAACTACTAATAAAATAAATTCATAGAATATATGGAATTAAAACATATTTCCCATATCACAATTGATTAAGCATCATTAGCTATTTCCAATTGTGATGTAGGCATCACCACATGTTTTTAATATCTGATCAACAATTCAAAAATAATTCCCTTAATGGATTGTTTATCACTATCTATTTCCCATAGTGGATCAATTATTTCAAATCACACCACCTAATTATATAATTATATATAAAACATTTAAAAATTGACTATATGACTATATAGTTTTTATACCTCCCAATAAATAATGAAAAACATTCATGTTTGTGCCACAGTATCATAAAAAATTCTTCTTAACATCAAAACATATCCAATGGAATGTAGATTGGTTTAAAAAAATCTCATCATCATATAAGAAAAATATATAATGAAATAATTAGTATGGTATAATTATATAATATCCCCATAAAATTATAATTAACAAAAAATGATTTTGTTATGGAAGAAAATTTATTTAATAGATAAAAGTTATATTTCTTTAGGAAACCCAATTTTCATTTTGAGAAGATTTATTAAAAAAAAAATTGGAAAAAAATTATTTGAAAAGAAGAATATAAATTTTTAATAGGATCATAAAATTGTTGAGCGGTCATGACAGAATGAAATTTTGTTTCATTTATTTACATTGAAACAAATATTCCTTTCCAAATTCTGATAAAAAGATAAAAGTACATTCAAATAAAAAATATATGATTCGATTGAATACATTTTAAAAATGTAAATTATTGTAAAAAATTAATTTATATAATCATTTAAAATAATGAAAAAAATATTGAAATTAATTTAATGAAAACATGGACATGGAAGATAAAAATCCTGACCGAATAGAAAAATATATTCAGTTTTTAATAAAAATACTATTTCGGCCTATTGATTAAATAATAAAGTGAAAATAAAATTAAATAATATAATATAACTAAATAAACAAATGAGAATAAAATCAGTTTGATTAATTAGAGGTATATCATATGATATAATTCTAAAAAAACTTTATCATATAGTCCTAATAAATAATGTGATTGTAACATAAAAAGAATTTGACATTGGTAACATTCAAATAAAAAACACATTAAAGTAAGAAACTTATATAGATATGTAAATACCAATAATTTTTTAATAATCAAGTACAAAAAAAATTATGTATAGTATATACACAACAAAAATAAAATAATTTGTGAATATGGCATGTGTCACGCATAAATAATTGTGAGATAAGAAATTCTTACCTATACAACCACATTCATTGAAATTTATATAAAATAATGTATAATAAATTTAAATTTACTCTATTTAAATATTATAATTATTTTAATACATATAATATCATATATCATTCATCTATAACATTTCAACACCCAATTTAAAAAAAATTTATATGAAAATCATCATTTACACGTCTTAACTGTTTCTTTTTTCATCGGCATTTTGGTTATGAAATACTGATTATTGCACATTTATCGAGGTTCTATCACCACAATAATTTTAAAAATGAAAACAATGCCATAATTATTAATTAAAATTTTATTTATTTTCTTATATAAATGGTGGATATTGAAAAATGAAGAACACTACTCATGGATAACGTATGTCTTATAAACGCATGAACGTTGTTTTGATTTTTCATAATATCCCAAAAATGAAGTAAATAATAATTAAATACAAAAGGATAATTTTAATATCATATATATATATAATGTATTCATTAAAAATATCATTATTATTATCCTTATAATGTAGAAATAAAAATATAATCAGATCGTTTCATTGAAGTGGTAGTCAACAGGTATGCATGAAGGACATTATTATTTTCAAATGGATGGAAAAAGGTGGAATATAGAGTTTAAATAATCATAATAACAATTATGTATATTTTATATAATTATTTAATTATTTAATAAATTATTTCATGGATTTATATGAGGAATACAAAGAAATAAATTGAAATAGGTCGACTATGATGATTACCTCTTTTTCGGTATTCCTACTATATAATCCTTCTTAAGGACCATTGGAATAGACTATAAACAATACCAAAATGTATAATTCATAAATATCAATGTCTATAATAGTATGTTAATGTTTTTTTTGGAATAAAATGCTCAAAAGGTGTGATCAATAGAGGATATGATGATCCATTTTTTAACTTAGGGGAGTTATACTCTTGGAATTATTTAAATAATTAAATTAATATGAATTAATTATCCTAAAAAAGGCTAAATATATTTAATTATATTATAATACGTTGATTATAGAAAATAATGTCTCCAATAAAATTTTTATTGGTTTTGGAAAAGTGTTTACCCTTATCTCTTAGTTTTCACCCCTATTACCCCTTTGACAATTACCGAGTTATCAATGTTTTTTACTCATTAGGGGTAAAGAAAGATACTATAAAAGGAAAATATAACCATAAGTGGACTATAGATATCATTATCATCCAATTCACAATCAAATATATGAATAAATTATTTTTATTAATTTTAAATAATTTAATTAAAGATTTATTATTTTAAAATATTATTAATGTCATTTTTTGGAAATACTGGAAATATTATATAATAATATGCTTATAACTCAAGTATGATGGGTGAATACATAATTGGTTTACAATATAAAAAATATTTGATTTTAATATAGTAATATATGATAATTTTTATATTTGTATATATCATTTTAAACATTATCTTCAATTTAACATATTTTTATCCATTTTTACATTAATTTTGGTAATGTGTTTTTCAACACAAGATGGTGATAATATTACTTATAGTTTTGATAGTAGATAAAATTGAAATGGTATGAAATTTTATACCATTTTTATACATAATTATATAGATATAATATTTTTATAAAATTTTATTAATTCTAAAAAATATTTAATTTATCATATAATTCTATTAATGTAACATTAAGAACTATTCACATTATTAGATATTGAAAATAACATGTTTTTAATGGAATTGGAAAATTAACCATTAAAAAATATATGTTATGTCATATTGGTCTTCAAAATTCATGGTAAAATTTAAATCACCAAAATGATTTTAATTTTATTATTTTAAGAATCATTAACTAAATTTCTGAAATGCTTCCACATGCCATGTATTTTCGATGCATAAAAATTTAAGATAACTATATCATACATATTAATTAAAAATAAATTAATATGATGAATATAATTTCATTAATAAGGAAAATAAATATTTATAACTAAACATATTTTGTTTTTATAACATTCAAAAATATTATAGTTATTAAAATAAAGACTTTCATATTTCAATGTTATCCTTTACTTTAAAGGTATAACTACAGAAATCAATTAATGATGGTAATAAAAAGGACATGTGTTTAATGTTTTTATAACCATCGATGAAGTATAATCTTAAATTGAAATAAATTAAATTCTTTCTAATGAATATTATTAATTAAAACATTAATGTTAAGCTTAATTAACCCATTTTACCATTAATATCGTAATAATAATATATGATTAATGCTATTCATATAGACAAAAAAATACATATTTAAAAAAAAGTAATGTCATATATTCATATATAGAAAAAATGTTTTGAAATTAAATATGTAGAATTTTGAGAAATTAATTTAATATAGAAATGAAAAACGAAACGAAAAATAGTTTTTCAAAACAATTCCCTTTATGTATAAAAATTATTTTATAGAAACTTCAACAAAAAAATTTATTAAAATCCGGTAAATTGAATTATTTATAATGTATGAGAAATAATTTTATATTTAATAAATTTAAAAACAAAATGGACCTTCTAAAATTATTGAAACAAAAATAAATTTGTCAATAAAAATATATATTTTTAACTATTCACTAAAAAATCAATATTTTTACACAAAATCAAAAAAATCCAAATAAAATTAATTTTATAATGAAAATTTAAAATTTATATCTATTTTATCAAATATAATTTCTAAAATTTTTAAAATTAATTAAAATATTAACTAAAAATAATAATACCATTTTTTATGAAAAACTTTTTTTAATGAATAAAATTACTACTATAAACTTAGTTGATTATGAATATTATATTTATTTAGTAGTTATTTTACTTCTATTCATACCTAAAAATTTAATATCTGTTTTATAATGGATATTAAATAAAAATATTTTTTTCATTTGGTAAAGCTCTGTTTTGTATGAGGTATACACTATCGAAAATATTGTACTTTAAAATTAAGGGGATGTTAAATTCTCCCCCATCCCTTCATAAATTCCAACCTAAAAAATTTAAATTTTTCATTGTTATAAAGGGTTTGATATTGGAAAATTCCTTTTTAAAAACCCACATCTAGAAATGGGATAATAAAAATATTCATGAAAAGAGGGAAATGAAAATAGAATGTTCATCTCGAATAACGCACCACTTGGTTTACATATTGTATAATATTTTCAGTAAGTGAAAATATGGATATGGAAGAAAATATTTAAATATAAATAATTTGGGACAGTGAAATAGAAAAATTATCATAATAATGTGATTAATAACAATATTTATAATGATTTCAAAACCTAAAATCAATGAGGTATGAAAAAGACCATCGATTCATTATAAATTATTATAATGGGATAGTTTTTTTCTAAATTATTTTCTTATAATTAATGAAATTAAATACCATTTACATTAAGAACATAATGAAATTTAAATTCTTAAGAAAGTATAATTCAATGCTTTAATAAATTTCAAATATAATCTCATATTTTCTATAAAATGATGAGTATTGGAGATGAATTTATCAAGCATGAAGAAATAAAATTATCTTCTAACAAAACAAATAATATATAAAAGGATAAAAATATATTACATCTATATTTGAAAAGAAAAAATTGTAAAATGAAAGATCATACCCAAAATAAATAATTTTCTATAAGAATAAATATTTAATTTTACTTTAAATTTAACACAATAATAAAAAATATTAAACATCGATATTTACACAAAACAAAATCCTAATTACACATAATAACCATAAAAATATATAATATTGGATCCTCAATGTTGATCTCAAACATTTGATCTTATTCCCACAAAATTTGAATTCCATTCTTCTAATGTAATCTATAATGTTAAATAACATGTTAATTCAAAAGGTTATGAATACCTAAATTCAATGAAATAACTTTCGAAAATCATAAATTGACATGATAAATCACAATATATGTTTATAATTTAGAAAACATCCACAAAATATCATGAATAGAATTTAGATAAAAACCAATGGGAATGACCATAGAATGAACATAAATATCTATAAAAATTCATATTATCAATTAATTACATTTCATCCATCAATATTATATATATACCATTATCCAACAGACCAAAATAATCACAATATAAAACCATATACTTATCCAAATGTTTATTTAATCCTCAATAGAGTATTCTTCATAATGTATATTAAAAGATTCAAATCGCCTCAAATTTCTATCACTTAAAACATCAACCCGAGAATCTATGCCTTTCATATTCTGAACAATAATAAATATATAAACATTAGATGGAATCCATACATCTTTATTTATTCCTATATTAGAACATATATGATTCAAAAAATTAGAAAAACTATAATTATTCAATTAAAATCATATACTATTTTTATATAGTATATAAATATTAAAATAGAATAATAATTATCAAATATGACCTAAATCAATTTTTCATCAAATCACATACCATTTTCATGGTCATAATTAGTATCCCATTTACATCATAAATATCAATGGTCTCTTAATCCAAAACAATTATCCCATTTCGGCTAAATAAATTTTCTGGATTATTATTTCAATTCATAATATGTTTTCATATCCTTAATAAAGAAATTTTATGGAAAATTCATCGAAATTTCATGAATCTTATATCCATAATATTTTTCATATAACAATTCAAAAATCTAATTCTAATATCAAAATTCATATAGAGATCAATACATTCACTTCAATGATTTTAATAACATTGGTCCTCACATGGTCTATGATTTGATGCTTGGAATTTGGAATTGTCACATATATTACCCATATAATCCACACACAAAAATTGAATAATAAATGGTATATTAGTATGATTTGTATATACCTCCATATGAATTTTATTTTTTCTTAATGTTTACAAACTCTATAACCTTATTTTTGAAACATGATTTATTTTCACATTCTTTAGAGACATTTTGGTAAGTAATTCTTCCCACATACATGGAATAAAGGAAGATAATCATTATTCCCTCAATAGACATCCTAAAACTCTATTTTTCACTTATTAGGTGTTGATTATCCATTTAAATATGCTGATATTTATTTTTTTTATATTGAAATATTGAAGTGATTCTATGTCCATAAATTTGGGATTTCTTGCATTTCAGAAATTGATCATCATTTCACATCATTACAAAATTCATGTCTAAAGTGTCTCAATTTGGACCCTATTAATAATCATTTTTTAGAATTATATAATGTCTCATATATTCTATATACTATTTTTAGACATTATTCATATTGGTTTTGAGACCAGGTGCTGAGATGATATTCGATTCTGATGCTCGGTCTACCTGGAACAATTTTTTGAAAAATATTAGACATTTTTATTGCATGTGCATGCAGTTTTCCTGAAAAATTAGACGAACTCTTTAAGGGGTGCTAAGATTTGAAATATGATTTCACCATTGAGCTTAAAAAGGTGACATTACACTAGGAGTGACCTACCATTGGTCGGCATAGGTTATCTGTAGAAAAATTCACCAAGGGAATATATGTAATTAATTTAATTAATTAAAATTGTTTTATTTTTAAATATGAATAACTCATTAAATGTGAATCCTATTCTAAATTTGAGACAACTAGGGATTTCGTAATGTGGAGTTTTTTGTATGTATGACTTAACATTTAGTTGGCCTGGGTTGTTTATGAAAAAGATGTTATGGGATGTAATGAAAATAAAATAATTTAATAACAATATTTCTATTGACAAAAAAGAAGAAAATATATAAAGGTATTGTTAAGGATCATTTCTATGTTTAGTCTCATAACTATATAAGCCATAGAGAACCATTATAGAGATATTTTTGGAATCTCTCTCACGAGACGATCGTGAATCTTGGATCGATGACCAAAACACCTTAGATTCCAAGGATCTTTACTACATCAATGATACTTGGATAGTTCTTCATCAGTGAGAGATACGAATCAAGTTTGAGAATGTGTTACAATTTTTTATTTACTCGATCATAATTTCTATAATGAATTTGAATCAATCTACAGATATATTGATTCATAGATAATGAGTATTATGGGAAGAGAATTATCTTTTGTGGTTTTAATAAGAGATTAATCTTTGTGATTGTTTTTTATTCAAATTATCCTGATAATAGATATGGATCAAGATCTATAAGAACATCAATCATGGTTTTTCCCAATATTTGGTTCTTGTGCTTTTCCCTATTTATTCATCGATCATCGTGGGAGTTCATTGATAGGTCTGCATATCCACACATCCTAATTAATCAAACATCGAACACTCGATTCTCGGAACAATGATCTAATATCATATATCTAGGATGGGAATGCCATGATGGAAGTTTGAAAAAAGATATTGAGAGATTCAGATTATGGATGATTCCCAAATTTTTGTTCTTCATCGTTCTTCACCACATAGTGAAGAATGAAGATTTGATCTATTTTTTAGAGTAGATCAGAAGATGAAAGGTTTTGATCTAGTGATGAAATGACTTGAAGTTCTAATATCTATGACAGTTCAGTTTCAAAGATTCATAAGAGGTGTGGGGGTCTGTGGAAGAGGCCACTGGTGGGGAACCAGTGACATGTGGTGGTGGTGGTGATAACGGGCACATGACTACGTTGGGACATAACAATGGAAGTGGGCCATGTGTGGAGAAGGTAGAGGTGCCGAAATGGCCGATGGAGGTATAACCGACAGTGAATAATGGGACAGGAAAAGCTGTGTCAAACCAGTGGGTCTATTTGGGATGTTGGGTTGGGTCAGACGTATTAGACACGAGTTGGATCAAGGGTACGGATCGGGCACAATCAACCATGATGGTTGATCTCAATAGTCAACCACGGGTTTAACTACAACACAACCAACCGCATAGTCCGTCGATGGACCACATGGTCCGTCGACCGACTATGGGGGTTGGTTCGCAGGCCCTGGTAGAAATGAAGGTGGTTTATCATAAATGTGCATATCTCTTAAATGGGGTTCCCATTCAATGAGCCATATATGATATTGATACCCTGATGTGTTAGAGGTCCATTTGAGACAAGTTGTTATTTTTTAGTTTGGACCAATATTTGTTGAGAGTTTCCCCATGGTTTTTTCCTCGATGGTTTAATATGACATTATATCCTCATTTGTAAAACCTTCTAGAGGTCAAGTCCTAGATAGTGTTTGAAAACCCTCTCTGGGACCAGAGTGTGATCCTATATCACCCCTAGTGGAGTTTTTGGGAATTTTGATAACCACAGAGAACGTGGAATTAGTCCTCTAACTAGCGAACTGCATCAGTATTGTTAGGGGTATTCCTCAGTGTTTCTGGGAAAAATCCTCTACATTGTTGATTGATCCACATTTGGTATTTGGGATTCCCCAGTGTGTTTGGAATTTATCCCCTCTATGGGTATCATATTATTCCTTGACCATTGTGTTCTATTTTTGAGGGACTCAAATGAGCTAAAACACTTTGTGAGTGTATCTAATGATATCAAGGATCCAGCAGTGAGTTCTCCTAGAACCAGCATGATTCGACTAGAATGGTGTGGCTAGTTATGTATTACCTCAAGACTATGTGTCTTGGATGTTGTATACTTGGATATCCTTGTTATATGATCCGTGACATATTCGTGTTTGATAATCCTTCATGGTATTCCTGTGTGGTAATCCTTGAGGGTATTCCTATGTTGTAATCCTTTTGGGTAATCCTATGTGGTATCCCTTTGTGGAAATTCATTGTGGTAATACTCTATTGTAATCTTATGTGATATTCTATTATGGTATTCCTTTTTTGTAATACGTTCTTGGTATTCCTTTGTGGTATTCAGTTGTGGGATTCCTTGGTTGTGTTCCATTATGGTAAACCAATGTGGTATTCCTTTTTCATATTCCTTCAGGGTGATCATGTGTGGTAATCCTCTTTCATATTCCTTTGTGTTATTCCATTATTATAATCTTATATGTTATTCATGGTAGTATCCCAATGTTGTATTACTTTGTGTAATTTCATCATGTTATTTCGTCATGGTATTCCTTTGTGGTATTCCTTTGGTGTACTCTATAGTGGTATTCATTTATTGAATTCCACTATGTTATTCTTTTGTGGAATTCTATATTGGTATCTCTTTTTGTTATTTATTTTTCATTTTGGGGTGTTCTACTGAGTATTGTTATTCTCACCCCTTCACTGGCTCTGCATGCATGTGTCTTGTCTTGTGTAGATGATTGACCTTCTGATAGAGTTCAAGGAAGGCTAGGACCAAGTGGTGCTTTGTGATATAGGGCAGATTGAGGTTTTTTCCTGCTGCATTCAAACAATAGTTTATGTAACTATTTTCTAATAGGTCGGACTTCTGGTTACTGATAATTTTGGGTGGGCTTGTTTTTGGCCATGTATATTTTTCTATACATTACATACTATCATACTCTGGTGGTGAGATATAATGGTTCTCAAGCATATTTTACATAGTGTTTTTAAATTTCAGAATTGTTGGCTTAAGGGTGTGTGTGTACCTATTTTTAATTTTAGTAAATTCTTTCCATTTTTGGGATATTTCTATTTTTTATTAATCTCTGGCCATTGGTCCATTAGATGTGGTATTGGAATATTCACATAATGTGACCCTCTAGGGATCGTCGAGACAGTGTGGTATTAGAGGATGATGGTTCTAATTTATTACAAGGAGTCCTTAAGATTAGTTTGGGGAAACAATGTTATGTGTTTAGAGTTCAGATTTTAGTTTAGGGATACCATTGTTAGTGCGGTAGTTGATATATCCATACACCACAACTTTGATCACCATCTTTTTAACTCTGTTCATTGGAACACTGGTTAGAGGTTAAACAATGTTACATGCATCATATAAGAATGGTTATGTTTTCCATGTCCTTCTTGATTCATCTCTCTAGATGTTCTTAGTTTTCTGCGGTACATCTTGTTTTATTTCAGGATGTATCCACATAGACAGCCAGCTAAGATTACACCATGTGATATCAAGAAAGATGCACCAGGTGACGAGGCATCTGTATAGGGATTTGTATAAGAGATATTTTTTTAAAGTGGTGACATTCCATACCACCACCTATAGAGATGAACATTGTAACTGTAGTACCATTGGATGAGTTAGGTAGGCTGATCACACTTCATATGTTTTAGGTGAAAAGAACCCTTAGGTTTTGAGGAGAACCGAACACACAGGTGGTTGGGGCTGGCTTGAGGTGGAAAACCGAGTTTTCCATCTAGTCATGACACCATCAGATCTGATGGTGGTCCTAGTAATGATCCTTCGACACAACGCATTAGGGAGATGGTGGGGTTTGGTTACCCGATCATAATATGAGATGACACTTCCATAGATATACATTTAGAACCTTTTTATAGAGTATATTTCACCATACAAACAAAGGTATGCGCATTTCTAGGAGTTTCTACATCTTCGGTAGAACAACATCTTGGTATCTGAGAGTTAATCAAGGCATTCCAAACTGTCTAGGTACATGAGGAATATGATACATAATCCATACATAAGGGCTCAGAACATCGAGTTAGGACTATATACGGTAATAATATCATGTGTTATCCCTATGAGTTTTCATACTTTTTCTGGGGTGATTGAGTGATATTTTGTGGAAAACCATTTATTGGCTAAGAGGATACCACCAATGATTTTGAGTTGTGGGAAAGAAGGAGTAGATACATCAGCATTAGGGATTCGATGTCAGTCTTATAGAATTGGATATGTGAGACTTTTCAGTAAGAGGTTCTAGGATTGATGATCTATAATTTTTGCTCGCAATGTGGGTTTAGTCATTCTAGAGAGAGGTGGCTCTTTTCATGTGATGGTATGGAAAGTCTCACCCTATATTTTCCAAACTATCAAACTACTAAAAAGGACACTTTGGATGGACCACTGAGGTAGATACAACGAAAGAAGAAGATAGATCTATAGGGTGGAAGATTTGGTAGTGGGGTTGGGAGAGTAGTAGGAGGGGGTCTACATTTCAACATGTTGCCACCACCACTTTCAGGTGTTCCACACAAGGCTCAAGGAGCTGGAGGCCATGGGAGGTGAAAATAGCATTCAGTCATGGAATATGACCGAGGGGCTCGAGGAAATATTTGAGGAATGATATGGGTATTTTCAACATTAGTTTCCATAATGATATACACATGTGTTAGTCAATACTTTCTTTCCATATATCTTTAATGAGACATGGAGATTCTATTTAAACCATTGACTCGACCATCATGCTTGGAGACTCTTAGTGGAGAAGATGCAATGATCCTTCACTCGTGTCAATAGTGAGACATGAATCATGGATTGGATAGTTCGGGTTGGGATCTTCTAGTAGTTTCATTGATGCCTTACAATGTCATTCTTGTTATAGACTGGATATCCAAAGATCATTCTTAGATAGAAAATTTTAAGACAATAGTATTTTGTGTCTGTAGTTTTGAATGAGTTTTTCCATGTTGGTACAAAGGAATCCCAGGAAGTATAGGTTGTATTAAAAAATAAGAGGGTGCATCTGATCACTAATCATTTGGATAGCCTAAATCTCAGTGTAGAGGATGATATGAGTCCCAAGAATCCTATAGTAGTGACATAGTTTTAGTGGATCCAGCAAATGTTGGGAGAGAGGCATTGGGTAGAGTTCATCCAGGACTATGACTTCGAGATTATGTATACTCCTTGGAAATGGAATGTGGTGGAAGATGCTATTAGCAGATGATCTAGTTTTTATCTGCTGAATGAGGCGTCGGGGCAGTTACCCCCATTGCAGTTATTCTTTTTGGATAGAGATAGAGCATCTTACTTTCAGTCGATAGTTGTGTCCCCTCCAATCATACAATTAGTTAGGGAGACATAGCTTTGGGAAGCCGACTATGAGACCCTACATGCTCATATATCAACATGGAATGCTCATGACTGATATTTTAAAGTAGGATAGAATGTCATTATTTTTAGAGGATGCACAATAGTTCCTGTGGAATTTCAGGTGGAGGTTTTACGGGTGTTTCATACACCCCCCTTTTCGGTAGATCCAATTGTGTAGATGATGTACCAGGACCTCTGAGAACCGTTTTGGTGTCCAGGGATGGAAAAAGGGATTCAGTGTTTGTATCTCAATTCCATACATATTAGTAGGTGAATTCTTAGCACAACTTTCTATTTGGATTAGCTCATCCCATTGAGGTTCTATAATGAGAGTGGGATGGGATATCGATGGACATCTTGATGGGTTTACCACATATTTTCAGGGCACATGATTCCATCTGGGTGATCATTGACCGGCTCATCATGTTGGCCCATATCCTAGAGATCTACATGTTTCAACATCCCTCTATAGAATATTCACAGAGTTGGAGAGATGGCATACTACATGGCTCTACCATCTCAGGTAGATCAGGTACTTGATGACATTCTCATGTCAAAGCTGAGGAGATATTTTCATGACCTATCACATGTCATCAAATCGAGAGGGATGGAAATTTAGGATGGTGCGAGTGATGCAGTGTACCGAATTGTGATTGAGGATATGTAGGAGATGATCCATCAAGGGTGATCGATTAACTTGGTGTGTGTCTGGTGGTAGCGTGGAAATATCTAGGAGATCCCATGGGAGCATGAGGCTCAGTTCATTCTTAGAAACCTATTCAATTTTTGTAGCCCATGACTTGGATTTCAGGTATGTAAAGCCCCATGGAGGGGATAATGTAACATCTCACACTTTCTATGTACTATTTATAGATATTATGTAGATGAAGTTTGAGACCAGGTGGTGACATGGTGTGTGATTTTGAGGCCTAGTTTACCAAGAACTACATATTGAAAAATATATAAAAATTTAAAAGAATGAACATGCATTATTTCCTATGAAGTTTAATAACTATTATATTGGGGCCTAGATCAAAAATATGAAGGCACCATTGAACTCTGAATAGTTTATTTACTCTAGAAGGGAGCTAACTTTGGTCGACACAGGTCATCGTCATAAATATTCATCAATGAAATAACTATAAATAAAATTAATAAATAAAATTATTTTATTTTTAAATTCAAATAACTCATGAATGGTGACTCATATTGTAAATTTGATATAACCATTGAGTTCATAATGTGGTGTTTTTCTTCGATTCTACTTATCTTTTTTTAGTAGATATTGTTTTTTAAAATGATTTCGCGAGATGTAATGAAAATAAAATAATATAGAAAACTAATATTTTGTTAACTAAATGACTGAAAATAAATAAAATTATAGTTATTTTTGACATTATTGGGTTATTCACATAACCATAGAATCGATGGAGAACCATTGCAGAGAGCATTTATTATTCCCTCTCAAGGAACGATGACATATCATAGATCGATGATTGGCACACCTCATATTCGAAGGATCATGACTACAAGGTTTTAATTGGATATTTATCATTGTGAATATTTTTTTATTCTATTGTAATTATAATGGTGACAGATCAATATTTACAAGAACATCAATGGTGGTTCATTCATCTCTTTGTTTCTTGTGCTTTTCTCCCTCGGTTCATCATTCATCACAGAAATTCTTTGTTTGTTATGTGACTTGAAAAATTTCAATAAATTGATCATTTCATAGATAATTCATGGTGAAATGATCTGGTATCATAGATCTAGGATCAAAACAACATGTTCGAGATGCGATGATGGAGACAGAGCAATTCAAGTGATGGGTTATTATGAAATTTCAATTCCTCAGCATTTTTTGGCACACAAATATTAATGATGATTTGATCCACTATTTGAGACTATTAGAAGATGAATTGTGTTGATCAGATGATTAAATGACATGAATATCATGTATTTATGACTGTTTGGGTTTTCCAGAATTGGAGGAGGTGTAGTGGTCCACAGAAGTAACAACTGATGTGGTACTATCCACTATCAGTCGCCGTGGATCTAGGTGCGGCCAATATGGAAAGTGCAAGCCACATTGGCTATGAAAGTTGGTAGATGATGATTGTGATGGTGGACATATAGTGGGGTGGGATTCTGAAATAGTGTTAGGCCTTGGGTGGTAGAACTAGTCGCAATGTAATTGGTAGGGCTAGGCCTGGTCGGACCAATGGTTTGGGTCGAGCCGAATTAGACACAGCTGTCCCAGCTCAGATCCAGGGTAGCCAAGGGAATGACTAGCCATGGTTGACCATGAATGTCGATGATGGGGATGAGGCAACCCTAGATTCCATTGGTGTTCAATCCAAGATGTTCGACCATTGGTGCTAGAACCTTGTGATTGACAGCACGGTCTGTCGGCTGACAACTGTGGTAGATCTGTAGTCTTTGGTAGGTCTGCATGAGGTTGCACTCAAATTATCATTTCTCCAAAACAAAGCATCCAATTTATTACATGTCTGTGGAATTCAGACCCTATATTTTTTAAGAGAATTTGGATAAAAAATGTGAGTTTTTTGTTTCATCTAGTATTGGTTTATTGTTTTTCTATGGTCATTTCTTCAAGCGTTCAATATGATAGTATGCCCACATCACTTGATTGTAATCCCCACTAGAGGCAGAGTCCCAGATAGATTATTGTATCCCATCATGGTATTATATTATTATCCTATATCACCCATTGTGGAAAATTTTGGAATTGTTATAACCACTAAGAGTTGGGTATTGGTCAATCATCTAGCGGGCCGCTTCAGTAGAGCCAGTGGTATTCCTCAGTGTGTTTAGGCCGGATCCTCTACATTATTGGTTGATCTATATTGGGTTTTTTATTCAAAAGGGTATCTGGATAGGATCACCTATCTAGGTATCATATAATTCATTTAACAATTCATTCTCTTTGGGAATGCGACAAATAATCTTGACCTCTTCGTGAGTGTCTCTGATGATATCATGGCTCAATGAGTGAGTTCTCCTTGATCGATCATGCTTCGAGTAGAATCATGTGGCTAGTAATTGGTTATGGATTACATCTAGACCATGTGTCTTGGATTGAGTATATTTGGATATCCTTGTTATGTAGTCTTTAAACATATTCATGTGTTTTAATCCATCGTGGTATTCATGTGTGGTAATCCTTTCTAGTATTCATGTGTGGTAAACGTTCTTGATATATTTGTGTTGTAATCCATTATGGTAATACTGTGTGGTATTCCTTTATGGTAATACTATGCGGTAATCATTAATGGTAATATTGTGTGTTATTTATATGTGGAAATCTCGGGTGGTATTCCTATGAGGAAATACCTTCATGGTATTCATTTTTTGTATTCCATTGTGGTATTCCTTTATGGTGATCTTGTATGGTCTTCCATTGTAAAATTAATTCTTGGTAATCCTGTGTGGTATTTCTATATGGTATTCCTTTGTAGTATTCCATCATGGTAATATTTTGTGGTATTCATTTAGGGTATTCCATCTTGGAATTCCTATATATTATTCCATCATTCTATCCCTTGGTGATATTTCTTTGTGGTCTTCCTTTAATGTATTCCATTATAGTATTATTTTATTTATTCCTTTATGGTATTACTTTGTGGTATTATATTTTGTATTGGAGTGTCATACCGAGAATTTTTATACTCACACCTACACAGGCATTTCCAGTACATATCATTCTTTGTGTAGATGATCAACATTTTGACAGAGTTCTAGGTAGTCCTGGACCAGGTGGTGCTTTGTGGGAACTAACATATAGAGGTTAATTCCTATGGATTTCATATGGCATTTATATTTCTTCTTTTCTTGTATGATGTACTTGTGGTTACAAATAAAATTCATGGGATTTATTTCCTCGTTTAGTTTACTGTATTTTAATTCTTGTCAAACTCTGGTTAAGAGATATAATGGTTAGCATGGATTGTTTACATTGTGTTTTTACATTTCTGCATTTTTGGCATGGAGATATGTGTGTGTGAGTGTGCAGGTACATTAGGCTAATGCCTCCCATTATTTTTATATGCCTACTCAGTGTTAGTCACTATCCCCTGGACTATTATTGGTGGGGTTGGGGTATTCATGGCATGGGACCCACTATAACGGGTTGTGAAAAAACAATTATATTTTATTTTTGGAATTTTATTTTTTGGAATATTATTTATCACTATGTTTGTATGATTTTATCATTTAGGAACCATTTATGAGTCACAAGGAATTATGGACATTTGGATTCCATGGATGAAAAAACTTATGGACAAATAATAATGGGTCGTAGGCCCAAAGATTAATATTGAGAACACAATTAAATAAAAATAAAAGTTCTATATTTTATTATAGATATAGAATATTATGAGTATAATTTCATTAAATTATTTTGAGAAATAATTATAATGTTTTCAAGGTGATCCTTGAATCCCAATTTAAGGATTAAACTGATGGAAAGATTTTAATGACCCTAAAATCCTCCCACCAATTACATCCTATCCTCTAGATGAAATACCCAATTGTGCTTGAATATATTCACAAATTAGTGGAAATATGTAAGACCATATTTATATTCTAGGAACAAATCATATTATTCAATATTAAATTTCAAATTAACACATCTAAAAGGGGGAATAATCTGGTCCATTTTTTTTCAAAAGTGAAGATTGAAAATTCCATCAATTTCCCATCCACCATTTACTCTCTTAATTAACAGGTAATGAATTTATTGATGTAGGATAAATATTATGATCATAATATTCCTATTTCACGTTGGGAATGTGATGGTATTAGAATTCAATTTTTCCAATCAAAGTTAATGTTATATAGTCCTTTGGTAATCTCTTCTTCAGTTTCATTCATGTGAGTTGTTTGAATAAATAACGTTTCTTAATAAATTATCTTCATATTAAAATATTATATTCTTATAAATATAATATTTATACCATTTCCTTATGTGGTGAAGCTATTCAGATAATATTTTTGATATTATTCACACAATAGTGGAGTAATCGTTATTTTAATGATTTTCTTCTTCAAATATTCCCTCGTGAGTCTATATACCGCTTCCATTGGTAGAATAGAAAAAATGGATAGATGAACCCCCTTTGGATTGATACAAGGGAGTATAAATTTGTTTTGTTTATTTCATATTATTTAATTTTTCAATAATATGACAATTATAATATAACTATTTATAGATTATCTCCTTCTCAATCTTCACCAACATTAATGATGACACATTTTGAGTTTTTGTATTATCAAATTCATTAGAGTGATCATTTATATGATCCAATAAGTGAATTATTTATTAGAAATGGAATTTCGTAAGGATTAAATTTTTGACTAATGTTGGGGATTTATGAAAAAAAAATTATATAATGAATTTGTGATCTAAAATTATCTAATAAATAAATATCATAAAATAATACCTATAAAAAAACATGGATTGATTAATCTTATTTAAATGTTTACATTAACATATTTAATGTTTCATTAATAAATTAAATCTAATATATTATGTATGATATTACAATTTTTAGAATCAATAACATAGTTGGACACATCCTAATCAATCCTCCATAGAATGTACGTGTGTCTAGGTTTTTTATTTTTTCTCTATGGATTTGATCCCTACATATACATCACCAACCGCTTGTACATATAGGGTAAATTTGGGTATCACCATGGGATTCAATAAACTCACCAATTTTTTATTTTTTATTTTATAATGTTATAGATGATTAAGAATAATCACTAGGTTTCACCTTCCAGATGTCTTTTCATTTAGTTTCTCATAAGGATAATCATTCCATATACCATTGCATTCTACATTAACATGAATCATATCTGTTCCATCCATTTATTAATAATAAAAAATATAGTCTAAGAAACATTTTTCAATGTGATGAAACAAATAATGATGAAAAACCATTCATTGGTTGCCTAAATTATAAAACCCTCTTTTAAATCTATGAAATCTGATGTTTATATTAATCTATCCTAGGTTATAATCTATTTTAATCCATCATATTGTATCATGTGGAAAATTTGATTTAATCCATGAATACCCCATTGGAGTGTAATACTATGTGTATAGTAATGATGAACTCACCAGACAACTGAATGACGGTCAATAAATACTTTGACCAACTATTTTTGTAATTATATCCCCTAAATGAATATTTTCCAAAAAAACAACCCCATTTAATTTATATATCAGGATTAATTTCTAGGAAAACCCCAAAATCTATATCTTTCAATAAAATTATGGTTTTAACCTATACTTATGCTAATTCCTAGGTTTTTTATTAATGTTCTATACTCTTAATATATAATGATTTGATAAACCCAAAATTGATACTAACTATTGAGAACCATAAGTTTTATATAAAAATATAACATCATTATAGATGACTATACAATATATTACATAAATATCCATGATATAACCATAAACAATTATCATTTCTTATGAATAGAACATGAACATTTTATTTATGTGTATTCTTAAACATATCTCATCATGTTATTATAATTTTTAAACTTATTTTAATTCCCAACATAAAACCTTTCTTTATACCCTATATAAAGTAAACATAAGAGGGTGTAGTCTTAGATTCTCAATATGTGTAATAATTAGAGATATTAATTAATGGCCATATCAAATCTTATGATAAGAATAATGGTTTGAAAACATGATCATAACATTCAATGTTCATACCCAATCAATCAAGGATCAACATCACGATTCATTGTATAAAACTATGTCATTTTAAAATTGATGAATCATAAGAGTGATAAAATATAAAAAATAAATCATGGACCACATGTTCAGATCCTAATCAGTTCATAAAATTGTTTCACCATTATTGGTATAGTAACCGATTCATATATCTAGGTTAAATTTTGATACCGTTAAATCATTTTGGAATAGGAATCAACAAGTTTTATAAATATCATAATAGATTAAGAATCTTCTCCTATTTCCCATTATAGATCACACAACACAATATTTTTCTCATAGTGGATAGGGTATCGCAACCTATTTACCATAGTAGGAAATGCATACAAATTGATTTCCCATAGTATATTGAGAACATCAACATACATCCCCTAATTACTTCATGAAATATAAAACATTACCAGATGCATTTGAGGGCTATATAATTTTGGTCTCACCCATCACATAAGATGAAATATAAGTATTTGTACTATAAAATCATAAAACATACATAACCAAAATAAAATAAATTGGTTTTATAAAAATATAATCATCATTATAATAAAACATATAAATAAAAAATGATGAAGGTACAATTAGATAATATCCTTAGTAAACATAATTAACTTCAAAAGAAACTATCATATATGGAAATTATATCAAACTATCAAGGGAATATTTCATTAGTAAAACAACATTTTCATTTTAAATTAACTTCTTTTAAATAAAAAAATTTACAACATATTTTGTAATACATTTTCTCTAAAAATAAACACGTAAACATTTAAATAAAGAAACAAAAATTTTAGTGTTCATGAATATATTAAATACTATTCATTCCATGTACATTAAAAAAATATTCCCTTAATAAATTTAGTAAAATGAAAAATGTGCCGCATTAGGAAAATGAAAATATGATTAATTTGAAACATCATTATAAAACTAAATAATGGTTTAAAATAAAAAAATTAAATAGATAATAATGAAAAAAATTTATAACAATAATTTTAATAGAACATGGACATGGAAGAAAAATATCCCTAATATAATAGTAAAATATTATAGTTATTACATTTAATCATTATGTTAGTATGTTGAGTACATAAAGAGATGAAAATGAAAGTAATCCAATTTAATATACATAAATGAATATATTATAAAACATTAATGTAATTTTTGAGAGGTAGATTATAAATATCCATCATTAAATACATCATCGTAATCAATACTGATGAATAATGAGATTGTATCTCAAAACCCTCATCACATTGGAAAACATCAAAAAAACATAATTATGGTGATAAAAATTGATGAATATCTAAATAAGATTAATTTTCATGATAATAATATGAAAATTCATTCATGGATAGTGTATAAACTCTATAAAATATAAAAATGGAGATTTTTTAATGTATCTCAACGAATTTAAATTTAGATGAGAAACCCTTACCTTAAGTTCCACTTGAGGTGAAAGCACTCTAACCTCCTATTAAATTAAATTATAGTTATTTAAAATCTATAAAAAATCATTAAAATACTTATAATCTCATATGAGATTCAATTATAACATCTCAACACCAACTAATCAATAATTAGTTATGAAAATATTTGTTTCTACTTGTTAACTATTTTGTTGTTCATCGATGTTTCTGTTTAGAAGTTCTGGTTCATGTACATTGATTAGGATTGTATAATATTTATATTTTTAACCATAAAATAAAATAATAAATATTATATATATATATATATTTATTTATTTAGTGTCATCTATTATACATAAATAGAAAAAAATGAATAACGATGTTCTTGATGATGGTAGACTATGCATATTCATGAATGATTATTTTATTTTTATAATGATGGATTGAAACCATGGAAAATAATAATTCACATTAAATGGATAATTTATATTATATATATATATATATTATTATCATTAATTATATCCTTACTATCATCCATTTAAATTGGATACAGAGAATCGAATAACATCACTACATCGTGGTGGTAGTCTATGTATATGCCCTAAAAATGTTATAATTTTATAATAGATGAGAATATGGTGTATTATTTTCATTATATCATAATTTAAATAATTCAATATATTAATGATAATAATGATATTATTTTATAATTTATGTTGGGGATTTAGAGTTAGCAGAATAAAAATCTATATTGAAAGAGGTTGGGTGTGATGCTCACCTCTTATTTGATAAAACTCTTTTATATTTCTTCTTAACAACTCATTGAATTGTATTATAAGTAGAAAATCACATATAATTCAAGGATATGAATTTCTATTAGATAATTTGTTTGATATTATTCAATATAGAAGGCTCAAAATTTTGAGGAAGAGAGGAGAGGTGGTTCCCAATTATAAATTAGGGGAGGGGAACTTGTGGAATTATGTAATGTATTAAATTAATATAAAATTATTATCAAAAAATGTATAAAAATGTCATAACATAAATATATGAAGACTATGAACCAAAAACTAATCTGAAAAAATAAAATTTGTATAGGTTTTGGTTCTTTGTTTTCCCTTATATCTTAGTTTTAACAACCCTCATTAACCGTTTTGGAAATTACCATGAAATCATGTTTTTTTAATCTTTAGGGATTAAGAATGTTAAAAAAGTGAAATTTTATCATAAATGTAATATGGTATACTTAGAAAAATACAATTCCATAGGATTAAAAAATGGTATTTATGAACTTTAAGTAATTTAATAAAATATTGTGTATTATAATGTTATTTTTGGAAATATGTCAAATAATATAATCTAATATGTGTTTAGATCATGTAAAATGATTCCAAACCAACATTTAAATGAGTATATGGATTATATGGTCATAATATAATCAAAAATATTATTTCGCATAGGTTTATATATCATTTTATATCTTATATTTTGATTTAGCCCATTTGTTATCCAATATTACCATTAAATGTGGTATTAACCTTTTCAGAATTAATGGATTATAATATTAATTATAGGGTTAAAATCGAATCCTTAAAGATTTAGGTATGATTATTTAGTAAAATTATCTTCTTAATTATCCTACTGAATTATTTTATAATTTATAATAACTTTAATAAATTTATATGAAAAACAAATTAATATCATTTTAAGTACTATTCACATAATTTGACATTGAAAATATCATGGTAGAAATAGAAAAACAATATAAAGGTTTAAAACATAAATAATATTATATAAGTGTATTCAGAATTCATGGGACACTTCACCTCAACAAAAAAATACTTTTATAGATACTAAAATCATTTATTTTATTTTTTATCACTTTATGGGCACTATGTTACAGTTTCATATGAATCTAGAGTAGTTATTTCAAAACATAAAATTAAAAATAATATAACATGATAAAAAATTTATTAATATTTCATATAAAAATTTTAACTAAATATAATTTGTTTTCATCTATGTCACAAAATATTATAGATTGTAAAAGTATGAGAGTGAATGTTTTATATTTATCCATTACGTAAATATTATAAAAAAATAGAATTTATAAATTTAAAAAAGGACATATTTTAAAATTTTAGACGACTATAGAAGTAATTGAATCGTCCAATGAAATAATTTAATGTATTTGAATGAATATTATTCCATATAAAATCTATTTTAACTCTAATTAACCAAATTTTCCTTTACCGTGGTAAATTTTTTTAATATTGTTACTCCTCATACTGAAAAAAATAAAAAGAAACTATTTAAAAATTTTGAAACTCATAATTAAATACAAGAAATATTTTCATTAATATAAAATTTTCATTAGGTGAATATATTAATATATAATAAAAACATAAAATTTAATTTAATTCATTTTATCAGAAATATTTAGTTATTATAGAAAAATAATTTTTATATTAAAATCATCCAAATAATTGATTCAAATGAAAATAGTTGGATTATTAGTAATATAAAATAACCAACGTTCCTTTTAAAACACCTTAAAACAAAAAAGTAAATTTTTACAAAATGGAAAAAAATAATGTTTTAAATAAATACAAGTTTTGTAACTTTTCAATATAAATACAACATTTTTAGAAAAATGGATAAAAATTAAAATTAAATAAATTTTTATACGATGAATTAAAAAAATTATATCATTTTTATCAAATAAAAATTCAACTATTTATAGAAATAAATTATTATATTCTCCCACAAAAATAAATAAAACCCATTTCCAAAGAAAAAGTATTTATTTGGAGAATAAAACAACATTACTAAAAAATGAGTACTTATTTTTTAATAATAAGTCGATAAATTTTTATTTGTTATAAGCTATATATATTTTATAATTTAGTTACATATATTAATAACTACCAATTAAACATCTATGATATAATGGTTATAAAATAATAATATTTCACTATTTATTAATTTTTGGTGTTTCGTGTTGTATGTGATATAGAATATAGTGTTTTTTTAAATCATGTGGTCTTACATATATCCCTCTAGTTGACATGATATTTCATCATTAAATATGCAGAACCATTTCTGGTGTTTATTATACATAATAAAAACAATTACTTCCCCTAGAATGAGAATTTATTATCACCGATAACCATAATGATTTGTGAGGAGTCTAATATTTGTGTCTTAATATTGATTTGTAGAGAAATTATTATAAACGAGATGTTTCGGTATAATGATAATTGTATAAAAAGGTAAAGATAACCTATATAATGTGGTAATGTGTTGTATTGTACTAATCCCTCTAAGGTGTATAAATATTTTATTGTTATAGTTCCCTAAATGAAGGGTTGGAAATAAAAACATGAATCTGGGTTTACAAGAAAAGAGTACTACTGAATATTTCATTTGAACATGTGGGAGAAATTTTAAATAATATTATGGGGATATTGGATTTAATGTGGTATCATGGAAGAAGTTCACTAGGGGTTAATATTGACTATATTCATAAAGAAGTTGTATTGTGATATTTTTACTGTGAACAAAGATGATGAAATTTTATCCACAATGCATAGATTCCACAAGATAATATGCCATGTTGGTGTTAGGCCAATTGTTTCATTTGTTTTCACTCACATGCCAATATGTGTTTAGTAGGATAATGATGATGTGGTGGTGATTCTTGGAGAATTTTAATAGACTATAGAAATGAAATCAGATGTCACTCTGGTACAATTCTCCTTCTAAATCCAATGATTATGGAAGTGATCTTGAATTTGAAGAAATATTTACAATGTAGAATGCACACTATATAATATAAATGATAACTATGAGAAAATTAATTTTGTATGAATAATAGTTCCCACGAATTTTGATTTTAATGCATGAGGGTGGGAGGACATGGCCATAAAAAATATAAATTCATATATAAATATTCATACCTTATTTTTGATGGGAGAATATGAGGAGAATGTTGATAATTATATTTTTGAGAATAGATTTTCAATTTTTTAGATAGAATCATTCTATGTCATTTTATTGAATTCTTAATTAAACATATAACCAACATGAGGATGGCCCAAGCCAAATTATCCTCAACCACATGTGGGACCCTAGAGGGTAGACCATGGTTGAGGGAACTGGAATAGGCCTAACACTAGGGCATGGGTGGGTGAAAGAACACCCACATAAGAACATGTGTATAGTGTGTATGATAAGAAATAGAATTGTGTGGGGCATGTTGGAAGTAGAACTGGTATAGGGTGGTATAATGAGTGGAAGAAAGAAATTTATTCAGTATTTGTTACCACACTCTCATTTAAATATCACACCCCAACACCTCTACATTTCAATTTGGTATTGAAAAACATGAGTTACAATTACTACACAATTTAACTGATAGATATGATGTTGGTCATTTAATCGTTTGATCTTGGCCATAGGATCAATCAAGGACATTGTTTCCTACCTCTGGACACCGGAGGAGATCCATTCTACAGGTGTTCTAGTTGAATTCACCTACCATAAATCTTTCGCTCTCCCTTTTTTTATGTGATAGATATAGAGTGGAGATGATTCCTAGAATCATCATGCAGTAATTATACTCTCTTCATTCATTTGAAATTTTGAAGAATAAGATATTCCAAACTGAAAACCTAGTTGTGTGAGGATATTCGAATCCAATCTCTATCGTTGGGATGCATCATATAATTGCATGCCAATGAGAATGTAATTGTAATGGATAGATGAAAACTATTGAAGGAAAAAACCATGTTTTGTAGCATACATTTGAGATACACCAAATGTGTCGGGTGTTTAAATAATTGTGAAGACTCAACATTATTCATGGAACAATGATTGAGTCCCTCTAAACGGCTTGAAATTCAAATCTATGGAGATGCAAGGCACTTTACTCATTTCCAATAAATGGATAGGACAACAACCACTAAGGGGTAAAATATAAAGAGAGGCTCTCATATTTCATATAAAATAGAGAATTTATTATCTTTTGGTTCATAAAGGAAAAAATCTCCACTTGTGATAGACTTTTGTAATGGAGAAAAAAGATCCTAAGAGCATTCGAAAATTATAATGCACTCTTTATTTACATTACAAAGAACATCTTTCCTTGAAGACAATATGGAAATTTCATTAATACATTATTCAAGTTCACAAGAACCGCCTAAATCCATGAATACATCCTGGTTCACAAAAACCTAGTTATGAATAAATGTATTTATTAACCTGTACTGTTTTTTATTAAAAAATAAGATAAAAAACACTTGACTTTTGTGAATCAATATCAAAACATCACATAGATTTCATGTGTGTAGAGTCTTGCAAATTAGTGTACAGAAATAGTGAGGAACTTTCATGAATGTGTATTTCAAGTGGTCAGTGTGTGCACTATGAAGGAAAGGAGTCTTGGTGTCTACATCCACCTTTCATGAAGGAGATGCATGAAAAAATACATGAAACACATGAATTGATCATTAATTAAAATATAATGGGATGTGTGTGCATAAAGAAAGTGAGTGTTTTGAAAAGGAATAAGGATATAACATTGAAAGTTGAAGAGTTAACATGCTTGTGATAACCTGAATGCATGAGGATTATGTTAATAAATTATGTGGAATTAAAAGAAGAAGACCATGGACAAATCATACCTTCATTTATGTATGTTTGTGCACATGTAATGAATTTTGTATACAAAAAACAAATAATTTTGAGTTCCATGTAATCCATTCAGGATGTATATTTTAATGGAGTTGTTAATTCATGATGTTGCACCAGTTGAGATTATGTTGATTCCCTACAAATGAGAATTGAAAAATTCAAAAAAGTAAGAAATGCAAGAATATAGGTATTATTTTGATTAAAAAATAAAAGGAATGACATGATTTCTAAAGAACTCGGATCACCAAATCCTATAAGAGACACATGATTGTGTGACCATCATAATATTAGGGAAAATAAACATGAATAGTGCATATTTTATAGAGGATCCCAAAAATCCCCTATCAACATATCTTCCTACATTTTAGAACCCTTTGACAAACCAGGGGTCATTAGGCAGTAACTGGATAAACACCCCCAGATGATGCAGATAGTCAATTAGTGGTACCTGAAAACCAATAGGAAAATCCTTCTAAAAAAAGAGGAAAATATTAAAATAAAGGGGCCTATTGTTTTCATAATATTCACGAAACACATCACTTATCAGGAGAATGGTTTCCCTTGAAATGATTTATGCCATATCATGACATTCAAAACCATTATAAAATAAAAACTATAATCAATAAGGGAAGGAGGTTAGATCTTGTGTGGTCGTAAAAATCTTATATCCTACATAGAATATCCATGAAATCGTCTTGCTAGACCCTTTCAAAGGATAAAAAAATCTCATGATGCAACACTAAAAAATCATCATTGTCTCTCAATGCGTTACACAAATGTAGATGAAAGTCATTCAAAGACCTTATGAAAGCCTTCTTGATCTCATGAGGTCCATGGGACATGTCGATCTGAAACTATGGAAGTCCATTGAAATGAAAAAATGATCAATAAAATTAATATTATTTTTAAATAATATGACAAAAGGATAATTAATAGAGTATTCTATTAGTCACTAAAAATCATTTGATGTGTTTAGAAAAATCCTTTGAAGAGATTGGCCAAGACGAATGAAACCAGATCTTTTCACCCTCTCCATATTGGACCCATGTGAGATATTCCTTGAAAATAGTTGAAAACTATAGTTGAAGTGCCTATAAATCACCCACCCTAATATGAATCCAGATTATCTTCGCCAATAAACTGAAAATTAAAAACATAGAACCTCACTCTATATTTCTTAGAGCAGCTAATCTCATGACTGAAAGATCTTCGCTTGACTAAAATTACCTGAAAAAAATAAGAGTGATCACTCGCCTTGCATAAGTCACTTCACATCATCACTCATAGATCATGTGAAGGAATTATAGAAATACATGAGAGAAAAATCCCATATATCTTTTGGATAACACAGGAATTAACATAAAATGACACTAAATAAATATAGGAAATCCATGATATTAAGGTTAGAACAATGATGAAAGGTGCAAGACATGCCATTATAAAATGTTCTCCAATCCTCATGTGATTTTCATGAACCATCCAAGACACATGATATCACCGAGACATGTCTCTTGTTCTCGAGAAACTCCTTCGGTATACTATTTTGGTAATTCTATGTACTATCGACATATGAAAAAAAGTCACGTGGTTCTTATTGGGCATGCCACCCAAGTATTACAAAACCCTATGTCCATGTTGACCAAGTCTCATGATACTTTCTAGAATTTTTGAATGAATTATCTAATGAAATGTGGTCATGTAATCTGAGACTCACGCTAACACCAAGACATGTCGAATATCTCTTACAACAACCTACAAACATGCCAACCTAGTCTAGTGATGCCCTCCAGCCTTGTTATTCAGGAAATGCAGCAGCCTCTATGACATGCCACAATTTATCTTGAAACATAATTCATATCTATAATCCATTACTTTTTATGACCTTGGGTTTTTCAATCGGATCGTGAAATATCATCTATACATGTCTCCCAGGTTCATGCAAAGGATTCTAGAGAGAATTGTACAAGACTTTCATTGGCCATCGTAGAAGTCATCCAAGACATATGACACCTTCTGAGACATATCTCATTGACTCTCTTGAATCCCTCCTTATGTGTAAGCCATCTCTTGTTACAAAACCTTGGAATTTTATCTATAATATGAAACACCATCTATAAAATCATGTTTGGTATTCCCAATTATTCTAGGGAATTCATATGGTTCATGAGACACCCTCTAGATGGAAATTCCAGATCAGCTAGGTCATCCTTGAACTGTATGAAAATTTCAACCCTTGGTGTGTAAGCCCCCGTAAATTAGGCATCCTATTTTTATAAACCCTAAATTGTGACATAATAAAATATTACACAATGAAAAAGGGCATCCACGGACTAGAGGGCATTTTATGTCCTCGGTGTGAGAGACCCAATTTCAAGGCAAAAAACTGTACAAGACTGGACCATTGTTCTAAAATAACATTTCCCAATAAAAAGGGAAACCATAGACTGTAATCCCTGAAAAATTAAACATTAGGAATCTGAGTCCTATAAAAATGAGGGTACTTAATATGCCTCCCAAAGGCCCGAGTCCCTAATAAACCACCAAAAGGGAAATCCCAGAACATAAGTTCGACATCTAGAAGAAATGACATTGAATAATTTTGGTCCCTTAGTTATTAAATCATTCATATCTCACATGGGATTATAGAGTTGCAATAATCATATCACTTATTCTATAAGTCTATACAATGTCAAGGGAAACCTTAGTGTGTAATCCCCGATCAACGGAACTAATATGACTCTGATTTAGGTAATTACCAGGATACGTTGGATGCATACCTAATTCCCATGTGTTACAATAATATCTTCTTAGTTTTTTCCTAGTAAATAAGTCCCACCCCCATGTTCATTGAGACTTATTATTTATTATCACATATTTTTCACACCAATCATAGCTCACATGATCTTAGGGAGTTGCATTAGTCATTCATTCACATTAAAAATATCCACCATCATGGGAAATGTTAACATTTATTCCCTGATGAGTGTACATATATATTTTCCTCAACAAAAAGGGATCTATCATTGGGCCAATCCCAATGGCATGGTTGAACTTTGAAAACTCTGATTCCTACCATAACTAAGATAAGTCATACATATTATTAAGGACCGAGATCAAATAACCACCATCTATTATAAATTTCTCTTATATATCTGAAATGTTGACAATTGGGACCAAATAATTTCCATGGAACGATCACAATACCTCATATGTCTCTGAAATAATAAAATAAATTAACTATGACAACTCTGATTCTCACCATAGATGAGATACCTAGGAAGTCCTTCTCGAACTCATGCTAGAAAAAATGTTGTCCTAGAGAACCTATATATGTTTTTTGATTCATGTTAAACTTCACATGTTCAATGAAATATGTAGATTTTCATTCATACAATAACCATGATATGTAATATTCATCATAATGGCTCAATATCCTCCTCCAAATATTAATTTCCTCTACGAATGAAAAAAAATTCTAATGTACTTGGTATATGAATTCATCGTATATAGAAACTACCCATTACTCAAAAATGGTTAGAGAACCTCGGATACCTTTATATGGATTCACTAATTCGAAACCATTCCTTTGTCCATAAATGAGATCCATTTTTTTAATACAAGTATAATTAACCTATTATCTTTATGTTTTGGTAACTAGTCTTGTATCCAGATTAGGGAACGATTCACGAACATATATTAATTTTATAAGAGGGTTCCAAATTAGGAAAATATTACCCCAGAAGGGTGGGATGATAATGAACTCCCATTTATCTAGAATGATGTGAGTCCCTAATAATTATTGGGATTGAAACCCTAGTTGTCCACAGGCCTTTGGAACTTAGGTATGTACCCAGTTATGGATGAGGGAACCATTGAGATTTTGAATTAAATATGAATATGATCTAATATTAATGACTATCAAATATGTAAAATCACCCATAATTAATCATCTATCCAAACCAAGCCAGCATCATTTAGAGTTTCCCTTATCTTCTCATTTCCACTAAAATAGAAATATTGAAACCAAGTTGAATCTATGAAAATTTAAATAATTAGGAGTTTTCCCATAGGGTTATTTTTTTCAAAATATATGAAAATATTAATGGTGATACTGATGTGAATGTCTCTAATAACATGATAAAAACCAATAATTCCAAAAAAATCAGACCCTGTACAAACAATGTAATAAGACATACATTATCCTATAAAGGACCCTCTAAAATGGTGTTGTCATAAAATAAGTCCATACTCATTTTGAAAATTCAAAATGAGTAGAATAGAAAAATCATGAGTAAAAAAATTGTGTTAGCCATTGATATCCAATTGAAAATATTGTGCCTATGATATCGCATTAATATATAACTTAGTTTTTTGTTGTCTACACAACAATTGATACTACTCATAGAAACTAAATTTGAGAGAAAGTATTATTCATCCAATTCTCACTCTAGTAAATCTTGTATAGCTATAACCCATACGGCTTTCCAAACAATATCACTTGCTTGACATCTTCAATGTGATGTGTTAAACAGGATGGATGAGTATTACACTATGTAGTAAAATTCCATGTTTGGAAATAGCGTGTGAGGTTCTCCATGAATGGAAACTAAAAATTTCACATCACGTTTGGAATGATTTTACAACAAGAGTATCCCTTGACACTACAAAATAATACATCAGAAGAATATTCTTGGAGTGATATACCTATCACCTTCATCATCTCTTAGAGTTATACTAGGAAGAAAAATACGAAATCAATTCTGTTCAAATGTAATCGAGGAGGAGACCTATCAACCATTGTCACTGGAATCATCCCACTGGTATTTATTATTCACTTTCTGTGGGTACCACCAGACACACATATACCTTTGACGCTATTGGACAGGAAACAAGGAAGATGTAACTATATATGTAGGACCTGTATATCCATGATACAGATCACATACCCTCTCATAATAACATTTCCTAAAAATATATTTTTTTAGGAACAGATATGCAAGATCATCTCCCATAAAACTCATAAAAAGTTTATAGGAAAATTCATGGAGCATTTAGGGTGGATGAGAATATATCACCCCTATACACAATGTCAATCAGCATACTCTAGTCTGAAATGGAGGATAAAAGTGGGCACATTTTCTTGGTTCAATTAGAGACATTTACTAGTGGATGGTGGAGACATAAAATGGGCATGCTTATATATCTCTACACACAATGGTAAAATTCCAATACAATTTAGCAATAGCTGAAGAACTCCATCAGAATATTCTAGAACTATTTATGATAAAGGGATTGGTGAACATTATTTTCCCCATATACAGGAAAACTCGAATGTCCAATCATCCGGAATAAGTGGCTGCGGTGGAGCAAGTGTACATTCATTCTCCAACCCAGAAGGATTATCGACAGATTTTAATAAATAGTGAGTCATCAAACAAGGATCATACTCTGGTTTCAACCAAGGCTCACGAGGTGATAATAACACATGCCTCGATATTGGTCCACATGCCCGTCAAAAAAATTCAGAGACATTCCAAAGTCCCATGATCGAGCTCATATCCACGTTCCAACAAAGATCCCCTAGTAAGAGTGGAACCTCTCAATAATATCATATTCTTTTAAATTAAGTCAAAAGGAATACTCCAAGTGCCAAGGATCTGTCATATATCCCCATTATGGCTAGGGATAACCATGCGAGAATGACATAATCATTTGGAAATGTTCATATTTCAATTGTTGAATCTTTTTCGCATATTTTATCAGAACATGGAATCCATACCTATATTCATCCTTCTGCTGATGAATGACTACACCTGCATAATTCTTAAGCTTTATAGGATGAGGCTCATATTAATTCTCTAATTTGAGAGTTGTATCTATATATTCTTACAAGGGACACATATTCAGAACAAGATCATATTCAAACTCCAACATGGGATCACCATGTGATAGTGGCACAAGCCTCAGGGTAGTCTCATACCCCTACCAAGAAACGATAGTGACATATTGAAAATGATCAGGATCGATCTCATACTCCCATCCTGACCGAGGCTCACCAAGTAAAAATGTAAAATTCCATGGGACAATATAATTTCCTTTTAATAATAAGACATATCATTGGAATATTCCAGTATCTTTTTAGGTATGGGATCATACACTCACAACATCAAACAGTTATAAGAATGTTCTGTCAACCTTCATAAAATAGGGTAATTTCCTGAAAAATTTTCTAAAAGTTTGGTAACCATATTTTTACCAATTTTTTGGACATGGTTCATATTCATAATATGCTCAATTCCAGTTTCCTTGAGGTAGTTTGAGAAACATTCACAACACCACAAGGGTATGTAAACTCTTCCACTAAAGTAGAGGATGTCCATTACTGTAATATTCCTCCTTGTGGTACGGTGAAGATGGATTGCAAGGATATTAATCTTGACATTCACCATGGTTAACCTCACCACGGAAATATCTCCCATGAAAAATTAAAACCGTAGGGCTTTGGTCGACACCTTCATATATAGTGGCATCCCAAACTTTGACACCTTTAAATAGATATGTGTTCGAATCATCGGGGTCAACGTAATATAGTTCATCATTAACTTCCAACAACACTCGACTCTAATCTGAAGACGAGCATTAGAATAATATTCTATTGTGTGACTAAATGGAGGCATGCAAGTATAATAAATATGAGGTCTACATTGATATATGGAGAGATTTATTCAAAAACAACATCCCCATCAAGTTTTATCCCCACAATACTTATAACTATGAGATTCCAAATGTGTATAACAGGGGTGCATCCACTATTTTTTCCAAAATATGTGGTCAAATCATTAGCGACTAAATTTATGAAACCTCCATTATCTAGGATATGAGGGTCAAGTTTAGGTTACCAAGATAACCTATTGTCAGCAAGACCTATATGCTATCTCCATTACCGGGGATCCAAATCTGTAAAATCATAGTGAATATAGCAATATGCATTCCTCCTTGCATTACAACTCTTCAGTAGCTGATCTCCAAATCCATTTTGTACTTTTTAATTTGATAATGGTTCTAGTATATAGTATTAGACTAATTTTCCCACATGTAACAATAAAAATCTTTACATGAAGTGTCTTGTAATGTTAAAGACTCATGGTAAATTAAGGGACTGAAAAATACTCAGACTAGTTCGTCACAGCAACATAGTGGTTCTGCTTTAATAGTTCCCAAACATTACGAATAGAGAGGGAAAGTACAACCAATTGGATTCCAAACTCTACCTATCATATCAATGAGACTATATTTCAAACATAGATACCATTATTTCAGTTATCTGGAAAACTTCTCATAAGGAAAGGCTATAATCATGGTATTTCATAGAACACGTATCCTATGAAAACACAACTGCAAAAATCAAATGGTTCACAATATAATTGTTCATATTAGACATCTAAGAACATAATCAGGTCATTGGGTAGGGCAGATACCTTCCACCACCTTCACCTCTAAGATCTGCACTTCTAGAGAGGATTTGTGACACATCGTCATCAGCTACAAACAAATCTCATACCCAAGGGAAAAGAGAATTTATATCTCAATCACAATCCTGAAGTTCATCATCCCCATAGGGGACCCCATATACATCAATACTAATTTCAGATCAATCTCATCTGATTAGGATGGGGTAATTTATATCTTCTTGATCTTCCCATGAGTCATAAAACCTCCAACTTGAGCCATTATATCGTTAACAACATGTTCATTAAATGCCAATTTTGGCTCCTAATCACCCCCATCTTATAGTTCGTAGTGAATTTTCATCATCATCGTCACTATAGTGGGAATTAGTCTTCACTTGGTCATGAGAGAATAATCAATGGTTGACATCCCACATGATCCTCCAACCATAAGAAAAACTCTGCTTCTTGGATCTTATTCGACAATCATGACCACAAAATCCTTGAGAGTCAGAAATCATTGTATAAGATGAGTTGAATTTATCGAAAAGGATATCATATTCCACTGGGGTTACAAGAATAAAATCCAATATTTTCCAAGGGATCATATGACCACCCCGATGAAAGTATTACATAACCATCATGTTGCATCAAAAGTAATGGAATAACCACCATTTCTTGATATTCCTCTTTGAATATCATCACTGTCGACATGGGTTAAATTTTGAATCAAGACAAGAATATTGAGGGCCATGCCATTTAAAATATTCCCCAATATAAACATGATCTGGATACACCAACCACCACTTCATAAACGTAGAACTGGAGAAGGATCCAAAATATATCACCTCCAAATAATGATATGCGACCAATATAGTGGAACTGTGAAAAATAAAAAGGGAAAGGTGAAGCTACATCAAGATCACCAACTGAAAGTGTTGAGGTTCCTTCCATGGAGGAATATTTTACACACAATTAGAGTGATATACATGATCATAGGTAGCTCGGTGAGGAGCAACTTAGGGGAAATATTCCCACTGGGTATCATATTCTGGTAGAGATAGATATTATCCCACCTTTAGAAGATCCACCAGCAAGATCATCACCTGAGTGTGAGACTGGTTCTGGATCAATGCATCAAGTCTATATAAATGAGGACATCCAAACTGATCCTGAATTTTTTGGATGGAGGTGATATCCTCTCCCACATCAAGGAAATAATTTGGTATTACTATGAATTTTAAATTGGATGGAGGTAAAGGTGGTTACAACTCATCATCTATCATCCTATCTCTAAACATACAATATAACCTAGACATTTTTCTCCTAATGTTTCTTAAGATCACTAACTACCAGGGAACTTGTCTTGAAGCCATCTAGGGGTGGCACACACTTATGAGGCCAGAGATAAATTCATATCCCAAATAAGTTGAAGGAACTATACCTCAACCATGTATTTTCAATCAGAACTTCACTATAATTGACGGTGCACATGAACCCAAAAAACACACACACTTTGTAAAGTAATGTGTTCTTTTTATGGGTCCTCAATATCAATATGAGTTAACAAAATTAACGTGTTTTATACAAACTCTGACATGGAAATATTTGATTAGTATAATAGTTTAATAGTAGGATCTGTTTCAAGATGGGAAGACCTACAACTTCAGTAACATTACCAATTCAGTTCTACATTGTGGAAAACAATGATCTTCAAAATAAATAACATTAATAAATATGAAAATAATAGGGTGTGTTAATTAATAGGGATATGGAATGTTTTAGCATATTTTATAATCATTCCTCTCGCAATAGATAATGTATTAGAACTTTATGTTGAAAATATAATGCATGTGTTACATACACTACAGATCCCACTGAAGTATCGAGGTGAGATTATTGAGTTTGTCTAAATGAAAAAATGTCTCAAGGATGCCATTTAGAATAACCGATCCAAACCTCAACTCATGTCAATTTCATAGGGGAAAAATAAAGGAAAATATAAATATAAATAAATAAATCTCAAGATGGCATCAGTGCCTATCCATGTACATAAGAATGTCCTCTAAAACCTAGAACCTCTAGTCAAATAGTGACAAACACATAATCACCCTCAGCCAAAAGCACAATGAAATCAGTGTTTCCTATGATTCGTGGAATAGATGAATAAAGAATACTCCTTCAGAAATGAACAAGTGACCAGTTTTTTCTCAACAACCATGGATAACAACTTTTTCATGCTACCATAGCTCAGGAGGCATGAGTAAGGTAACCTCATTGACCATCCCAGCTATTTCCACATTGATAGAAGGTTGGGTCATAATATCCAAGACTTCTTAATCATAAAATAGTTCCATCAAGGCATTATAAAATCCTATGACTTGGTGGTAGATAATTCTTTAGAGAAGGTAAATTTCCTAACTTTTTCCCTGCTAGAACAAGATGGTTATTGGAAGAAGGTCCTGACCAGGCATGTGAGAATACTATACTGCTATATGACTCAAAAAATAGTATAATGAAACCATGAAACCCTAGGAGAACGTTGGTGAAAACACACAATATATCCACAACCATAACAGGTGAAATTAAATATACCTCCCAAAGGTTGTTATGAACACTAGATGCATGAAGAAATAAAAGAGGATTCATATTCAACTCCAACACTGGATACAACTATTCTTTTTTTCATACATGCAATATCCAATGCGTGGTCACTCCCCGACCAAATGAAATAATTATCAGACTAAGAGTTAATATTTAGTTATATCAATGAGATTAAATTCGAAGAACCTTTATCTGATGATGAATAATCACTAGAGTATGAGATTATAACATATAACATGGGAATGGTAGGCCACATGTGCAAAACTTTAGGATATAGTGGTCAAAGATAATGTGGTTGGGCGTAATATTTCATTAATATCCCATAGATAATATATATGTTGTTGATACCCTTGTGAATGTGCTTCAATAGATTCATAAGAGGCTTTGAGGTATCCTAGAACCATCTAATGGTCCTCGAAACCCAATTTGCATTCATTTCCACCTATCCGGGGTACATTTATCTGATCATCCTAAAAAATGGAGGACAATAGAATAACCCGTTCCAATAATAATAAATATTCCATTGATATGAATTCTAGAACTGTAGTCATCCACATCAAATGAGTCATCTCCTAAGACATAGGTCTAGGAGTGTTCCCACATTAGGAAAAGTTTACCTACGGCACAAAAGAATGATTTTTTAAAATAGCTGGTGGCTATGAAAAATAATCTCTCTACCCTTGATATTCTCCATAGTTCAGTGTAACTCGGGTATTCACTAATAAAAGCCCTTTAAAGTCTATATATGTTAGATATAGAAGTCACAAATACTGAGGTGTATCGAGTGGAGGCCATGTCCTCAGAATTTCAGGTCACTGTATTGTTCACAGACAGGGATCGGGAAGAGGTCATCAAAGGGACTATCATGCCCCTATATTTTTTTGGGTAGAATTTATAATTTCATTTTCTATTAGGGTCTGATTGATAATGGTTTTGTAATCAATATCACCCTATAATGAACACAAAAACCTTTGGGGATATGGAGAAATGGATTTGCATCCCACATGGAGGACCATTCATTGGTATGATATGTGAGATAAAACACATCTGATGAAGGTAATGTTTGAAGATCATTTTGGGGAATTTACACTGAGGTAGAGCCTAGGATTATCTATTACGACACATCATATAATGTTATTCTTGGATGATCCAAGATCCCTAGAAACCTTATGTTACCTTTATCATTCCATTAGTGTCTTATGTAGCCCATTGATGGAAAAGTCAGCATATTTCATAGTGATAGAACACCATTCTATATATGAGATTCCACATATGTTAGAGAATATTTCTATAAAAAGGGAGTAAAGCCACCAATTTCAGATGAAGATAAATAGGTTTCATCACCCAACATCTTGGGGACTCCCCCTATGAATACTTACAGTATGACCGATAGTGGCGATATGATCCCCATTAATCGGGTTTAGGTAATAGATATAGTACTAGAGGTCCATACCCCTATATTCCCTAGAGAGAGCATAAAATACTATTGTCTCTAACATATATATGAAAAAAACTTTATAGGAAGGTGTTATATTGTATCTTCTCATGTCCTCTCTCACCTTGATATTGCAAGAGATTCTCCATGATTTATAACATTATCGGGATATGTCTCCATAGACATAGATATGTAAGAAAATAAGTATGATCTCTGGAAATCCAATAAAGTATTTTTGGAAGGGGTCTACACCACCATAAATGAGCTTAGACAGAAAAATATGGGACCATAAGAAGACGGAATAACTACTCTTATTAGTTCCACTATTCATCTTGAAGGGATGGAGATGTACAACACATTTATGATGCGACAAATATATGTTTTCTCTTGGAACAAGGAAAAAATTATCACACTTACTCTAAATGTGTTAAATTACCATCTCAGAATACCTGATGAGAATCTTGTCTTCAGGTAGATAGCTAGAATGATCAAAACATCTAATTCAAGCAACATGAAGGTTAAGGTTGATAAATTTATTAAAGAAAAGGTTTTCTGAGAAGTTTGATAAAAATGATGAATCACCAACATCATCCTCATCTTGAAAGAAAAATGTGTAGATTAGGGGATGCATTGATGTTAGAGACCTTAATCATCACTTCCCAAATAACTATTTCCCATTACTGATCATAGACTTATTCATTGATGCAAAATGATGTATTCGAAGACATTTCCTTCATTTATGGATACTTTATGTACAATCAGGTAAATATGTCCACCAAATATGATGAAATCACCACCATAATAGCACTATAGGGTATCATTTTATGCCATGTCACCCCCTTTGGATTTGAGAACACCAACACCACATACCAACCTTCCATACATATTATAATTAATAAATTATTGGGAAATATAGTGTATTGTTTAGTTGATGATATGGTGGTCAAATATTTAAATCTATGTGATCACTTCACAAAACATAAAAAAGTTTTTTTATATTTGAAACAATACAGTTTTAAGATGAATCCATGGAAATAATATTAAGAAGTAACATCATGGATGTTTATAGATTTATGGTATATAATAATTCCATAATGGTTGACCCTGAGAATACAAGTTCTGTATTAGCAATCTCAACCCTAGAAATCTCAAGGAACTTATGGGGATCCAAGGGAACCTCATCTACATTCAATGATTCATTCCCATCATGGCCATAAATCTCTCTCTTTCACCATCATAATGAAGAATATAATCCTATATCAATAGGTTAATGATTTCCAATAATCCATTAATGTTCTCAAGAAATAATTATGATACCCACCAGCCCTGATGCCTCTAGTTGAAGCGATTCCACACATCTTATATGTGGACACCATGTAATGCTCACTGGGTGCCCTCCTAAAATAAAAAAATGATAGTATGAGAGATAATAGTCTCTAATACCTTATCTTAATGATGCTAGGCAGAAAGGATCAATACATTTATGTCAAGAATAAAAACCATGCACACCCCATCACAGTGAAAAATATGAGGTATTACTTGTAGTACCATGAAATCCATATGGTATCTCATATCAATCAACTCAAGTAAAACCATAGTCACCATATGTTAATTGGGAAAATGGACCAATGGTGTTCATTCTTCAAAAAAAAAACAATATCCACTTCATATAAATATATTAGTGAATGTGAGATCCAAAGACGATTTCATTACCACACATTCTACCCTATGAAATAAGCCATTGGAAACCCATATTCTAAATAAGGTTTTATATAATTCCAAAGACACTCCACAAATATGGGTAATATATATTGATGGTTCCACCACATGTCCCTTTGGAAAAATGTTGTATAACCTAAAGCTCAATGAGGTTAGCTGAGGGGGCGTATTTGTCTATTATGACAAATATGTTATTCCTTAGTCATTCTAACTATTGTAATGCTTCACCAATAATAATAAAAAAATTTAATCCATCATTTATGGCTTGTAATTATCCATACAGATACAAATATCAAACAATAATGACATTTTGGATTATAAGTAAGTGATAAAGATGATCAATGTGGAATGTATCATAAAAACGGAATAATGAGCCCCCCACTATATATGTTAGAAGAATACTGGAAGAGATCCATTTTTTTCCCAAATTTCATCATTTTAATTACTTCGATTTTTCGCATTTTTATTTTTTGAAAATATTTGGGGCCTTTTTGACACTAGGCTCTTAGACGGAGTTCAATTTTTAAGCCTGTTGTTCTTGTAATAGTTTAAAAAAATGATATGTTTTTAATATCTTGAGTTAGTGGTTTTACTGAATAATTGAAATAACATCTAAATGGGTTACCATAATAGATATCAATGGGAACTGTTTCATTCATAATTGTGGTATTACCCTAGGTGTGAGTTCAATGTAGTCGGTGTGGGGTTTTAGTGAGAATAACTGCGATGAAAATAACCATAAATAAGACAATTATTTAAAATTATTTTCTTTTAAAATCTTAATGACTCATGAATGGTGACACATATTAGAAATACGAGGCCAAATTTGAGTATGTAATATGGATTTTACATTAGCAATTTCCTAACATGAGCTATTGCGGGATGGATAAAAACATAAATTTATGTTTGTTTTAAGAGAAATATAAAATATACATAAAAAGTTATTTTATTTTATTTCTTCCATGTTAAGTAGAGACTCATCAACACTATGATGATATGACTTAACGATGTTTCAATGCAGCATCAGGGAAATGGTAAAACACATTTAAAATTCTGAAACATGGTAACATGTTTCCTCTAATAAATAGATGTTGGGACCAGTGTTAGAATTGACAACACTGGACAATTTTCCCAAGAGCCATTAATTTTTCATGATGCATGGAGACTGACGCTCTCTAGCGGGAAATAATGTATTGTAGATCGGAGAATTGATCAATAATTGATGATACATGAACACAGATGAATTATTTATTGAGGATGTTCATTGATGGATCACCATCAATGAATATTTGTATCCGTGGACTAATCAGTTTTCTAGGTAAGGTTTTCATCAAGTGAATTCTTTCCCCAGTATTTTTTCACAATAACAAGCACAGAGAAATCCATAAATAGGATGATTTATAGATTGATCGTTCATCAGGGATATGTTATCAACTTTGGGGATTTTAAGGGATATTAAAATGGTGATTATCATATTGTTTTTTTCCTTTTTAATGGAAAAAATGACGGAAAAAAATGAAAAATGAAGGTGTTGATCCCTTGGGTGTTCTTGATTCCATTCCCATCCAGGTCCATGTGTTATTCACCGGAGGACCCACACGGTCATGTTGGGCTTGGATGGGAGGTTCCAAGCCTGATTAGACCTACAGAGTGAGTCTAAGATGATATTTATCCCATTTAAGTGATGGATTTTACTGTTTGATCGCAACGATATTACCGATTTGAAGAACGGACCACTGCAACAATAGTGGCTTCCAGTTGAAGAGGGAGCCAATGTTTATGGTTTGTGGTGGGGTACATAAATTTGGACACCCTAAGAGAGGAACCTGGGTCACATCGGTCATGCGTGGTAGACAAAGATGTCATATCGAAAGCTGGTGTCATCCTCAGTCAGAAATGGTTGTAGGTTGCATCACATAGTAGTGTATTCCAGTCGAAATGGACCATATCGGTTGGCCATCATTGATCGGATGGGGAATTGGTGCCCGTCATGGCCCAGGTGTGTGAACCAACCCACTTAAGTGGGATATTCCATGACGGAGATCGTGGCCCGGTCTAGAAGAGGGCTAGGATATTAGTGGTCCAGGTCGATAGTGGGTAGGCCCAGTGGGCCGAGTTTACCCTACGGGCAAGGTCGGACAAGACATGGACACAACCAGTCCCTTTTTACATAAATTGACTTAACATCCATAACGTAAGTTAGTTTGATGAGCCATTTACGGTGTTGGTACCCTCATTATAATGTTTTACTTCTTGATACAATCTACATGACCTTTGTTTATGTAGATATATGACCCAGTAGCCTAAGTAGTAGGTGCCCTCAGAATGGGCACACAAATGAGGGAATCCAGTTACTGGTTGTCGCAAAGACGTAGAGTATGTCTCCTAGAAAAACGAAAATGTAGTCTAATGCAATGACATGGAGTGGGTCTACTATGATGATGTGGGTTTTCTCTATTTTGACGTCAGCGATTTGGCATCTTGGGATGATGCAGAGTTGGTCTCCTATGAGGGAACGATGTTGTTATCCTGTGAAGACGTAGAGTTGATCTCTTGTGTGGGTACGGAGTAGGTCTCCTTCAATGTCATAATGTAGGTATACTGTGTATATGTGAAGTAGGTGTCTTGTGAATATTGTATGTCTCATTGTATTTTGATTTTCCTGAACATTCTTGGTATATTTTTCCAGGCATGAGATGGCTCTTGTGAGTCTCCTGATTGTACTTCTTAGATGCTACACTTCGTGTACCACATTGGTATTATAGATTGTGTCTTTCTCTGTGGTTAATCACTGTTTTTTGGGTCCCCACTGAGTATTATTTTACATACCCTGGCATGGGCTTCGCCCACATGTGTCCTGTTCTGTACAGATGATCGATAGCTTTGATGGAGTTCATGGTGGGACGAAGACAGGTGGTGCTTCAGGGTGACCTGGTGGACATGGTATGATTCAACACCATTCATATATCATACTATTCCTACCCTTTAGTAGTATTTTCTAGAGATGAGATACATGAGCATGAACTTCCTATTTCATCTGGGGTTTTATTCTTTCTAGTTTTCTTTTCTGTATTGTACTATTTCTATCAGTGGTTTTCATAGTGGGATGCATACAAATTTACTCGGTGTTTTTAGTTTCTGTAAAAAAAATTTGAGACAAGAATGTTTGTGTAGGTACATAGACATATTCCTTCTCTCTTTGGGATATGCCTACTCAGTGTTGGACGTCAGTCCCTAGCCAATTGGAGGTGGTCTTGGGGTAGTCACAAAACAGACCATGGGGGTTGGGTTGTGAAGGAGTGGTATCAGAGGGTGGTCAGTTGGATTTTTGTGTTGGGTAAACAATGCTAAGAGTTCAGACTTCAGCTTTAAGGCTAGTGTTCTAATATTGGTGTGGAATCCAACGTATCCATAATTTAGGAACCTGAATTCTTGTTTTTTACTCAGTATAGGAAAACACTATTTTCATGCATCATATAGGAATTGAGTATGTTCACATTTCCGTCATGAGTCATAGTCAGCTCACCAGGTATAATATATTGAAGGTGCTACATCTTTTTCACTTTTAGTATTCTTCCACCCATGGAGCCATCTTTTATTCTAGGTCATGACCATGGGGATGGTTTGTTGAGTGATGAGGCATCTGTTCAAGGACAATTTGTAGAGATAGAACATCCAGGTGGTGTACCATTGATACCACACCTAAAGAGTAAAAGTTCCTACCAGCATTACCTGTAGATTATTCACACAATATCAATGCAATGAAGGTGTTGTATAGATAGATAACTCGCATGTTTCTAGGTGAGATAGATCCTCATGTTTCTAAGGATAGGTTGGACATGTTTACATGACTTTTCTTCATAGTGAGAACACCACTCGACCAGATGGCAGTCTTAGCTATGAGTGTTTTATAGGGCTCAGTGGGGAGATTGTGGTGAATGAAGATTGATACTCATGAATAGGTATCCCTCACATGGGATGACCTTGAGTTCCTCTTTATGGAGGAGTTATTTAAGGTGATTTTATTCTCTATGAGAATACATGAGATACTACTCCTACAACAGCATAGCCTGATGGTTGAATGGTACTCACCTAGATTCACAGATCATTTTCGCTACTCTAAATACTTGGTACAGGTCCCATACATATGGCCTCGATCCATTGAGGAGGAACTACGTTAGTATATTTGGGTTTTGATTATATCTGTTAGCATTCCTACAAAATATGGGTTGATGGAGTGACCTCTACTTGTAGAGAGATTCAGGTGGTTCATGTACTAGTGGATGGAGCTAAAAATGGGAATCGAGTAGATGGTTCTTTGGAAGTAGTTAGATGACAGCTAACATAGGGTCTGAAGTGGACCTGGCAGTCAAGGGGATTACCCCAGGTCAATGGATCAGCTGTGTGGGGGTGCTAGGGGAGATCAGGTCAGTTAAAAGATGGGATTTGCAACACATGCAACGGTAATGGACATATGGATATAGATTATCCTTCTTGTCGTAAAACCGACCCAGATATAGTCAAGGGAAACACTGGGGAAGCGGTGGATGAAATAATATTGTCTTCCTCTATGAGGACTATGTGTAAATGGAGCAGGTGGAGAATCCCTAGATGGAAAGAGGTTCAAGGCACTACCACTGCCACCCCTAGATATTCCACAATGAACTCAAGGAGATGGTGGGTCGGGGCGATGATAGCTCTAGGAAATAGAATCATATGATCTTGAGACTCCAAATATGATTATAAGTAAAATAGGTATATTCTCCAACCTAGATATAGTTATTATATATTTAGGTGGTACTCACTCTTTCTTCGTCACAACTGATTTTAGTGGAATTATTCACTTGATCATTATTCTTAAAAACTCTTATTATAGAATATTTGATGTTCAAAAATAGGTATTGATTGTGTGACCTTTGCCTTAGGGGATCGAGTTTCGGTTGGGATCACGTAGTTGTGGTGTTGAGGACTTACGATGTCATTCTCGGTATGGACTAGATATCGGTAGTCCATTTCTAGATGGACTATTTTAGGTTCATATTGAAGTGTATCAGTAGAGATGGGAAAATGTTTTCCTTTATTAGGGAAAAGGAAACCAGAGTAATGCAGGATGGACTCACACATAGGTGGGTGAAACTGATCACACATCATTTGGATAGCATGACCATTGGTTTATTGGATGAGACGAGTCCTTAGATTCCTACAGTTGTGGATCAGTACGAGGAAATCATTCTAAAATATGTTAAAAGACTTCATCCTCATAGGGAGGAGCATTTCTAGACGGACCTATTCCCTTGGATAGAACCAATATCTACACTAGAATATTTTATGTATCCCAAAAATATTCATTAATTGAGGGTATAGTTGGAAGTCATGAAGAGGAAAGGAGTTGTGGGAACCAGTGTTTCACTGGGGAGAGCCCTTGTATTGTTTTCCAATAATGAATATGGGAGATTGATGTTAGGTGAGGACTTCCATTGCCTGAATCAGTTGACTATGAAGAATATGTATCCACTATAGTCGATTGATGAGCTATTTGATGAGCTAAAGGGAGTGATGTGGTTTTCGAAGAAAGACCTATGTTCCAGTTATCACTATCTTTTTGTACGGGATGAGTACATTCCAAATACAACATTAAAATGATGTTTATGCAACTATAGGTAATTATTGATTCCATTTTTAAAGAATCACACCACATTAGGGATCATGGGAATTATAAAAAAGATCATCCATCCTTATCTAGATCAGTTTGATGTGGTCTTTATTGATGACATCTTAGTGTACTCGAGGTATGAGGATGATCAAAGGATACACTTGAGGATGGTTTGGTATTTAATCCATGAGAAAAAGATTTACGGGAATCTCTAATGTTGTTATTTCTGGATATAAGAGGTCCACATTCTAGGACATGTCATTTCAAAGGCTAGTGTTTTATTAGATCAAGAAAATATAGCTATAGTGCTTGATTGGAAGGAACCTATAATGTTATTGAGGTGAAGAGTTTCCTTAGGTTGGTTGGGTACTATAAAATATTCATTCCTCACATTTCCCAAGTATAATAATACACTATAGGATAATCATGAAAGGGGAATCCTTTTATGTTGACAAAAAAGCGCCCGAATAGCTTTCAACAGGTGAGGTAGAGTTTGACGAGTGTTCCCAACATAAGATTTCCATAGAATGGTGTCAAGTACATGGTGTTTTGAGACTCATCAGGGACCTTTCATTGTTTTGTCCTGATGTAGGAGAAATAGGTGATTTATTATGGTTCATGGTAGTTGAGACCACATGAGACAAACTATCTGACCCATGATCTACATTGTGTTGCAATTTTCTTTGTAGGAATGATGTATTGACACTACATCATGTGAGAGCGGTTTATTGTCTACTTCGACAAATAAAAGTCTCAAATATAACTTTTATCAGAAGTATTTCAACCAAAAAAATGTGAGTTGTCTTGATTCCTCATTGAATATGAATTCGAGATAGTCTATACTAAGGGGGAGGGTAACATAGTGGTAGATTCTCTTAGTCATAGACTAAGTTCACATCTACTAAAAAAGGAATCAGATAATTTTACATCGCTTTTGATATCCATCGTGCATGGATATAGAGTACCCTATCATCATTTTATGGTAATTACCCCTAAACTCTTAATCTAAGTTTCGGAGGCACAACCCAAATATTCCACCTACGAGACAACATGTTCTTAAATATCTAGAGGGCATGACCTAATGATTATTTTAATGGTGGGGAGCACCTCTTTATTTTTAGAGGACACACAGTTGTACCCGAGATTTTATAGGAGGAGTTAAGGGTGATCCATACATCCCCTTTCAATGTACATCCAGGTGATGAAAGGATGTACCAGTACCTCTGAAGTCATTCTTAGTGGATGAGGATGAATAATGATGTGACATTGTTTGTCACTAGGTGCCTCACTTGATAGCATGTGGAGATTGAGCAGTAGGTTATAGCGGGTTTGACTCAACCCCATGAGGTTCCAAAATATATGTTTGATGGAATATCCATGGACACAATATGGGTATACCTCATATGTTTAGCAGGCATGATACCATCTCTGTGATCATTGACTGACACACCAGGTTGGCCAACTTTATAGGAATTTGGGAATTGGGTTTGGTTGGGATCATGGGATGTCTCTAAATAGAGGAGACAATTTGACTCTAAGGAGACACATTTATAATAGTCTCATTTCATGATGCTGGTTTCATATCTCAGTTGTCGAATGTATTTTTGATGATTTTTGTGACTTATTGATGTTTGGGAACATCATTCCACCCACATATAGATGACTAGATAGACCGAAACATTCAGGTCCTAGAAGACATTCTGCATGATTTCATCCAGGATTTTGGAAAAAGTTGGGAGGATTACATACCTCTGGTTTAATTTTCATACATTAATGTATACCACTCCACAATTGGTCTGGAATCGTACAAGGCCCTGTTTGGAAAACCCTATTGTTCAGCGCATTACAATACAGACAATGGAGAGTCGGCACTTTTAGACCTGATGTAGGTTCAAACTACAATAGATAAGGTGCAAGTCATTCAGTAGTGGATGAAGACTACATAGATCTATAAAAAGTCCTATGTTGATAGGAAACAAAGGACCATGGAGTAAGAGGATGGAGGCCATGAGTTCCTTCAAGTCTCTCCTCTAAGTGGGAAACAAATATTTTGTAGGGGATTATAGATATCTCTATGGTTTCTTGGACTTTTTCCGACACTGTTTGGTGTTGGCGAGTTGGTGTAACACTTGGATATACCACAGATTTTATATCATGTACATGATGTGTTCCATATATCCCATCATATGAGATATGTGCACAACCAATCACTTGTCATCGACAATAGAGAGATGGACATTGACGATGGGGAACCATTCACAGAGTACCAAATGGAGATCAAGGACTGACAAGAGATGACCCTTTGTGGGAGGAATATTCATCTAGTGCATGTTCGATGGAAGAATGAGAATCTTCATGAAAGAAAATGGGATCGGGATGCTCAGATTCATGCTTAGTATCCCAAATTGTTTTTTCAACCCTTGTTTTTTCATTTAAAGATGTATATCCATATAGTAGGGAGAATTAAATGACTCTGATATTTCCAGATTTTATTTTAAGAAATTATTTTGGAACATTCTGATACTAGGAACTAAGAAGACCCAAAATTCTATGGACCAGTGTTCCCATTACGGTTCAATGAATACTATTATGTTTATAATATCGCGCATAAGTTTTTTTCCAAAGAATTTGGAATAACATCTAAATGGGTTCCGGGTTTAGAAATATGAGGGGATCGTTCTATTCAAATTTTCTATTTTAAATTAGGTGTGTCTTAACATTAGTTGGTGAGGTCCACCATTGAGAAAATCCAAAAAGGTTATAACCACAAAAAAAATAAGTAGATAAAAATATTTTAATTTAATATATTTTTTACACATGAAATGTGACTCGGATTCGAAATTTGAGACTACCATTGAGATCATAATGTGGATTTTACTTTAGTTGGGGTCTAACATTAGACGCCACAAGTTGACTAAAATAGTTAATTTATGGATGTTTTTGGAGAAAAATAAAATAAAATAAAAAAGTTGATTTATTTTATTCATCAATCTTATGTAGTGACTCAGCAGAAATGTGATATGGTAACTCAGAGATGCTACAACGTTGGACCATGGAAATGATGAAACAAATTTAAAATATAGAAATGTGTTAACACATTTCCTCTATTAAAAAGAGTTAGCAACTAGTTTTATAATTGATAATGCTAGAGAATTTTCGCAAGATCCCTATAGTTTCCCTAAATCAAGGAGAAGGAAGATCCTTCACCAGTGATGGTGGTTTTGATATCAAAACTCAAATCAACCATTGAAAAATGATGAACGCCAATGAATAACGCATCCAGGACGTTCATGGATGGATTTCCATCAATGAAGAATTGTCCCCTCAAAATGATCCTTTTTCTAGGAAGGGGGTTTATATCCAACTAAATTCTTTCCCAATTCTCGTTTCCCAATGATGAATGTGGACCAACCCACAAATAGGATGATCTATGAATCAGTTGTTCATATGTGATGGCATATATACTTTTTGGTTTTTAAGGGTTAAAAACATGGTGTTTACAATATTGTTCCATTCCTTTTTTAAAGGGATGAACAAATGAAAAAACAAAAAAAAAAGGCCATTTTTAATCGTGTGGGTGTTCTTAGTGCATATACCATCCCCTTCCTTGAATTATTCACTAACAGACCCCTGTGGTCACACTAGACTTTTCCAATAGGTTCCAAACATTACCAAACCATCAAATCGGTGGTAAGATGATTGTGAGCCCGTGGATGTTTATGGGATGATCATAGGGTTGCAATAATGATCCCTATTTTAAGAAAGGACCACCGTAGAAACGGCGGAAGCTCGTAGAAGAGGGAGCCATCAGTGGTGGTGCATGGTGGTGTGAGCACCTGGTGGGAGGAACCTGTTTCATAGCAGCCACGAGTGGTGGACATGGACATCACTCAATAGCTAGATGTGTCCTCAAACAGATATGGAAGGAGGTCGTGGTCTAGATAGACTTTGGTGGGACCTCATAAAAACTACGCCATTGAACATGGTGGCCACCCCGCACTAATCAGGAGGGGATATAGTGCTCTACGCATCCTTGGAAGACAAACTGGCCTGCTCGAGAGAGCGAGGTCAACCCAACGGGTAGGGTTGGACCTAGAGGGCTCAGTCAGACATAGTAGGTCAGGTCAAGCGATTCCCAAATTGGCCTACCAAGATGACTCCTTGATACCACCATCCCATATTTACATTAATCGATATATTATCCAAACTGTAAGTTGGTATGATGAGTGATTTTCAATGTTGTGACCCTCGTCATAAGGATGAAATTTTAGGAAGCTCTACGTGACATTTAGTGGAGGTTGGAGAATGACCTACTAGGTCAAATATTAGATGCTTTCCGAATGAGTGTTCTAAGGATGGAATCCAATGAGAAGATTTAGAAAAGATGTGGAGTTTTTATCATGTGAGGAATCAAAGATATTCTCCAATGAAGATGCAGAGTTGGTCTCTTGTGAAGACGTAGAGTTGGTCTCTTAAAAGGGCATAGAGTTTTTCTCCAATGAATATGCAGATTTGATCTCCTACACGGGTGTAGAGTTCATCTACTTTGACGATGTTGAGTTAATCTCCATTTATGATGTGGATTTGGTGTCCTGTGATAATGCAAATTATGTCTCCTATGATGGTGGAAAGTTAGTCTCATCTGAGGTCATAAAGTAGGTCTCATACGGAGATATTATTTACGTATACTACAAAGACTACATGACTTTTTGTATTTGGATTTTCCTAGACTTTCTTACTATGATGAATCTTGGTGTGAGCTGGCTATAGTGAAACTCTTGATAGTACTTATTAATTTCTAAACAACTTATACATCTTTGGTATTCTTCATTTTGTATTTATTTTCTATTTAACAATTTGGATTTGGTTCCCTAATAAGTATTGTTTTACTAAACCTTTCATGGGCTTTTCACAGATATGTCATGTCTTATGAAAATGATTGGAATCATTGATAGAGTCCTTGATGGTCTTGAGATAGATGGTGCTTTATATTGACCCGGCCGATGTGGTACGATTCAATAACATTCAAAAAACTTACAATACCTACCCTTCAAGAAGGGGTTTTTGTAGACGATATCCATGAAATTTTACTTTTCGACATCAGTATGGCTTATATTCTATCACATTCACTTTTCAGTCTTGTGGTTTTACTCTATGTAGTTGTCTTAGTGGGATGCATACTAATTTAATCAATGTTTTTATTTTCAATAATTTTTCATAGACATGGGCGCATGAGTATAGGTAAATTGGAAAATGGGTCACCATTGTGCTATATGCCTACTCTATGGAAGTCACCAAACCTAGTCTATGGGTGGCAGTGTTGGGATAGTAATGGAACATGCCCTGGGGGGTGGTTCATGAAATTCATGTTCCTTGATCCTAAAATTCTTGCACTAAAACATTGACCAATGTAGCCACCATCCTTGATGATCCTGATAAAGAAGAACACACATCAATGAATTCACTTGATGATTATCATTAGTTATATGGATGTAATTAATAATGTAAACGCATCCCCAGTGTGTGAACAACTAATTACAACCAATGGAATGGATATATCCCATAATTATATATCTCGAAATAGGACTCTCCCAATAGATAGATACAAAAAAGATTATATTTGGAACTATGTACCAAAATTCAATATGATTGATAGTCCAATTGAGGAAAAAAAAACCTTCTATAAGAATTTAATTTTCACAACCCACCTCAGATTCCTAGTAGAATTATATACTTTCATTGTCAATAAGGAAGTTCATGCGGGGTCTTGTGACCTCCATAAAATTTGTACCATGATCTCCCACCAAATCAAGATTTTGGAGTATTACTGGAAAACAATGATACATGACTATGAAGAATTCACCCAAAAAAATCGTCCATGCTTGATTCATGTAAACATTATCCATAAACCCCCATAATTGTATCATATAGAAAAATATTCCAAAATTTTTTCCATTTGGGGAATATAAGGCATGGGGTCATATACTCCAGTCACAACTAAATAGTTCAAGGACATCCTTACTACCACTGAAATAATCTATAAATGTGCTGAGTAAATACCCATCTTGGATGCCAAGAGTAATAATATAATCATCATTTTAGTTTCCCCTATGATCACTAGGTTTGGGTTCCCTCATACAATATCAACGGACTATGACACCGACTTCTATTATTTAATGATGAAGAAACACTACCAATAGTACAACATCGAGTCCAATCACTCATCTTGCTATCATGCTATGGATAATTAAATGATATATTAATTTAATACGACTATAAAATATTCTTTAGATGATGGTGTACAATGATAAGATGGCTTGGCTAGAAATTCTCCTCCATTCTATATGGGCCTACTGTGCCACCACACGTACTACTACAAAAGGAAATTAAATAGTCACTAGTATATAGGACCAAGGCCGTTTAAACTATATAACTCTATAAAACCTTGAATTTGATACCCACTTATAGGTAACTATCATATAATGATAAATCACTAAGGGGAATGAAGGAATTAGAGCAGCTCGATGACAACAGGTTGCGCACACAACACAACCTTGAAGTCCACCAGAATCAGATTGCAAGGACCTTCTGTAAAATGTTTTTCCTCAACTAATTACTCCCAAGGGAATTGGTATTAGTTTTCATAACATCTTTTATAATACTAATGAATCGCCCATAGCTAGAACTTATATTTTAGGGACCTTACATCATACGTATGTTCTATCATAATAAGGCTTAATCATTGGCCACAATGGAGGAAGAGAGTATAACTCCACCTACCACTGTGGCATTTATAAAGAAATAATTTTTCAAAGATATCATAAAAATTAAAATCTACATCATATTATGTACCTCCATTTCTCCTACATACATGGTGTTAAATTGTACTAGCTCATCCTATCAGCACGATGTTAAACTATATGGTGGTGTCATGGCAACAATGTGTTAAACCTTATAATATCTCATGTCCTTACCATGTGATGATAAAATAAACGTCCCCATGATGCCCCATATTTATTCAAGTCAGGAAATCCACTTCCTTTATACACGACATTGTACTATATAGTTATGAATATACATTTTTTATATTAATTCCTACCATCACATTATACGTTGTGCAGCCCAAACCTTTATTTTTTGTCCCAGATGCGATGATCCTTCATGATTGATAACCCCCATCCATACTACATTATGTATAAATACATGGATCCATAATATTATTTTCATTTTTTTGTGATAAACATCCATGAAACATGATATTAAACATCATGGAAGATTTCCATTCTACGAAGCATTAAATTTCATTGGATTCCTAAAACTATGTATGGATTTATTCTCATTCAAATGAGATACAAAGGGACTTATATATTCTATATCTTGGTCAAGCCACCATAAGAAACTAAATTCTCATATCCTAATAAAAAATTCCTCTTCATAGTGAGGGGAACACTTCACATTCCTTTTTTCTGACACCAATCATAACTCACATTGGATATGTAGTTCAAGGATAGGCTTTCCCACACGAACAAGGCATAAAATATTTCAACAGGATCATCTTGGTCTTGAATTCAAGACCTTAACTGGTAATTCCATGAGTCATCACCACATTATGTTAAAATATATGGTTCCTTATGAACTAAGTGTTTCTTGATTCTAATCATCACAGTATATATATTGAAACATAGATCTCTTATCATGGGTCAATCTGCAACAATCGATGGTAAAAATTCCCACCATTATGTATGAGTCAAACCTATGTGGATTGTTTTCTATCCAGAACTATGTGTCACTTGATTTTTATAGTCATGAGATACATAGTGATTCTTGGGAATCCATTGTTGTACCAAGCCAAAATATCTCCACTGTTTTACACCGGTTCATCGTAGTCCTCACTACATGACATGAAATTGTATAGTTCCTTGAGAATAATATGTGGCTTGATTCTTGTCCTCACATGATATGTTGTGACACCTAGATCTCCAATATTGGTCTATACTAAAATAATAGACCAAATCAAATTCAACCGCTTTTTATGAGTCAGACATGGGGATTGATTATAAAAATCATCAGATACTTAGTGATGCATGCAAAGCCACACATGGAACCAATTGAAAAATTTACATGGTTTTATGTTAGTTCATCTTCTTCCTTACCAAATGATGTTAAATAGCCTGACTGTTTTTACATACCATGTGATGTTAAACAAAACAGATGTATATCCTAACCTCATGATGTCAAAATGCATGACAAATATCCTCAAATCATGACACAAAACTGCATGGGACACATCTTTTCTACATGAAAATAAACAACATGAGATGCATCCTTATGGAATAAAAGTAAACTGCAAAAAATAATATATTCCCCCACTACATGAAGATAAACTATGCATACTATAAAGGTAATTCCTTAGACAGGGAATCAATAAATGTTTTCGTATATGAAATTCAATATATTATATCAATATACATCCCATTAGTTTAATATTTTTATTCAATAATTTATTTAAAATTAGTAATTTGTTGTTGATTACTAAAATACTTGTACAATGATGTCTCTCCTAGGGAAAATATATATTATATTTCACAAATAGCTATTGTAAAATCCATTTTCAGATAATAAATTACTATATTATACATTGAGATTGAATCCTTCTTAAGGAGTATGTTAATTTAAACCATCTATATGTCAGTCATTCTTGCCACTATTGAACCAACAAAAGTTTTAATCGAGAAAACAAAATGTAATATAAAATCTATGGGATTTATAAATAGAGATATAAATAAAAACTCATTAAATAATGTATCGTGAGATGATTCAATGTTCTTAGAAGAAATAAAATACATAACATTGTGTGTATATAAAGAAAAAAATTTCTTTAATTTGTCTTAGATCATAATTGATGTAAAATATTTAGACCAAGAGTATTGTATATGAGTTTTAATCCTGTTTTGAAAAGATTTTGGGGTGTTTAAAATGTAGAAGCTAATTAGATGTTCACCTAAAGTGAGATAACTAGAGTTAGTTGATGAAATAATATGGTGTTTTGAATTCCACAACACAATTTAATTTCATTCTTATAATATTATTCATGGTCTAGTGATGATGCCCTCTATATGGGTGTACATACATCATGGCCCAAGTGTTTCACAATATGATGTTGCATAGTTGGGGGTTCTCCCCACTAATCAAGGGAAATAAAATCAGGATCTATGTGGTCTTGATGTGACTTTCCTATATTTCTATTTAATTAGGGCCCTTTTAGTAATTATAAGCGGTCCTATTTTGGAATCCCATTGTATTTCATGATATCTAGCAAACTAGAAGAATGAGATCAATCCAATTTGGCACTCCATTGTCAACATTCTATAAAGATATTTTGAGTGAATTTCAATACTCAAATTAATGGTATTATTTCTCACCTTCTCCCAATTTTCTCTTAAATTTATTTTTTATAAATTCATTTTATATGGTTAGGGTATTATACAGGGGATTACATTCAATAAGTTTTTTGGAATCATCCTTCTACTTGGGGTTTTCATGTGCTTATTGTAGTAATGGAACAAAAAGGATATATTTTTTTTACAATTGACCATTAGAATTATGATATTTTTATACATCAACAAAATATGAATTTTGGGTAAATTTGTGAAAAAAATACTCATTTATTTCAGTCTTTTATTTATGAATTTTATGTTGATTATTTCTAAGTGAGTGACGAGTGTCGACATCGTCCCATTACTTGATGTTTCAGTTTAATTATTCCATCAGGTGATTTTAGAATCAATTATTCCATCATGTTATTTTTGTGTTAATTGATATTATTATTAATTTTATAAGTTTCATAGATGTGATATGTTCTAGTTTACTTAGAGGTGTTTCATACAAACATGAAATTGATTTATGAATCACTAGTTAGGGTAAAGGACCATGAATTTATTGTGATATATATCCATTAACCATTTTATGTTTGTCTTGAAGTATTTTTTTTACTTTCATCATGTTACATACATTTTTTGGTTTCTCCGCAAAATTAAGGTGTTCTTAAATTGGACTAATAAAAAATGTAGACACTATAGATCATTACATGGGTCGATAGAAACACCCTGGTCCAAAATGTGTTGGTAAACTTATTTATGGTTTTATTTTCGGTATGATTTGAATTTATAAATTTAATAGTTTTCCATTTCAAAAATTTATTCTTAAAAATTTGTATATTTCTAGGGGAATTTTTAGGGTAAATAAATTCTTTGATTAATGTGTTTTGATATATAATTTAAAATTTATGTGTTGAAAAATTAATAATGTTACCATGGGAATTTGGGATTAGGGACTAGCATGAGTAATAAAACATTTGATTCTATTTAAAATGTTCAGAAAAAATTATTTCGAACAACATTAAAAGGACTTCCAAAAGGTGTTGGTTGATGATTATTTTTGTTAATTTTAACCAATATTAAAAGATAAAATCATTTTGTAGTAATGAATACTTTATTGTGTTACTTATATATGTGATTTCTATCTATTATATTATCTTCATAATGATACATGATTTTTTTATAGATAATGTTTTTATTTTTTTTATTAATGTTGTAGTTAGGTCTGGATGCATATAGAATGCCACTTAAAGGGTTAATAGTTGAATATTTTCTTTATTAGAAATAAAAATTCATGTATTTATATATTGAGTAGGTGATATAATATTATGTAATTATTTTCTAGTGTGATCCATTATGTATTGGATAAGGATCTATTCATCAAGATGGACTTGATGGTATTATCTTATAAATCAATATGGGATTCATGATGTTCATAAATTACAAATGTGGATCTATCGTGACTAGAAACATTGTGATGAGTTGGTGATATTGAATGATGGGTTTCATGCAATATGTGTTGTTTCATACATGGGATTAATTTTGTATTTTATAGATGAGGAGAGGGAATATTTGACTATATTTGAGTTATGGGACATGGTTAGAGCTGTGATGGATGTTCAAAATAGTAGAGAGAAATTATATACTAATATAAGATAATACATTATCTATGAATGTGAATTATGGGAAAAAATTAAGAATATCAAACAATACCTTGACTGATATCATAGTAGCAATCATAATGGCCACACCCTAAGTTATATGGTGTTGGATGAAACCTACAATATTTGATAATATAGATGTTATAATATGACTTCATATTAGACCCTACCTTGATTGACATGGTAGTGGCATATATAATGGTCCCATATTGAGTGATAAGATGTTATAATGAACCACATTGAGTGAAAATGAAATTATACGGTGAAATTGTGTTTGGGACATTATGTGAGATCAAAATAGAGTCCTCAAGTTTTTTCTAGACATGGTAGGGTCCCCTACTCCACCACTTCAGGCACGAGTTAAGATGTTGTATGACATCACACATTAAAAATTATTATATGGTTCATACTTGTGGTTTGATATGAATTCATTCATGTTAGGTTTTAATTAAGATATGATCTTTAATAATGGGTACCTAGTTAGAGTGTTGTAGTCAGACAAGTATGGTTTAATGAACATTGTGCACTATTATCATGGTGGTGTGTTGGTAAGGCTTGAATTGGATACCTGAATTGTATTTAATGCACACCCAATGGACTACAAAAACACACTACATTATTATGGACCATGGGATTCCTACTGGGTTATTTTACTGACACCATCCTACATTGATACCATGGGATTCTATGTATGTGGATAGAATATAAAATCTCATTCGGTCTACATTTATCTTTTGGATTTGGACCCATGGATAGGGTTCAATAGTATGTAATCATTGAAAATTTTCAATATTGAATTTTGTGAGTTAATCATGATGAATGTTTAAAAATTCTGTTCTTTAGAAATTATATTTATCTCTGGGTTAGTCATTAATTATAATTTATTAATTTTAATTTAATTTTATGTTTATACCATTATGTTATGTTTTAATTGATCATATTAATGATTTATAGAATATTATTCTAGAATATGGGGGACCCTTGGGTTTTATATTATTTGAACATAGGATAAGATGATTATTATATAAAAATATAGGCCATTTGTTTATTTTTTAATGAACCAAGAAATTTATGTTACAAAAATTTCTCCCCATAACAGATTTTCAATCACCACAATTTATCATCCTATGAAAAATAAGGAGGAATGATAGAGGTATTATAGTTCACTTCACCCGAGCATCAATTTAGCAATTAAGGTAATAACATTAAAATTTATATATGAGTTTGATTTTAGATGGTAAAATGATAATTAGTTTAATATAAATGGTTTAGAAGTCATATGGTAGAATGTTCACATTCTTAGTTAGCATGTCATAAGTGGAAAACCATGTTTTTAGGGGAGGTCCATTTTTTGACTAAGCACACTAGGATGTGTGATGTACTGGATTGTATATAGAATCCTAATTTGGGATATATGATACATGGGATTTTTTATGGAATGATAGTTGAGATAATTATTTGTTCATGCATTGTTGTAGTGGAAGAATTACGTCATAATAAATCAAACCTATGGGTGGGATTATTTGATAGATTTGTTCTGTTGAATCCACAATAAATTGAATCCAATTAAAATATATTACAGCTTTTCTCAATTACATTTTATAGGTGATTATATTTTCATGTAATTTAATGTATTGTATAAATTTTTATTATTGTGAATTTTCCTGTCACATGGAAATTATTTTTAAGAAGTGTTGATTTTCAGAATTTTTTATTTAAAAATATAAAAATCATATTTTATGATTAAATTAAGAATAATTGGGTTTCTAGTTTTTTTACTTGAAATTGATTAATACACTGTTGATTTTTATTCTATTTTCAGAGTTTGAGACCGATGAATTGTTTTAAAAAACATTGTTTTGACATTGAATACTCAATTTTTTCATACCATGTTGTTTTTAGTTAAATATAATAGTTATTGAATTTATTTTTCATATTACACATTTATTTGAAATGCATTTTATTAGAACATGTGTTTTAAAGTCAGGTTATTTTCTGTTTCTAAAAAAATCGCTAATTTTTAAATAAGAAATAAGTGACTATATAAATAAGTAATGTAATATTTTTTTTTAATTCTCTGATATTTATAGATTTATATATTTTATGATCAACTAATATTTTATATTTTTTATATAGAAAATTTAATGTTATGATGGAAGGTTTAGACATATTTTGGATTAGAATTGGGAGAATGGAACTATTTGCTGTGTAGATTATAGATTCTTGTATTTCATTGTTAAATTGTGGGAAAGGTGGGTATTTATTGTTTACTCAATAGTAATGTCATGTTTATTCCAAGTGATCAAGTTGTTGGTCCCTTGTGGTGGGTATTTGATGATATTCATTCGTAGGAGAATTATATTTTCATGGTTCCATGTGTTTGACACGTGGATTTTCTTTAGTTATATAAATACAAAAGGTGATAATAGTGTTATTTGTAATTGGTGTATTTTAGTGGAATATAATAGTACACATGACTGTAGAATATGAGATGAGTTGTTGTTTTTTAAATGCTATGTCTTTGGGTATATTTTTGGGTTCACATTCCATATCGGTGTTTTTTCATTACTTTTTTAGAATAATAATGAAACTATAAGGAAAATTTAATAATGGGGAGATTCAAATAGATTATAATTTAATAAACTGTTATTGTTTATTTTCATGTTATCTATGGAATCCTTGAGTGAGATTAATTAGATAGGATTTAGTAACTATGGGCGGAGTATCATAATACAAAATTAGTCTAGGTTCCAATTTATAGATACAACTAATTTTTAGTTTTAACTTCATTGTTTCCATTGGGTGATTTATAAATTCCTCTAATTGATAATTCAGTTTGATTAGGTGTTGGGGAGATGCATCAATATATGAGGCTATAATTAAAAAGAATTTTTCTAAATGATTGAGTGTTTTTTTGTGAGAAATTAGATGTGATTAGATGGATATGATATCAATAGTGGTTGGACAATAATAAAACTAATAAATCATAACTACTCATTGTGTTCATGGTATGATTTTTTGGAAGACAATTTAGTATGAATATCATCCATTTGTGAATAAATGAATTTTTTATTTACATTTATGTAGTGTTTAATTATTTTGTAATTTAATGTAGAAACATATTATGTTATGAGTGAATTGATGAAAGATTATTTTTTAGAGGTTATAGTTTAATAGACCCCACTAATTCATGGGGGAGAGAACCATTTTAGTGTTAATTTGTATCAAGAAACACTGTAATCAATTGGTGAAAAATAGAAAATAATTCAATTTTTTTTTATAGTGAAGTATTCATGTTTTGATCAATTTTTGAATCGGTTATATAATGTTATGAGTTTGGTAGTTCATTTTAAGACTACAATGCTTGAATTATTAGATGTTGGAGGATGAAATTAGTTTGTGTGAAGTATTTCACATCATAAGAGATGTGGGTCAGTCTATTCTGATTATTGTAAAAATGATCTGGTATTTGGTCTAGGGGAAATTGTACCTCGACCCATGTTGGTTACACTAGGATGGTTCATGGTTGAGTTTGGTCCACCTACCATTACATGTTGATTCCATGAAATTATAACAAGACCATCATTTAAAGCAATTTTGGTTAGTAATAATGATATTATTTTTTGAAACCCCCTAATTTCATGAGATACTTCAAATAATATTAATAATAATATATGTCATAGGATTTAAATGATCCCCCATCTCTCATACAAGAATGGTTTTTCTAGAGTATTTTGTGAAAGGTACTCTTTTTATTATCTCTCAACATCTCCCATTATGAACGACAAATAATTTTTTCTAATTTAAATTCACCAAGATATCATTTTAATTATTTCATTCCACTAATTCATTACCTAATAACCATACTTAATGGGTTTCTAATGTTCCTCCTGTAGGGGTGGTCCCTGGATGAGGTATTTATATCATCCTTCACCATTTAACATAAGGCATGTTTTCTCACTAATTTCATTATTTTTTATGAAAATATATATTCAATTTATCATTCATTAGAGTATTATTTTTTATGTTTCACAGTTCAGGGTGTGGGAAATGAATTGACTATAAACCATTGATCTATGTTTCTGCATTAGTATACATTATGGTGAGTCTGGAATCTATTATTCCATCAGGGGATTTTTTTCATAAATGTTTGGATTGTAAATTTTATTCTATTTATGGATATGGTATGTGATTTTATATATGGAGGTGTTTGTAATTAAAATGGGATGGATTTATGAATCACTAATTGAGGTAAATAACCTCACCTACATGGAGTCTCTTCTTTATTGGTGTCATTGAATTGATGTGACATAATTATTATTTAATAAATCTTATTGATTTACTTATGTGGAATCTCCCAGTATTTTTAATGATTTTTGTACCAACCTCATAAAAAGCACAACCTATATTGATTTCTAAATGGTTTGATAGTGGAACCCTGTGAAGAATGTTTTGGGGGACCAATTTATGGTTTCATGGTGTTGTGAGATAGATATTTACGTTTAAAGGGTTTTAAGAAAATTAAAAATGAGTTGGGTTGAATGAAACTTTCATTATATTTTTTTTAATTTTGAGAAATAGGTTTTAAAATATAAATTTAAAACAATGTATGGTTTTATGAATTTTATAATATTCATCCATGGGCCTAGAATGAGAAAGATGGAACGTTTTGATATTTTATTATGGAACTATAAAGGGTATTTTATTTTGGTTTTAATTGAAATTTATAATTACTATATTGAGATTGGATTTGTGATTTTTTATATACTTTTAGTGATACCATAATTTTTAAAGAATGATGGATCTTCTATGTGATTCATAGTGGTAACTTCAATTTTTATTATATGATATAATTTGATAAAATATTATGTTTGTGGGAATGTGTTTTTTAATTTCAGTATTAAACATTATAGATGGCTCATATGGATATAGAATTCCATTGAGATGAATGATATGGGATGAATATATATGATTAACAGAACCATACTAGATTCAATGAAGTGAGTATGCAATGAATTTTATTTTTTTCCATCTTAATGTAAGAAAATAAGGATTTCATAATGAACTAGGGATTAGAATTGTCATATTGAGTTCAATTGGTTCAACTAAATGAGTGTTAATGAGTGTTTAAATTTCATGATGGGTCTAATGTGACTAGTTCCACGGTGAAGAAAACCAAATAATATATTCATGGCATGAATCCATTCATTATTCCATAGAAAATAGAATATATACCCATTTCAACAAGGTAAATGAACTACTAAATTTATATGGAAAAACCTATAACATTGATACAAAATGAAAATCATTATGTAAAAATTGAAATTGTGTATCATCATTCAAAAAATTTAATATATTTCAATCAGGATTATGATTCAAGGATAAAAAATCATGTTTTAGAAACTACATCATTCAATGTAGTTTTAATGTAACAAAAATAAGTTTTGATAGTTGTAATCATTTAGAATTATGGATTCCTATACTTTTATAGTATCTAATTCACTAGAACATGTTACACAATTAATATTTTTCTTTATCTTTAAATATTTTTAATTATTTTCAAAAATCATAATCACAATGAGTGGATATTTTTCATTTGAATTATTACACATATATCTTCCATAAATATTTATTTTTTATAAGTCAAAAAATAGATTTTCCATTCCATTGAATAGAAATTGTACATATAATTTGATGAATATTTCATAGATTTTCATTCTACTATTCAAAATCTCTACGAAGAATTATGGAAATTATGGGGATATGTTGGAAAAAAAATTATCAAATATCTATATATAATCATGTCCACCTACATTTAAATATTAATGAGGACAATGAATGTGATGTTTAATTCATTAGGTAAAATTGTGAGATGGAAATGAAATATGAATTGATATTAGAACATTCTAACTGATTTATTTTTGTTCAAACACACATGAATAATTTCATGTTAGAGAATAATCCTAGACATTTTTATTTTATGTTCTGATATGATGTATTTTTGTTAATGTATTACATATCATTATAGATTCTAAATTTTTATGTTTTTATTATATTCCAAATTGATGATCTTTTGGGGTTTTATAGTATATTTTGGGTTTTTAGTGCATAGAACACCCAAAAACAACCATAATGAATGTATTAAAAAAATTACTTTATTATTAAATGAGAATATATTATATAAACTATTAATTGATATAAATTATTCTTGGTTTCTCTATGTTGTCTATTTATGAATATTTCATCCCTACACATTCAGTAATTATTCCTCATTAAAGTTGTAATTATTTATGTTTACCTTGAAATGTGATCATTTAACTGTATGGTTTATCATATTATGGGAATCCTGTTAGATATAGATCCTCAAACATTCTTATAATTAAAAAATATATTGATACAAGAACCATGGGTGTATTTTTTTTATACAAAACAACCCTGATAAAAACCATCATACATATATTGGTAATTCTATGAAAGTCCTCATTTTTAAATGTAATGTGTGTAAATTGAAACAATAATGAGTTTATTTAGAAATACTTGGATATACTAAAGCCCAAAAGACTTTAACTAGTATGAGTTATAATAAAAGTTTAAAAAATAAACAAAATTATGAGTGGATGATTCAATGGTAATGTGACAACTAGTTTTCTTTTATTATAAAATTATCATTAATATGGAAATTTTAAAAAATTAAAAATGATTTTATTATTTTATTTTTCTAAACTGATAAATACCTAATATAAATGAGTGGTTATGTTTGTTTTTATAAAATATTAATTTTTTGAGAATGGGTCATTTTTGGAAAAAAATTCATAGATGAAATTATTTTTATTATTTTCCATTAAAAATGATTTATCAAATACTATTTTAAAAAAGTCACATCTTATATTTTAATTTTTTTAGAAATATTACTATTTTGAATATTTTTATTATTGATTGATTAGGTATATTGGTTACCAACCATTCTAATTTGTTATGATAAATTTTCATTAATTATTAAAAATCATTGGTTTTGGAATCCCTACAAGAAACCATTATTGTAATTATATTTATTTGAATACTGTTTATGTTATATTTATAATTTTTTCATCATAATTGAAATGTATCATATATATTTTTAAATAATTTTAGATTAATCTCAACTAGTGTTCATGATTTTGGTAATGTCCTATATTTTTATATGTTTCCTAGAACTGGTGAGGAACATTATAGTGAATGAAATTATATAGTACTTAAACTGTATTATGATGATGTAATAAAATCTATTGTGCTATAATGTTTATATTATGATATCATTTTTAAAAAATATAGAAGAATATTGAATCTTAGAATATCCACCTCATTAAAAACTATTATCCTATAACATTTAAGTATAATTCATCCTCAAACAAATGTATGTAATTCATCTTCATTATTTCCATCATCATGAACCTACCTAGGTACCCTTGTAAACTGATAACTGAAACAGCCCTAAAAATCACAATGTTCATTCCTGATGCTCACATGTTAGTGAAAAGAACCAATCATTATATATAATGAATGTGGGAACAAATTTTCCATCGAAAATGTGGAACGAAGATAATGAACCAGTATTCATACAATGGAAGTGAGATTAATGTACAAGAACTCAAACATTTATTAAAACCCAATGCACTAAAACAATGATCTAGAAAATAGGAAAAAATGACCCATATCCCAGTTGATAAAACTCACTACATCCAAATTTTAATTGTTTGAACCACCTCCATGAGGTGCTTTACCCCTAATCGAACCATGTAGTAGATAATATACAAACAATCAATGGAATACGTATATTGTGACATAAAAATACTAGTATAGTTTCATATTAGATTCCATATAAGATTCCAATAATAAATTAACCTAATAAACATCATTCAATTTTCAAATAAATAGGTATGCCATTTGAAAATCCTATTTAAAAAAATCAGGATTATCATTTCATGATATGGAAATTGTTTTTCAATTAATTCTTCTAAATTCTTATGATGGGAACACATTTAAGTCATCTAAATTACCTTTAATTAAATTATGGTGTACAAAAATGGCTTAAATAAAAACATTTATATAAAAATGATTATATAAATAAGATTTAATTTAATAAATATTATAAGAATTGATCATTTTCATTTTATATAGAAATAAGTTAGAAAATAGATATATGATTAACAAGTTACAATAATTCCCGGATATAGGGACTCCACCCTCAAGGAGATAGGAAAAATATGTTTATACTTCCAATTTAACCAAGGATATAGAAGTCACATCACCATCAAATAAGGCATGTGATGTGATGATATGATGTTCAGGAATAATTTTAATCGTAATGAGTCGTTAAAATAACTCACTAACTACCTAAGGCATGCCTATGATCTTATAACAAAAAAATGATGGAAAGATTATTTTAATAGAACATAAAATACATTTGAATCTCATTCTTAGTTGAAAATATACTAATTTTCTTATTAAAAATCATAACTAATTTTTAAGTAAAATATGCATTTTTACAAATATAATACCCCACAGTTTTTTTTCAAATTGATTTTTAATCATTTTTCAGAAATAGAGATTTTGAATCAATCACCATTAATTGTCACAATTAATTTTCTCAGTTAATTCAAATTGCTAAATTTTGAAACAATTTCAATAAATTTCATTACAATCAAATTATTAAATGCATTTGGGATTTTCCCAATTTTCTATAAAATTATTTTTTCAACAATTATATTCAATAATTTAAATGAAATAAAATAAAATTTTAATTAAAAAATTTAAATTCCATAAATTTACCTAAACACACCCCACTTTAATGGAAATGGGTGTTTTACAATTTCATTCCAAAACCCAGTTTTAATTTAAAACAGAGATTCAATGGAATTTGGGTTTTCTGAAAAACTAATTAAAAAAATTTAATAAAAACCAATAAATTTTATTATATTCAAATAATTGAAATGAAAAAATAAATTTAGTGCTAATATAAATTAGACATCATAATAGAACCACCTACCTTTTAAGGAAACATAAGGCCCACAACAGAACATGCCAACAAGAACAAAGGCACAATATATCCAGGAACTCAAACTGGAAACATGATTTAACATCATGGGTTTAGATCCCTCAATATGAAGAGGCTCTATAAAATTAAAAGGGAAAAGGAAGAAATATATGATGATATAGGGATACCAGTTACCCACAATGTCACACTGCAACCAAAACAAGGATTCATCATTTATCGAAATGACTCATATGGTTTTTAGGGATCCAAAATCTCAAGCAAAGGAATATTGGGAAAAGTGAAAAGAATCATAGAGAGGTGTAATAGAAAAATTTTCAAGGGTATCTATTAAAAATAGTCATTTGGCCTTTAGAAAACATTTAACCAAGTTACATTTAAATTAATTTAAAAAATCCAAAAAAATGCTGAAAATATGTCACCAATTGATAAAATTGGCCTTATTATTATTTTATAACATTCAGTTTCTGTAACCATATTACATGACATGTAAAATCCTAGAAGACTATATAATAATTACTTATCAGCTAATAATCCAAAAAATATATGACTTCAACCTTATATGTATCCTTGTAATTATTTCTCATTCATACCTAGATAATGAAAAAGGAAACCAATGACAAGGATTAAAATGCACTTATTATAAGAGAAAAATATTTTATACCCACCGTTGATTGAAAATTTCAATCCCTGTAAAGCCTATCAAGATTAATACATAATGAAATGGTGATGAAACTGCTCTCTCATTATTGCCTTCTGTTCCAATGTCTCATGAAAACCATAACCATAATGACCTAGAACTTGACACTAACATATTGACATCCCAAAAAGTCATTTTCTTTTAAAATCAACTATTCTCAGTAGTCATTCAATAATGGATAAATCAGGTTCAATCAAAATATAACTCCATCTCAAAACATGACAAGGATCAGAGAGACCCAACAAATGATGAGATACCTGGAACATGGCATGTATCAATGTTATTTTTTTTATATGTGATAAATATTACAAAATATTCCCTAGTTGTTAAACAACCTGAAAAGGTACCAATAAAAAAGAAGCAATTTTCCATTCATCCCAATCCATCGATGACCCAAATAAGAGGAATATTTCAATATCACTAGGTCATCAACAAATAATTACCTTGGTCTGTGATGACAACTAACATAAGAATTGTATCGAATCCGTGAAGCAAAAATCCTTAGATGAATGAACTGATTATTTTATTTGTCGTATCATTGAATACAATACTTGGATTCATAAATACTTTTTTAGATAATTAAATAATTTAAAAAATATCATTATGCATAAAAATAATATATGATTTTTGGAAATTATTATACTCATCTCAAAAGAGTATGGATATCTAAAATAAATGTGATTCCTAATAAATATCGTCATAATGAAAGGATTTCTTCAGGACATAGTTGTCTATCGAAATAGAATATGATATTACAATGAAAAAATTTACCACATGGTAATTTTAATATAAAAAGATAATTCGATGTGAATCATTTAATATCATTAATATAATAGGATTAGTGATATTATATATTCAAATTTGAAGTTGATACTATAAAAAATTAATTAATTTATGAAATAATATTTACCTCATATGTGTAAAAAGTGAGATGAAAATCTATTACCTCGAGCCCAATTTGCCACTGGTGTATCTATCTTCCTGAATAATAAAATTATATAAATTATTTAGTTTATTTATAAACTCTTATATTTTAATTGATAATTTTATTTAACTTGTTATTATTTTGTATATAAATAAATAAATAACTTATTTTACGTTGGGTGCTTTGGCCAAATTTAGTTCTTGTGTCCCAAATGACATTAGTAGGAAAATATTTTCGAATGATTAATTATATAATAATATTAAGAATAATAATGATGAATTTATTTTCATATTTATAAATAAATTATTATTTTATTTTAAATAATGAAAAATGAACCAACATTACCACTAAGGAGATGGTTGGCCCCATGTACGCAAGTTTAACATTCCCATTTGTCAATGTTCATTATAGAAAGAAGCTAAGTAACATTATATCGTTAAATAATTATACTATTTTCATAATTAACATTTTATTTAATAATATATACTTATATATATTATTATTGTGATGTTAAAGAAATCACATCGCATTGAAGAGGTTAAAGACAAAACTTCCACGAACAATGTTATCACTTTTATCGTGTGTGAAATGTGTAAAAAATTGATATATTATATTTACCAAAATTTAATTATTTCATGAATATAATATAGATAAAATTTATATCACATCTATTAAATAATATAAATATTTAAAACATTCCATGTAATGTGAAAACATATCAAATCGCTATAAGGAAGCTGTAGTCCACACATCCCCAAACGATGTTATCATGTTTACACCAAATAGATTGTGTAAATATATGTGTTATATAACAGTAATAAATGTATCAATACAACATAAATATCATAAATATCATATAGAAATAGTTTTTCCAACCTAATTTCCAACCATGATAGGAGGTAATGTAAAAAAACAACATTGTTTTGCAATGTTGTAGTTCACCATGCATGAAAAGTAATTTCGTTACCCATTTTTTGAAAGTGATTATATATTTAATTTTGAAAAATAATATAATATATATCTCTATTTTTAAGATATAAATATTATTATATAATAATGTTTATTAATAATTTTATGGGTGTAGAAAAATATGAAATGCAAATTAATGTCTAAAGAATGTTACCTCTTGACAGTTAACTAATTTTGGATTGAACCAACATGTATCCTTTCTGGGATATATATCAAATTCTGGTACATTAGGTTTAGGGGAGAGAATTTTGGATAATATTTTGGTATAATTTTTATGACCTAATTTTGATTTATTTTTGTGAGGAAAGGGAAGAGTAATTCCTTTTATAGTGGAAGATGACTGTCATTCTTGTAAATATAATAATGTAAACAATATTGGGAGATTTTTCTTACCATATTTGATTTACAAAGGGAAAACAAATTGATTAAATGGGTAATAAGTTTCATTAACACTTAATTTTAATAAAAAATCATTTTTATAATTTTTTTCTTTAGTCATTATGTTTCATTACTTTTATAATTTTTGTTTTTACTAATGTAACTTGATTTCTATTGAATAAATTTTTACCACATAGACTAAAATAAAGATTGATTTATTATAAAATATAAAACAACAAAATTGAAAATATTAAAAATAAGTAAAAAAATATAAATCTGTTTGTGTTTGAATTTTTTTTAAAATAAGAACATGTAACGCGCAAAAACACTATTGTAATATTAAGAGTGATAATTATGTATTTATTATTTATGGGTCAATATATAAATTATAAAAACTCATACAATCCCAGAGTGCATCGTATTTTATTATTTAATAACACATACAAATATCTTTAAATATGATAGGATTGTTATTAATTTTGGATAATTTCATTAAATATCATTAATTGTAAAATAACATTTATGTCTATTTTGATATTATTTATTTAATTTTAATTTAAAAAATTTTAAAAAAAAGTTAATTAAAATTTGATAACTTCAATGCTTTGTAACATGATATGATGATAAAAAAATAAAAACAGAAAAAAATTAAATTTATATCCATTCAAATGTTTTAGCAAAATTTAATTTATTTTATTATTAACTAAATAATCTATGTGTTTCCATTTTTTTAAGATTTTAATATTAAGAATTCATCTCATAAATTTATAGTCAAATTATCAGGATAAAAAACTCATTTTACATTAAAAATAATTTTTATTACAGAATCTATGTTGCTTCTGAAATACTCTAAAGCTTTTTAAATGTTTTAGTAAAGGAAGGATTATTTTTGGTCCTTCTTTACAAAAATTATTATAAAGGTAAATTTCATGAAATAGTATCCCAATAACTCATAAATTTTTTCAAAATATTGTATATGTTCTAAAATATATCATAATATGAATTTTAGACAAGTTTTGAGTTCATTTTCACCCCTAATTCTATGAATTTTTACTTTGTTAATCTTAATATTGCCTTAATCACTATAATTAATATTAATTATATTCACTAATATTTTTGGTAAAAAACAATGTTGATGTTATTATATTATAAATTATATAATTACAAAAACAATTATAACCTTTATTCTTAATACCATTCATAGAAGTGGAAAAATTATGTTTAATGCCACTCTTGCAAACATGGGGTGAAAACAAGTTGTCAATTTGAAAAGGATCAATAGTTTGAAATTATTTTTATTTAAAATTGAAATGTAAAATTTATTCCAATGATATAAATTGGATTATATTATGTATAATTGTTATATTTATGCTTTAAATCAAACAATAAATATAATTTATTCTCATAATGAATCTATATGAAAAATAAGTGTTGAATTAGATTTCATTGTTTTTCATAATTCATCAAAAAAATAATATTTTCATAAAATTAAGAAAAATCCACCCAATGATAATTTTGAAATTATAAATTCTAAGATAAATTATATTTTTTAAAATAAAATTTATCAAATTGTAAATATATTGTTTTAAAATTGTTACACAATTAGAAGGTTATAATACTCAATGTTAAGTATAACATAAGAAAAATTAGTGATGTGTGTACTATATTCTTAAAATGGGATTATGAATAAAAAATAAGGAAACAAAAACTTATTCTAAAATTAATTTATTTTAAGGTCTTGTGTGTTAAAAAAACTAAATTTGAATTAAATGAATTACCATTAAGAGGATAAGGTATATCCTTAGTTTTATCACATTATTTGATAGAACATTCCATTATTCATTTTTACACCCCATTTTAATGACTATTTGTCTATTTTTTTATTTTAGTAAAATTATAATACTTCCAGATCTGACATGTGAAATGATAACTAATAAATTCTCTATTTAGGGGGTGGGGCTTGGATAATTTATATTAATTTTCATCCACACAGGTGATGTATATTCATTTTTCTTTGTTTTTGTATTAAAACATTGCATAGAGCAGTGGTTGTACTCTGAATAATATAATTTGGAAAGGTAAAATCATATAGAAATTTTGTTGATAATTCATGCATGTTTTAGATATTTCAGTTATAACTATTGGAAACACTACAAATGGAAATGATTAGTAGTATATCCTGATGGAGCATGAAGTAGTCTTGGTTAATGTATTAAATTATGGATGGCTTAGGATATACCATGGTTTGAATCATAAAAGGACTCCAATAGGGTTACCCTTGAATAACCATTCAGGTATGACTATATCCATTCAAATTATGTTTTATTAGCTATGTTAATAATATTTATACATTAAAACTTCTATGGAGGGAGGAGTATAATGATATGTAAGAGATTATTATATTATGATTAGTAGTTACCAATTTTGAATTCATGAGGATTGGTAGATTAGGGTTATTATGTAGTGTGATAATTATTCTTTTGATTATGTAATAGAACTTATATGTTGTAATATGAGGATAGGGGATATCATGATAATTGATCACTCTACATGAGTGGGGTTGAAATATGACATGTATAGGCCTCAATAAATGAAATTAATGAGTCATTCCCAGCATACTGAAACATTATAATTGTGTGGGGATGGAAATATATCATCTTTTTTGTTTCCAACAAATTCAACTTTTGTTGTTAGAGTGAAACAATGATTTAAAAGTAAATAGAGAAAGATTCTAGTTAGTAGACCAATGTTTTCTATCTACTAGGTTTATCGAACTGTGTAGATCATAGAAAGCAAATTAAATGTGGTTTTATCCTACAAATAAACCCTGTAATGGTTGAGTGGATATTAGTATCATGAAATGGTGTTTGAGGTGAGTCACGTGATACCTCATTATTGTGATTACAATACGATAGAGATATAGTAAACTGATATTAATAAATATTTATAGTAGTTGAAATTGTTTTTGTGATTGTGGGATAAGAGATTTTAGATAATCATCGTATTCCAAATGTAATTTAGGTTAAATATAATAACCTGTATATAAAATCATTGAAATCATTGGGAGTTACAATTAATTGTTTATAATCAATAATATATAAATACCAATATGCAGTAAGATTGAAAGACATGGTAAAAATATAGGCACACATCAAATGAGTTCCCAACTATGATCACTCTGTATAGAAACAATTTGAGAAAAAATATTCTATATTCATTCCCCAAAAACTAATTCCCCCCTATAGTCCTATTTCTATATAATCATTCCACCTACTCTAAATATGACCCTAAAATATCTTATCCCAATCTGTGTCATGATAAAAAATATCTCTATTGAACCTAAAATACATTTGGAATACGATGATGATCCGAAATCTCTTATCCCATAATCACACAAATAATTTCAACTACTATAAATATCGATTAATATAAGTTAATTATATCCATGTCATATTGTAATCTCAATAATGAGGTGTCACATGACTCACCTCAAACACCATTTCATGATAATAATACCCACTCATCTGTTATAGGGTTTATTGGTAGGATACCACCACATTTCATTTTGCTATATATGATATACACTTTTCTATAAACAAAGTAGATTGACAACATTGGTCTACCAACTAGTATCTTTCTCTATTTACTTTTAAATAATTTTTCACACTAACCACGAAATTTGAATTTGTTTGAAATGAAAAAGATGATATATTCCCATCCCCACAAAATTATAAGGTTTCAGTATACTGGTAAAGACTAGTTAATTTATTTTATAGAGGCCTATACATATCATATTTCAACTCCACTCATGAATAGAGATCAATTATCATGAGAATCCATGTACTTATATTACAATATATAAGTTCTATTAGAAAATCAAAAGAATAACTATCACACTACATAATTACACTAAACTACCAATCCTCATGAATTCAAAAATTGTAACTACTAATCACACTATACTAATCACTTGCCCATCGTTTTAATCCTCCCTCGATAAAAGTTTTAATGTATAAATATTATTAACATAGTTGTCCAAACATAATTTGAATGGATATAATCAAACCTGAATGGTTATGCAATGGTAAACCTATTGGCGTCATTTTATGATTCAAACCATGGTATATCCTAAGCCATTCATAATTTAATACATGAACCAAGACTACTTCATGCTTGATCAGGATATACTGATAATCATTTCAATTGGTAGTGTTGCCAATAGATATATCTGAAATATCTAAAACATGCACGAATTAACAAAATAATTACTATAAGGTTATACCTTTAGAAATTATTTTATTCTGAGTACATCCACTAATCTATGTAATGTTTTAATCCAAATACAAATAAAAATGAATATATATCACCTATGTAGATGAAAATAAGTATAAATTATCCAAGACCCACCCCTTAAACAAGGAATTTATTAGTTATCTATTCACATATCAGAAATGGATGTATTATAATTTTACTAAAATAATTAAATTAGATTAATAGTAATTAAAATGGGGTATAAAAATGAATAATGGAATGTTGTTTCAAATAATGTGATAAAACTATGGATTTACCTTATCCTCTTAATTGTAATTCATTTAATTCAAATTTAGTTTTTGATAACACCCAAGACCTTAAAATACATTAATTAAAGAATAAATTTTTTTATTTTCCAACTTTTTTTATTCGTAATACCATGTTAAGAATATAGTATACACCTCACTAGGTTCGCTTATGTTATACTCAACATTGAGTATTACAACCTTTTAATGGTGTACCTATTTTAAAATAATATTTTTACAATTTAATAATATGTATTTTTTAAAATATAATTTACCTTAGAATTTATAATTTCAAAATTATCATAGGGTAAATTTTTCTTAATTTTCAGAAAATATTAATTTTTTGATGAATTCTGAAAAATAATGAAATCTAATTAAACACTTATTTTTCATAATGTTTCATTATAATCATCAATTATTATTTTTATTTGATTTAATGCATAAATATAACATGTATACATAATTTAATCCAATTTATATCATTGGAATAAATTTTAAATTTTTATTTACAGAAAACAAATTTAAAACTTTTGAACAATTTCAAATTGAAGACTTTTTTTCACCCCACGTTTGCAAGAGTGGCATTATACTTAATTTTTACACTTATATAAATGAAATTAATAATAAAGGTTGAAATTGATTTAATAATTGTATAATATATAGTATAATAATATCAACTTTGTTTTTTACCAAAAATATTAGTGAATATAATTAATATTAATTATAGTGATTAAGGGAAAATTAAGATTAAAAAAGTAAAAAGTCATAGACATAGGGGTGAAAATGACCTAAAAACTTGTCTAAAATTCAAATTATAGTATATTTTAGAACATATACCAAATTTGTAAATTTTATGGGTTATTGAGATACTATTTGATGAAATTGACATTTTTAATAATTTTTGTAAAAAAAGGACCTAAAAGAAACCTTCCTTTACTAAAACATTTAAACAGCTTTAGACTATGAAAAAAGAAATATAGATTCTCATATAAACATTATTTTTAATGTAAAATGAGTTTTTTATCCTAATAATTTAACTATAAATTTCTGAGATGAATTCTTAATATTAAAATCTTAAAAAATAAAAAAAAATAGATTATTTAGTTAATAATAAAATAAAATAAATGTTCCTAAAACATTAGAATGGATCTAAATTTAGAGAATTTTTATATTTTTAATTTTTTTTATCATTATATCATGTTACAATGCTATAAAGTTATCAAATTTCAATTGAACTTTTTTTTAATTTTTTTAAATTAAAATTAAATATATAATATCAAAATAGACATAAATTTTATTTTACAATTAATGATATGTAGTAAAATTATCCAAAATTAATAACAATCCTATCATATTCAAAGATATTTTTATGTGTTATTAAATAATAAAATATGATGCACTCTGGGATTGTATGAGTTTGTATAATTTACATATTGACCCATACATAATAAAAACATAATTATCACTATTCAAATTACAATAGTGTTTTTGCATGTTACATGTGCTTATTTTAAAAAAATGCAAACCCAAACAGATTTATATTTGTTTAATTATTTTTAATATTTTTAATTTAGTTGTTTTATATTTTTAAATAAAGGTATCTTTATTTTAGTCCATGTGGTTAAATTTCATTCGATTAAAATAAAATTACATTATTAAAAACCAAAAATATAAAAATAATGAAACATAATGACTAATGAAAAAAATTATAAAAATGATTTTTTATGAAAATTGAGTGTTTATGAAAATTGAGTGTTTATGAATATTATTACCCGTTAAATCATTTAGTTTTTCCTTTTGAAAGCACCTAAGGTAATAGAAATCTCCCAATAGTGTTTACATTTTTATATTTACATGAATGGCACTCCTCTTACACTATAAAAGGAATTTACTCATCCCTTTCCTCACACATATAAATAAACATTAGGTTATCCTAATTATACCTAAATATTATCCCAAATTATCTCCCATCATCCTAAAGTACCATAATTTGGTATATATCCTAGAAAGGATGCATGTTGGTTGAAACAAAAATGAGTTAACTATAAAGAGGTGCCATTGTTTAGACATTAATTTGTGGTTATATTTTTCTCCACCCATAAAATAATTCATATATCATTATTTTTTAATAATATTCATATCATAAATTTAGTGATATATTTTATATTAATTTTCCAAATTAATGATATAATCACTTTCAAAAAATGGGTAACAAAATTAATTTTGTGCACAGTGAACTACAACCACACAAAACTATGATGTTTGTTTTTACATTACCACATATCATGGATGGTAATTAGGTTTTAAAACAATTTATATATGATATTTATGATTATAGGTTTTATTGAAAAATCTATTACTGTAATATAACACATAACTTGACACATTTTATTTTGTGTAAACATGATAACATCGTTTGTGGATGTGTGGAATACAGCCTCCTCATAGAAATTTGATATGTTCTCACATTACATTGAATTTATTAAAGATTGATATTATTTAACATATGTGGAATAAATTTCATCTATATTATATTCATGTCATAATTATATTTTTCTAAATATAATATATCATTTTTTACACTGTTCACACACGAAAAAAGTGATAACATTGTTCGTGGAAGTGTGGTATGTCATCTCCTCGATGTAATTTGATTTCTTTAACATCAAAATAATTATATATATAATTATATATTATTAAATAATATGGTAATTATGTTAAAAGTATAATTATTTTAGGATATAATTTTACTTAGCTTCATTCTATAATGAACATAGACAAATGGGACTGTTAAACATGCGTACATGGGGCCTACTATCTCCTTGATGGTAACGTTGGATCATTTTTCATAACCATATTTCATTATTTAAAATAAAATAATAATTGATTTATAAATATGTAAATAATTTCATTATTATTATTCTTAATATATTTATATAATGACCTATTTGATAATATTTTCCTACTAATGTCATTTGGGAAACAAGCACTGAATTTGGTCAAAACACACGACGTAAAATAAATTATTTATTTATTTCTATACAAAATAATAATAAGTTAAATAAAAGTGACAATAAAAATATAAGAGTTTATAAATCAATTAAATAATTAATATAATTTTATTATTCAGGAAGATAGATACACCAGTGCCAAATTGGACTCGAGGTAATAAATTTTCATCTCACTTTTTACACATATGAGGTAAATATTATTTCATAAATTAATTAATTTTTTACTGTATCAGCATCAAATTTGAATATATAATATCACTAATCCTATTATATTAATGATATTAAATGATTCACATCGAATTATCTCTTTACATTAAAATTTAAAAGTGGTAATTTTTTTCTTTGTAATATCATATTCTATTTTGATAGACAACTTTGTCCTGAAGAAATCCTTTCATTTGACCATATTTATTGGGAATCACATTTATTTTAGATATCCATAATCTTTGTATATGAGTATAATAATTTCAAAAAATCATATATCATCTTTATGCATAATGTTATCTTTTAAATTATTTAATTACCTTGAAAAGTATTTATGAATCCATGTATTGTATTCAATATTAATATTTGATACAAAAGAGTATTTTTTATTAATTAAATAGATTATAAAATATATGAGGATTTATTTTTGGTAATATATGTCATGAGTGGGTCCTGATTATAGATTTCCCCACGATGCATCATTTGTCACATTCGACAGAATTGGGCGGCCAAAAACACATCAAGTTGGCTTCCAGTACTAATAGACTAGTATGATATGGATTGAAGATTAGTTAATGTATGCACCTCACTGAATCAGTAGTCTAATGAGGAAAAATAATTAGGGTAAATTTTCCTAATAATATATCGTGACAATAATGTTACCATGTAACTAGAAACCATGGCGGCCAATAATTTATCATTACCCTCATTTTAGTTATTATATTAAAAAGGATTTTCACTATGAAAACAAGTTGATGACTTTCCATCACATTTTATGGATTAAATGGAATGTGTGTTCAGTTTCTTATACCATTCCATATTGAAAATGATAATTGATTAATTATTACTTATTTTTTATCTTTTCCAAAATTTATATATGGATCTTAACCTTATTTGTTTATTAGTTTTCTTGGTTATGAAGATAATTTTTTGGAATTAGTTTCCAGGATAAATTTTTTTTATTTTATTATCTATTAGTTTGTTTATCCCAATGTTAAATGTTTTTCTTATTTGTTATTCTGAGTTCCAAATATGGTAAACTGACTGTTACTTTGAAATTTCGTTCTTATAATCATTCCTATTTCATAAATTAATGTAGTAGATTAGGATTCTGGGGTTGGGGAACTAATTTTGGAATCAATAGATGTGTAGGATCCTTGGAAATTAGCTTTTGAAAATAGTGATTATGTAACCTAATCCTAAATTATAAATTTGTGATATGTATAAAATAACATCTCAAGGAAACCATGTTTTGGATTATGAGATTTTTTATTCATAAAACGTTCAATTTATTTCATGTATTTCGCATGTTTTGGTATTATACAAGAGACTATCGAATCAAGTAAATGTAGTAATTTTGAAATTACACCAAATGAAAGTAATGTAACCTATCCAACATATATCAAACATAGTATAAGAATTTTTATTCCATCAATGGTGTTAACGTAACAATTCAATAAAAATTAGTCTCCCAAAAATACTCATCTTATGGGGATATATTTTCATGTGTTACCAAGATAGAGAATGAATTGTCTAAATATTATTATTTCATTGGTTATTAGGATATCTTGAGGTAAGGTATGCAAAAATATGGATAATGGGAAATAGGGTAATAAATTTTTCCCAACATGTTATAATTGTGGAAATCTTCAATTAGGTACTTGAATAAAAGGAATGGGTGTTTTTTACAATTTGGAGAGAATGTCCATTATGCTTGTGATTTTGATGATAATAAGAATGATTCTGATGTATATTTCATCAACTAAAAGGATATGGGACACTAAGAAAATCAATGTATCCTGTGTCAAAATAAAATACCCAAAATGATGCTAATGGTTCATAGTGATGCTTTCTATACTTCCATAGATGTAGAAGATTTATTAACATGCATGCATTTAAATTCAAGAATTATTTCAGCTGAGTAATGTAGTGTTCATGAGAATAATAATTTATATAATGGATATACCAAAGTACTTATCCTATAACTATTTGTAATTATTGGTTTATGGATCCAAAAAAAATTATTTAGTATAAATTTATTCTTTTTATGAAACACATGTTATAGAGAAATAAATCCAATAATATTTTCCTAATTTGAGACCATTATGCTTGGATAAGGATATTATTGATATTGGTAAATTAAATTGGATACTACTTGCTTCCCTAGAACATGTTTAAATATTTTGGATCCTAATACATGTAAGTTTCATAAGGTTAATCATTTATTATCTGTTTTATACTTAATATTAAAATGTATTTTTAGATATTAATGTATTATATCACCATATGATGTAACTTATTTTAATAAATGTTTCGAAAATTTATAGTGAAACAATGTTTAAAATTATGTATATGAAATATAAATGTGTGTTTCACATGATTATATTGAGTGATGGAATTTATCAACTCAAGGATAAGTCTCGAGAAACAAAAATTCTATCATAATATTATCATTATTGATGATATAATGGAACTTATTCAAAACACAGGTTTATGACAATGTGTTCACTAACCTTCACAAAAAATTGTTCTCTATCACTCTCCATCAAATAATGATAGTTTTATTTTTCTTTCATATCTTTGTTTTCATCCAGGATCTTATATTAAATATAATATTTTTATGATGACCGTAAAATTATTATTTACATCTTATCATGAATATTTTTTGTTGACACTATTTATGATGTGTGTTTTATCAAAAATTAAATTTTAAAATATAAAATCTTATGTTAATGCAATTATGTATATATTCGGTGGAAACAATTTAGTAACATTCGGTAGAATGTGAAAACCAATGAAATTAAAATATTTTTATATTAAAATAAATTTTATTTTTTCTTTTACATTATATGAATAAATAAGTTATGATTCCACAACACACAACACATTGTTTGATTATTGTACATGTAAGTTGATCTTTATTGCCTTTTAATGTCCTTCCTATTTTAAAAAAATAATTTTAAAACATTTATAATTTTATTTTAAGAATAAATTTTATTTTTAATGAGGAATGAAAAAAATTTTGTTGTGTTTTAAGGTTTTTTTGAGAATTTACATTATTTTTATAAATAGTGAAAAATTCTTAATTTTACATAAAAAAATTGAATAAATTTTTATTATGTTTGAATTATATTTTTAATGATATTTATGTTTAATTAGATCAATTATAAATTATTTAATCAAATTTAGGGCATCAGAATCAATTTAACAACGAAATTCTTAATAAAACACTTCTAAAAAATATTAATATTTCCAATTTAAAAAACAGCTTGCTCACCACATTTGTGGGATTATATTTAAACATAATTTTACAAATTCATTAAATTGAATTTGGGAATAAATTTTTTTTAAAATTTATATTTTTTATTTTATTTTATAATCATTTTAGTTTTTTATCAAAAATATTTGTGAATGTAATTAAAACTAATCATCATAATGTTGGTAAACTTAATCCTAACAATGGACTAAACCATGAACATAAGGGCCAAAGTGACATATATACATGTAGGAAATGACATTGGATACCAAGATCCCAACCATATCCAATATTTATTCTAATTTTATGATTTATTGGAATAATAAAAAATTAAAGAGACCTATATAATATGTTATGTGATGATAATGAAAAAAACAGAACCATCCTTAACTTGAAATTTTAAAAAGCATTACTATATGGAAGATTTAATGGCCCGGACCTCTCTGGTCCACTACATTGTGAAAATGCGGTGTTAGAGGCGTTTCAGGATGTCAAGGTAACTTATCCTTAATGCTTTGACAAAATATTCCTTTTAGATCAATTGCTTCAACGGTAGACAGTGGTGAACTGTAACATCACATTACGTCTTTAAGTACTTTTGATGTTTATAACTACCGTTGATTTGGAGTAGTGACTTGGGGGTGTGTTGGTTGAATCATTAAGGAATTCTAAAGGGAAGTATCTTTCGCACTGGCTGCACAGGGTTTGTCTAAACCGTGCGTCCATACCATGATTAGTTAATGTTAGAGGTAGTGGATAATGCACGGTTAGCGCACTATTTGTCTAACCATGCAGCCTAACAGTGTGAGGAGTGTTTGATGAGGTAGTAGTGACTGCACGATAAGTGCATGGTATGTTTAACCGTGATTGAAAATCATGCGGGCACATAAACTAGATCCTAAAATTGTGGATCTCAATCGTTTTGCCTCTAACATGCTCTTTTAAGCTCCAAAGCGGCCATAACTAGGGATTAACCTTACTTGAAGGTAGGAGAACCTCTCCCAAGAATCTTAGAGGCGATCCGAAGGCTTCTCTTGGCGAATTGAATCCAGTTTTATGATGTATGTGATCGTTCTTCTTCGTTCTTCTTCGTTTTTGATCGGTTTCTTAGATCCACTAGGATCTACTTCCCCTCTTCTCTCAGTTGTATAGACCTACGTCTGTTATGGGTATATCTAAGTGTGTCGATACCAAATATGATGATATTTGGTCTTGGTTTTGTTAGTAGAATAGATATAAGGAGGATTCATGAAGAATAAACCTAACATTCTTGTGTGTTCTTCGTTTGTTGGTGTTTTCGTCAATAACCAGTGAGGTAGGGGATTCATTGCATCACATTCTTTTATGTGAAACTGTATTGTTATCTTGTTTAATCCCACTAGATGACAATGGAATTAACATATTAAATATTTCAACAGGATAAAGAAATTGTTATTGATCATATGTTATTGACACTTTTTTTGCTAGATAATGTGATATCTATGTTTTCATAGAATATCAGTTTGTTCTTCATAAAAATTGGTAGAGAACTTAAATGGAGATTAATTGATAATAGTTTATCTAAGGATAAAGAGTCATGAAAACGAATTTGGTTCTTGATGTAATTTTATGTTAATCAAATTGTCATAGTAAGTATGTTTAATATTTTTTCATAACTTACTGGTTATGTTTCCCGATGTTGGAACCAACAAATTATAAATCTTTTAATTCAATATGGATTAAAGAATTTGATTGTTTGATAATTCCTTTATGGGTTCTGAGTTACCCTCCTATTTGTTAAAGGGTCATATCTCAATTGATGTGTTGGTTTTTTTTCCTGCTGCTTGTGTTGATACATGACCCTAGAAGGGTTTTGTGATATGTGGGGGCATAGAGGCCTTTTGGTTGTGGTAGTAGATGATTCCTATAGTGGAAAGATTCATCGCTTTATGCATGTAGGTTTTAGGGAGGACACTTGAGATGATGGAGTGGGATGAATGTCATTGTTGGAGACTTGATGTTTCATTGGTTGTTTATCTGCTTTACTTTTCCCCACTGGTTAAGGCAGTTAGTCTTACTTACCCTTCTTCTGAAAGAGGAAAATACGCATGGGGTATGCCACATTCTTTCCATGTTTAGCTTCTCAAGGGAGGATGGTTATATTCTCTTTCTATAGGTGACAAAGGCTCGATGGGTAGTACATCTCATCACCAGGTTGAACCCCGTTGTGTTCGTAGCATATAATGCTTTTCTAGAATGCCTGGGAATATGGGAAATTGTTTTTGTAATGAATATTTAAATAAATTGTGTTATCCCATGGGGTTGGAGTTCGCTGGAACATAATGATGAGGATGTAATTTTTTTTAAAGGGACAGTGGACTTTGGGTGTGATGTTAATGAAGTTTAAAGTGGAACTATTCATAGTTAATTAATGTTTAATGAATTAATTAATGTACATTGGAACTGATAAGAAGGGAATTATGTAATCTAATAAAGATGTTTAAATGGTTGTGTTCCTATAGGATACCTAGTCTTAGAAATAACAGCCCGTAGTCTGAGAGACGTTATCCATGGTTGTGTCTAAGACTAGGTTATTCCTATAGTGTTGTTGTGAGATATAGTATATTTTGTACTTTTGTGTTTCTATATGCTACTCCACCCTTTTAGTAAGGGAAACTGATACCCCGAGGATTCTGAGCCCTGGGGGTGTTTTCCCCAACATTCTGATGGGAGGATGAATGGCTGAATTCCCCCTTTGGCCCCACTCTCATCTCTTGGTAGTTACTTGTGCTGGCAGGGACAATGGTTAGTTTTCCCCATATATGTGTGTAGAGGGCTGTAATGGCTTGTGGTTATTCACACACATATATTTTGGATATTGTTTTTTATGGACTACTGTAGGTGTAACGTGTGTAGGCTATGATGGCTTGAGGATCGTTAGTCAGTGGATGGGCTGTAATGGATTGAGGTTTAATACCCGATGTATGATACATGTTATGCAAGCTGTGGTGGATCCCGGAAACTACCTGGTTACTTTTGTGTGTGGATGTGGTGGTTTTGTTCCATTAGGATCATATTATGGTTCCTCGCCCAGGTGTCTATGGACAAACCATTTTGGAGAGAGATTCATAGGACGTGCATCATTGGGGAAAAGGGGCATACTAGTGGGAAAGTCGTAGTGGAATACCCTTGATATTATTTACTATATGTTATATTCTTTTATGAGTTAATTAGTGAGAGTAGCCATGGTGATGTAGGGAAATTAGTATACCTGTTTAGGTGACGAGTTAGTTTCACTTGTTGTTCACTGTGCTTTAGCATGCTTTCTTTACCTTTTCACGAGAGGCTTCGGGGAGAATCCTTATGAGTATAATGTTATACTCACATTATGTATATATGTAAACTATTTTTCAGGTCACTTGGAGCAGGTCGGAGATATAGCTGGTTTTTACTATCTTGGGGTTGCAGGAGCTGTTCGGGTTTGTGGTTACTGAGGTATTATTTTCATTTGGTTACTTGCAGTTTTCCCTTCCAGTTGTAGTACATTTTCATGACATTTTATATGTGCGCTTGGGATATCTTTTGTATATCAGTTCTGAGATGGAGTTGGTCGGTGTCTATATTATCTCTATTTTCTGCATGTGTTCTCTTAGAGGGTAATTCCTTCCATTTGTGTGTTTTATTATACCATTGGTGCTAGTCGCTAACCCGAGGCCTACTGGAGGTGGGATTTAGAGGTCATTATCTTTTTTCTGACATTGTCGTCCCATGAGGGGTACACTTTGTGGGGAGGGGGTCATGACATAGTGGTATCGAAGGTCTGGTTGAGGGATATGATGGATTTTAGAGTTAGGCACAAGTGAGGTTGCATGGGTTGGTAGGGAAAAAAGAGTCATTCAAGTTTACCAAGTGAGGTAAACACTAGAGACCAGCTGAGACATAGGAATTTAGGTCCCCCTATGATTTGATGTAGAGACCATTATGTTTACAATGGCTACTAAATAATGTGATACTAGTTTCAGGTTAGAGACCTTGGAAAGGATCTTGCATCATTCTTCTTTGTACCAATGATTGAATGGGTAGACCTTGGGATCAGTTATCCTAAAATGAATCAAATAAAACAATTAATTAATTTATGTTGAGTCTTCTATATTATAGGTTTATAAGCTCTAACAGTTTTTTATTTTACAGGTATGGCTCCAGGTCGACGTCCTCATCAGGTTTGCACAGAAAATGTCCAGCAAGCTATTCTAGTAGGTTGCCATAGGGTAGAGGTTGACGACGATGAAACTTGGAGGAAGACACTCCGAGAGTTTCAATGCCAGAGTCTGCCGAAGTACGAGGGATCCATTTCATATGCAGTCACGGAAGACTGATTGGAGGACATCGAGATAGGCTTCAGTTCAATCTGTGCTAGGAAAGAGCACTGGGTGTCCTTTTCTATAACGATACTGCGTGGAGTAGCAAGGCAATGGTGGTTCTTGTACCCCGGGGATTGTGACGAGTCTGTGATTTCATGGGAGGAGTTCCGAGATAGGTTTAGAGTCGAGTTTCTTTCTTCGACTGTGAAGGTGTACTGCCGCTAGGAGAATCTTACACTTCGACAGGGGAGATCTACTATTTGAAAGTTTGGAATCTGTTTCAGGAACCTTTTAAGATATGCTCCATACCTGTTACTAGATGAGGAGGCCAAGGGGAGGCATTTCGGGGAGGCTTTACATCCAAAGATCCCGTTCTAGGTCACACCATTTATGCTGAAGACATTTCTTGTGGTGATGGCGAGGGCAGAGGTTGTTGAATGGACTTTGACCAGGACTTGATCATCACAAGAAGGGGCTCGTCATGATCCCTCACGAAGCAAAGCTGTGGTCCGAGGTTCTTAGTTTTCAGGACATAAGAGTTTTTGTTGAGTCGGGGGTAGGCCCCAACCCTTCACATCTTGTTTCTCCGGAGGTAGCAACTCTTAAGCTTATGACAAGGGATCAAGCGCTTATTTTTCTTGTGGTGTTCACGGTCATCGTGCACCGGGTGCTACGCTCCAGGTTCCACCTTTGAGGCAGTTCTAGCCGAGGTTGTAGTAGCAGCAGGTCGTAGCAGCTTTAGATCACCACAGGGTGGATGGGGCAGGCATAGGACATCCCCATAACGCTCCCCGTCCTTCGAGAGCAGAGAGCGGCCATGGTGGGGGTCGTCATCTGGGTTATAGGGGACGTGGAGGAGGTCGTGGTCAGCAACATGATCTAGAGTTGCTAGCTCCAGGCGATCCAGATGTCATTCGAGGTACCCTTTTCTTGTTTTCAACCTTGGTGTATATTTTGTTTGATTTAGGAGTGACACCCTCATTCATATCACCTACCCTTGTCCATACTATGGTACTTGAGGTAGAGAGGCTTCCAGTGCCCTTGGCATTGAATACGCTAGTTGGAGGTCGAGCTGAATTATTTGATGTATGTAGAGACTTGGAGCAGGTGTTGGGTCCACACCACTCTTGGGGAGATTTCATATGTTCACAAATACAACCATATGATGTCATCCTCGGCATGGATTGGTTGTATTTAGTGTAGGCTATCCTGGACTGCTTCAAGAAGATGGTCGTTTTCTTTGGTGTAGATGTAGAGAAAGTGGTGTTGGATGGTGAGTGAGATCCTCGGATGGGTCATAGGTGTGTTTCATCCTTATCATCCATTATGGATGATTTTATGCTGAGTTCTTCAGATGTTCAGGAGTTAGAGTTTCCTATGGTCGTAGAGGAGTACCCGAATGTTTTCCAGAAGAGGTTCTAGCATTAAACCCTCAAGGAGAGATCCAGTTTGGAATCGAACTACAGCCAGGTGTGTCTCCTATCTCTATGTCTCCATATAGGATGACCCCTTATGAGTTATGAGAGCTACGTATATAGCTTGATGGTCTGTTAATTTGGGGTTTTTTCGGCCAACTGTGTCCCCATGGGGTGCACCAGTTTTGTTCATGAAGAAAGTCGAAGGTAGTTGCGGTTGTGTGTTCATTATATTCACTTAAACAAAGTTACAATAAAGAATCACTATCCTCTTCCACAGATTGATGACTTATTCGATCAACTAAAGGGTGCAAGTTGGTTCTCAATGATCGACTTGCAATCGGTATATCATCATATGCGTGTGAAGAATGAGGATATCCTAATGATTGCTTTCCATTGTATTCACGAGCATTATGAGTTTGTTGTATTTCTGTTTGGCGTGATGAATTCTCTAGGATTATTCATGGGATTGATGAATGTTGTGTTCCGAGAGTTCCTGGACATGTTCATGGTAGTTTTCATCAACGAAATCTGTGTGTACTCCACGTTTGAAGAGGAGCATGCAAAGTATCTACAAGTCGTTTTGGGAGTCCTTCATCCACATTGGCTATTTGGGAAGCTTTCTAAGTGTGACTTTTGGGCTCGAGAAGTCCCTTTCTTGGGTAATGTTGTGTACCAATAGGGATTAGATGTGGATCCATCAAAGATTGAAGCAGTTGTGTCTTGGGAAGCACCTAAGACAGTGTCCGAGGTGCGAAGTTTCCGTGGTCTCGCAAGGTACTATAGGAGTTTCGTAGCCAATTTCTCATGAGTTGTGACCCTCTAACATCTTTGACCATGAATTATTCATAATTCATATGGAATGATCAGTTCTAGGTAGCTTTCGAGTATCTAAAAGAGAATTTAGTGAGTGATCCAGTCCTTTGTCTTCCATCTGAAGCAGTTCAGTTTGATATTTTCTGCAATGCTTCACATCTGGGGTTAGGCTGGGATCTCATGCAGAAGAGGTCAGTTGTTTCTTACGGGTCTTGGCAGTTACATCCCCATGAGTGCAAATATTTCACACATGATCTTGAGTTAGTAGCCGTATTTATTTCTCTAATGTTGTGGAGACATTACCTCCTTGGTGATCACTTTGTTGTTTTCACAGATAATTAGAGTCTGAGGTATGTTTTCTCTTAGCGGGACTTTAACTTATGAAAGCGTCGGTGGATGGAGTTCTTAAAGGAATAAGACTTCAAAATATTGTATACACCTAGAAATGGAAATGTTGTAGCTGATGCGGTGAGCCGAAAGTCATGTAGTGATGTTGTGCATGAATCTGGTGATTCCTGGAGAGTAATGGAAAATGTATTAGCATTGCATCTTGATATGGAAGAAGTTGGGGTAGAGGATTTCTTTTTCAGATGATGGTACATTCATCCCTGGTGTAGAAGGTGGATGAGTCCTAGTTTGGGGATCTAGAGGTAAAAGTATGGAGAGACCGGGTTGTTTGTGGTGTGGCCCCTGATGGTCGATCTGAGGATGAACAACATAGAGTGTTGTATCACGGAAGGATTTTTGATCTATTGATGATGGGAAATATGGTCCTTAGAGATATCCATATTTCACCTTTAATGGTACATATAGGCATGAAAAATATGTACCGATCCTTGAGAAGTCAGTTTCGGTGGCCTGGGATGAAGTGTGTGGTTGTAGACTTTGTGTCTCAATGTCTAGTCTGCCAGAAGGTGAAGGTCGAACAACGTGTTCCTAGTGGTCTTCTCTAGCAATTAAAGATTCATTAGTGGAAGTTGGAGGACATCTAAATGGACTTTTTTACAAGTTTATCTCGAGCTATGGGAGGATATGATGCTATTTGGGTGGTAGTGGACCATTTAACAAAATCGGCCCACTTTATAGCAATCAAAGAGTCAAGCTCAGTAGAAGTTTTGTCGAGGAAGTATCTAGAAGAGGTTGTGAGACTTCATGGAGTCCCTAGGATGATAATTTCTGATCGAGATCCTTGTTTTACCTCCAGAGTGTGGAGAGTTATCCAGCATGCATTCAGTTCTCAACTATGCCTTAGCACTGCTTTTCATCCTCAAAAGGACGGTCAGACAAAGCGAACCATTTAGACTCTTTCAGACATGTTATGCTCTTATGTTCTTTATTTTGGTGGTTCATCGATGAGGCACTTAGCCTTCGTGGAGTTATCTTACAATAATAGTTTTCACTCCACCATTGGTATAGCGCCTTTTGACGCCTTGTTTGGTCGGCCTTTCCATTCTCTGTTGTGCTGGACTGGGGTTGGAGAGTTAGAAATTCTTAGACCGGAACTAGTGCAGAATACAACAGAGATGGTTCAGGTGATTCATGAGAGGATGAAGAAATTGCACGATCTTCAGAAATCCTATGCCGATCAAAGAAGGAGACCCTTGGAGTTTAATGTTGTTGATCATGTGTTTCTGAAGGTGACTCCCCATCACGGGAAGCAATGGGGTGGTCATGGAAGTAAGCTTCCTCCCCAGTTTGTTGGGCCTTTCATGGTGTTATCTCATACTGGAACTATGTCATATTGAGAATCACTTATCCTACAGATGAGTCGGATACATTATGTTTTCCATGTATCATAACTCCATCGTTATCTTCATAACAACTCTCACATCATCGATTGGGGAGAGATCAATGTAGATGATGATCCAACATTTGAGGAGAAACCTATGGAGATCCAAGACCACAAGGATAAGGTGTTGTGAAGGCATTCTATTCCTTTAGTTCGTGTCTTATGGAGACACAGTGTCTTGTAAGAGAGTACCTTGGAACATGAGTCACATATACATACTCATTACCCATGTTTGTTTGATGTTTAACTCTTTTCATGAATTGATGTAGTTTTTGTGGTTAAGAAACATTGATGTTTATGAGGTGGACTCCTTTGTTGTTTTTGGTGGATTTCCCTCTTTTTAGAGGTATCCCAATTAGTGGATTTTCAGACCCTATTTCATTTTATCTTTATGTGGGTTTTGAATTCTCGAGGATGAGAATGTTTTGAGAGGTAACTGATGTAATGGCCCGGACCTCTCTAGTCCACTACTTTGTGAAAATGATGAATTAGAGGTGTTCTGAGAGGTCAAGGAAAATTATCCCTAACAATTTTCCAAAATCTTCATTTTTCGATTAATCGTTTCAACGGTAGATAGTTGTGAACAGTAACAACACGTTACGTCTTTGGGTTCCTTTTATGTTTCTAACTACCCTTTTTTGGAGTAGTGACTTGGGGGTGTGTTGGGTGAATCGTTAAGGAACGAAAAAGGGAATTAGCTTTCTCACGGGCTGCACATGGTTTTTCTGGACCATGCGGCCATACCATGCATAGCTAATGTGGGAGGCAGTGGATAATGCACGGTTAGTGCACAATTTTTATAACCATGTGGCCTAACCATGTGTGGAGTGTTTGATGAGGCAGTAGCGACCGCCTAGTTAGCACAAGGATTTTCTAACCATGCGATCAAACTGTGTGGGCACATAATCTAGATCCTAAAATTGTGGATCTCAACCGTTTTGCCTCTAACTTTCTCGTTTAAGCTTATAAGCAGCCATTACTCCGGATTACCCTCCCTCGAAGGTAGGAGAACCACTCCCAAGCGTCCTGGAGGTGATCCGAAGGCTTATCTTGGAGAATCGAAGCCATTTTCATGAGGTATGTGTTTGTTCTTCATTGTTCTTCTTTGTTCCTGATCGGTTTCTTAGATCTACATGGATCTACATCCCATCTTCACTTCGTTTCTTAGACCTACGTCTGTTATGGGTATATCTAAATGTGTCGATTCCAAATATGATGATATTTGGTCTTGGTTGTGTTAGGAGAAGATATCTAAGGAGGATTCAGGGAGAATCAACCCGGATTTCTTGTGCGTTTTTTATTTGTTGGGGTTTTCGTCAAAAACCATTGAGGATGGGGATTCGTTGCTTATCTTTCTTTTACGTGAAACTGTATTGTTATCATATTTAATCCCACTGGATGACAATGTAATTGACATATTAAATATATTAACCGGATAAAGAAATTATTATCGATCGTATGTTGTTTCCTCTTTTTTTTCTAGATAGTGTGATTTCTATGCTTTCTTTTCTTAGTTCTTTTTTCTTGATGGAAATCTGTAAAGAACATAAACCAAGATTAATAGATAATTGTTTGGATAAAGATAAAGATTCATGAAAATGATTCTGGTTCTTATTGTAATTTTATGTTAATCCAATTGGCATAGTAATCATATTTAATATATTATGATAGCTTACTGGTTAGGTTTCCCGATGTCAGAACCAATGGATTATTAATCTGTTAATTCAAGATGGATTAATGAATTTTATTGTTTGATAATTCCTTGAAGGGATCTGAGTTACCCTCTTGTTTGTTAAAGGGATATAGCACAATTGATTTGATGGTTGTTTTTCATGATACTGTTTTGGAGACATGACCCTAGAGGGGTGTTGTGATATGTGGGGACCTAGAGGCCTTTTGGTTGTGGTAGCGGATGATACCTAGAGCGGTAAGATGCATCCGTTTATGCATGTGGGTGTCCGGGAGGACACCAGGGAGGATGGAGTGGGATGGATGTGATTGATGGATGCTTTCGGTTTCTTTGGTTCTTTATCTACTTTACTTTTCCCCACTGCTCAAGGAACCTTGTCTTGCTTACACTTATTCCGAAAGAGGCAAATATGCATGAGGTATGCCACATTTTTTTCATGTTTATCTTCTCTAGAGAGGCTGGGTCTACGCTCTTGCAATATGTGGAAAATACTCCACGGGTAGTAAATCTACTCACCGTGTTGAGGAACCTTCTGTTAGTAGAATAGAATGCTTTTATATAATACCTGGGAAAATGGGAAAGTGTTTCTTTAGTGAATATTTAAATAAAGTGTGTTAACCCAAGGGGTTGGAGTTCACTGGAACATAATGATGAGGTTGTAATTTTTTTAAGGGATAATGGACTTTGGGTGTGATGTTAATGATGTTTAATGTGGAACTGTTCAGGGTTAATTGATGTTTAAATAATTAATTAATGTACAATTGAACTGATAATAAGGGAATAATGTACTCTAATAGAGCTCTTTAAATGGTTTTGTGCCTATAGGATATCTAGTCTTAGAAATAGCAGCCCAGAGTCTGAGATACGTTAGCTGTAGTTTTTTCTAAGACTAGGTTATGCCCATAGTGTGGTTGTGAGATATAGTATATTCTATAATTTTTGTGTTACTATACGCTACTCCACCCTATCAGTAAGGGAAACTGACACCCTGGGGATTCTGAGTGCTAGGGGGTGTTTTCCCCAACATTCTGGTTTGAGGATGAATGGATGACTACCCCCTTTGGCCCCACTCTCTTCTCTTGGTAGTAACTTGTGCTGGTAGGCACAATGGTTAGATTAACCCATATATGTGTGTGTAGGGCTGTAATGTCTTGTTGTTATTCACACACATATATTCTGGATATATTTTTATATGGACTACTATAGGTGTAATGTGCATAGGTTGTGATGGCTTGAGGATCCTTACTCGGTGTATGGGATGTAATGGGTTGAGGTATAATACCCAACGTATGATACATGTTATGCGAGAATTGGTGGCTCCTAGAAACTACCCGGTTACATTGGTGTCTGGATGTGGTGGTTTTGTTACAGGATGTGTATATTATGGTGCTTCGCCCAGGTGTATGCGGGCAAGCCCTTTGGAGAGAGCTTCTTATGACGTGCGACATTGGGGAAAAGTGAAAAACCAGTAGAGAAGTAGTAGTGGGTTACACTTGAAATTCATTACTATATGCTATATTAATGTATGTGTTACTTGGTAAGAGTTTCCATGGTGAGGTTGGGAAATTAGTGTACCTATTTAGGTGACAAGTTAGTTTCACTTGCTGTTCACTATGCTTTAGCATTCTTCCTTTACCTTTTCATGAGAGGCTTCGGGGAGGATCCTACTGAGTATACTATTATACTCACCATCTATATATATTTATATAGGTTTTCCAGTCACTTGGAGCAGGTTGGAGATCTAGCTGGTTTCTATGAGATTTGGGTTCCAGGAGTTGTTCGGGCTTGTGGTTGCTGCAATCTTATTTTCATTTGGGTACTTGCAGTTTTTTCCTTCCAGTTGTAGTACTTTTTCACAACATTTCATATGTGCTCTTGGTTTTTATTTTATATTTCTGTTCTGAGTTGGAGTTGGATGGTGTCTATCTTATCTCTCTCTTCTGCATGTGTTCACTTATAGGGTAATGCCTCCAATTTGTGTGTTTACTATACCCTTGGTGCTAGTCGCCAACCTAGGGCCTACTAGAGGCAGGACTCATGGGTCATTATCTCCCTTCTCACATTTCCATCCCAGGAGGGGTACACTTTTTGGGAGGGGGTCGTGACAGAAGAAGCTACAATGATTTGGTTATAAGAATTATTTTAAATTTTAATTCAGTTTTTATAATGATTATTTATCAATAATATTTTTTATATTCGTTAATTATATTAAATTCTTAAGAGGCACTATCATGTTGATTAATAAGTTAAAAAATTTATAAAATAAAGTATTCTGAAAACATTAGAATGAAAGTAAATTAAATGAATTCTTTTGTCCCAATATTTTGTTTGAGAAATATATAAAATTTAAAATCTCAGAACATAATAGATATTAATTCCAATATTTTATATTTTTAAATTTAATTTAAAAAATTGTTTTTTATGTTATTTTACATTCAATGTTATTTTATTGAATTATTTAAATTTATAAAAAACATATCTTATTCCATGTTCATTTAATGTGTTATTAAATATTTAAATATTTTCCATTAATGGATGTTATGATCTTTCATAGTTAACATATTGAACAATAAATACTAAAATCAATGTTAGATCCATTCTAGAAAAAAAAGTGTTTTTTCTCACAATACATGTGCTTGCTGTAAAATTAATTTCCTACAAACATGGGTTTTATATTTATTAAATTATATATAAAATTAATACTTGTGTTGTTTTATGTTTTTAAATAATTCTATATTTAATTTATTTTAAATTATATATTTTTTGGATATAAATAAAGAAACTTTAATGAAAACTAAAATGACAAAAATATATAATCATGAGGAATATTGAAAAAACTAATAAAATTATTTTAATTTTATTATATTATGTTTTTTATAGACCATAATTCCCATTTACTCCATATTTGTTCATTTGATATGAACTTGAGGGGTGGGAGACCTCCCAACTGTGTTTACCATTTTGTATTCAGAAGAATTCGACACTCCTCACTGTAAAAAGGCATTCACTCTTCCCCATTATCAAACTTCTCAGAAAAATTTCGGTCATCAAAAATATGAAAATTAATCTTCAAAACTAATTCCTCTTAACCTATATAACTATAAATTTTCAATAAATCCAAACATGCAATCACTTTGGTGAAATCTAAATGTACCAAATCAAAGAAAGGTAACACTGTACAAAATATAAAGTGTGTTTTAGTTTTTTCTATACCCATTAACATATAAATATAAAATACATATATAATAAAATATTTATCCTCAACATAATAATTTATTTTAAAGAAGTTTACATACACCAACAATAAATTCCTTAATATTTTGAATGGAATTACGATTCGTGTACGGTGATCTTTCGACTCATGAATCAATTGAGTTCATTTTTCCCTTTAGAAACACAAGTGATTGAGAATTATTATGTAAAACCCATTTTTATATGATATATATGATTTTTATATTGTCTTAATAATTTTTTAGTTGATAAGTTATATATATTATTATGAATTTTATTTGATGTAAATAGAATAACATTATTTTTTGATGTATAGTCTACTGACTCCTCAATGATATGTGATATACTCACACATTACATGGAATTTATTATGGATTATTCTAAATAAAAATATGATACATAAGTAAAATCTATATTATATACAAGAAATAATTTATTTTCTCTAAATATATTATATCATTTTCTTTTTTACCCTTCTCACACACTGGAGAAGTGATTACATCTTTGTGGACATGTGGACTACCGCTTCCGTGACAAAAATAGATTCCATTAACATCAAAATAATTATATATATAATTATATACATATAAATAAAATATTATTTAAGATCTAATTATCATTATAGTAATATATAATGTTACATACCATATTTTCATAAAGATCACTGAAAAAAGGTAACACTACTCATGCATACACACAGTCTACCTTGTCGATGACTGTATTGTAGGTAAATATTTCATAAACACGTTTCTTGGATATTTTTATAGTATAATTTATGTATAAATATAAAAATTATTTCATTATTATTATTCTTTATATGTTTATATAGTGACCCCTTTTACCATAGTCGACCTACTTAGGTCTTTTTGGAAACATGATGAAAATTTGGTCAAAACCGCCAATGTAAATTTAATTATTTATGTTGTTGTATAAAATGTATTATTATGTGAATTAGATGTAATAATAATAATGTCAAAGGTTATAAATCTGGTAAATAATTAACTATATTTTAAAATATATGATTATAGAGACACACGTTCTAGTATGACTCAATGTATAGGATTTTCATTTTACTTTTTACCTCTTTAAGATAAATTTCATATTCACAATATAATTATTTTATATTCTATATAAACATCACCTTTTGATATATTATATCATGAATAAATATATATTCATGGTATTTAATGTCTCTGTTTATTCCTCTTTTAAGTGTTTTTTATTGGAAAACATCAATGTCCTAAAATTTATCTAATCAATATCACATTCCTTTCGGATTGTTGGTTTTGTTATGAAACATTCACATCCTATTAAAAAAATCAATGGAATCCAAATTTATTTTAGATATATATACATGTATGTGATGGTAATAATTATTTCCTAACCCATATTCCATTTTTTAATATGGTGTGTACTTGACAATTATTTTATTAACTAGGGAAATATTAAAAAATATATATCATTTATTCTATATATTTATATTTTAATAACAATTATTATTTATTAACTGAAATTATTATTTCGATATATAATAAATTATTTTCATATGTATGTCATGTGTGAGGGTCAATTATTGATATCCCCAAGATGCATCAGTAGTCTTATGGTATGAAATGTTTTGCTGATAATCCCCATGTGTTTGTTTCTAAACAGACTATAATTGTATGATACAGGATGGGGACAAATTAATGTAATCCCCTCGATGAATAATTGGTCTCATGAGATGAATTAGTAGGAAAAATCATAGTAGTTGAGACAATATTAATAATATATCATGATTGTAAAGTAAACATGTTCGTATGTTACATGGCATCCAATAATTAAGAATTACATTCATTTTAGTTATTATTATCTAGTAAATGTTCACTATGAAAAAATATATGGGTGAATTTCAATATCTATTTATAGATTAAAAGGAATGTGTTTGTTGTTTAATTTACCAATCCATGTGTATAATGATCAATGAATAATTATTATTTCTATTTTACATTACGCATAGTGAGAACGTGAGCTCATCATTTTTTTTCATTCCACAAGATATGATGATAAATTATTTGAATGAGATTAAAGGATATATATAACATAATTTTGAAAGGTATTATGTTTTTTTTTCAATATAAAATAATAATCATATATGTAATATGTAATTCTAATACTACTGAACCAATCGAACCTTCGGGAATTGATTAATTGTTATCAAGACAATGTAATAACTTAAAGCACTTACTTGGGGCATATGTTTCAGGGAAATACATATTTGATTTCTAAAGGGATAGTGGATGAATGTAAAAGTGGTGGTGTGGAAAAATAAGGAAGGATACATTTTATTATAGGAACATGTTTGGAATCATAAAATCATTTAGAGGATTAATGTTCTAAAAAATTAATAAATAAAAAATAGAAATAAATATATATCAAGAAGCCAATGGTTTCCAAGTTGATTTAAATAATATTCATTATGAACAATAAGGGTTTCCTAGACCCTATATGCCATACTGGTTTCATGATTCTTCCAAGAAGAATACTAATTATTATCTACTGCACAAATATTTGACACTCTATTGAATCTATGACCAACACTCAACACCTCTATAATTTATTCGACCACTATAACATATATAAAAATTTCATCTAGATATATCTTATCTCCTAGAAACACTATTACACTATTAAATAACCAAATACCCCTTTATTGGATTATATAAATTTTAAACTTAAATGGACAAAACTATATTTTATTGGTGAATCTAATTATTTTATATGATATTATCATCATTTATATCATTAATTTAGTTTTCATTACTTAATATATATTTTATTTGGTTTATTAATAATGTTAAATTTTATTAAGAAATAAAAATAGTATTTTATATAATTATAAATATTTTAAAAATTACAAATCACATAAATTATTGGAAATTAATGTTACAAGTTACAAATTATTTTCCAGCCAAATCATAATGCATAATAATCCGTATAAAACATTAAATTATATCTTATTAAATGTATTATTTTTATGAAACAAAGAAACATAAATTCTTGGACCTCATGTTATTTTTATTTTCCTAGAGCAGGTATATTTCCAATATTATATTTTAGGTTATATGTTTTATCTCATTATAAGTGATATTGAATTTATTTTTAAAAAATAAATTATTCTATAACTAGTATCATATGAAATGGGTCACTAATATACTTTGTGGTTTCTATATTCACTATCATTAATATAGAATATATTTTGGTGAGAGATTAAAATGATTTTTTATATTTTTCAAATTTTTTATATATTAATACTATTTTGGTTTTTCATGGAAAGTGTTTTTATTATTTTTTAATGAGATATATAAAATAACAAAAAATAGTTTTTCAATATCTTATTCATTTTGAGTTAATTATAAATAAAATAAACATTATTTTTTCCCTGACATTATTTTAATGGAATATTTTCTTCACATTTATACCAAATATAAATATATTGTATCTAATAGATAAAAAAAAGAAAATTTCTTTTATTATAAAATAATGGTTTAATAAAATACATAGAAGTATATATATAATTGGTATTTAAAAATTAATAGGATAAAATTATATGCTGTATCATTATCCCATGAATAATATTGACATGGTTATACTAAAACTACATATATATTACACTTTAGACTATATAAAACATTAAAAATATTATTCATTTTATGGTAATAACAACTAGAGATAAAATATAAAATCCACATCCATTGAAATTGTAGATCATTAGGGATCTATATCATTGATGAAAAATTTAATTTAATTTTTATCAAAAGAATTAAAACATAACCACATTATTAATGATAAATATATTAGTTAGTCTATTTTTAAATATCATATTATAATAATTAAATTGAATTGTGTTATAGAATATAATATTCCATTAAATAATTTAACTGATAGGATAAATAAAAAATAAATATTCGTTAAAGCATAATAAAATATTATATTACTTAATTCTAGAATCATTCCTACCTGAATTATTGTTGGACCATTAAAAACACATTTTTTTAATGAGGTTTATAAAATTATATCAAATTAATGTGTTCTTATTAATTAAAATAAAAGAATATTAATGATTAAATTTATTATTCATATAAATTACAAACATTATATATAGTATTCATGAGAATACACCTACTAGATCATTGAAATTTCAGATGGAGTAATAGAAAACATATATTTCTATTATTTGTTTGACAAAATGATTATAATATTAAATATTGTCCCCCTAAATTTGGATCATCTTTAATATTTAAGTTATTTTTATTTTTTATTTTATCATATTTGTGTTTAGGTTACTAAAAAATATTATTTTAATTTATCAATTAATATTTGGATATTAAGATAAGGAAAATGAATCCATTAAAAATATAAAATTTTAATGTACTTATGTAATTCATAATATAAATTATCAATATGAATATGAAGTAACCAAAGGCATCAATTATTCTTTTACTTTAAAAGTCTTTGTGAGTATATAGATAGAAATATTTGTTTTTATAAATTAGTTTATAATTTAATTATATAGTTTATAAGGTTATTCAGTGATAAAATATTATGGAAAAATAGTGTTTGAGATTATCTGAGAGAAAATGGATATGATCTGGCGAGGGAAGAATTCTTAGTAGATAGAGATTTAGTATTGGATACCTGTTAATCTCTAAATCAAAATTAAAAGACTACTACCACATAACTTGTTGGTTAGTGATAATTAAAAAGTTACATAATGTCCACTAGATGAATGGTCTAGCTACACCATGTACCCAATAGAATGCATATTTATTTATTTAATAATTATAAGGAATGTTCAATTTTTTACACTTCTTTAATTATGTTAAGAAAAATATTTTATATTTATATGTGTTGTAATTGAAAAAATTATTTCATCAATCATTTATTCATATATAACATTGTATGTAAATATCCTTTCATCCATCATTGATCTGGTGGTCTTTAGACCTTCATCATGTTATAATTTTTGATGAAGACAACTAATGGAAATTGTTACTCTTAATAATATCCTAATTTTAGTTAAATGAAATACCCTAATATTTATTTAGTCATATATTTTATTTCTTATTTATACTATAGGTTGTGACCCACCCTACTATATCATCCACATAGACTTTTATTATCTTTTTAATGTGATAACACTCTATTTTCAGGTATATTAATTTCTATTTAATAGTAATATCTATGAACATCATGGGTTAAAAGAAATATAAATTAGTTTAAACAATTTTTTTTACTTATTTTCTACGAGATATATTTTTTCAATGGTATATCAAAAACTCTTTACTGTTGAATTTTAATTTTATTATTATTTGATATAATAAATATAACTAGTTATTACTGATTATATCCAAAACATAGACCAAAAAACGGTAAAATATGTAATTATCTGGGTAAAATTAATTAAAAAAATATATAGGATAAAAAACTTATTGTGGATGTTATCATAAAATAAATTTATTATTATAAATGATTAATATGCATACGAATCATTATGTTTTTAGGTTTAAGTTTATATTAGTAGTTACTCCCCTTATAATTGGTTTACATATTATTCTATTTGATCTAATAGTGTTTGTATGAATAGTATGTTCCATTAAAGAATGTTTAAAATTATTACATGTTTTCATTATGTCCTTTGTACAGATAAAGTCATAATTATTCAAATGGGATTTTGAGAAAGGGTTGATATAAGTTATTTTTTAAATTCAATCTCCAAATGGTAACAAAAATAAAAATAAATAACCATGTTAAATATAATCCCAAATATATGATTTAGTAATAAATTATTATATGTATACCTCAAGGTACATGGTTAAAGTTTTGAATAGTATAAGGTGTTTTATTCATGATTATTGTTGATTTTATAGAGATGAGGAGAGTATGAATATGTGAAATAATACTTTTTTTATCATCTATAGATATGGTCACAAGAGCTTCAAGTATTATATTCTTAATGATTAGTGGGTTTTTTTATTTATAGAATTTAATTTAATGTAATTTTATAATTTTATGATAATGGTATTTCTTTTGTCATTTCACTTATTAAATAACATTTGTATAGTATTTATAGTGATGGATTTGTGTAATTATTTATAAGAAATAATGTAAAACTTCTTACCACATTTCAAATTTTATACCTCATCATTAATACAACCCTCTAGTGACATGGTACCACATTAAAATTTTCATTCAATTCCATGTCAATCCATGCGACCTAAATCATATTTTTCAAAATAGTATCAGGGAGGTATTGGATGGTAACTCTCTTGGTATACCTGAGATAGTATTTTGAGACCCATGATATAAGCTCTAAATATGAATATGTAGCATAATTTTGGTGTAATATTGAGTTACTAGGGGTGTTACAAATTCTTTGTAGTCCATCAAACACTGAAAGTGTTTCAATTTTCATGTTATGATCTATATTTATAATAATGTTTCTTTATTATTCTTGTGAAAATATAGAAATTGTGTTTTGAATTTAATTTTCAATTATATGAATCATTTAATTATATATACCTCATGGTTATTTCAAGAATGCTTATTTAGTAATGTCTAATTTGTTTTTTTTACATGGGGAATTTCCAAATATTTATTTATTACTTTATTTATTGATGTTTTAGAGTGTTAGTTAATTAAATAACGTTAAGTGAGTTATTTGTTGTATAATATTAAAATATTTAATAAATAGAATGAATTGATTATAGTTAAATACTTTATCAATTAGGAATTGTTTTATTTATGAATTTATTAAAATATTTAGATTAAACAATTTCCTTATCTAATTATTATAAATATATTATGTTAAAAATTAAAATGTAATTTGATGTTTTGATGTTCTATAAGTGATTATTTATTTAATATAAAAGAGGAATCTATATTTTTTTAATAATATAGTTTTAGCATATGAATTATTTCTTATCATAAATTTTTTTTAATTTATTGTTCATATAAAAATACTTATAAAATTAGATACTAATTGCTTCCTTGGAATGAGTTCTAATATATGGATCCTAATACATGGAAGTTTGATAAGGTTAACCATTTATAATTTGTATTATACTGAACATTAAAAATTAGTTTTATTTGTTAATGTATTATATCACCATAAGATGAAACTTATTTTAATAAATTATTTAAACAAATTTATGGTGAAAACAATGTTTAAAATTATGTTTATGAAATATAAATGTGTGTTTCACATGATCATATAGAGTTATCGAATTTATCAGCTCTAGGATAAGTCACCTGATACAAAAATTGTGTCTTTATATTATCATTATGGATAATATAAATTAACTTGTTCATGACAAAGGTTTATGACAATGCGTTTACCAACCATCACTAGAAATTGTACTCTATGACTATACATCAAAAAATGATAGTCTGATTTATCTTATATATCTATTTTTTCAACCAAGATATTATATTAAATATAATATTCTTGTGATGTCCTTAAAATTTTCATTTACCTTTAATCACAAATATTTTTTATTAACACAATTTATGATGTGGGTTTTGTCAGAAATATAATTTTAAAATACAAAATATTATATTAATGTGATTATGTTTAAATTGTGTGGAAAACATTTAGTTACATTATGTAGAATGTGAAAACCCATGAAATTAAAATATTTTAATATTAAAATAAATTTTATTTTTTCTTTTACATTATATGATGCAACCAGTTATGATTTGACAACACACAATACCGAGTTAGCTTGTTGTACATGCAAGTCGATGTTTATTACCCTTTAATGTCCCACCTCTTTTATAAAATAATTGTAAAACATTTATAATTTTATTTTCAAAATATATTATATTTTTAATGTGGAATGAAAAAAATGATTTTTAGTTTTCAGTTTTTTTAGAATTTACATTTATTATAAATAGTGACAAATTCTTAATTTTAAATAATAAAAATTTGGTCTAATTTTTTATTAAGTTTGAATTATATATTTATTGATATTTATGTTTAATTATATCCATTATAAATTAATTAATCAATGTTTGGGCATCTGAATCAATTTAACATTGGAATTCTCTATGAACCACTTCCAAAAAATATTAATATTTCCAATTAAAATACCAACTTTCTCACCACGTTTGTGGGATTATATTTAAACATAATTTATCCAATTATTTAAAATGAATCTGGAAAAAAAATGTAAATTATATTTTTTATTTTATTTTATAATCATTTTGGTATTTTATCAAAAATATTTGTGAATGTAATAAAAACTAATCATCATAATTTAGGTAAACTTAATCTTAAAAATGGACTAAACCATGAACATAAGAGCCAAAGAGACATATATACATGTTAAAAATGACATTGGATACCATGATCCCAACCATATCCAATATTTTTCTAATTTTATGATTTATTGTAATAATATGAAATGAAAGAGACCTATGTAACATGTTATGTGATGAAAAAGAAAAAAAACAGAACCTTCCTTACCTTGAAATTATATAAAGCATTTCTGTATGGAAGAAGCTACAAAGTTTTGGTTATAAGAATTATTTAAAGATTTAATTCAATTTTTATCATGATTATTTATTAATAATATTTTTTATATTCGTTAATTATATTAAACACTTAACAAGCACTATCACATTGATTATTTAGTTAAAACATTATGATGTAAATTATTCTAAAAACATTAGAATGGGAGTAAATTTAATGAATTTTCATGTCCAAATATTTTTTTAGAGAAATATATAATATTTAAAATCTCCAAACATAATAGATATTAATTCCAATATTTTAAATTTTTAAATTAAATTTAAAAAATATTTTCCAAATTGTTTTTTATCTTATTTTACATTTAATGATATTTTATTGAATTATTTAAATTATAAAAAACATATCTTATTCCATTTTCTTTTAATGTGTACTAAATATTTTAATACTTTCCATTAATGGATGGTATGATCTTTTATAAGAAACATATTGACCCATAAATACTAAAAACATTGTTAGCACCTTTCAGGATAAGGATGTTTTTTTGCGCATTACATGTGGTTTCTGTAAAATTAATTTCCTAAAAAAAGGGTTTTATATTTATTAAATTATATATAAAATTAATAATTATGTTGGTATATGTTTTTACATAATTTTGTCTTTAATTTATTTTAATTTTTAATTTTTTTGGATAGAAATAACGAAACATTAATAAAAAATAAGATGATAAAAATATTTAATCCTGAGAAGTATGGGAAAAAACTATTTTTTTTATTTTTTTCTATAGTACATAATTCCTATTTACTCCATTTTTTGTTTCCATTTAATCGGAACATGAGGTGTGGGAGACCTCCCAAAAGTTCTTACCATATTTTATTTAGATGAATTCAACACTCCTCACTGTAAAAAGGCATTCACTCTTCCCCTTTATGACACATCTCAAGAATTATTGGGTCATCCAACATATGAAAAATAATCTTCAAAACTATTTCCTCTAAACCAAGATAACTATAAATTTCTATAAATCCAACCACGCAATCCCTTTGGTGAAATCTAAATATACCAAATCAAAGAAACGTAACACTCTATAAAATATAAAGTGTGCTTTAGTTTTTTTCTACCCATTAACATATACATATAACATTATTATATAATAAAATATTTATCCTCAATATAATAATATTATTTTTTTAAAAATGTTTACCTACAGCAAAAAATAATTCCATAAAATTGTTAATGGAATTATGATTCGTGTACGGTGATCAATCGACTCATGAATCAATACAATTCATTTTTCGCATTAGTAACACTAGTGATTGTGAATTATGATGTAAAACCTATTTTTATATAATATATATGATTTTTATATTGTCTTCATAATTTTATAATTGAAAAATGATATATATTATTATGAATTTCTTTTGATGCAAATAGAATAACATTATTTTTTTATGTATAGTCTACTGCCTCCTCAATGAGATGTGATATACTTACACATTAAAAGGAATTTATTATGGATTATTTTAATTATAAATATGATACATAAGTTAAAACCTATATTATAGAAAAGAAATCATTTATTTTCTCTAAATATATTATATCATTTTCTTTTTTTCCCTTCTCCCACACTAAAGAAATGATTAAATCTTTGTAGACGTGTGGACTACTGCATCCACGATAAAATGAGATTCCATTAACATCAAAATAATTATATATATATATATATAAATAAAACAATATTTAAGATATAATTATCATTATATTAATATAAAATGTTAGTTACCTTATTTTCATAAATATCATTGATAAAAGGTAACACTACTCATGCATATGCACGGTCTACCATGTCGATGACTACATTGTAGGTAAATATTTCAAAACCACATTTCTTGAATATTTTTAATTTATAATTTATGTGTAAATATAAAAATTATTTCATTATTATTATTCTTTATATATTCATATAGTGACCCCTTTTACCATAGTCGACGTACTTTGGTCTTTTTGTACAAAGGAACTTGTAAATTTTTGGAGGTAAAGATAGGTTTTATGGTTTTTTTAGAAATCTCCTGGGAGATCAACATACTCAGGTAGTCTTCCGCATTGGATAATAGAATTGGAGAGAGAGGGTCAGCATATCTCACTCCTTTAGTGTAGTTGAAATAACCTATAAGAGAGCCATTAATGAGGATGTTGATGTATGCAGAGTGGAATAAAGATTTGATTATATTAATGAAAATTTCATTGAAGACGAATTGTGAAATAAATTTATACATAAATCTCCAATAAATGGTATCAAAGGCCTTCACAGTATCATGTTTGATGGAAACACTACCTCCTCTACTCTTTTTGTTTAAAAGATTTGTGGATTTAGAGGCCAGAAAGATGTAGCCATGGATAGATCTGCCTTTTATGAAACCAAATTGGTTCCAAGAAATGATTTTACTAACAATGGAAGTCATTCTATTGAAAATTAATTTTGTGATGATTTTGAATAAAAAATTGATAAGGGAAAATGGTATGAATTTCTAGATCACATCAGCATTCTCCATTTTGGGGATGAGAACAAGGGATTGGGAGTTAAGACCATGTGGTAGAATACCTTTGGAGAAGAAGTCTTTAACAAGATTACAAATGTATTCCTAAATAATATACCAATTTTTTGATAGAAACCATTATTAAAACCATCAGGGCGAGGGGAACTATCAGGATTAAGACCGAAGAGAGTGCCTCTGATTTCATAATCAAAATAGATTCTATTCAGAAGAGAGTTAACATCCTCAGAAACAAGAGTAGGAATGAGTGTCAAGAATTTAGTCCCCATTTCTAAGAAATTCTATGGGTCTATAGGCTTTCCTAACCCAATGGAGAGCGTTATAGAATTTAGTATTCATATCCCCATCATTAAGCCATTTGGCTTTGATGATTTGTTTTTTGAGATTATCCATGAGGTTGAGTAAGGAGATTAGTTTAGATTAAATGGTGATTTCTTGTAGAGAGTCTTGAGCAAGGTTTGATGAAGATTTGACATTCTAAAGTCGGTTAAGATCAGTTTCAAGAAGGTTGATGTTATTTTATATTTCATAAACCTTGCTTTTGTACCAAATTTTAAGAATTTTCTTTAGCATTTTTAACTTCATCGGGAAATAAAATGGGTCAAAACAACCATGAATCTTATTCCAAGTGTTCTTGATGATGCATATACATTTAGAGTCAGCAGAAAAAGAAGTGCTATATCTAAATGGAGCACTCAATTTACTTTTTTGTGGTAGAAAGAAAGAATGATGGGATTATGGTCAGGGGCAATTCTCGCAAGGGTAATTCTAGAGATATTGACCAAACTATCAAGGTCGTGGGAATTAGTAAAGGCCCAATATAATTTACTGGATACATTTCTATTATATTTCTTCCAATACCAATTAAAATTTTCACCCAAGAGGTTAACCTCTATGAGATTGTTTATTTCAATACACGCATTAAATTTCATAGTGTAAATAGATGTAGGAGGAGGTCCAATTTTATCACTTGAAGCCAGGATGATATTGAAGTAACTTATAATTAACCAAGGATGGAAAATAGAATCATTAAGATGAGAGAGATCATTCTAAATATCTCTCCTATCTGGATACCATTTGTAAGCAACAAAAGAGGAGAAAATGTGTATGTTCACAAAGATGTAGTCACAAGTAATGGATTGACTCGAATAGCTATATATATTATCATTTTGCAATGAATAATGAGAAAATAGCCATAAAGTTTCAGAATGGGCTCCATTATTACAATCCCCTATGAATTAGTATCCAGGAGGGGTTTGATGTGATCACGAGGAAAAGTTAATTTTAGGTTCAGTCAATGCAATATAGTTTGGAGTGTGAGTATTGGTGAATCTTTTAAGGACATTGAAGGTGTAAAGATTAGAAATTCCTTGACAATTCCAAAATAGAATATTCATTTAGACCGGTTCTTAGTGGGGCAATCCCCCTTTTTGATGTTTCGGTCTTAGACCGGGTGGCAATTCCAGATAAGTGATCTTTAATAGCATTCTAATGATTAACCTGCAATGGTAAGTGCATGGGAAAAGTAGAAGCAGCTGTATCTCTACCCTGAATGTTAGAAACAGTATGTATGGGTATAGTAGGATAGTGATGCTTGCTATCAGGTGCCTTGAGATATGTAGACTAAAGTCTCTAGTCCTGTACAAAAACTGAATTGGGACCAGAAGGTTCTACAGTTTCAAAAAACATGGGTTTCTGTTGTGTGGAGTGCTCTACATCAGAAACAGAATGAAGAAGAAGAGTAAAAGTGGTGTACTTGCTAGAAAAATCCATATAGGTAGTAGGATGAGAATAATGGACTTCTACCAAGATAGGTATGGGAATAGCAGATCTTGGAATCTCAGAAGGCTTGGGAACATGATGTGTAGTGTGTGACATAGCAGAAACCTACTTATTGTCCTTTTAAATTGGTGAGGAAAGGAGAGAAGCCATGTAGTTGGGTTCAAAAGTCTTGTTTTTTCCATCACTGTCCAATGAGGAATGAGTTTCATAGATATTAGAGGGGTTTGGAGGGTGCATGAGAATGTTTTCAAATGCCGAGTTGTGTGTGTCAGTGTTCTCATTTTCCTCTAAATTATAGGCACTAAAATTGTCATTATGAGAGTAGTTATTGGGGATATCTTTGATAGCATTGTTTGATTCAGGATTGAGTGTAGATGAGTCCAAAGTAGGACCATCAAGGGGGAAATGTATGGGATAGGATGTTAATAACATCCTTCTCAATATCCCTCTTAATGTTTTGAGTCAACAAATTCAAGTTCTTGGTCTTCAGCTAAATCAGCCCAAGTCGTTTCTTTATCAGAATCAAGTATACCAAATGAGTTGGCTTTAACAACACATCTTTCTTCCCTCTTCTTGGATGTTTCAGGTTTTTCAGAAGGACCATCTTTCTCTCTTCTATTTTCCCTGACCTCATTCCATCCATAATTGTTGGTTTGTGGGGGATGACTGTACACTCTCCTACTCTGGTGAATGGAATGTCCGACCAGTTTATAGAGTTCAAAAAAGAAGGAGGTATTTAATAATCAAGCCTCACCACTATCTTATAATCTTGGGAAATAAATATGATATATTTTGGGGGTTGTGAGTCAAGGTTAACTTTAATTAGCACACTAGAATAGAGTCCTAAATCACCATTCAAGGTTCTCTGGTCTATCTTAAGGGGAGGGCCTATACAAATAGATATATTGTTGAGGATATGAGGATGCCAGAAAAACTAATTGAGTTCAATGAACCTAACCCAAACATTTGTTGTGATCTTCTTATGAATGTTGGGGTTAAAAGAAAAGTCCCATTCAGATATTCTTAAGAGACCCAACTTCAAATTATTGTTTCCCATCTTCAAAACACAATCAAGCTCAGTTTGTCCAGAAAAAAAGCATATGAAAATAACCCTTTCCAACTGGAACGAGTTTCCATTTAGAAAAACCCCAGCAAGCAGATAATCTAACTTTAAGATCATTATAGGACCAAGGAGTGTCACCTATGAGGTATGCAATGCGGCCCATAACTGAGTAATTAAAAAGATATGAACGCTGCTGAACAGCAACTGGATCCGCTTCCACCCAGAAACCACCATCATCCATTTTTTATTCTAGTCGACTTCATCAAAAGGGATTTGGAATACTCGATGCCTGTAAGGGATTTGAGGAAAGATATTCCCTTTCACCTCATATTTTCTGATTGAGGAGATTCTTTCCTTTGCGGAGATGACACTTCATTTGAATTAATCTCCCAAATGATGTCAGAAAGCTCCATAGAAGGATGAAGGGAAGAAGAAGGGGAGAATCACAAGGAAGATTGGAAGTCTTGGGTTTGCGATGTAGGCTTTAAAGTTGTTTGGGAGAGCCTCTGGTCGAGAGCCATTTTTTCTATGATAGTGTGTGCTTAACAGATAGATACACACACAACTCAAAATAATGTTAAAATTTAAACAATAGAGAAAAAATAAATGATTTAGAAGGTGATGTGTGTCACGAGATACAGCTCTGGACACTTCATATGTGGCTGATATGAAGATTGAGTCTTCATCTAGAATTTGACCCAAAATAAGAGTGTCGTATTATGGATTCCATGTATATTTATCAGTTTGGAGGTATATTCTTCTCCATCATTCATATACTGAATTAGAATTTCATTTCGATGTTCAGCTCAGTTCAGATTGCCTTGTGAGATCTCATTTTTGTTCTTGAGTTTACAGTGGTTGCAAGATATTTCAAGATGTTCTTTAATATATCTCTCTCTCACAAGCATGCAACACACATAACCTATTAATGTATTCTCAATTATAACAATTCTTCTTATTTTTGAGGTATGAAAAAGTGAACATTCTTTCCATGTCCATAAGATCATCGTACCTCAATCTATGTGTTAAAAATTCAAATAAAATTTTATTAAATATTTCAACATCATTAACTGAAAAAAATAAGACCATTTGAAATAATATTAATAAATACAGTTTTAAATAGTCATTTGGTGATTCTCTATCGATGTATCCTCCTTTCACTGACTCCTTCTATAATGTACTCAACCCATCGTTATGTAATTGTATCATTCTATATGAATTTCAGTGTCTCATTACAATGGTGACTTGTTTTAACATTGCATCCTTCCTTATGTTTGTGAGACAATTAATCTATTGGTGAATCATTTCAACTGACGATGAGTCCTACGTCAGTAACACCATTCAATAGTATGTCACTTGGACTGACAACATGTTGTCTACATTGGTGATTCATTTGAAATGGTGAGTATTCTACACCATTGAGTCATATTCAATAGTGTGTTTTCTGTATCAGTGTTCCATATTCAATAGAGAGTCTTTCCAACAGTTTCAGAATCGACTACATAAAACATATTCCTCTTTGACCTTTCTTTCAGTGAGTCGTATGTGGGTCGATGAGTCATCAGTCTATCAGTGAGTCATATGTCTATCAGTGAGTCATCTGTCTGTCAGTGTTAGTGACTTATACGTTGATAATTTTAGATGTTATGTATGTCTCCTAGTTCAGAAAAGCCAGAGAGTGTTAATACCCATAAACACACATATATAATTATTTATAGTCTTTGTAAGACTTAAACACACATAAATAGGTATATGACTGAAATGATTTAATATGAAAGATAATGTGTTTACATGATTTAAGATTATTCATGAGGTAAGATATATGATAATATATGACCTGATTTGTGATAATTATAACCATTATATTCAGAGATAGTGGAAAACAATATCTTTGGGCCAAAATTATCCCCCCTTTTTGATTATCACAAAACATTTAATTGTTATATACCATTTAAGAATGATTAATGTAAACAATCATATTTTTTGTTCTCATAGAGATGACTATAATCAATAAAATAAGGATGGGATATGTAAGGTATGACTGACATGTATCATAGATAATAATGCATAAACACTTAATAATGATTAATTATTAAACACATAACACTGCTTATTATTGTCATCCCTTTTTCGAATTAGAAAAAAATGGAAGGTGAGAAAACTAAAAATATAAATGTAGATATAGTGAAATTTAATTCATAATTAAATTAGATTGAATTATCAAAAGTACAAGCACTCATCCCTATCACATAGAATAATCTACACTACTGTTTCGGGTCTAATGGTTCTTACCCCTTATCATAAGGATCGATTGATGGATTAGAAGGAGGGTTAGGCTGAGAAGAATGAGGGTGAGAATATATTTTTAGAGAAGGGAGAGACACTCCCCCGTGAGCAGTAGAATATATGGATGGTCTTTGGTATGAATTTATTAGCGGCAGAATAGGATCTATAATTATGGGTCTGATTTGAGATATATCTTGAGAAATTGACTTCTGAGCATGAAGAGGCACTGAGGCAGTAGGTCTAAGTGGTGCAGTAGAAGTCACCACAATAGCTTCACTTCTGACATGGATACATGGTTCAAAGAGCTTGATGAACTCTTCAATGATTTCAATATAATATTTAATTTCCCTTTCATAATAATCATTGTTTTCTATGATTTTTTCCAAAAAGGGAGTGAATTATCTAAGGTTCTGAATCATATCCTTAAAAACCTTATTCACTAGAGGAAGAGTAATTTTGGTGGCCAGATACATAAACAGACTATTCATTTGATACATTGTAATGAGTTTAGAAAAAAACTCAATAATCCACCTGGTCATTTTTTCATGAGTCTTTGATGCACTACTTATATAATACTTCACATTCTCATGCATGTTAATTGAATTTTCCTCAACCTTGCAAGCACTATCAAATAAACATTTCAAATCTCTTTTCAAAACTGAAATGATAGTAGAAATATTCATAGATTGTAAAGTCTTAATAGGTGGGGCATTGGTTGATGCAAGAGTAGGAGAGGAATTTTTTTTATCTTGTTTTAATAGCTTCCCAAAATTAATATCTTTAATATGAGAAAAATAACTCTCAAGTGCTTTTATGACAAATTCATTTCTATTGATGCACTTGGTGGTAAAATAATTGATTTTAGTGGTTAACTAATTCATCTCATTCCCTTGAATGGTGTTTCCTGTCACAATTATTTCAATAGTTGTAATCATAGTTGGATGAATTTCATTTATCACTAACTTGTAAACTAAGGCATCATCATCTTGAGATACACTTGTTGTGGCGGAAGTGAAACTAGATTTTCTAGTATTATTTACACCTTCAACCATAGACTGGATTTCTTTCATGTTTTCATTTAGCTTAGTGTTCTATATCATTTCATTATCCATATCATGTCTCATCATAGATTGTATTAAGGTTAATAATGAAGAAAAATATCTAGCTTGAATTTTTTAAAATCGTACTTAGTAACATAGTCACTAGAAGAGGTCTCAACCACTAGCTCCCTTGTATTAAGTGAAAATAAATAATCATTAGAATCTTCATAACCCAATCCCAGTTCTTCTTAACCAGGATTCCTCTCCATTTCATCCATTATATCAGAATCTATATGAGTAAGAGTATCTACCCTTTCTCTTCCAATTTGATGTTCATCATCCACTAGAGCTACTCTTTCTTGAGTCTCCCCCTTAGTGTTAGCCATCATGGCTATTTTATCCCCTCACATAATAATTCTTTTTTAGGATTATTATCCTTTTGTATAGTTATTTTACTATTATATACAGCTTGAAAAACAGGCTCTACTAGATCAACATTTTATTTCTAAATAGAACCCTCAACAGATACACCTGCATTAGCTTCCACAATCTCCATATTAACCACATATAAATTCCAATTAGGATGATCAGATTCACTATCACAACCACTTTCACTTCATTATTTGTTATCACCATCTTCAGCCTTTCCATCTATAATTTATTCATTAAAATTCTCATCTTCTTCTTACCTACTTGATTCTGAACCACATTCCCCACAACCAGCTTCCTATTCTTCATATTCATATTCAAAAGATTCACATAACTATTCTACACATCCTTCCACTTATATTTCATGACATCTAGTAGATTGAAGAATAGGTTCATTAGATAGTAAGTCCAAATGTGGACTTAGTGGACCAATAGAAACACTATTTATTGTCCCAATTGTGTCTTAATAACTTTTATAATCAATTGGTGATCCGACATCTCTGATAGGAGTAGTAGGCTCATCCTACTCATCTAAAGAATAGATTAGCTGGTCATTTAGACCAAGGCCAGGGTCCACCAAATTTCATGGTATAACTGGATGATCTATAGGTTTTACATTTTCATAGAGCATATGTTCATCACCATCCCATTCCATTCTCGATGGGTTCTATCTAATTTTCATTCTTTTATAGATTTTATAACATAATAAGCTTCAACGATATTAACTAATGACAATAAAGTCAACTTCACATACATATCCATTCTCCATAAGCATTACCAAAATCATTTTGGAGTAGAAAATAAAATATAACTTATAATATAGTATTATCATCTCATATATTTTCACAATCATAAAACATCATATATTCCATTAACCTCCTTTATGTAGAAAATACAACAATTATAATACCTGAAACTTGAGAGAAGAAAAATCCCATTTCTTGGGAAAAATTGGGTGCTATATATACTTAAACAAAATTTGGAACTGACCATTCATCACTAATGAAATGGGTCTCCTATGTTCCTCATTTCGAGTTAGCTCTTTTAGAGTTCTCTCATAAGAAAAAAATTCACATTTGGGTGGAGAAGTACCATAATAACCATAAAACATTCCTTCATGAGGACCCTTATATAATTCATCCAAATGACTTGAATAGAAGGGGATTCTATTACCATTTACTATCGACTTGAACCAGGTGACAACACTTCCTTTCAATAGTAGTTCCGTATTCATGTATCATTCATTCACCACATTCAGGTACATCACTCTGTCATTGGTTGTAAACAAATCACCCCATCTTTGATCTTGTAGCACCATTAACATCAGTTACATTCCATATATGACTCATTCCACAGATATTTCCTTCTCCAATATTACAACATGATTTTCAAGACCAGGATTTACAAGAGTTCGATATTTGTTCAATTCAACATTCATTTTCATAGAATCACAAGACTCATGATGTTCAAGAGCTCTCTTCACATCCACAATTCCAGTGCATTCAGTCTAGAGGTCAGAAGGTGAATTGTCAGGTTAAAGAGAGTGACCGAAAACAGAGGGATGGTAGTGGTAAATAAGTAGTGTGGATTGATTCAAATTAAAATCATTCTGGGATTTTGAAATTATGAAATTGTGAAATTGTGAACCGGGTTTAACAAAATTAATGAAACAATATTGTTTTGATTAAAACATAAAACACATATAAATAGTGATTCATCTGTGCCAGAATGACATATATTTCATAATAAAAATGGTGAAAGCATGACAAGACATCGGTATTGACCGGAAAATGGATTTTTCATGACAATTGTTTTAGCCTGACAATGGTGTCAGCATGAAAATTGTGTCAGCATTATAATAGTGTCATCATGACAACAATATTGTCATGATAATAGTCTCAGAATGATAATGATGACAGTTTCATGATAACATCACTTCAACTTATAAATGTAATATAAAAATAAGGTCTTACAGATTGATCATTCCAAACTCATTTCTGATGTAATTCATTCTTTCATAGTTCAATGTCTTATTGAATTTTCCAGCAAGCTTATATTCTCTGCCAATAATTTTTAAAGTGACATCGCACTATTGAAAATGATCTCTCAAAAAGTAATGTATTACATCAATATGTATTGTTCTTAAAGATAAAATGGATTCATAAATATGTCAATAAAACTTGTATTGACACAATATATAGGTACATGTCTAAATTTATATCCATAGTCTCGTAGAGTGTGATTCATCCACATAATCTATACACAACAGCTAATTGTTGCTCTGTATTCAGCATAGGTAGTAGATAATGAAACATAATATTTTTCTTATGACACCTTGAAACTAGTCACATTCCCAAAAATGACATGTCCCATAGTTTCTCTTTATATATATATATTTCATCAACCAAAATTAGCATCATAATAACTTCCTATATCAAATTATTGTTCATTAGAGTAAAAAAATCCTAAATTCATAGTAGGTTTCAGGTATTTGGAAATTATTTTAATAGCATTTAAGTGAGATTCATCGTGATTATCTTAAAAATAGGCACACATTCCCACACTAAACATTATATCTGACCTAATTGCAGTAATGTAGAGAAAAAATAGAATCATTCGTGTGTTTTTGGTTTGATCAACATATTTACCATCTTCATCAAGATCTGTCTTACTAGTAGTTATCATTGCAGTGTCACTACTTTTAATTTTATCAATCCCAACTCTTTTTAAAAGAAAATCTGTGTATTTACTTTGATTTAAAATAAAACATTATTTATTTTGAAAATTATGAAATCCAATAAAAAATATAGGTTCACACATCAAACTATATACACATTTATAAATTCACTTTTATCATCAATTTGATAATGTTTGAAATTAACATGGGTAGAATACGCAGGTAGGATTCCGATATCATCATGTATAGAAACAAGTGAAAATGTTTCATCATAGTCAATACCTTCTTCTTGACTATAAACATAAGCAACCAATATAGCTTTATTTCTAAAAATATTACTAGATTCATCTTCATTATTCCTAAACACCCACATAGTTCCTATGGTCAAGGTGTCTTTGGGACTATCAACAAGTTTCCTAACATTATTTCCATCAAATATATTAAGTTCATCTTGTATAGCCATCACCAAAAGTACATCTTTAATTGCATCATTTAATTTTTTTTTTCAAGCAGTGATAATAAATCATGATGTTCAACCAAGATTGTAATAGAATATCTTGTTTGTGTCCTATATCTAAGTATCTGACAATAAAGTCAAATATATGGTTCTTGATTGTTCCAGCTGATCTTGAAACAGAGGGGCTCGTAATTTCATATTCATCTATTGGTTCAGGTTCATCAAGTTCAAATGATAAATAATTTCCAAAATTATTTAATGTAAATGATTTCTTGATAAGTGGATTATATGATTTTTCATTTATGTCCATGTTTGAAATATTATCATCAATTTTTTCTAGGGTGGTCTTAAGTTATGTGGATATGTTTCATCAAATTTGATATACACATATTCATCCACGCGTTTGGTTTTTTATTAGTGACTCAATTGGCATTACTATAGGTTGTGTAACCTACTAATATTCCATAATCACATTAGGATGTGAATTTTTCAAGTTTTTTCATTATATTATTGATGTTGACTTTTTAACTAAAAAATAAGAAGTATCTAACTTTGGATTTTTTGTTATTACAAAAATCATGAGGACTCTTCTTGAGGATAAGTCTTATTATGATTAAATTAATTATGTAGAAAGTTTTATTAATAACCTCATCCTCAAAGTAAACATTTAAATAATATTCATTGAGCTTTGTTATAGAAATTTTTTGTAAGGTTCTATTTCATTATTCCACAACACCAGTTTATTGAGGTTCCCATGGGGCAGAGAAGCTATGACTCTATCCATTGTGTGAGAAAAAAGATTCAAAGTCTTGATTTTCAAACTCATCGGCTTGATCACTTCTTTAGAGTTTTATTTTATGTCAACATATATATTACACTATTTTAGATTTCATGGGGATGTAAGTGAATTCTTAAATTTTGTGATCAAAGAAATAACTCCACGTGTAGCTAGAATATTCATCTATAAGAAAACATACATAGTACATCCCATTTAAACAAGAAACTTGATTTGGTCCAAACAAGTTCACATGAACAAACTCTAAATGTTCAGAAGATGAAACTTAATTCTATGATTTGAAATATATATTGTGTTGTTTAACAATTTGACATTAATTATAAACATTATCATTTGGAAACTCATGTTTGGAGAGATCCAAGACTAGTCCTTTTCTAGTAAACATTCTAAGAGTGTGTATATTATAGAGTCATAATATCCAATGCCAAAGCCATGAATTTTTGTGAAAGGAACTTAAACAAGAATATTAATGATAAACTAAATAATAATTTTTAACATAAAATTAATTTTCATTTCAAAAAAAAAAAAAATTCTAATTCATTTTTTGTTATAAAATTATCGCTAGCATTATTTTCAAATTTGACATGAAATATATCATCAAACAATTGTGAAATACAATGAAATTTATGTTTTATACCATCAACAAAAAGTACATTATAAATTAAAACTGAGTTAGATATACCAATAAAAAGTAATTCAGTACTTTTTCTTTTGGATGTTTCACCAAAGGTGACATATCCATCGTCAATATTGATTAGGTTCTTGAGTATTGAATAGTCTCCTATAATATGTCACGGAAATCTACTATCCAAGTTCTACTAACTATTGTAGGATCTCTTCAAACAACATTCCTACAACATAATCAATCAAAATTAGATATTTCTTCCAAGATGTGTTTGGGCCAAGTGATATTAGTAATCAATCCTTTAGGTACCTACATTTTCCTTATGGGTTCCCTATAAACAATATATAAAATATTCGAAAAATAGACTCTATATTGTATTCAAAAATTAGAGGTAGAAATGGAATTTCTGGAATGGGAAAAAGAAGCATAAACTTTGTTTATAGGTAGATGAAAATATTTTCTAGATTTAGAAAAAAATTATTTTTAGATAGGTTTTATTGTCTTGGATGATGTCCAATACCATAAGTGTACTTACGAGCTATCTGTTTTCCCAATATTTGAGTAAAATTAACATCTGCGTTAGTAAAAAAATTTAGATCATTATTCAATTTCTCATTATACATTTTTAATTCATTGTTTTATTTGATAAATTGAGCATTGTTTCCCTTTTTCGTAGTATGTCCAAACTTTATAGATACAATAAGATAATTTTTTTCATTAAAGATTCATATTTATCTTTTTGTTCGTTATATGTCTCTTCTATCATGTTATAGTATTCAAATAATTATTTAGTAGTCTTATTTAAAAAATCACACTCATTTTCAGAATAATAGAATCTATTTTGATAATAATTTAGATTTATCATAGATGTGTTTTTCATAAAACACATATTTTCCATGTTATCTTTTTCATCACAAGATGATGCAGATTCACTATAGCTTTCCTCAGCAGCACAACATGTGGCCTTTATGTAATTATTGTACATATTGATATATTTTTATACTTCTTATTGTATTTTAATATTGGATAGTCACATTTGGGATGTCCTATCCTCTTGAATTCATAACAGACAATCTCCTCCAATTTTTAATTTACTTCTTTGTCATTTTTTCAATTGTCCTTGTTTTTATATATTATTTTATAATTCTGATTTATGAAGAAAATCTTCATTATATAGAATTTTATGAATAATTTCTCTATCTCGGACATCTCTTCATCACTATATGATGTCGATTCATGCATACTGGAGCTTTCAATAGAGGTTATCCCCTTTAGTTATTCATTATTCTTAGATGTAGTAGTCTTGGATGATACATATTTTCTCATAGGATTATCTTCTTCTTATTTGTTTACATTCTACTCTAACTAATATATCATCGGTTTTTAATGAGTTCTTCGATAGGGAGTTTTTTGAATTCACATGGTTCTCTAATTGAGATAGAATTTCCTCTCCTTCAATTAGGTAAGCATTTGAGAATAATCATAATTTTTTCTTTTTCTGTAATATCTATTCCTATAGAGATCATAATGTTTACAATTTCATTAAACCTGAGAAACATGTTATAAATAGGCTCATTAGGATTTATATTATTGAATTTATATTTAATAGTACATGCATTAAGTCTGATTTCTATAAAACATTATGTTCTATCATGTAAAATAGACAAATTATCCCAAATTTAATGGGAATTATTACATAAAAAATCCATTAAATTATTCATCTTCTAAAGGAAAGTATAAATCATTCATGGAATTGAAATTATTGACATAATAAGTATTATTTAAGTCATCTGATGTAGTTCTAGAACTAGCAATAATTTTATATTCATCTATTATTGAAGACCAAATTTCAAAACTCATACTTTCTAACTGCATTTTCAATTTAATGTTCCATTATGCATAATTTTTTTCATTAATTAATGGTGGTATATTGGTAGAAACACCTTCCAACCAATAATCCATAATAAAATTTTAGAAAAATATTTTAAAGAGCTAAAATTTTAGTATGTAAAGAGTTTTTATGATCTTTTAAATACACCTAAAATCACAGTTGAAAGTGTTTGAAAATCATTGAAAACTGGAAAATTCCTAAAACCTCTAATACAAAATGTGTTTTGTATTAGAGTACACAAGAGGGGAGTTAATTGAATATATATAAAAAATATATTAAAATTTATTAATTGATATTTCCGGAATATTTTAAATTCAATTTTCATGTTATCCCGTAATGAATTTATAAGAGATTGATTATTCTATTAATTTATCAAAAGTGTGGTCATTTCAAAGTTATATCAATTTTATATTTTTTAAATCTTGTCAAGATAACCTAATATTTCAATAATATTATAAAAACTTACTAAGAATAACAACTAGGGATCAATTTAGTTTTTTGAAATATGTGATAAAACAGAGTAAAACTAAAATGAAAAAATACAGTTGAAATAAAACAAGAGGTTCAGTCTCAAGAAAAGATTTAATAATCTCCAATTGGTGATCACCTCCCACCAATAATTTTAAATTAATAAAAATTTTGATCCACACCCATGATTTGGGTTCACAACAACACATAGGATGTCGATCCCACAAGACCTCTTCCATGGTTCTTCATGGGAACAAACTACCATATCACACAAAGATATCATTCACACATATTAACAAGAAAAAAACGTGTAAGAAAATATGATTAGAAGGATATATTATAAACATCAGTTATATATAGGTGATGGTGTGTACTTAATAGAAAGTGACACACACTACTAAAAGTATTTAAAATTGAACACAATAGAGAAAACAAATATGAGAATGAATTTAGAAGGTTGTGTGTGTCTTGAGATGCATCTGTTGACTCATTTGGTGTAGTTGAGATGAAGTCTGAGTCTTCTTCATGATGATGACCCAAAAATAGACTTTTGTATTCAAGATTCCTAGTATACTTATGGTTCTATAGGTATATTATTTTCCTTCTTTGTGTTGCTGAAGTAGTTTGTCAATTTGATGTTCACCTCAGTTGAGATGGCCTTGCCTATTCTTCTTTTTTTCATTGAGTTTGAAGACTTTTTATGGGAGTTGAGAAAGTCCTTCAGTATGTATCACTCTAACACATGAATACACCTCTCTACAATTCTATTTGTCTTCTATCTTTTAAATGTCTGTCTTTTTTAGGGCCTACATGGATTATCTTCCATCCATGTGAATAGTTTTATCATACCTCATAAAATTTACTAAAATTACTACATCATATTATAAAATATGTCAGTATCATTAAATGATAAAAATATGACTAGTTGAAATAATATCAATAATTGCAGTTTTAAACAGTCTATTAGTGACACGTTTATTAGTGTCGCCATCTATTGGTGTCTCCTTCTGTGAGTGACTCAACCCATAGGTATGTCATAATATCAGTCTTACCATACACCGGTGACTCATTTCATTGGTTATTTGTTTCAATGATGAGACATTCCTTCATCTATGCGACATTTGATCTTTCAGTAACACATTTCGTCAAAAAGTGAGTCCTTACATCAGTATCTCCATGTAGTGGATGATCATAAGGACTAACGGTTGGCCATCTTTTTCAGTGAGTCATATTCAATGATGAGTCTTTTACTCCATCAGTCTTATGCCACAGTGAGTTGTATTGTGATAGTGAGTCATATGCAATAGTGAGTCCTTCTAACGGTGTCACCATCACAAACATATAACAAATTCATGTTTGAACAGTCGTTCAGTGAGTCATATGTCTATTGGTGAGTCATTTTCCATTTATTGAGTCATATATCGTTCAATGTCATTGTCTAAAAAATAGATTCATATTGATGTTCTGTTCATCTCATAGATGAGCATAGTCTAAGAGTGTCAATACCAATAAACACACATTGATAATCGGTTATAAGATTGTTTAGACTTAAAAACAATCAAATAGTTAGATGATTGAAACAATATGATATTCAATATAATGATTTGAAATAATTTTGTATCTATCATGAGGTAAGATATATGAGAATATATGACATGGTTTTTGATAATTAAAATCATTATAGTCAGATATAGTGTCCAACAATATCTATGGGCCATCAAAATATTACAGAAATGTTAAAATAATTAAATTAGAGTTACATATTCTAATATATTAGATATTTAGATATATGAAATATCATTGAAAAGTTTAAAATGATAATATTCTAATTTCATTTTCTATAATGTGGTTTTTATAGTGAAACTAAACAAATAGGTCCATTATTGACTTTAATTTTAGTTTAAGTTAAATAATAATTTTTAAATTAATTATATTGAATATAAACATGAAATATAAATATTAGGTTAAGAAAAGGTAAAAAATAAGATTTTTCAAGAAACTTTTTACAATATAAATTATTATATGACACTTTAATATTTAAATTTCATTACCATGGTTGAGGTCAAAATTGGTTAAACAATGAGTGGAATTATAATGATAACATTTAAAAGGTTTTTTAAACTTGTTTATAATTGATATTAGGATGATATTAATAACATAAAATCCTTATCTTGAAATATATGTAATTTTCTAACCATTAGGAACATGTTAAAACGTATTATATTATTATATTTAATATATTTCCAAATGTGACATTAATGATAATTTATAGTAAATAATTTTTTTTAATTATTTAAAATTTAAAATATCATATATTCAGATTTGTGAGTGGGATATGGATGATAATTATAATAATAATATATTTATGGATCAATTTAATTTTTATATTAACTTTAATGTGGCCTAAATTGTAAAAAAACATTTACTTTATGGTAATTTTGGAAGTGGTTAACAGGTGGTTAAAATAGAAATATATGGTTGAAAATGTCACATAAAAAGGATTCGTATTTCTTTTATGATATAATGTGTACTAATTTTCATATTATAATTGTAATAATTATATTTTTTAAATTTACAATGAATATTATTTTAAATTTAATTTATACATTATAAAATTATAATAATTTCCCTCCCAACAATTATAAAATTGCACATCACTATTGTTTTTTTTTTCACACTGAAAAATCATTTTTATTTGAAAATAATATACCAAATTCATTTCTAAAATAGATTTAAACATTCAAGAATAATAATATTAGGAATAATTCCATCATAATATGGGATAAGGTGTAATGAAGATGAGGTTATCTGAATAAATGTTATATCTTTGAACAAAATGTTTTTAATTAAAAATATCATCATCATCCTTAAACTAAACATAAAATAAATTGAAATAATTATAGTATTATTCCATTTCTAATTAAATGTTTTGATTTTAATTTAATAACATTTTCATCTATAAAATAGGAAATTAAATCATCAATCATTTTTATAAAGGACTACTGCTTCACGAACAAATGTAATTCATTTTCCCCCAAGTACACTAATGGATCGTCATAATTATGTGTTTAATTTATGTATATAATATTTGAAAAATATTCTAAACTATTTAAATGTAATATATCATGTCATTTCATATCATTCCATCCATTGATAAACAATAATATCTTTTGATAGAATATGTAAACTGATGCCTCCACGATGCGATGTGAATCATTTTTTGTGAACAGATCCCGGGATGGTATTTATATCTTATTTAATAGAAATAATATTATATTTAAAATTTAATAATTATTATATAATTATTATATAATATATATTTTCATTCAATTGTTGTATTCGAAAAATGGGGATGTTTTCAATGTGTACCTACTAGCTACCGTCTCTATGATTATGAAGTAATGGATTTCATAGAACCATAATTAATAATTTAATTCTAAATACTGAATAATATGTAAATACTATAATTATATCTTGATTATTTATATAGATACGGTATAATAAAAATAACTCTGACCATAATGATTTTACCAAAATCATTTTGTACATATGAGATTAAAATCATCAAAAAGTCTGACAAGATGTTAATTGATTACATAATCTATAATAACCTAGTAAAATTAATAACTGACAAGAAATTTCTATTATGAAATTAATATATTTAAATAATGTTATTATTTATGAATATTTTAATTTACAAGATGTTTATATCAACCTATGTTTTTCTTATATTAATATTACGTCACTATAATGAGAATCAACCTAATATTGTTACACAACTCGGATCCAAAGGATTACTATCTTATGAATATTAGAAACATAGATAAGTTTTACAAATTAAAAAATATAAATTTATTTAATTCCCCCTTCTCTATCTTCTTATAGGCCTTCACATTCTCCTTAATACTAGTAATCACTTAATGTTTTACCTCCAATAAAAGGGTGACCTAATATGCCTATAAGAGGATGGATAAGAACATGAATCTATATAAAAAGTGTGATAATAATTTCTATAATAAAAAAATAAGAATATTATCATCATCATCATCAATAGAGGAAGAATTGCATAAAGGTATAGATTGTGGTAATGATTAAGAATATAACTACTTATCTTAGTAGTGAAATACTTAACATAGTTGTGAAAAAAGTGAGCATCATGTTCATGTATATTTAAATTTTTTTCAAGAGATAAATAACATCACATAATGAATTTGAGCACTACATAATTCTAGAGATACATGTCACCTCAAAACAATTACATTTCACTATATAATTCTGTGTGCACCCATCACATCATAACATTTACATTATCATGAATTTAATAAGGAATGTATAAAAATATCAGATATAAAATTACCCATGGAAAGGAATGGGTTAAATTTCATCAATCATGAATTCATAAAATTTGGAAAGGGAATAATATTCTTTTTACTGATATGGATTGAAAAATAAAAAACATCTTGATAAGTAAAATATGAATTTTTTGGAAGAATATTTATTTTTGATAAATCATCACATTATATAGAAAACCAAATTTCTAACATGTATATTGCCAAAAAGACAAGATAATGATTAAGAGAATACATATAAGTAAAAATAAAGTATTATACATATAGAGTATGGGGTTATATATGGAAAACCAAAAGAATTAGAGATTGGTTTGATAATTTTACTTACTGTATACCCTAAAGTTTTCTTAAATTTGATATCCCCTTGAAATTTTCTTCCTTGGGAACATCCTAAGGGAATATGTTTTGGTCTTTTAATAAAACCATTAGCTCTAGGATTTGGGGGAGGGTAAAGGTAAGAGTATTGAGAATAAGTTTGAAAATGATCGTGATTGGTGTGATGAGAAGAGTTGGTCAGGGGTGGTCTTTCATGTAGATTAGAGGACTATTTTCTGATTATTGTATTCATTAGTAAATAATTTTTCATCAATACTATGAATATTTAAAAAATTATCACATAATATAGGATAAAATGAAGACTAGGTTGAGATTATTGTGTTACAAAATTCATACATCATTTACGAATCCCTATTTCATGTATTTGGATTTTATCTTAAATTATAATATTTGTCTATTCATCAGAAATTAAACAATTTTAAAAAAAATCCGAATAATTAACCCTTTCCATTTTTAATGTGTATAAAAAAATGGACTCCATTTTATGAAAATAATTTTATAAATATCTGTAATATAATTTTTAATTAAAATCATCATTTACATGGAAAATACAGATTTTAAAATAATAACTGATTTTATAAACCTATGAAAAATAATTTAAGACCTCGAAATATTATCTCGAAATCTTCAGACATAAAAATTTTTATTTTTGAATACATTTTAAGAAAATTTAATTTAATTAAAATTATTAAATTAATCATAAAATTGTAATCAACAATTTATGTATTATAAAAAATACTTACATATAATTAATAAATTTTATAACATTTATATACGTGGACTATGAAATAATTACACTAAATTTTCATTTATAATAATCCAAAATTTTATTTACAATTCCATGGGTTGAGTGCCTATAACATTTTTCCAGTTTAATAATTATAAGAGACATATTAATATTCCTATGGTTAAGTTAACATTTCATCAGTATTGGTTCCATAACTTATAGAAATAATTTTTATTTCAATAATTCTTCATTTATAATATTTTTATTAAATTATATAAGTGATTTTATAAAATTTATAATATATGTAATTACTATATAATGGGATCAATTTCATTGATAAATTATTGGGTCATTTCATTCCTCCACCTATTTAAATTTATCCTTCAAATTTTGGTTTCATATAAACAGGTGAGGGAATTTCTCCTTCATCTACTACTCAATTTCCCTTGACTAATATTCATAAATTTGGTTCCTCCATAACACAATGACATGGTGGGTTACTTATAGCATATAACCTTACCAGTCTAGCCCAGAATATTTACTAGATTATTCTCATAAAAGAGATCATCTTCTTGGAGTTTCGCCTCTTAGATCAGTACATGTGAAGGATCTAGTATATACTTCCTCATAAGTGATATGTGGAACACATCATATACAAGATATATATTTAGTGGAATTTCATTGTAATAATTCACAACTCCTATTTGATCAAGGATCTCAATGGGGATAATGTACCATGGCCTTAACTTCCCTTTTGTTCCAAACCAGATGAATCTCTTCCATAGTGATATTCGATGGTATTATTTATCTCTGACATCAAACTCAATTTTCCTTGAGTGGTTGTAATTTTAGTTCTTTTGTGGAATATGAGAGGCCTAGATATTTTTATAGATATCATGAAACTTATTTTTCATCGATTTCAAAATAACATGTCCAATTTTTTTCATTCAGCAACGTCATCCCAAAATCATTGTGTTCTATATCACGTTTCATACAAATCATCATATGGATCCATTTGAATACTTGAGTGGAAGTTATTATTGTATGAGAACTCAACTAGTGGGATATTTTGATCCCATCCACCATTAAATTCTAATGATCAGGATTATAGCATATCCTCAGGCATCTAAATAGGCCTTTTATATGGGCTTTCAATTTGTTTGTGATTATATGTGATGAAATTTAACATTGTACTCAAATCATGTTGAAGACTCCAAAAAAATTTATGGGTGAACTTGAGATCATGACCAGTGAAAATCGAGAGTATATCACCATGTAGTATCACCACTTCTTCCACATATATCTTTGATTGTTTTTCAAGTGATAGATCCTCCATAATATCAATAAATTTGGTATTCTTAGTGAGTTGGACAACCACAACTGATATCGGATCATTTTCCTTCATTTTATTCAAGAGACCCGCGATTAAGTTCATAATGATGTTGTCCTATTTTTACCTTGGTATTGGAAAGGGTTTTATCATCCATTTGGACTTTTTTTGTTATGATTTAACTTGATAACATACCAAGAACCTTGATATATTATCTAAAATCTCTTTCATCATGTTATCCCATTAGAAGTGATATTGAATATCATGACACATCATTGTATTCCCATGATTGATAAAAAAGTTGAACTACATGAATTATCCAATTGATATTTATTTATTCTAGGTGACGAATGAACTAAAATCCTTATTCAAACTAAATAAAACCATTATGATTGATATGGAACTCTTATAGAATCCCTTACATTACATCATTCACCATCTTGTGATTCTCCAGATCATGACTCTAGTAGTTGGCTAATGGGTCTTCAATATTCATGAATAATATTCTATCACATTGTCATTTTTATTGAGTACACAACCCAATTATTTATATTAATAGTCACACTATATCACAAATCATCCTCCTTTTTAGTAATTTTTTTATAGGTTGAGTGATCAACCTTCACTTTAGATCCTAAAATCATTCCTTTCATTTATCCATATAGGCATAATGTACTCCTTTCCTTGATAACATAGTCAACTGGCAAGACCAACATGATAAATTTATCACAAATAATTAATATTATACATCCAATTCAAAAAAATGCATTTTTGTAACACTGTATGGTATTTTCCATTTCTAAATTTCCATTATTTATTAGGTTTCCACATAAATGTCCTCACTGGTGACCACATGTACCAATAATGTGGCATATAAAATATAGAAGTCACAATTTTTGAACCTGGTGTATATCATCACATTACTTCATGTCACCAACACAATAATTATATGTCATTCATTTTCCACCTTACTCTTGGAGTAGTAGATAATATCATCAATAAACACTACCACTTTTTTATCGATAATGTATTGAGACTCAATTCATAGAATAAATAAATATTACAGGGGCACTAGTAAGTCTCAAGGGAATCCCCATAAACTCATTGTACCCATACCTAGTACTGAAGGAAGACTTATGAATATCATAAATTTTCACTGTTAGTTGATAATATATAAAATGAAGATCCCTCTTTGAGAAGTATTGACATCTTCTTAGCTGATCAAACATGTCAGAAATCCATGGTAGGGCATAATTTTTCATTATTGTGATCTTGTTGGGTTCTCGATATTCAATAGACATCTGTATTGATCCATACTTTTTCTTGACAAAGAGCAACGGTGCACCACAATGTGATGCACATGGGTGCACAAACCCTTCTCCCAAATTCTTTTTCAGCTAATTTATTATATCTTCCATCTCAAAAGGATCCATCCTATATGGACAACTTGAGATTAGAGAAGCTCCAGGTACTAGTTTTATTGATAATTGAACCTCACGGTCTAGGGGATGTCCTGGTAATAATTCAAGAAATACATCATTGTATTCCCTCATGATTTGTATTTATTTTTGGATGACAATTACATTTGACTCAACCATTTTATTGAGGTATAATTCCTCACAATGAATCAACACCCACATTGTTGAAGTATTTTCTTAATGAAACTCAATGTATTTCTTAAATGGGATGGTTCAGAATATGAAAATATATTTCAGTTTCTTAACCTTTTATTTTTCTTTTATATAAATGGTGTCAATAAATTTATATTATAGCATCAAATATCACCAAGGGAAGTATTATGTGGTTTATATGCGAATCTCACAAAATACACAAATAAGAGAATATTCTAACACGTGGGTTGCACTAATTGCACAACATTTTTTTGAAGTGATCTCTAATTCACGCTATTAGTGATTTTATTCAATATTTCTAGCAAAAATCAAGATATAAAATAATCCTTTGAACCAGAATAATAATATTTTTTCCATTCTTGTATGAATAGGATTTGTACCTTGTATGAATTCATTTTTTTTCTCCACAACTATAGTAGTGATGAAATAATCCTTCCCTTGTTCTATTAGAATTGGTTGCTGATGACAATGATTACCCTTCAGTAATTGTGGTTTAGTGAACACTCTTGCATAGTTTCCTCACTCCCCATAGTTGTAGCATTGGACCATGGGTGGTGCTCTCCTTCACATCATTTTCTTACTTCCCCAAGAATTTTAGACATTCATGATCTTAGCTTCTTTCTCTCCAATACATGAACCACTTCCTTATCCCTCTAAGGCAGTTCCCATGACGCTTCTTACCACATTTTTTACATGTTGGTGGTTGAGGTTTCTTCCCACCTTTCTCATTAGATCCTCCATCTTGAATATTTATATTTTTTTCTGATCATCATAGAAAAGGGTCCATTCTCAAAACACTACCTCCATATAGAGAGAACCTCAAAAAACTTCTTCATTACTCCCAATGTTTCAAATTTCAAGAGTCGTTGGATTTTTTGATTTAAAATGAATATAGAATATATCATTTTTCTATGAATTTTCATAACAAACCCTAATGAAAACCATAAAAGCCATATAAAATTTACATTGAATGACATGATATATTCTACTTAATTTTTCTTTAGCCCAATAAATTTTCTCTCTATATTTGTATGCAGAGTCTCAGGGAGGTAATTTTTATGAGATATTATTTTAAATTATTCCCACTCCATATCTTCAATTAATTCATTATTCTTGGTATTCTTAATTAATTCCCAAAATTTATTTGTATGTCCATCTAAATGGTAAATGGTCATCTTCCCCTTCTTTATATCCGAATAGTGTAGCATAGAAATATTCATCTCTATTGAGTTGACCCACTATTCTTAGACTAGTGGATTACAGGATCCACTCAACACCATTGGTCATTATCGCATAAATGAATCAATATCTAGTTTCTCCCTCTTCGGTAAAGGTGGATGTTACACATTGTTACTATTATTGTTCATAGCCCAAGACATTTAGGTAATAATTTTCATGAAATTCTGAACTCGACTGCCAAGGTATAAGGGAATTCATTTGGACAATCATAGTATTTATTCACATAGTTTTTCTCCTAGTTTCTCATGTTTTATAACTTTATATAAAATATAAAAGGTTATAACAAATAATAAGTCATCAATTCATGATTAAATAATTTTTTCCTTTATAAAATAATGTCGAAAACATATATTGTGGGATCCATATGATTAGAATTTTATAAAATAATTATATTAGGTGCTTACATATTTTTAGTCTTAAAATAAGGATTTATACTAGGTTGTATAATCCTAAAACCCAAATAAAAAATAAGTTCTCTAATACCAACTATAGTGTTCATATTTATTCAGATGTTACTATTAGATTATTCTAAAGAAAAAAATACAATGATTTTACCCAATGAAGAGCTAAAGTATTAGTTTCTTGAGAAAAATAGGACTATGCATAATATTTAAATAAATAAAACATAAACATATATTTAATTACTTCTTAACAAGATTCATTGAGGAATTTACCTTCTCCTTAGTATAATAAATCACTTGAGGATATACATCAATGAAATGGGTGAGATAAATTCCCAGTAAGAGGATTGATCAGAATAAGAATCAATATATTAAATGATAGAATAATATTTATAATCAAAACATAAGTATATGATCATCATCATAATCATGAGATAAATCATTAGATAAAATCATGGAATGTGGAAATTCATAAAAATGAAACATCATGTCATTATGGTCAAATACCACACATAGTTGTGAACAAATCTAGATGTGTGTTCATGAATCTTTCAATTTTTCTCATGGGATATATCAAATTACTGAATTCATTGAAGACCTATATAATTCTAGACACACATGTCACATTATACCATTTATATATCACAATATAATTCTGATCACACCAATCCCATAATAACATTTACCTAATCATGCATGCCACATAGAACATATATCAATCCTTGACATAAAATATCCCATGGAAAGTAATGGGATTAATTTAATAAATTATAAAATAAAAAACATTAAAAAGGGAATAAGATTCTTGGTATAAATATTTTTTGAAGAAGAAACAAACTCATGATAAGTAAGAGTTTTATTATTTGGAATGAAATGTTCTTTTGGAAAAATCATTTCATATTTCATAAAACAATATTGGTAACATGTATTTCTCAAAAAAAATACTGATTATGAAATGATAAAAAACGAAATGTAATGGTATATCAATATTAAAATGGGGTGAATGGTGGAAACCCCAAGGAAAGAGAGTTGAATTTGATAATTCATCTTACCTTATCTCTGAATACATTCTTAACATTAATATACTCTTGAATTTCTCATCCATAAGAACCTCCATAATGGCACAATTTGAGAATTTTGATGAGACTAATTCCCTATAGATTTTGGGGAGGGGATAGGAATGGGTATTGGAAATTTTTTTGGAAATTCTAAAATCTTGAGAGGTATGAGAAAACGAGGTGGTTAGGGTTGGTAATTAAAGTGGATGAGAGGGGTGTTTTCTAATTTTTATACTCATCGGTTTATCATATTGGATCAAGGATATGGATAGATTTATAATTATAATAGAAAACATCAAAGAGAATTAATTATGGTTAAAAATTATGGGATTAAATCATTCATACATCATCTACCCCAAAATAAATCATTTTGTAGCTTTTATTGTAAAATATCATATTTTACAATGCCTAAAAATCAATTATTTTAGAAAAAACCCAAGAATTTACCGTAATAATTCATTAATGTGTAGACTTAAAAAATGTAATCCATTTTATAAAAATAATTTTATAAATGTTTATATTTTAATTTTCTAATTAAATCATCATTTACTTTGAATATACTGAATTTAAAAGTAGGATTGATTTTATAAAACATTAAAAAATTCATGAAGGTCTCAAAAAATTATCATAAAATCATATAACTACAATATACTAATTTATGAAAAAAATTTATAAAAATAAATTTTATTTTGAATTATTAAATTAATCAATAAATCGTATTTCAATATTTATGACTTACAAAAATAAAAACAAATATTTAATAAATTTTGAAAATCTTATTTACATACACTATGATATAATTATACTATACCTTAATTAATAAGATGAATAAATTAAATTAATACCATTATGGGTGAAGAAAATATTAATTTTTCATGTTTTCTATTATAAGTTAATATTACCATTCTTATGGTCATCTTAATATTTTATTGTTATTGGTTCTATAATATCGTGAAAAACTTCTTATTTCATTAAATTTTAATTTATAAATTTTTTATTATTATATAAATGTGTTATTTGTATATCTATACTATATTAAATTACTATAAAAGGGGATAAATTCCATTGATAAAATTATGGATCATTTCAATGTTTCACACACAAATGTATCATAATCATTAAATTAAACATCATGTTTAAAAATATTTAATTAGTTATTTTATAAATAATTATCCTCAATGTATAGATTATTTAAATTATTTTATGGATATATTTATATAGAAATATATTAATTATAATGAATATTTTATTTCTCTTCACTTTTTATCATAGTACATCAAAATGTAACATTTCACCTATACAATACTTTATGTTTTAACATTAATTATAAGAGATAAGAGGAATGTTCTAGTTTAACAAAAAATTCATCAATAATTAGTCCCATTAATAAATCCATTATGTTATTTTTGGATTCGTCAATATCAATAGAGGGTTAATTCAATGAAAAAACTTCCTTTTTTTAATTTATATTTTTCAAGATATGATTTAAAATAAAGGGATATATCAATATATGAATATAATTTCTTATTGATGAAAAATATTTATATTATTTCATACATTATGATTATGGTATATCTATTGGTAAAATTATGTGGTTCTATTATAATTCATGGATGGGTGTTCTTGTTACATCACTCTAATGAATTATGTAATTCAACTGAGTTAATCGATCATGTTTCTATGATTATATTATTTGAATTTATCATGATGGAAATTCCACTTGTAACCATGTACTTTATTCCATTTTCAATTGTAAAGGTTATTCCATATATAATATATATTATATGATTGACATGAAAATTATTCATAAGATTACCGATATTATTTATCTATTATTATTATGGGATTTTATAATAATATTATAATTCCAAAAGGGTTATAAATTAACTTATTTTTAAATGGAACATATATATTTTTTCATAGTGGTTAAATGTATATAATTATTTAAAAACATTTATTGTTTTTCCATTATTTTTATGAAAATTTAAGAGCATTATTTTTCATTTAATATGTCTTCCGAAATTTTTTATAAATTTTTTGGAGATGTTTATTTCATCCATATGAAAATGATAAATTTTTAATGTAATGATTATTTGAATACGGGAAGTTTTTTTACTATTCATGGATTAACTAGTATAATTACTATTTTATATCCCTTAGTATAAATTTTTGTTCTCATTAAACTTATTAAAAAAATTTCTAGGGGTTTAATGGTTGATAAGGGACAATGAGATGATCATAATAAATATGGTGAGGATATTACATGAAATGAAAATAAGAAATATCATAAATGTTTTATTTTTTGGGTAAATTGATAAAAAGTTTATGTAAAAAAAATATGTAATATTTATATCTGTAAGGACGATGGTAAAATTTTCTAAAGCATAAAATTATAATGATCCTAAAAATTAAGAGAATCAATTATAGCCAAAAAATATTTTGTATTTGTTAATGTTGGGTACATATAGTTTATATGAGTGGAAATATATAAATGACCTTATAGGTTAGTATATAGTAATAAGTTTATAATGAAAAGATTTTAACACATTGGGGTTTAATATATTTGTTTGAAATAAAAAGTTAATATGATCATATATATCTTAAGCCTAAAAATCTTAGGAATTATGAATGGAATATGAATTTTAGTCTCTATGATTTTAAAGATACCTTTTCTCAAGTATATATTACGATTTATGGCTTAAATTGGGTATTGTGTCATTCTGAAATCTTATATGACATTGCTTTTATGATAGGAATTCTAATCCGAATGGATTTGGCTAGTCGAAAAAACTTGTTATGGACACTTTGCTAGAATCTTAGTTGAAATTGATCTAGGTTCTGCTCTGATTGATAAGGTGGTACTATCCACCTCTCAAGATGAAATAAATCTAAGAATTGTATACGAAAAAGTGCCTATGTATTGTGATGTCTGCTGTATTATTGGAAACTCTAGGTCTAATTGTCGTTCAAACATTACTTGTACTAGATTCATGTTGAAAGGGCATGAGGAGACTCACTGCAGAAAGAAGGATAGCAGCAATCCTTCCCAACAGACTGTTGTGAAATCTATGAAGAAAGATTGGAATGAGATTCCTCAGAAGTCTTTCAGTAGATTATTAAACTCTAAAAATGTCCAGGCTGAAAAGATTTAGTCTGAGCAGCAAATAAAGAGTGGTGGTAAAAACCCCAGACATGTTTCTTCTCAGATTGGCAGGAGCAATGTCATATAGGCTGATTTAGATGATGAAAATAACCCAACATAAGTGGGTCTCTCTTTCAAAGATGCAGCGGTCAAGGACAAGGATGATGTAAAAAATGAATCATATTCAGATGATAGTAAATTAGAGAGAGAGATCTCAGCACAAACAATGGCTGATTCTGAAATTAGGCAAGAGCTTCATGCATCAAAATGAAGAAAAGGTAAGATTGTTCTTGAAGCCGCAACTTCAATGAAGGTCAAGAACAAAAGTGTTTACATAAGTAAAGAGCAAGGAAGGGACTCTCCTCGACATGCGAAGGTATCCTCCTACCACTCCAAAGGCAAAAAAGCTATCACAAGTCCTGATTCGATTGACCCTTCCACTGGGTTGTCACCCCCTGCCACCCGCACAATAGCTAATTCTTGGGTGGATAATTCATATGCTAGGATAAGTCCCGCTAATAATGGTATTGACAATGCGATGCATGCACCAAAAGCAACATAGTTTTTTAGTGTGAAATATCCACATATGCCACCCTCTGGAAGGCAGGATGCAGCACAGCGTATGCGAAGGCAAGAATCCTCCAACCAGAGCTTGGGTGACTCTAAAAATAAAGTGGATACAGTATAGATCACTGCTGAACAGTCGCTGGATAGGGATGGAAAATCAATTACTGCACAGATCACTGTTGAAGAGGCGCTGTACTCGACTGGAAAATACAATGATATTGTTGGAAGGAATCCCACATCTACCGCTATGCTTGTGATGGTGCCCTGCACATTGGATTCAGATATCCTGCTCTCTGGACCCTCTAAAGTTCACAGCAGGACTTCCCAGCCTCCTGGTGAGGTTTCCATAAAAATGTAGACTAATGCAAAGCCTGATCTCAATCATACTTTGGCTAACCACAAGAAAGTGGATGATGAATAGAACTCTGTTGAACATGATATGAAAAGAAATGAGAAACACAATTCAAGAGTAGGACATGTTCGATTCTGAAGTCCTCCCTCTCATCCTGGAAGGTAAAAAGTAAAGTTAGTATCTCTAACGCGTTTTATTTGCTCACTACCAACAGCAGTGACGATGATTTATCTATGAAAAATGATGTCACTAGGCCTAAAATCGTGATGATTCATGCTGAGGAGGAGTCTTGGGATGATGGCAATGGTGCATGGATGCTAGAAAAGACTGGGAGGAGGAGAATACATACTCGTGGTAGGGGTGGACGACTTCCTCATCATAGTATGAGTACCCGCTCTAGAACGGGTTAAGGACCTTTGTCCTGGTTTTTTATGATGTTTCCATTGTTGGATTTTTTCGGTATTTAATAAATAGGCCTTTACACCTAACCTTTAAAAAAATAGCCTCTTATAACCTTATGTGCATATGTATTAAAGATAAATATTTTTATTTTATTAGATTTTATTATGAAGGATAATAAACATTGGTATAATGGATTTTAAGTTTAATGTTTTATATAATTAATCTGGGAATTTTTATTATAAGGAACATTTCCATATTTACATAAACGAATAAATTTCATACTATAAGGACTATTATTTAACAAAATTAATGGTCATTATCATGATTAAAATAAGTTGATTTAACAAAACCATCTTATACATTCTAAATTATTTAATCAAAATTACAATGTCAAAATCCAATTAAAATAATTTTTTATGTCTATTGAATATAAAAATCACCAAAAAGAAACTATATTACATATCCAACATGAATCTATTTAAATAAAATTTATATTTATAATGGTATCCCTTTTATATGATTTCAAAATATAAAATCATCCATCTCATTTAGTATGGGAAATACCACCAAGGAAATTAGTATTTATTTTTTGGAGATATGGACATCATGATGATTGATAAAGGGTATATTAAAAGCATAAAATAAGACCTTGATGTATTCATTTAAGGTCTGAATTATTTTCATATATTCTATGTACAAAAAATATTTATGTTGATATTGATGAATGATAAGGAAATATTTTACATCATGAAGAATTATATTACAATGAATTATATTATAAATCATGGTTAAATGTTTATAAATGAATCTAAATGAGCATGTATATATATATAACAAGAAATAATAATTATTATATTGTTGAATTTTATCAATGGAATTCTGATATATTCAAAATATTATGGGAATCCCGAAACACATATAGATTATTCTATAGAATATTTTATTTTCAGAATTTTGAAACCCATGTAAAATGGAATTAATACGATTGAAAATATGATATTATTTTGAGTCAATAAATGAAAAAATAAATCCTTTGGTTAATATTTGATTCATGTTAAATTAATAATATTCAGTTACTATTATTTTATTTTGTAGAAAGATTATTTATATAGAAAAACATGGTGGTTATAAAATTTTTCCATAATTTTGGGATCATATATATTTCCATATACATAACCTTTAAAATTGATATGTTATTTTGTGACTATGTGTTTTATATTATCCTAAAATAGGATTACTTTTTTTGAATCATATATGATTAAGATAAAAGAATACATTTTTTGATAAAATGGTATTTTATTTGAGAAATAATGGATAAATTTTATTTTGAAACAATTATAATTTTGTAATGGATTTCTATCAATTTAGATCATCTTTGAAAATTGAATTTAATTCATGTATATTAAATAACTATTTCATATAGTTTTTCATTTTGAAACATTAAGAGTGATTGATGTTATTATTAGACATATTCTAAATTTATTATTGATGAATATATGATACAATTATTCTGATCTTTAGATTCATTGTTAGTCGTGAAAATGTTGCGAAATATAAATTTTACTTATTTATGGAATTATTTAGTTCAAAATAAGGTTATTAGTGATTGTTTTTTGATATTAATCTTTTATTTGTTACATTTTAAAGTCTATTCATTTTGTGATTTATATTATCTTTTTAAAATATTTTTTGTTCTAGTTATGTTTTAAGTATTAGAGGAAGATCTTTTCATACATTTATTTATTATGTTATCCATTAAATGTAGATTTTAAGTCTCTGTGAAAAATAAACAATCAACTTGAATACTAATTTTTTTGTGTAAATTATCATGTTATAGTTGGAATTGATTGAATAATTAAATTATACTTTTAATGTAAGTATATTTCCTTATGTTATTTTTTTAGATAGTAATGTAATACGTGAACATTAAAGAAATAAGCATGGATCAATAAATTTATCATATTACCTTCATTTTTATATAATAACTAGTTTTTACATTCTTCTGGGATTTATGGTCTTTTTCTCATTGAGTTTCTCATGATCATTAAATATCTTATGATAAATGTTGTATTAACACTCTCAATCATTATTTTGTAATTTATTTTTCCCCTGTCTTCATTTTCACTTCCTACTAATGTTATCATCTTTAGGAACCATGTATATGTTATTACAGATGACTTCCAAACTTTACATTCACTCTATTAAAGACGATGTTTTATAAACATTTTTAATACTATAGGATTTCATCAAAATGAATATTCAAATAAAAAATAATTGATTGCATATAACATTTTAAAATTAATATGCTGATAATTAATATAGTTTTGGGAGAATTTAATATCCTAATTTTTTAAATGAAACACTATAATGGAAGGTATAGAAGATATGAAACACTAATAATAATAAAACTGTAAAATATTTTTACTTATATATAATCGTTATAATATAGACATTCAATAGGGGGTTAAAAATAGGATAAAATTCATTATGAAATATATATAAAAATTCAAAAATAAATACAAATAAATTTATTAATTCTTAGGAAATATGAACTCAATATTTTAGTAATGTCATTTTATTATTGAATGATATATTTTATTTATGAATGGTTTTTAGTCACATTTGAAAGAAAATATTATAAAGAATCTCTTCAATATATAGAAATTACATTTTATATAAAGGATATCATTTTTCAAATCAGTATATTCGATTTATTATTGTTTTAAAATTGGGGATTTTTAAAAAAATTGATTTCACATTAATTTTGAAAAATACATATTTTTATTGAACACTATTATTTCAATCATGAAAAAAATATATTTTTTTAAAATTAAATATATGAAATATTAGATTTAATAAATTTTTAATAATATAATTATGTGTTTTGGACCTAATTTTATGGAAATTTTTGAATAACATCATTCTTATTATTATAAGGAATTATAGTACAATTGTGACTTTAATTAATTTTTTCATATTGAAATTAAATTAATTTAATTTAATTTTATAAACAAAATCATGAAAAATAGATTCAAAATTTTCAATTAAAATTACTAAATTTGGTAAATGGATCCATTTTGTATAGTTCAATATAAATATCAATTATATTAAATAATTCCCCAAAAATAAGTGTTAATCAAGAAGACGAGGATAAAAATAAAATCATAATGACTAAAGAGCGACAATAACACTATATTTTATTCTATTTAATATTTTTTATTAATAAATGTACATATACATTAATATAACATGCATACATGGTTCCATATTTATATGAGTTTTTAATTTATAATATTAATGTGAATGATAATGTCCAAAATGTCATTTTATTTCATTACATAAATAAAATATTTTGTCACATGGGTGAAAAAAACTAATTTTTTGTTTCTAATATTTATTTTAAAGATAAATTATTATTTTTTATTATGATAATTTATTTATTACAATTATTTATAAAATAATAACCTAAAATCCTTACATAGAACTGAGTCAATATTTATTATATTACTAGAAAACTTAAATAAATTAATCTAAATATATTGATTGAAATATAATTTTCAAGATTTATTATTCTCCAAGAATAATTCAATAAAAAAAATATAATCTTAGGAAATTTTTAAATAATTGGTATGGGTGAAAATCGCAAAAAAAAAAATCTAATTTTTATTTTATGAGATTTTTTAGACTAATAATCATATTATCAATTATGTATATTAATTTTAGAATACTTGATCATTGAAAAAAAATTCTGTAATTTTAATGCTTTAAAAAATTAAAGGAATTCACATCCCCACACATATATTGTTGTACCCCCTTTTCGCGTTTCATTACACATCAATAAAAATTTTATTATGAAAAATCCAACAAAAATACATTTTTAATATCACAAAAAATTGTATAGATCTAATATTTTTTGAATAATTATATCCATAGAGAGATTAAGGTGTAATGTAAAGGAGGATTTCTAAAAAATAGGCGAGACATTTAACGAAATTATTTATATTTATTTTTCCATCTATCTCATTACAATAATATTCTAATATTATGAAATAATAATATTATAATCTTAAATAGAATGAGATTTGTTTGAAAATTTATACAACTATATCCATATCCACATCTACCAAATGTGAAATGAAACTATCATTCGAGATTACAGAAGTCTAACACTTCATTAATAGATGTAATTAATTTTAAAAAATTCCTATCATAATTGTTTATAATAATTTATTTAATTTATATTAAAGATATTAATGAAATATTTATCATTCTTGGAAGATAATGGATCTTATATTATTTTACCATTAAATCCATTAAATAGTATAAGGTTGTTTGGGCAGTCATATGGACTACCACCTCTATAAAATAATGAGATTCATTTTTACAAACCATATCACATTGTTTGTGTATTTTATTATATTTAAAGTAATAAAATTTTATTTTTTATAAAATTAAAATACTAGCATGATATAATAATATATATAATCTTTTTATCTTGATGTTTTAATAATGGAAAATTCACTCCTACTGACATATGACATATCGTCTCCAAGATTGTATAACAAATCATTTCCCAAAAAATAATTCATTCTTGTTTTTAATTGAATAATAGATTTTAGAAAATGATAATTATATCATCATTATTATTTAGTAGAAGAAAAAATAATTACATCTTTTAACAGATTCATCTGATCAAATGTATTTTTCGCTATATTATTCAAATATCTTCAAAATGTATTAAATTGAGGAAATTGATTCAAAAATTGAATATAATAAGCTAAAAGAAATATAAAAATAGAAATTTTAAAAAAAATTAAATAATTACCATGAATGTATTACATAAGATGAATAATAATGTACAAGGTCTTCGATACTTGAGGAAACAATCACATTACCCAAAAAATAATTTAAAATATTTCAGTTATTGATTTGATAAATCTATATCATCATTTACAATATTTACAAAATATATTTTTGAATTTATTTATATAGATATAAATTATTTTTTAATGAAATTATATATAATTTTTGAATTTTATTTAATGGTATTCATTTACAATATTTTAAACTATTTTGTATTCAATGATTTATATTCCTTATAAAATATAAATAGAATTATCTAATTTATATTATATGGTGTTAATATATTTTAAATCCTTGATAATAATTATTTCATATTTTGATTCAATTATAAGAATAATTGTTTTTTAAAAATAATTTCCCTCCATTTCTTTATCCAATGAATTTTATTTTTCAATTTATATATTAATGTAATGTGATATATGTATATCTTAAAATGATATATTTCCAGTGAAAATAATTTTTTATGATTAATGTTTTTATGAATTATGATTATATAATAGTTCGTGGGAAATATTTATTATTATGAATATTTAAATTATAAATGGAGGATGATTAATCTTGTTATATATTTCCAATGAATTTGGTAGAGTAATTAATATTACAAATTTGGTTTCTCCAAATAGAATATTGGAAGTTACAAATATGGTTCCCGTTATAAGCTGCAATATTATTCCATTAGTGAATAAGAAGTTTTTTATAATCTATAAGAGTTATTTTGTTAGCTATATGAAAATCGTTACAGATGTTTCCATAATGAATTTATCCAATAATTCTATAGGGTTTCAAGGATATATTTAAATTTCAAAAAATGTAAGAAACATGATGATTTTTTAATGTAATATATATCAAATTTGTTAAATGTGAAATATATATCTATTTTGAACAAGACGTTGTGATTTTTTGTAATTTTTAATAATTGTATATGAGATTTATTTCCCTTTAATATTTCTTATTTATTTTTTTGAAAATATTTTGTAGTATTTGTTTACTTATTTAGTACACAAGTATATATTCTGAGCACAATTATAATTTGAAACGAAAAAATTCATTTTTTTGTGTATTCATGTACAAATGGGTTTCATTAATCATTTATTTCACATACTAATATTATTTTATCATCCATAATGTTAAGGGTTTATCAGTAATTTTTAAGGATGAGTATAGAGAATAGTGATGTCGAGATGAAAATTATAGAGATATATGATGAAAATAAATCATTTTATATCATTAATGTTTTTGTGGTAAAAATGGATACTATATTGTAATGCTCACTATGTGATGTCATATTTATTTATGTAATGGTGATGTACTAATTCTATGAAATTATAATCCATAATGATTTACTAATTTTTTATGTTGAATTATTACTGAAAAACTCAAAATTTGGGGTTGTATATTTTCATATCATTATTAATTCATTTTAAGATAATATAATCCAGAACCCACCCATAACATCATATTATTTACATCCATACTTTTTATACATTGAAAATATAATACATTATTTCACCAAATAATTATGGAATTGATAAATAAATGTGTATCATGATTATTTCTATGAAACAAGACTACAAACCATCCTAATAATTAAGGGGGTGGTTGGAAAAGAAAAAATCCACCGTTAAAAAAATAAACATTATATTATGTTTCCAATGATAAAAAAATCCATTCCTAAGTAATGATTCTAATGGTCCCACATAAGAATGAATTAAGATTTTGTTTTTTTATTTCAATGAATTATACTCCTAAATGTTATACATAAATGTTCTGAGAATAATGAAACATGAATCCCAATATAGAAAACAATTTTGAAAATGAAAATGAATATGGATTAAAAATCTCTAAAGTGTTTTCGAAATATTTTTAAACAATATTGTACAGTCGAATATTATATTTTAGTTTTTAATTTCTAGTACTAAACGTTAATGTGAATAAATTAAAAAACATAATTATTAAAATTATATCCCATGATGAATAATTGTAAATGATAAAATGATATCCAAGGGGAGGGTTCCCATGATGATAAAACATTAAATCAAAGAAGCAATGTTGTTAAAAAAATTATTTTCAATTTGACAAAACTCCATATAATAAAAATAGGTGATAAATTGATAATTTGAAAAGATTTATATTGTAATATGATATTAAATATAGTTAAAAAATAATAAGGTTTCACAATACTATTGGATAACATTAGAGGGAAGCGGGAAAAAAGAAAATTGTGATCAACCATTTTTTAAGATGCTCTGAGATCTTTATAACATAATATCATTTTCCGAAAGGAATAGAATTCATAACCAATGATAATTTGAATAAAAATATAAATCCCAAGATATAAATAGTGTATATTATATGAATTTGAATGAAACTCTTAAAGATAAACATTTTAACTCAAGATAACATATTGAGTTATGAAATACCCAAATATTTTATATAATGCTTGGATAAAAATAGATGCTACTGAGGTTTTGAAGATCGATAATAATATTGGATATAATTATTCATGGGTAGTAGTTACACCATAAAAAATAATCCTAGTCCATACTAAATAATTATTCCTTAATGAAGGGAGATAGATATAGAAACCCTTGATTTTTACCATGATTTCCTCAAACATGATCTATCCATTTGAATAACAACAAAACCAATATTAATAACATGATACATGAACTTATTCAAATAAATTACCCTTTATAAACCTCAATCATCATCTACACTTAATCCTTATGGATATATTAATTAGTAGTTTTTCAATTTTCATTATTGGGTGCAAGTAATCATTAACTTGTTAAACTAGTTTCATGATACCATTTTAGATATTGATTTTACTCACAATGATAATTGATAAGATATCATTAAATATAATATAATTGATTCATTTTAAGATTTTCGGATGATATAAGTTCATTATATGGGCATTTATTTTATGATTTATGAATATTAAATTAAGGGTAATCATGATTCAGTGATTTGTTATGGGCTGGTGGTGGCATATTTATGAGGGCGTTTAATTTTATTATTTAAAATATTGAACCAAATTAAAAAATATATATTTTTATATCATATATTGTTATTAATTATGTTATCATTACCATTTCTTCTATTATTTTATATCATTCTTTGATTAGGTGGCTAGACCGATCCAAACAAATACACACCATATGTAATGATTGGCTTGGAAGATTAATGTTGGGTTTTATGATTTTTATCATTTTTATATAATTATAGTGAAATAACTTATTTATTGTTAATGTGGTGATTTACTTTTGAATATTTTTAATTGAATAATTAATGAACTATATGAAAAATGAGATACGTTACTTTGTGAATGTGGTAGTCCACACAACATACACTTTACATTGTCAGTTATAGTAGAATGAGAAGGAAATAAGTTGCATTATAATTTTAATTTTAATAAAAAATATTACTTCATTTAATGTTGCAAATTGATTATTCAATTTAACCCTTATAAGCTAATTTGTGAGGTAGTGATGGAAAATAGAATTCTTCGCTATGGGGAGGTGTTTTTCTGCCCAACTCATGGATACTTGTTTAATTATTATTTTTATAATATGGTGAAGATTAATAATTTTTATTCTGATTGAATAATATAAGTTTATCTAAAAATTTTAATTATGTAGTTATATTGGAATCATAAAATTATATTTTTGATAGTATTGTATGTATAAAAATAATTTTGGACAAATGAGTTCTTTTGTTGAAATATATTTATTTTACCAATAGGGTTCGATGGAAAGATATGTCTTCTGAAAATATAATCTAAACACAAACTCAAGGAAAAAGAATAAGATTATACGTTATATAAAATGGTTTATTTTTATGAGGAAAATGTATCCATATAGTGGTCATGAATGTGTGGTGAAAGGACCCTTTTATAATTGATAAAAATAGATTATAGGAAATTATAATCACTTAATATAAATTAGGAACATGAAAAAAATTATATTTCCTCATAAAATGGACATTAATTTATTTTAATGTGAGCTAAGATTGATAATTCACAAAAATAAATTAGAAACATGTTTTTCTTTATTTTTATTCCATTAATCATAGATATTTCACTTTTAATTTTTTTTTCTTTATGTAGATAATAAATATATACCTACGTAACTTACATTTAATTATATTAAATTATATTTAACTTATTAAATAATTTGTACCTACTAATTCAAAATATTAAAAATATTTTATCATTAAAATTTCTTTTCTAAATAAAAAAATATATTTTATCTGTAGTGTTATTAATGCTAAAAATCCCATTTCAAGAATATATGAATTTTGAAGAATAAATATTCGGTATGGGGTAAAAATATGGATGTCTTTTTCTCAAGATAATTTTTTTTTTATTTTTTTTAATATTTATGAAATAAAAATTATGCAAATATTATTTAATTAAAATTACTTTCTGAAAATCGTGTTAATTAGAGAATCATATATATGTTCTTATAGTGTTAAACATATTCTCTATAAATTAAATTTATTATTTTCAAATTATATAATTTATAATAATAAAATAAATATTTTCTAAATTAATAGGAATTATTAATTTATAGATATTTATCAATGTTTTATAATATTTAAAATTTGCAAAAATAATATTTTTTCACAATTTTGAAAAATAATAAATTATTTATCTAAAAACTATAAATATAAAAAATGTTTACTAGCTCACATGCCTCGATGCCCTGAGCCAGAACACCACATGACCTCGGGAATGCCTCCCCATATGCTAGATATTACCAACTAGTACCAAGGGTAGAATATCATTCATGGGGAGACAATACCATCTTGCTCAATGTAAAACACCAGTGAGAAATTAATGATAATAACACTATAAATATATAATCATAACATGGATAAAATAGTTTCTAAAAATGGAAAAAATGGAAATATAATATCAAAACTAAATTTGAAAATATGTCATTATAATTTATATGCCATGTTTCTAAAATGAATCAAAAAATGAAGGTTGTGATGATTTCTCCATGTGTGTCACGAATCATGTATGATTACCATATATATGATGCTTCCTAAATCATCTATCAAACATATAGATTTTTTCTTTTCATATAACTAATACATGATATTATTCTGGTACAAATCATGTAGCTCGAGTTGGGTGTGAGTACACATAAGTAGGACACCACCAATGGTGTTTAAAACAATATATCTTCAATAAATGTGTATTAATTTACATAAATAAATAACTAAATCCATATGTAAATAGGAATCAAATTATCAATTGTTCTATATTTAACCACATAAACTCTTTGGTTCATAGGGACACTCGATCCTCAACACCTTCTTTGGCCTGTAAAAACTTATAACTATCTGTAGGGGGTATTATATATCAGAATATCCTTATTACCTAACATTATCTTAATTTATATCTAATAATATTCTAGAAACATGTATATCAGTTTGGCCTGATTAATGTTCATATGGGGATCTGACCACAACGATCTCATGTTGGTTAAACTGAATAAAGCGTAATATTTTTTTAAGACAGAGGAAAATCTCTCATGGTCTTTTCCCTGGACTAAATCCAAGAGCACCTATGGTCCCCTAGAACTAATAACATAATCTCACACATTCTGTAATGACACGGCTCTTTGAAAAAGGTACAACTCATTAGTTTTTATTTTAAATATTTCTTTTAAGATTGTGTAATGTGGGTATCAACCTATGGAAGGTCCGGGGAGTGTTTGGGGTTTGCTCGGAGCCTGGGAGTTTGAGAAATGGACTTAGAAACAGGGGTGCACGGCCTGCGCATGGCTTGTGCATGGTTTGGGTAAACCGTCCGACCTTTGGTTTGGAGGTAGGGAAGTGTGCACATTTTGCACACGGTTTGTGTAAAGTTTACACCAAAACCGTGCAACCCTATTTCTAGAGGTAGTGGGATGCACACGATTTTCGCATGGTTTGGGGAACCGTGCACCTAAACCGTGCGTCCCGGTTCTGGGTAAAATTACCTTTTTTCCTTTAAATCTATTTTAAGGCCTTAAGCATTTTTCTTCCTCCTACCATCAGGAAGAACATAGGGGATCCCTCTCTTGAGCTCCAAAATCCCTTCTCTCTCTCTTTTCATTTTGGTTTCTTCCTCAAGTGTCTAAATCTTGATCAGTCAAAGGCGTTGGATCACCATCCGTAAGGCTTACCTCACACACCAATTTTTTCTCTGTGAATCATGTCTTTCGTTTCCTTATTTTGATGCAGGCTCATATGCCCTATTTTAACGACATTGGAATGGAACTCAGATCTCTTCCAACCTACTGTGAATTTGAGGTCGATATCAAGAGAGCATACGCCTACATCTCTAAGGTAGGTGGTCACGTGGTTTCTATTTTGGGTTTTTTACTTTTTGAGATATTATTGTCATGTTGTGGTTTTTATTTCTCCAAAACACATATTTATAATGAGTGCTTCATATCCAAATGACATGTGTGTTATGAGATTAATGAATCTAGCCTTGTTAGGGTGTTTAGATTTGGTATGGACCGTGAGTGGTCAACCATATGTGATATTCCTTATGATTTGGTCCTTTTTCACCATTGAAACTTAAAGATATGTCTTTAAAGGTATTTTTCCATGTTAGTCAAATGAGATGACTTGGTTAGAGGTTGGATAGGATGAGATAACCTGAACCCTTGAATAAACATAAAATGTATGTATGCCATGATTTTCTTTTCTTATGTGATGATATAAGATGGTTGGCCTTATATAATGTGATCTGAATGGTTATTCTTTTCTGTGTTTACATGCTTGTGATAACCCATGTATGGGCGGGAGGCATTCATACCCCGTGCCATATGAATCTTCAAGTTTGGGCAGGAAGCATTATTACCATGTGCCAGCTGAATCTTTTTGGAATGGGATGGGAAGCATTCATACCTCGTTCCCATATAACCTTATGGGTGGGAGGAATTTATACCCCATGCCAGCTACAGTGATTGAGGATGAGAGGAATTTATAACTAATTCCCATATAACCTTTACGGGTGGGAGGAATTTCTACCCCACGCTAGATATAGTGCTTGTGGATGAGAAGAATGTTTACCTCATGCCAGTGATATCCTATATCTATGTAATTATACCACTGGTGATTGCTCAGTTTACCAACCATGACCTGAAGCAGGTAGACCCGCCAGGTGTCCATCCGGAACCTGGCCGGGAAGGCTGTTTATTTACTTTGTTTTACTTACTTGTAGTCTATTACTCACTTTTCTTGTGGACACCTATTTGGAGAACACGTAGACATCGTTGATGGTGGCCTACTACAACTTGTCTCACACCCAACCCGGGCGGCCTCTTGGGCACCCGTGTAGACTTCACTACTGCAAGTACTTGTTGGGGAAAGGTCCAAATTCAGGTTGTTGATACATGTATGTTCTAGCTGGAGTTCAAAGCAGAGGACTGAGCATGGGCAAGAGATGCTCGTGGGAAACTTTTGTTCTATTATTGTATTATTGTATAGAATGATTGTCTTCTATTTCAATTGTATCAGGATTCCATGCATCCTTTTTATATCAGACACTGCATATTTGGCTTTTGTATATTTATCAGGGTTTTGCTTTTGTTGTTGGTTGGTTTGTATATTTCTTTTTTTTTCCTCCTGTTTATCCATTAGTTTTGATTCTTCTATTTTCTGTTTTTATTGATTCTTCTATTTACTATTGATACTATTTCACTGTTGGGTGCTTCACATGTTTTGTGATGTTATTGATATTTGAAAAGTTGGAATTTGGGTTTCAGGGCTTGACCCGATGAAATGAGGGTTATGTATTAGAACATGCATCATGATAGGCACAATATGATTAGGCCATGCATCTTGCCATGCCACGTTTAAATTTTCAGCGAGCATTCCTTATTGGTTATTTCCGTGCCTTGTTAATATGTGTGCAACTATGCTAACACTTCTTTCAGGTTGTGAATTGAGGAGTGATGTGGTTCTAGTGGGCGTCACTCTTTGGTTCATAATGTGTATGGGCCCTTATGGATTGGAAAATGACATTCCAACTAAACCAATCATTTTCTATAAAGTAAATTCAAACACTTCATTAGAAAAAGTAAATGAAAAATTAAATCAAGGTGTGTGTCATATTTCTGTTCATGAGGAGTATGGGCCCTAATGAGCTGGGAAATGCCATGTCACCAGATTAAGTTAAATCTGAACAGTTACAGGTTTTACTAAGAATTCATATGAGTGTGGATAGGTGATCTTGGGGGTCAGAAGGCTTAATACATGTCCAAGATTCTAGAGTTCTACCTTTAATTTTGTTGGTTTCTTCTTTTGAGCCGTTCATTTGGAATTTTAGAACTATGCCTCCAAGACATCCTCATGTCATGTGTACTGAAGGCAGTGATGATCACATTCCTGAGGTGGCCGGCCATCAGCCTCCAGTTGATCTTCCAGTTGAGCCACATGTGGCATCTCTTGCTATTCCTGAGATGGGCACTGATGCCCAGTTCTATGAGAGCTTCTTGCGTATGATGCAGAGTATCCAAGGTGGAGTGCGACCTTCCCCAAGTATGGCAGAGTTAAACCATGAGTTTCTGTCCCATCATCCTCTTTATTTTACAATAGATGGTGGACCCCTTGCTACGGAGTCCTGGTTTGAATCTATTTTGACCATATTCAAGCACCACGAGAAGCCTCTAGAGCGGAGGGGCATGCTTGAATCTTTTATTCTACGTGGTTTAGCCAAGAGGTGGTTGGATATCAATCAGGCTTTGATCATAGAGAGGAATTTGAGATAAGAAGACAGTTTGAACCAAGGTGGTTCAGCACCTAAGGGTTCTAGTGGATCTGGTTCTCGGAAGAAGCAGTGTTTTGAGGACTCTCTTGGTGTTAGTGGTGGTCAGACCCTTTCCTCAGGTAGTACACCTATCTGTCACCATTGTTGGGTACCAAGACACATGATGGGGAAGTGTACGCAAAATCCAGTGGAGTGCAGAGGTTGTCATAGGTTGGGTCATCTGCACCATTTCTGCAGGACTTTTCCCCCAGGGCCTAGTGAGTACATATCTGTACCTACTCCATGATCTGGTGCTAGATCGGCAGGATCACGTCAGTTAGGAAGCTAGAATACTGTCGGCCGACCAGTCCGTGGCGGTAGTCGAGGTACAGGTAATCAGGGGAGTGACTTTCAGCACTAGTAGGGCGAGTCTACTCATGGTAGCCAAGCTGTGACTCAGGGCCATGGTACTAGCCAGTTGTATGCAGTCGAGCCTATGCCACTAGAGCAGTATTCCTAACCATCTACTATACGAGGTACTATTCTAGTTCCCTCTACGTTAGTATCTTCTTTGTTTGATACATGCGCTTCTCACTCTTTTATATAAGAGGAGATTATTGGAAGTTTGTGCTTCGATGTTGAGTCATATCATGGCATGATCATGTTTGATACCCCATTAGGTATATGTTCAGAGGTAATTAATCGTTGTCAAAATTCCCCCCTCAATGTGGGCGGATACCTTTTTGTGTGTAACCGGTATGTTCTGGATATGACAGGTTTTGATGTAATAGTCGGGATGGACTAGTTAGTTCACTATAAAGACCGGATTGACTATTATCATCAGAGGGTGGTGTTTATGTCACCATAGGGAGACACGCATATGCATTAGGGAGAATGGGATCTTAGTGCGACCCAAGAAAGACTGGAACACTGAAGTTTAGGTGGTGGTGAGGTAGTGGTTATCAATCTTTATCTCGATGACCAAGTGTTACAACCCTGTATCTATCCTCCGGTGGTGTAGCACTTCAGTGATGTATTTCCTGATGATTTCTCTAGTCTACCTCAAGTGCGATAGGCAGAGTTTAGTATTGAGCTTATACCAGGAGAAACACCACTGACCATTCCTCCTTATAGGATGGAACCTAAGGAACTCCTGGAGCTCAAGTGTCAGCTGGAGGACCTAGAAGAAAAAGGCTTTATACATCCCAGTACTTCTCCTTAGGGATCACCAGTTCTCTTTGCCAAGAAGGAAGATGGTTCCCTTCATCTTCGCATGGATTATCGTAAGTTAAATCAGATGACTATTATGAATCGGTATCCTTTCCCTATAATTGATGACCTCTTCGATCAACTCCGAGGAGAAAAGGTTTTTTCAAAGATAGATTTCAGGTCGGGCTATCATCAGGTGCGTGTTAGGACGTCAGACATACCTTGTATGGCGTTCAAGAGCAGGTATAGTCTCTATGAGTACCTAGTCATGCCTTTTGGGCTTACAGATGCTCCTGCATTGTTTATGGATCTTATGAAACAAATTTTTCACCCATACCTTGATTCATTTGTGGTTGTATTTGTGGATGATATATTAGTCTATTCAAGCATGAGACATGACCATATAACCCATCTCGATATCATGCTGAATAAACTAATAGATCATCAACTTTATGCTAAGATCATTAATATCCACTTTTGGATAGATAAGGTTCACTTATGGGGTCACATTATTTTTGAGTGTGGAGTTTCAGTTGACCCTGAGAAGGTGAGTGTTGTAGTTTATTAGGAGAATCCCAAGAATGTCTTTGATATAAAAAGTTTCATGGGGCTTGCTGGATATTATAGGTGGTTCATTCAGGATTTTTCACACCTAGTATCACCGCTTACAGCATTAACCAAAAAATGGTGTGATTCCATAGGTCATAACCTTGTGAAATAGATTTTCAGAAACTGAAGGGTAGGCTTACTTCAGCACTGATACTAATATTTCTAGAGCCTGGAAGATCTTATGCGGTCTTTTGGGACGTGTCAGGTATCGGGCTAGGAGCTGTCTTGATGCAGGATGAGCGAGTCATTGCGTATGGTCCTCATCAGTTAAAGCCTCATGAATGGAATTATCTGACGCACGACCTCTAGCTCGCAGCGTTTTTACATGCCTTATGCTGTTGGAGACACTATTTTTTTCTGAAAGAATTTTGTGGTATACATTGACCACAAAAGCCTCAAAATATATCTTCACACAGGTGGATCCAAATCTCAGGCAACACATGTGGGTTGAGTACCTCAAATCCTTTTATTTCGAATTGGCCTACACTCCTGGGAAAGGGAATTCAGTAGCTGATGCGTTGAGTCGGAAAAATCAGTCACAAGTTGTTCAGGAATTTAATGAGGAGTGGAAGCTGATGGACCTATTTTCAGATATTCTCATTGAGTTTCAGGAGGGTCATAGTCATACTTTTCTCTCAGCCTTAGTTGTGACATCTACTCTTTTGGAACGGGTCAGGGAAAGACATTTATCAGATCTGGAATGCCTTGTTCTACGGGAGAGTTTTTATGATGATGCCTCTACAGATTGAACAGTGGATGAGGGTGATACTTTGTTGTCCCATGGGCATGTATGGGTCCCAGAAGTCATCAGAGAGGAGATGATGAGAGATTTCCACGCCTCATCATGTGCAGTTCACCCAGGGAACACCAAAATTTATTGTGATTTGCAACGACAGTATTGGTGGCCTAACATGAATTGGGAGATATCCAGTTTTATCACGTGTTTTTCCACCTTTCAGAAGGTAAAGGCAAAAAATCAGCATCCAGTAGGGCTTTTATAGTCATTCTATATTTTGGAGTAGAAATGGGATGATGTTTCTATGGACTTTGTAACCAGTTTACCCAAGTCACCTCATGGAAATGATGCAGTATGGGATATCATCGACCGTCTGAAGAAGGTAAAAAATTTCATACCTATGTTGGAGACCTTCACGGTTAATGACTTAGGAAGAATTTATGTCAAGGAAATAGTGTGCCTTCATGGAGCACCTCATTCTGTTGTCTCGGACAGATATCCTCATTTTACATATAGGTTATGTCAGGGTTTACAGAAGGCCTTGGGTACGCAGGTACTTATGAGCACGGCCTATCACTCACAGACTGATAGACAGACCGAGGGGACTATACAGGTACTAGAGGATATGTTACGTACCTATGTTCTCGATTTTGGAGGTTCATTGGAGAAACACATACCTATTTTTGAGTTTAGTTACAACAATAGCTTCTAGGATACCATTGACATGGCTCCCTATGAAACCTTATATGGTAGGCCTTATCGCTCGCCTTTGTGTTGTCTTGAAAAAGGGGAGGTAGCTATTCGAGGACCACGTCTTGTGCAGGATACTATGGATCAGATAGAGCTTATTAGGAAGTGTATGGAGACAGCTCAGTCTAGACAGCAGTCATATGCTAACAAGCATCGGTGACCTCTTGAGTTCAAGGTTGGGAACCGAGTTTTCTTGAATATCTCACTCAGGTTGTGGCAATGACGTATACATAAATAGGGTAAGCTGTCAATGAGGTTCATATGACCCTTTGAGGTGATGAAGTGGATCGGACCAGTAGCTTACTATCTTTCACTTTCGTAGAGATATCCGGCAATACACGATGTTTTTCATGTATCTCATCTATGTCGGTACGTTTCAGATCTGACTCATGTTTTTCATCCTGATGAGGTTGAGCTGGATATGGATTCTTCCTTCGAGGAGTATCTGATGCAAATTTTTGACCATTGTGTGAAGACACTCCATGGAAAGTTTGTTCCTCTTGTACGGGAGCTATGGAAGCACGGCCGGGTACATGATGAATCCTGGGAGAGAGAGGCTGATATACGTTCAAAATGGATAGATCTCTTCATTGATGAAACCTCATTACCCTCAGAAGGAAAACTCGGGGATGAGTTGCTTTATGGACAGGAGATTATAACGACCCGACTCTTTGAAAAAGGTACGACTCCTTAGTTTTTCTTTCAAATATTTCCTTTAAGCTTTTTTAATGTGGGTAAAATCTTAAGGAAGGTCTGGGGAGTGTCTGGGGTTGGTTCAGAGCCCTGGAGTTTGTGAAATGGACTTACAGATAGGGTCGCAAGGCCTGCGCATGGCTTGCACATGGTTTGGGTAAACCTTGCGGCCTTTGGTCTAGATGCAGGGAGGTGCAAACAGTTTGCGCACGGTTTGGGTAAACCGTTCCCCTAAACCATGTAACCCTATTTCTAGAGGCAGTGGGATGCGCACGTTTTGCGCATGGTTTGGTAAACCATGCCCCTAAACCATGCAACCCATTTCTGGGTAAAATTACCTTTTTCCCATAAATCTATTTTAAGGCCCTAAGCCTTCTTCATCCTCCTTCTAGCGGGCAGAACATAGGGGAACGCTCTCTTGAGCTCCAAAATCCCCTCTCTCTCTTTTCTTTGTGGTTTCTTCCTCTAGTGTCGTAATTATGATCTATCGAAGGCATTGGATCACCCTCTGTAAGGCTTACCTCACACACCCTTTTTTTCTTGGTGAATCTTTCCTTTTGTTTTTCTATTTTGATGCAGGCTCATATGCCCTATTTTTAGGGCATTGGACTGGAACTCAGATCTCTTCCAACTGACTATGAATATAAGGTCAATATCGAGAAAGCCTACACCTACTGCTCTAAGGTAGGTGGTCACATGGATTCCATTTTGGGTTTTTTCATTTTTTGAGTTATTATTGTCATGTCATGGTTTTTCATTCACCAAAACCCATATTTATAATGACTGCTTCATATCTAAACGACCCAAGTGGCATGAAATTGATAAATTTAACCTAGTTAGGGTGTTTAGATTTGGTATGGACCAGGAGTGGTCAACCATAGGTGACACGCCTTAAGATTTGGCCCTTTTCACCTTTGAACCTTAACGATAAGTTGTGAAAGGGATTTTTCCATGTTAGAAAAATGAGATGAATTGGTTAGAGGTTGGGTATGATGAGATAGCATGAACCCTTGAATGAACATAAAATGTATTTATGCCATGTTTTTCTTATATAATACTATAAGATGGATATGCCATTATTTTCTTATGTGATTATATAAGATGGTTTTACTTGTATAATGTGATGTGAATGGTTATGATTTGATGTGTTGACATGCTTGTGATAACCCATGTGTGGGCGGGAGACATTCTTACCCTGTGTCGTATGAATCTTCGTGTGTTGAAGGGAATCATTATTACCCCGTGCCAGCCGAATCTTTGTGGAATGGGATGGGAAGCATTCATACCTCGTGCCCATATGACCATTACAAGTTGGAAGCATTTATACCCCACGCCAGCTACAGTGATTGAGGACGAGATGCATTTATAATTCATGCCAATATAACCTTTAGGGGTGAGAGGCATTTCTACCTCACGCCAGCTACAGTGCTTGTGGAAGAGAGGCATGTTTACCTCGTGCCAGTGATAACCTATATCTATGTAATTATACCACTACTTATTATTCAGTTTACCAGCCATGAGCTGAAGAAGGTAGACCTCCCAGGTGTCCTTCTGGAACCTGAGCGGGAGGTTTGTTTATTTACATTTCTTTACTTACATGCAGTCTATTACACAATTTTCAGGAAAACAACTATTTGGATTATATGTAGACATCATTGGTGGTGGCCTACTGAGACTTGTCTCACACCCAACCCAGGCGTCCTTTTGGGCACCTGTGTAGACTTCACTGTTATAGGTACTATTAGGGGAAAAGGCCTAGCTTCAGGTTATTGATACATGTCTGTTCTAGCTGGAGTTCTAGATTAGAGGACCGAGAATGGGCTAGAGATGCTCATGCGATACTTTTGTTCTATTTTTGTATTATTATATATCATGCTTTTTTTCTATTTCTATTGTATCAGCATGCCATGCATCCTATTTTTATCAGACACTACCTATGTGGATTTTGTATATTTATTAGGGTTTTCCTTTTGTTGTTGGTTGGTATGTATGTTTCACTTTTTCTCATGTCATTCATTTGTTGTGATTCTGCTATTTCTATCACTTTGCTACTATACCGCTGTGTACTCTAACATGGGGGTACAGTCTCCCAACTAATTTACCATTACACCCCCGCTGCTAGTCGGCAGCCCCTGGCCTATGGGGGGGTGATCCATGGGTCATGTGGCCAACCGGGCTTAGTGCTCAGGTTGATGGGCAGCTGAGTTGGGGACGTCACATAGTCTTCCTTCCCAAAGGCTCTCATTATCATTTGGAAATAAAAATGTAATCTTTCATATACTTCCTCAAGAAATCCCATACTCACACACCTGTTAACCCTTGTGTTACTCCATGACAACATAATAACAACCAAGTGACATACAACCCAAATACATTTCTAAAATACATTCATTAATTATTTATTAAATTATTTATACATAATATTTTTCATTAATTAATCTTATGATTAATTAATCCATCAATCCATTTTATTAATTAAAAAAGAAATTAATTATACAGCCAATAAGGTTATCTTTTGACTTCTCGATTCCTTATGGTTTTATGTTTTAAAAATCACAAACACTTTCTTCATAAGATCTGAATTTTTCATTCCATGTTACTTATTTTTTCATTCCATTATCTAAAAGTTAACTTTTTTTATTATCAAAACACTTTTTAGGAAAAGTGAGAAACCCCAAGATCACCCTAGTACACCACTAAAGTAAACCACATTCTTGTTGAAAAAAAACTTAAGCCTAATAGATGCATTCTCCCTACATAATTCCCAGGAAATAGATGGTACCTATAATCCCCGGTCCTCTGTTATTAGATCTTCAAAGTGTGTTTCCAAATGATCCCAAACCTGTATATACTCATCAATATTGATCTTCCCTCCGTTGAATCCCGTGATCAAAATAAGGTCCCACATGTCAATCCATTCACTTTGCTTACACTTATAGAATTATCATCCTTCTATACTTATGAATATGTTTTTACGATATCGATTCTGGTACAAATTTCACATTCTTTTAATGATTCCTATTCCGGTACAAATGTCTTGCTATTTTTACGATACCGATTTTGGTACAAATGTCTTTCTATTTTCAAGATACCATTTCTAGTACAAATTTCATGTTTTTTTATGAAATTGAAACCGGTACAAATATCATTCCATTTTTCTTAATACTGGTACCAAGAAATAGTGATACTGTTTTTCTCAATCCGATTTTCATTTTCATAAGAATCTATTTTCTTGATAATGCTTTACTTTTTTAATATATCATTCCAATTTTATAATATTCTATATTTTTCTTATACTTAACATTAACTTAACATAGTCTACTTTTATGTAACAATGTCATAAAATATATTACTAACTATCCATTTTATGTTTGACATGTGTTCAAGAACATTTTAAATATAAGGAAAATAAGATAGTTGGAGTAGAGCAGACCATTGGGTTATTTTTCCTATAAATACAAGTTCGTTTGAATGAGAAAATAAAATGGTATACTTTGTGGATGAATTTGATTCATGTGAAATGATTGTGAAGTGTTTTATAGAGAGAGAAGCTCTTACAAATCTCAGTGCTTCAAGCGGATGTTGTGAACAAGTTGTTCATGCATGAAAAACTTGTTCAGACATGCATAGTGTCGACTATGATCATAGTGATCATGGGCATTCAGATTTGAAGATAGAGGTCTGATTTCTTTCTAAATCGAGGGCTTGCGGATATAGAAATAAAGATACCGATATTCATATTGAGGGATTACAAGGGTTTGGGTAAGACAAATTTTCTTGAATGTATTAATCATGGATCCTTTATCAAAAGTTGTTGGGTACCATTCTCTTTGGGTTAAATGGATCTTATTGTTACTTGTTTTCTTTCTTCTAGATGTTTTTATTCTTCTTCTATTTTAACTTTGTTAATGTTTGAATGTATAACTTTCTTATACATGGTAATACATAACACAGATTACATTGAAGATTCAATACGTTTCATGGTAGAATCATTATTTTTATCAAATCATTCTTATATTTCTATCATAAGATTGTAACGTTTTTGAAAATTATTCTTTGATAGGGGTTGTCAATTTTGTTTAACATTGTTCAACTATGATATCATAAATGTAAATTTAGTTCTTATAAAATAGGTTTTCTTAAGGTAATGAAACATTTCTTAAAGAATAATTTTATTAGAATTAATGGTTCCAAAGAAATTTTTAAGGTATACAATTCCCCCTGCTATTTTGAGCATCTCATTCTATATATTTGATCCTATAATTAAAATCAGATGAGGCCTATAAAATACTTGTATTCACATATTTGTTTTCTTTCACAATAATTCATTGTTCTTAACTTCTTCATATTTTCTTGTCTACAAACATTTACTTCACACAAGTTTTGAGGAATGATATCTTCTTTTAAGTATGGAAGGCATTCCTATTGGATCCCTAGACAATGTCAATCCTACTAGATAGTCGATCATTGATGGACTAATTTGAAAACAAGTCTATTATGTTAACAGGAGATTATAGACATCATGTCTAATGAATGTTAATCCAAGAGGAAAACTACATATGAGAATACGAAAGTTACTTATATTTATATTGATGAGTTATTTGGAACTATTCTTCAACATTAAACCATAATGAAGAGAGATAATGATAATTTTAATATGAATAATGGAAATTGAGGTGTTGCATTTACAACTACTTAAAATCATATGAAAGACAAGACTCTTGAGAGAATCATAAGATCAAATTTTAAGAATTTTGTTATTCAATAAAAGTCTATTGAAAGAGAAGCTTCATAAAATGAGTAAGAAAATATTGCTTGAGGAATGAAAAAATATTGTTAAACTTAAGAACATTCTATATAGATATAGGAATAATGATGTAAAATAAAATAAATATGGAGAAGTTACATTTTATTAATGTTGAAGAACTGGGTGTATTAGACCTGATTGTCTGTTGTTTACGAAGAAAGAAAGGTAATATAGGAATTATGAATGGAACAAGAACAAGTTCCATAGATAAAAGAATAAGAATATCTTGAATGCCAATGAGACTTAGAGTGCTAGCTATGGAGATTCTTCTGATGATTCTTCAAAATATGAATCTTTTGGGGAAAATAATTTTGGCCTAATTTCCAGTGCCCCATTTCAAAATAATTGTCTTTTGGATATGGTATGAACTACAAAATCCTTAATCAATATGTCTTTAAGTGAAAATTTTCTTGATAATGATTTTTCTTTAGATGGGGAATCCACTTCATCAGAATGAAATGATGATTTTACTTCCCAATATGATGTTTCTATATTTGATAAGTTGCTTGAAATAAAAAATTATTAAGTTTCTAAGAAACATGAAACAGAATATTCTAGTGAAATTATTTTTACAAAATAAACATCAGATCTTACCAAAAATCTAGATAATAAAAATGTTGTTTTAGAAAATATTTCTGTGAAACTCTTGGATGTTAATTTTGAGAAGAATTAACATTCTATGGATATTAAAAACTAGTTTTTAGAAAAAATATGTTTTTGAAGATGAACATTAATCTGGAGATATTATTCTCGACGATAATAATGTAGTCTTGAGTCTAAAATGTGAAATATTTTCTATGAAGAAACTTATGGAAAATATTATGTGTGGTAAGGAAAATTTTGATAAGATGTATTTTCTAATAGAACCTAATGATAATAATCAATGATTAGGCTATTCTTTTGAAAACCCCAATTTTCAGAAACAATTATTTGGTTCCTTCAATAGCTCCATTTTGCACTAAATGTCATACTGGTGGGAACTGGAAAAAGAACTGGTCGTTAAATGATGTTTATTCCCTTGGGTTTCATAAATATAACTTTTCTAAAAAAAGGTGGATACCCAAAATATTATTATCTTATAATTTTGGATCCAATCATGTTTTGATTATGAGAACATAACTCTTTCATTTTCAGTATAATGAAGTTAGTACCAACAACATATGTTATATGGAATGTCTAATTTACCTAAACATGACTGGTAAAAAACACTATTTCAAAAATAATTTAAAGACTAAAGCTGGGAAAGTAACCTTTTTAGAATACTCTCATGGAGAAATTGTCGTTATAGGTGACATTCTTCTTCTTGGAGATGATATTATTTCAAATGATATTTTTGAAAAAGGCTATAAGCACAAACTCATTAGCATAATACAATTATGTGATGATGATTTCCTTGTGAGTTTTAGAAATGATAAATTTTTTGCTCACAATTCCATGGATGATTTTATTCTCTCTTCCCTTCGGCATGAGAATTTGTACACAATAATCCTATAAGAAAGTATATGTAAAGATCTACATTTTCCTAAAAAATTTGAAGACAAATCATGGATTTAGAATATAATACTAGGACATTGAAACTTATGGAATCATAGTAAAAATTATAAGAAAGAACTAGTTCACCATCTACCAGAACATAGGTTTGATTCATCAAAACTCTGTGATCCTTGCCAATATGGAAATAAACCTAAATCTACCTTTAAATATATCAGTGATGTTACATCTTCTATGCCTTATATTTAGTTCACATTTAATTATTTGTTCCAACACATACTAGAAGTATTGGGTTAATATTCTATGTGTTTTTTTAGTAGATGACTATAATAGATTTACATGTGTCTATTTTCTTGCGAAGAAATATGATGCTTTTTCTTATTTTGAATTTTTTTAGCTCATTAAGAAGTGAGAAAAATCTAAAATTGATAACTATTCATATTGATCATAATGGAGAATTTGAGTATTTGGATTTTGAATATTCATTTAGAATGGAAGGTATTACTCACAACCTTCAACTCCAATAACTCCTCAACAAAATGGAGTTGTTGGAAGAAGAAATCATATACATCAAGAGATGACAAGAAACATATTGAGTTAATATTCTATAGATAAAATTTTTTGGGATGAATCTATATGTACTTCTTGTTATACTATGTATCGTATTTTAATAATAATATTTCTTAGTAAAACACCTTATGAGTTATGGAGTGGAAAAAAACCAATAGTTTATTACTTCAATGTTTTTGGATGAAAATTATTCATAATGAATACTAAAGATAACATTCATAAATTTGCTACCTAATCTGATGATGGAATATTATTAGGCTACTCCACTAACTCTAATACTTATAGATTTTTTAATAAAAACGCATGTACTGTGGAAGAAATTTTTCATGTTAATTTTGTGAAAATGATCCTTTTGTTTTCAAACAACCTATACATACTTCTGATATATTTTCGTAAACTGATCACTAACCTTTGATAAGTGATCCTTCAATAAATGATAATGTTAAATACAATACTTTTGAAACATTTACCCTTGAATATTTTCAAACATATGTTGATGAACATGTTTTTCGAAATCAAAGTTAGTTGCAACATAGGAATTATCCCAGTAATAATATAATTGGTAATTTTAATCCAACATTAAAAACTAGAAGTTATTTAAGGAATGAAGTTGAACATGTTGCATTTCTCTGCCAATTTAAACCAAAGACTCATGAAGATTCCATGGATGATGATGATTGGGTAAAGGATTTTCAAGATAAACTAAATGAATTAGTAAGGAATAATGTTTGGAGCTTGGTTGAAAAACATATGGAAACTTTTGTTATTAGAGTAAAATTGGTTTTTAGAAACAAATATGATGAAAATGGAATTATTGGTAGAAATTAAGAAATATTAGTATCAAAAGGCTATATCCAATAAGATATCATTGAAAATTAAGAATCATATTCTCCTGTAGCATGACATGATTCTATCAGTATTCTTCTATCCTTTGCAGCACTCTTTAGTTTTAAAAATTATCAAAAGGATGTAAAGTGTGATTTTCATAATGAATATGTACAAGAGGACTTGTATGATGATCAACCCCTTGGGTTTGAAGATACCAAATATCCTAATCATTTTTAAAAACATACCAAATATTTAAATGAACATAAACTAGGCCGTAGATCTTGGTATGATAGACATCCAAGATTTCGATTTCAAAATAACTCTGTTAAAGGAATTGTTGATCCAATACTTTTTATTAAGAAAAATAATAAAGACGTTTTGATTGTTTATATATTTTTTGATAAAATCATCTTCCAATCAAATCAGCAATCCTTAACTAATCCTCTACGAATATTATGAAATCTGAGTTTGAGATGAGTATGATGGGTGAGTTAACATTTATTCTTTGTTTTAAAATTTCTCAAAAACTAGAGGGAACATACATATACCATTATATCTATATTAATGATCTTCTTAAAATGGTTAGTTATGAAATTAATAAGTGTTTAAAAACTCATATCAGAACGTCTTTTACTCTTGATATTGATGAAGCAGGGAAACCTATGGATCAGACATCTTATAGAGGGATGATATGAAATTTACTTTACATAACAACAAGTCGACCTAACTTATTTTACTCCATATGCTTATGTGCAAGGTACCAAGAAAATCCTAATGAATCCCAATTAATGTCTGTAAAAAATCAATATTTAAAAGGAACTTTAGATTTGGTCCTATTTTATTCATCTAGAAATGTTTTTGAAGATAAAAGTATTTCGGATGCTGACTTTGGTGGTAGTAAAATGTATAGGAAAAGTAATTCTGGAATTTTTCATTTTATAAGAGATTCTTTAGTTTCTCTGTCTTGTGAGAAACAACATTTTGTAGTACATTACACTACTGAAGCTGAATATGTATCACCTGGAAGTTGGTGTGCTAATGTATTGTGGATGCAATACACACTAACAGACTATAGTATGAGTTTTACTAAAACTAAAATAATGTGTGATAACATAATGAATATTTCCCTATAAAAAACCCTAGACATCACTCTCATGAAAAGCACATAGATATTCAACATTATTTTCTTAGGGATCACACACTTGAAGGAGATATTATTCTTTAATTCATCGGAATGAAAGAACAAAATGCTGAAATTTTTACAAAAACAATTACCTTCTGATATATTTGAATATATTTAAGAGAATATAGGAATGATCTCTGTGATGTAATCATTCATTTCTATTTATTTTTTAAATCTTCTCCTAAAGTTATGATACTTCTTATTTCAGTGGGTCTATATTTTCTTGTTTATTTTATTCATTTTTCTTTTTGTAAGAAAATATCCCTTCATCAATAAATTATATTGTTCTTTAAGAAAATATTGATTATATTTTTCTTTTGGAATTGTAATTTCGGAATTTAAATATTCTGAATTGACATTATCATAATTCAATTCCATGAATCTAAATATTCCATGAGAATTCTTATAATACCAATAAATTCATTAGATTATTCCAAAAGGTATACATTATTACTCTTTATCTTCTTGATTTATTTTTAAATTTTTTGTATTTCAAAATTTTCAATTCCTGGTTCACCTTACATAAAATGATCGGAATTTATATATTTTTACATATATTCTCAACTATCATATTAGATCAGATTATTTGAAATTATTTTATTATCTTATAAAATCTGAAAAGTCACAGCTTTGTCTATATAAGGGGTGATTTTTTTATGAGCACCACACCATCCTCACTGATCTCTTAGAAAATGTTTTATTTCCATCAAATCCTTCATTCTATTTCCATTGTTTATTTTACTCAAAATGACTGATGAATCCTCAGAAGATCACATGCTGATTAACAAGGATATAAAGGATTGGGAAATCATTAGGGAAGGACTGGTATTCCCTAACATCTTTTCAATGTATGACTCTATTATATCGAAGGTAATAAGAACTAATAGATAGGAATGTATTTTTTTGGATAAGGATAAACTTCATGATCCGTTTAACCAAACCTGGTTATTCAAATCTATGAATCATTTACATTCTTCTAAAAGGATGGTAATGTCATGTTAATGTTCAAATGTTATGATAATACATAAATAGTTCCTTATAATAAGGCAGATAATTTTATCAATATATTTCATTATGGAGAAGATATTATAGGCTCTCATAAACATCCCAACAAGGAAGGTTATTTTGAAAAAGACAAGGCATTAGATTACAATGGTATTTAGTAAGTTATTAATCTGAAGATTACAAATCATACAACCAATAACAAGTTGGTAGCTCTATGGTAGCACCATTTCTATATTCCAAGGAAAGGATATATGGACTCTCTAAAGATATGTGATATATTTCTTTTAGACATTATTGTTAATTTAAGGAAGATCAACTTGATCAAGTATATATTTCTAACAATCTATGCAATAAAAGGAATAACCCTTAGTTCTCTGATTCTTATGTATCTTTCATCTATCTCCAGGATAATTGTTATGTGCCTTCAAGAGATGAATGTCCCATGAAATTCAATATCTATATTTTTTATGATTTTTTAGCTTAGTGATGATACTCTTAAAAGGATGAAGGTATATTTTATACCTCAATCCAAAACAGTGGAAGAATTGGGTGTTCCGAATAGGAATTATGTTCAGGAATCATTAAAATCTAAAAAAAAGAAACGAAAAACTAAAGATAGTATATTAAGAACACTAGTTCATGATGTTCCAATATCAGCACCTCCTCCTACAAAGACACCAAATTCATATTTTGATGGAATGGTGGAAAAATGGAGAGATATTGAAGATACCACTAAGGAAGGTGATTCTTCCTTTCCCTAAATCTTGTAGAGGCTAATGCCTTAAAAATCAGGAAAGCGGAAATTCTAGATTATGTAAAGAAGGATAATACCTTCAAAACGAAATCCTTGGAATCTCAAGTGTGTCAGTATTTACTGAAATTTGTAGAGAAGAAGTCTCCATATGTACAAGAACCACATGTTGTTCATATGAAACCGACTTCCACTCCGAAAACCCAGAATTCCAAGAAATTCTTAACATTATCAGAACATGTTCACGAAATGGAAGATCAGATCATTCAAGAAAATAATGGTTATGTCTTATGGGAAGTAGAAGATTATATTGGAACTCCTCAGAGTTCAACTTCTAAATCTATTCTTGAAGAATAATATTTTGAAGATGATGTTGAAGATGTAGTTGAGGATGAACATGAAGAACAAAAAAATGATGAGGTGGAACAAAAAAAGTGTGGTAGATGAATAGATCCAGGACTAAGTTGTACAATAAGAAACACAAGAGTAATAGCTTCATGTGGAAGAAGATGAACAAGTAGATATTAATGTTATCCATGTATCCAATGAACAAACCACAATCCAAAATTCTATCAAAGTAAAGGGTGATTTGGTTGACTCATCCAATAAAGAAACTCTTCATACATCATCCAATATGATAGAGAAACTAGATTCCTTAACTCTAAGAAAAACTGAGAAAGTAAATGGTGTTTCAGGAACTGAATCCTCATCCTCTATTGAGCATGAATTTTGGAAGATATCTTTATGGAATTTGGTTATAAATATTACAGTTCTGGAAAATATAGATTCCCGAAGTCAAATAATGTATTAGACCCTAAATCAAAAGACAAAATCTACAAATATGGTTATAGACATCGTTGTCCAGAAATAAGTGGACTTCAATAATGTTTTGATTGATTATAAAGATTAGATGGTGAACTGTAAGAAAGTATTTACCAATACAAAACCCATCAATTAAGTGTTTAGATAGTTTGGTGAATTCATAGTTTCAACAAATTGATCATTCAATACTTGTGAATCTGATTTCAACAATGCAAAAGCATCCATTTCTGATAAAGTTAGCCAACAAAATTCCATTTCCCAATATATAAGTATTGAAAAGGAAGTTATAGCCGAATTAGTAAAAAAGGTGGCTTCTCAATAAGAAATGATCATTTACTTAAAAATGATTAACCAGGATCAAGTGATCTTACGAATAAGCTCCGAGAAGATTATAAGTAAGTGAATAAACATATTGATTTGATACAAAAATGTTTCCTGAGTAAAAGAAGGATGGATGGATTTTTTTAAATTCCGATTTTTAATGTAATCTAAACATTATTTCCAAAATTTCCTTAAGATATTTATTGCATATCCCACTTTTGTTTTCATATGTATGTTTCCTTAACCTTATAGGTATATCTTATACTTCTCCATTACATTTTGAAAATCACAAAGGGGGTGAAGTTTTTTTTAAGGAAGAATTTAATGATGACTTTGTAGAGGGACAATAATTTAAGGGGGTGTATGGTAAGAAATAAAAATTTCAAATTAAGGGGGAGTTTCTTTTAAAAAGAATTGTTTTTCTAAGGGGGATATATATTCTTAAAAAAATGGATGCAAATTATCTAGAATACGATTCTTGGGAAACATAACCTTAGGGGACGTTAGTCGTATTTATCCAAAATTTCTTTTAAAAAAGGGGAATAAGATATTTAGTACTTGTTTATAAATGTCAATATATTCTTCCTTATCATGTTTTTTGTTCATTCCAAAAATGGGGAGACTTTTGATTCAATAAGGTTAACTTATGATTTCTTCCTTCCTTATGGATTTATGTTTGGAAAATCACAAACAATTTTTTCTATGTTCCTAATTTGTCATTATGTTTTACTTATAGTATGGTAATTCTATTATACATACAAAATTATCAATAAATTAGATTACATATATCTAATTCTGTTATACGTACATAATTATAATTATGTTATACATACGAATCTAATTGTGCTATACTGATTCTGGTACAAATGTCTTGCTGTTTTTATGATACCGATTTTAGTACAAATTTCATGATGTTTTAACGATATCAATGTCCGTAAAAATTTCATTTTATTTTCATGATACTAAATCCGGTACAAATTTAATTCAGTTTTTATGATACCTAATATAGTACAAATTTCATTTAGTTTTTTTTAATACCAGTAGCCGGAAATAGTGATACGTTTTTCTCAATCCTATTTGCATTTTCTTAAGAATATATTTTCATGATAATGCTAGAATTTTATAATATATCATTCCAATATTATTGGACTCTATGTTTTTCATATACATAAAATTATCTTCACATTATCTTCTTATATGAAACTATTCCATACAATCTATTTCAAACTAAGCATTGTATGTTTGACCCGTGTCAAGGTCCCTCCGAAATTTAAGGAAAATATGACAATTGTAGTGGAGCCGGCCATTGGAAATTTTTCCCTATAAATACATGTTCGTTTCATTGATAAAATAAACTGATATAATTTGTGGATGAATTTGATGCATGTGAAAAAGTTGTGATGTGTTTTCTAGAGATAGAGGCTCTTACAACTATCAGTGCTTCGTGCGGTTGACGTGAACAACTTGTTCAGGCTGAACAACTTTTAAGAAATGATTAGTGCATACTCCGATCATGCAAATCGTGGGATTATGTATTTGGAATAATGATGTTCTGATTTCCTTCTAAATCGAGGACTTGCAGGTATAGTAATACAAATATCGATCATTTGATAGAGGTCTTACTTGGGTTTGTGGAAGAAAGTTTTTCATGAAATTATAAAATTAAAGAACCTTTAACCTAGATTGTTCGATACCCTTCTATTTGGTTTTAAAAAATCTTATTGTTACTTGTTTTCTATTTCAAGATGTTTTTATTCTATAGATATTTTAACTTTGTTGTTGTTATAAAGTATAACTTTCTTATAATTAGTTATTCGGTTACTCTGATTATATTAATAATTCTATACACACTAATGTATAATTATTCTTTAATGAAAATATTTCTTATGTTTTTATCATAAGATTGTATTGTTTAACAAAGTGTTCCACTGAGAGGTTTTGTGAATTTTGTTAATATTTGATAAACTATATTTTCTTAATGTTAAAATATATCCTGAAGAAACATATTTCATTAATGTAAATAAACATTCTTTAAGAATGTTTTATATCAACATTAAATGTTCCAAAAGAATTTTTGAAGTATAAAATTCACCCCCACTTGTATTTGAGCATCTCATTCTAAATATTCGATCCTACATTAATACAATCCAACAATCATAATCTCCCATAATAAACACAAGAAATAATTATTCAAATTAATAACTGAACATTTAATAATTAATCCAACACTTAATTATTCTAATTCATTTTTTAACATTCAATAAATTATTAAAAATTTATTTATTAAAATTGAAATATCATTATTTCAGTAATTAACTCCATAATCAATTGTTCCATATATCACATTATTCCAATATATTTATATATTAATTGATCAATTCACTAAATTTAATAATTCAATTGGGAATATCAATTACATAAACACAACCCAAAGTAAAACCATGATGTAAATTACTCAACAAAATTAAATAGAGTAACTATAAGCAAGATCATGAGAACTCTATAAATTTCCTAGATCCTACAATATCCCCACCTTATAACAGATCGTCTACATGATACACTCCCATGAATATCTAAATTCATGAGTCAAAAATATCAGGACAATAATAAAACACATCTTTTTCTCTCTCCCATGTTTCCTCATGAACATGGACATGTTGACATAGAACATGAACTATATTCAAGATATTTCCCAGCAACACATTCTTGCATTGATCTAACACTTCTCTCAGATACCCCTCAAAGGACGCATCTATCTTAAGATCAAAATAATAAACATAAATCACATGAGATGTGAATAGGTGATAAATCACATGTTATGAAACATTGAAAAAACATTCATAACATTATACCTCTGTTGATTTTCCAATCAGTATGCCACATTCCTGATTCCCTCCGGAAACCCAAATAGTAAAATGAATCTAGCCACTAGCATGCCCTACCATTGTATGTTATGGTGACACAACCTAGGTTAAAGATAATGGAATAGTGGAACACTATCTATAAACTCTAGGGGTGTTTTTGGAATTTATATTAAATTGAAATCAGTATATTCTAATCTATATCCATACGATTATGATTATGTTGAACCTACTCCGAATTATACTGCATGATACATGGTCCCAAAAATTCTCTCTCACTAGGCTTAATCTAGCATATATTTGATCTTCATATCCTATCATAAAGATGTGTGTATGGATCCATTTAAATAGTTTCTTTATAATTGTTGGCATAATAAAACATGACTAAATAAAATGTCTTCTGCAATGAAAAACGAATATTTGGAAATTTAAATTATGATTTTAATTGAAAATTAAATATCACATTTTTGGAAAATTATTTTCAAAAATGGACATCGTTTGCTAATTATACACACTGAAATTGGTGGGGGTGATTTATAGGATTTTTCTTAAATTCATAAATTTTTTGTGAATAGAAAAATATGGTAATTTGGTGTATATATATAGTATATATTAAATACACTATTTATTTATTCATTAATTTTCTAATAACCATGAGTTTTGAATTTGATGCACATTTTAATATTTTTTCACAATAATCAATATCATTTCTTATCTAGATCAAAATAATGGGGAAAATATTTAGAAAACCTTACTCTCCTCCACTATAAAAACCACCCTCACACCTATTAACTTTACTATTATCAAGACTTTTTCCTAGTCCAAATTGTAATCAAATAATTCCCTAAGATTCTCTCCGAAATCATGAATCCCTTGGTCCCTTGAAAATATTTCTTCTCTCCCCCAAAGAGGATCTATATTATTATATATCCTATATCTATATTCCTCTTTTGATTTCATTTATTTTCTTTCATGTTCAATTATTTAGTTTTTCATTCCTCGCCTCCTTTCATCCAAATGATATGATAACTCAAATAATTTATATGTAGTATAATTTTTTAATGATAATGGAATAATTCATCATCATCTATCCTTTTCCCACTTTTATAATAGTAATGAAAACACCATCAGAGATGTGTTAATTTCTCACATTCTAGGATGATATGATTTCAATTTCTATTACCATCTTCAATTCTATTCAGGAAACCATTTTTTATGGTTGAAATAGAGAATAATATATTTATTATGTATAATTTATGGTTCATGAATCAGTTTTACACATGATATTAATTTATAATGGACAATTTGTTCAATGTGATCAAAAACCAACATGTTAACCAAAATAGTTATCATTAAAGATTCATATAATCATCCATCTACCCTCTAAATCACCAAATGAATTTAATAACAAGGTAGTCTTTTTGATTATCACTAATAACATATTAATATTATTCTACAAAACCATTACCATGTTAAATGTTTATCCTTACATGTATATAAGTAACCCCATCATGAAAAGATGTGAAACGAAAAATGAAATTTAAAAACATAACCCCTCAAAAAAGTCATGAACGAACATAATATTGATAAACTAAATAAATTAAATAAATCATATTTTGTGTAAATATTAATTAAGGAATTTAATTTCTTTAACCTGGACATTAAGATCAAGTGACAGACACCTTCAGACTTAACGTAAGATATTCTACCTGAACCACAATTATTCCATCAGGTTGTTGTGTCTTTCATTTAATCCAAATGAATTTATCCTTAATTTTATTGTAAATATTATACATTTATTTTATATCCTCCAAAATAATTTTTTTAATCAAATAATAATTCTCTTTAACGAAATACATGTTTTTAAATGATTCTCTCCTCAATTCTTCCCAATTATAAATTCTTTTTAACGAAACTTCCAGAATTCATACCCATTTTCAAGTGCACTCTATAATATATTTTATAAAACCATTATATTTTTATAAAATACCACTTTATATTATGAAAACCTTATTTGTTCACTATTATTTTCATATAAATGCTTATTATGTTTTCTATCTTAAATTCTCTTTTGTACATTTCCAGAAACCGGACTAAAATGTTTTAATGAAAAAAATTATTAAATACTTTTCTAAATTATTTTCACTTATATATGACATCACATACCATGATATATTATTATTTTCCCTTATTAATATTCATGAATTTTTTAACTCATTTCTTCTATGCATTCTTGTTTTAGACTCCCATTTATTATGCATTATGACACGATTATAATACCTATTCATTTCCATGGTTCCCCATATTTTGATGTATGATTGATTATATATTATTATATATATGGAATGAATATTCATGAAAATTATATTGTGGTTGAATCCATATATCAAATTAATTAATTTATTAATTTTGAGTCTCATTAGACGTTACGTTAAAAGGACTTCGTATTTAGCCTTGACTTGTGCTACCATGTGCAATGGTCTTGGTGGTTTACCTTGTCTTCTACTCCTCTATGTGGAATTAGCCTTAAATTTTGATAAATAAAAGTTTTATATTTATTCCACGTTACTATGAATCCATGTTTATATGATCCCATGCTTATATATATGGATTCTATATGTTCCTAGCCTTTTTATATCATTATGTCATGCCTTATAACCCATGTTCTAAAGGATTATTTTTATATTTATTCATTTACATAGATTTTTAGCTCATACCATTTTTAATGTTATCCCCAGGTTATCCTATGAATATTTATGACCACAATGGATGTTTAGTGCTCTATATGAATAAAAAATAATGAAATGCTATATTTATATCATTGTTTTATGTTTTATGTACCTTTTCATCCAAGACACTAGAATTTAGGATCCTCAGATTGTATTAAGATTATATAATATGCATAAAATCATGCAATGTTATGTGTAAAAGAATTGGGTTACTATAGTAGGGATCAGAGTATGTTATAGTAATTTTTTGATATTTTTAAAATTTTACATTAATAAGAACCATATGGATATGAGAAAGTATAAGAAAACATCAATAAATTTTTGAAATAATATATATAGTGGTTTATCAATAAAATAAATCTAGGTCTATATATGAACATATTGATGTGTCTCAAGAATATATGCTTAAAAGGGTAAAACCAAAAAACACTACTTTGATCTAAACTCAAACATGAACTGGTGCATGCCAAAGGCCTTGATGCACTACTAGTTTGACACTCTCAGTGTATATGCTTTGGAAAATTCAAAAGCATAGTATAATCCATTATTAAGGGAACAAAAAAATCCCATAAGAATATATGTTATGTAACTGACCATGAATAACCTACATTGAAACCTATAGAATCACATGATAGGATATACTTTTACTTTAAGAGTTTATCCTTTTATATTTTAATTTTCCTTTTTTTCTTAATATCAATTTTTTCAAGCCCACTAATTGTTTCCTATTTCTCCTAGGTAATGGTAGGAAATAGAAGAACACATTCCAAAAATAAATGTGATTGCGAATGTGAAGATTTCCCCAATGATATAACAAATATGATGGGAACAAGAGATAAAATCATCATGATAGTACATGCTCTGCGGATCATGTTATGAGTAATAACATGAATTATGTGGAATTCTGTCCTCATATATGGAATGGGAATGTGGTTGTCTAATCCTATATGAAAAAATTACCTCCAATGTTTAAGGGATATTATTGATACCCTCCTTAATGAATGATGGATTAAATCCTTTGGAAAGTTATTCTCGCTAGTGCTCATAAGAAGAGAAAGTCATGTTGGTGGTCTATAATTTTGATGGGGAAGCTTACCATTGGTGGAAACTAATCAAGAATGTGATTTATTAGGATGAAATTGAATCTATTGAATGGGAGGAATTTAATAAAATGGTTTTTAATAACTATTTTCCATGAACCCTCATTCTAAATAAGGAAAGAGAGTTCATCAAACTTATATAGAAGGAAAATGAGTCCATCATGGTGTATAAAGAAGACTTCACAAGGATTTTAGGATACACCTTTATCTTTTTCATGAACACTAAATTAAAATTGGATCTCTTCATTAGAGGAATATATATGATTCCACGAAAATAGTTGCCAATTCTTGACTTTGAATGTTTTGAGGATATTATATGTTGTGCCATAATGGTAGAAATGGAGATCGAATACTCTCAATAGTGTCATCATACCAGTGAAAAAATAGTAGAAAGTCGAGTCTAATATAGGTGGTTTGGAAAATAAATCCCAGGATTGAATCAATATTGAATATCCCACGTGTCAAAATTTTGGAAAGAAGCATCTTGGAAACAATCTAATGGGAAATAGGAATTGCTTCAAATGTAAAATAATTGGACATGTTTCTACGAACTGAGGATGTTATATGAATTATCCCACTAATGTGGATGATGAAATGATGGTTCAGATAAACTCTCGCCTTATAGATTAGTGTTACAACTACAAGGATCGTGGGAATTTTGCGAACAATTTCCCTTTGCCAAGGGTTTTTAGAAAAAATCAACAATAACATACAAAGAAACAAGGAAGGGATTATGTTATCACTACTGCTGAGGAAGATACAAACAATAATGTGGAGATAGGTATTCTAGTTATTAATTCTTGAAAAGTGAAAGTACTATTTCGTTATGTTTCTATGCATTATTTTTTATCATTCAAGATTAGTAGAACTATGGAAAAACCAAGTCAAAATTTATAGTTTTTGTTATATATGATAATTCAAAATGGGAAAATTACAACTTTTGAAGTATATAACTCCCTCCTCTTAACATTTGTTAGCTGAAAATCCTAGTATATCTCATCATACATAATTTAGTGGAGTTGGATGTTATCATGGTCATGGAGTATATATCTTTATAGAATTCCAATATCAATTGCTGGGAAGGGTAGATCGCCATTCATATCCAAAATAAACCTCCAATTATTCTCAAAGTTATTCTTATTATGAGGGATTAAACAGATTTATTTCTTGAAGAATTGTCTTGTCATCCTCTTGAACGAGTGGTGGAGTTCATAGTTGAACATATTCTGGGATCTCTATATATATTAAGGAATATATATTAAATGGAAACAATATAACTAGAATATTTTAAGAAGAAGTTAAAATATAATCTATGGAAGGGTATTATACACCTGAGTGCTTCCCCATAGAGTGCACTAGTCCCCTTCCTCAAGAAGAAGGATTGTTCAATGTTCCTCAATATTGATTATCGTGTGCTTGATAAAATCATGATAAAGTAAATTTATCCCCTTTTATATACAGATGATGGGTTCAATCTACTTCATGGGGCCAATTATTTCTCTAAGGTGGACCTTCAGTTAAGATATCACTAATTAAAGGTGAGGAGAGAATATATATCCATGAATTCCTTTCGAACGAGGTATAGACACTATGAATTCATAGTGATGTCCTTCTGACTCACAAATTCTCTAGGAATATTAATGTATTTAATGAATATATTCTTTATATATTATGAGGAAAAAATTTTGTTAGTCTTTATCGATGATATTATGATATAATATATGAGTAGGGAGGAACATAAGGATAATTTGAATAAACTAATGGTGAAAATGTGAAGGGAGGAATTTTATGCAATGAATTTTAAATGTGAGTTTTGGATGGAAAAAGTATCATTCTTGTTGAATTTTATCACTAGAAAATGGATATATCTATACCCTTCCAAGATAAAGGCCCTTAAAGAGTGGCCCAAACAAATATTTCTAGTGGATATCCACATCATTCTGGGTCTAGCTGGGTATTATTAAAGATATTTGAAAAACATTTCATGATGGTCAAACCATATGAAAATAATGAAAAAAGGGGGTGATGTTTTTCTGGACTCAAGAATGTGAGAAAAAACATTAAGGATCTCTAAAAGAGGCTTATCATAGCGCCATTTATCATTTATTTTATTTTCTTTGTTGTTTCATTCCTTAATTTTGTCCCTCTCCTCCTTTAATCCCAATGTTATGATATCTGTTGTACCTTAAGTTTACATTAATGATTTTATGATAATGGAATAACTCGTCATCAACTCTCATTTTCTATCCTTCTATACTATAAATGAAAGCAGTATCTGAGATTTGTTAATTTATCACATTCATGGATGACATGTTTTTAATTTCTATTACCATCATCAATTTTGGTTATGAAAACTTATTTATGGTCAAACGAGACTATAATATATGTATTATGTATAATTTATTGTTCATTTTTTACCCATGATATTAGTTTATAATGAAAAATTTGTTTGATGTGATCAACAAACCGCCAATGATTAAAAACATTTATCATTAATTTTTTAATAAATGAATTCATCCTCACTCAAAATAAACAAATGAATGTTATAAGCAATTAATATACTAGTTTATCACTAATAAAATATAAATCCGATTCTATATAACCATTCTCATGTTAAAAATTTATCCTTACAAGTATATATGTATACCGGTCATAATATCCAATAAAACAAACAACGAAATTGAACCTCTTAACCCATAAAAAAGGACATGAATTAACTTAATAAGGATAAAATAAATTAGTAAACTAAATAATAAGTTATGGTAATATTAAATAGAGAATTTAATTTGGATATCCATGAAATTAAAATCATGTCAAGGACACCTTCAGATTTAAGGTAATAGATTCTGCCAGAACCATTATTGTTCCTCCAAGTTGCACTATCTTTATTTTACCCAAATGAATTTATCCTTTAATTTAATTTAATTATTCTTAATTCTATTAATATAATCCAAACAAGTTTATCAAGATCCAATCATTATTTTATTTTTTATATATACTTGTTTTTAAATGATTTCCACCTCAATTCATCGCGATAAGCATGCCATATTAATGAAACTTCACAAATTATTAACCAATATCATGTTCCATCTATCATCTATATTAAAAATACATTTTTTATAGAATAATCCCAATTGATATAAAAACCTACTTTTTTTCACTTCTTTAATTATATAAAATATTACTCCCTTTTTTATTTAAATGCTCTTTAGTACATTTCTTAAAACGACACTAAAATGTTTTAATGAAAACATTTTTTAAACACTCTTTGATAAAAGTTTTCACTTATATTTGACATAAATTATCATGATATATGATTATTTTACCATTATAATATCCATGTATGATTTAATTCCTTTTATTCGTGGACACATGTTTGATCCCCCTATTTATTATACTTTTTGTCATGATTATGATACCCATTTCATTATATTGTAACCCCTATGTTAATGTATGATTTATTATGTATGATTCTACAAGTGGAAAGAATATTAATAAACATGTAATGATGACAGCTACTAGATTTATATCCAATTAATTGGTTAAATTTGAGTCTCATGAGATGTTATGTGCAGTAGTCTTGGTGGTTAGCCTCGACTCATGCAACCTTATGCAACACTCTGGGTGGTTAACCTTGACATATGATCCTATATGTAAAATGAGACATGAATAATGATAAATTCATGTTTTATGTTGATGCCAAAATACTATGAATACATTTTTATTCCCAAACTTTGATTTTTATCTAATACCTTTTTCCATATTATCCCCATGTATCCTATGATTAAGTATGAGAACAATAGAATTTGGGGGATTTTTATGAATAATAAATAATGAAATTTTATATTTAGTTCCATCGTTTATGTTTTATGTACCTATTCTACAAAGACAGTAGACTTGACAATACTAGGATAGTAATAAGACACTTTACTATGAAAAAAATCATGTAATTATATCTGTGAAATAATTGGGTCACTATAATACATATGGATAAATTTATATCTTAAATTTTCTAATTTATTATAATTTTTTTATAAATACTTTAATTTCCTATTATTTTTTGTATAGTTCCTTCCTCCAATAAATACTTCATTTTTAAAATAATGGAGGCTATATGGTTACAAAATTATAAGATAAATGCTAAAAATTTTGAATGGATGATATAGGTGTATTCTAATCCATTAAAAAGGGGAGGGGAATTAAATAATAGGATGTAGGTAAAATTAAATGTTCTATTAGACAAAGGGAATATGTCAGTTATATTTTGACATTACCATTATCTTCTATATATTATCTTTATTAAAAGGTAGATTAGGGGATGGAGGATTACATTCCACATGTTCTGAAAATAGTTTTTTAAATCACTACCCACTTAAAAAATACTATTTATTTATTAACATTTATCCATCTCTAGTTTTAGACAATTTTTGTTGGAATATAATTTTTTGGATATAGAAATAAATGTTTATGAGTCGTGGTATTTCTCTAATCAAAAACACTTTTATCATAAAAAATATTTTGAATTTAATTCTATAAAAAAAATATAAATGAATAAATGTTGACATAAAGAAGTCCATAAGATGAATTTGTAAAAAGAATATATAAAACACTCATTTTATATTGGAATACATTCCATCGAGATGAAAATACATAAAATCTATCAAATAAATAATTCAATTTTTCTAAATGATCAAAATTTATTCCAATAAAGAAACAAATACCTTCTACGGGAAAACCCATTTAATATTTTTAATGATGCTTCATATTTGTCAATCATCAATCTGATGAGATATACAGAATCATTTGAAGTGCATATGATAATTTTTAAAGAAATTCAAACCGCCCCTAGGAAATAAAAATATGGATGTTGCTAGAATTGAAATAAATTTATGTATATTTTAAGGATGTGGAATCTTTTTCTTCACTATAAATCTGAATTTACTTAGTTTATTTTCTAGAAACTATTTACATCTATGATCCATTATAATATATAGATATTTTATTCCCTAGGTATCTCTATTAGGATTATAAATTTCATAAGTTCTATTGTGTTTTATGTTCTTAATCTGGTCATTTGTTTGATAGAGGTTTTAAATGAGTTAGAAGACTAAGTAAAATATGATCATTCTAATCTATTTCCCCTATTTATATAAAAACGGATTATTCTATGACCTTTTTGAAGAGTGATTCTCTGCTTATGAAAGACAACCCATTATAATTTTATTAAAACCATGAATACCTAAATTGATAGGTACTGAATGAAATTACTGTTACAATTACTGGTGGTATTTTTTTTGTAATGTTTATATAAGTTATTTCAACCATTCATGATAATGTCACATTACATGATATTTAAATATTTTTTTAATGTTATAATGTTTATGTATTGTTTTATTTTTAATATGTTTTCCTTAAATCTGATATTACAAAATATTTGTACAATTTTTTTTTATGATTACTATGATTTTCATGAAAATGATTATTTGATATTACTAAATTAAGGAGGATAAATATATTGGATACTTAATTTTATAAACTATAACTCACCACATCTTGTAAAAATATAATAACTCTTTCATTTATATATTTATATCTTTTTCAATCTTATATACACATGTATTATCTAGACATGGATAATATTTTCAAGGGTACAACATAGTCTTTACATTATAAAAACAACATGCATTTTTCTTTTATGTATACTTATTAGATGGCTTTTTTCTAGCATTAACAAGTTGTAATTTCATGAAATAAATATAATATCGTATTATTCCATCTCTAGAGAAAAAATACATAATAATATTGTGTTTCGTGTATTTACAATTTCAATCTATTAAAGAATAAAAAGTGATAATCACTTGTTATATTTTCCCTAGATGAATTTGACTAATGTACATTTAACTGAAAAATTGAATTTGTACCATATACAATAGAAATTTTAATGATTATAATAATTTGATAAAAAATTATTTTGTGATCTTAATATAAAAAAAATTAAAAAAATTGAACATCAAGACATACCATAGGTATTACATTCTTTAATTTTTATTGGATAAGGTGAGATAAAAATGGTTGATCCTAAATTCTCATTAAGGGTATGAAAAAGTGATAAACACAACTTTACATTAGTGGGAAAATATGAACATGTGGATAATGAAATTATATAATCAATATGAAAATAATATTTAGAATTAATTCAAATAAAACATGTATCATATTCCATGAATAATATCAAAAATATTTTCAATAAATAAAATGATATCAAATAATCATAGAGTCCAATGAATCAGAACTAAACATAATATATGACATCATTAGTATAATTCATGTTTCACTCCCATGACCACTATCTTGTAGGATACAAAATATCATAGTGTTTTACATTTAATCTCTAATCCCATTCATAATATATCATGAGATATAATAATTTTCCCTATCCATTAGAGAAATATATTGTTTTAGTTCAACCCATAATATAACATAGTGTGATCAAGCTAAATGGTTATACACTATTCAAGGTATCTCATGTGATGAAAAAATTACACAATTTATTTGACAGATAAATAATTCTTTCCTGGCCCATAACATATAATTATGTTATTTTGTATGAGTTCAAAAATTTAAATAAAACATACATAATTGCATCATAGAATTATTAATATTGGAATGAAATGGGATTTCAGATTATTTCCACAAAATGTGACCATAATCCATCCAGATATGTAATATGGATGGTTGTAAATTAATATATCCACATTTTATAAAATAAACATTAAATTATATTTACAAGGATAAAAAACCCCATTGAAATAACAACACATTAAATGGTTCCACATAAGAATGGATCGAATATTAGTTTATTTGATACAAGAAGTTCAATAAACCCAATTTTTAAACATAATTACTATGTAAATCACTAAATATGTCACCTACGATGCTAAATCATTTTCCATCTAAAATGTAAAATTATTTTAATATCATAATTTGTTTTAAAATCATTTTTAATATTTTTCTATAAGACAATATAATGGGTAATTATTTAAATTACATTACAAATTATTTATGTGACAATGTTGGATTTGAAAATAATATCACATAATGGGTCATTGAAAATTATATTAATGCATCCATAAGAAATTTGATCTGCAATATAAAATCATTGGTCACAGAATGAAAACCCATTTGATATTTTTAAAAATCCTATTATTGGAAACATGAATTAAAAAAATAGGTAATATAATAAATATTAAAAAAAATTAATATAAAATATAGTAGTCATATGATTTAATTATTTATATGGTTTGAAAATATGATAGGAGATAATTGGTAGGAAGATGATAAATGGAAATGGTTGATAAAAATTCATTTATGAGGATGGATTTTATTCATTGCCAAATTGAATATCATGAAGGAATAAAATTCATCAATAAAGTCGATATGAATAAATAGTATCCTATAAATATATAAATAAACAATAAGATTATAAATTAAATATTAATCTCATGAAGAAACCATATAAATCTGCATAAAATATTGAGTTTTAAAAACCTATTATATTTTAGGGAAGATATAAATCATAGTCCACAGTAATTAAGACAATGCGTGGTGGTGATATTTTCATGATAAAAAACATCATAGTATGTTAGAGGTAAATTTGATATTGTTACACAATAAAAAATAATATTTTCACATTATATTATAACATGCCTCATTAAAGAGTGATAATGACAGAAACCCTTACCTTTTCTCTTGATATCCATCAATGAACACTAACCTCATCTATAACAAACATAAGTATGTCAATCACCTATTTTTGATATGTATTAATAATTATCACCCTTTATTCTCTCTACTACTCATTTATAATAATACATTTTTTCTATTTTTTTATTATTTATTTCCAATATCGAGCATGAGTAATCAAGATAGTTTTGAAGTGGATTCAATATTGTAATTTGGGTATTTCTTATAATAAAATTTTTCATAATTATAAGATCATTCATGTTAATATAATTGAATTAATATTTCTATAATTTTTTTAAAAATTTCATTAAATGGTAGTTTTGATCAATATATGTGAAGATGGAATTGGTGACGAGTATCTTTGAGAGGTTTTTAACTAATGAGTAGTACCGTAATATTAAATGAGTTTAATTTTCATAGTACCATTACAATAATAATATTTATTTTCTATTTTATTTCATTTATTACAAGGAATTATTTTCTTATAGATATCTATGATATTTTCTATGTAATATTGTTCATGTAGGTTTTTTGTCTAAAACATATGAACATAACATATTTAATAGATGTTAATGATTTTGAAAATAGTTTATTTTTTCAAAAAAATTATTTAATAAAATTATATTATTTATGAAAATTTATGTTTTCTAATAATAGAATATGTTTGAAAAAAAAATACTTATTTTTTTATGAAAAATGAAATATGTTTCCATTATAATGTCGTTGCATTATAGAGGAATCAGTTCGCACAATACATGAATTAAGGTTTCTTAATTATAATATAAATAGGGAAATTTTTTGATATTTAGTTCCTTAATATATTTAAATTCAATATAAAAAATAATCAAGTTAATTTTGAAAAATAAAATTCTAATTTATTAAGAAACATATAAATGGATAGATGTTTTCAAAAATGAGTACTCACTATTTAATCAGGGTATTATTCCATTCAGATTTATCTAAAATTGAGGTCATTTTCGAATATCATTTTAAAAAAGATTATGTAAAATTTATTTGAAATTATAGGATGTTTTAATGAGTAGTTTTTAATGACACAACTTAATTCTTTTTTTGGTCTGGAATGGGTTATGTGTGACCCCATTTATAAGTACTGAGAATGGAAATTATTTAAATTATATGCCCCTAATATCAGGGGAGAAAATGTTAAAAATTTCATGTGGTTATATAAATTTTTAACAATGGTTGAGTTGATGACATATAGTTTAACATGCATCATCCATTCATTTTTACAAATGATATAACAATGATATAAGTCCATTAATAATAATTTTTTCATTTTTACCATTTTATATTATATGGAGAAAATCTATTTTTACCTATAGTATTTTAATTTGAGTATCTAAAAATAAAGTGAAACTAATTACATAATCTAGACGTACAAACTATAATTATATATTTTAAATATTTTAAATAACAAAAAATCCAAAATTTGAAAATATATTTTTTAAATAAAATAAATCAGCACAATCATTTTTATTTTAAAATATTTCATATGATCCTAAAATGATAATAATATGATGTATAAATTCACCATAGTATAGTACTTTTTTTATTTATGGTAATAAAGTTAATATTATAATGATTAAATGGATTTATACTCTGGTTGGTATTTGATATAAAGTCATAAAAGTTTCAGTTTTGGTAAAAACTATATTTTTAACTATTCATATAACAATTATATTTTCTAATAAAATCCAAAATAAAATCATAAGGTTATATTTAAATTATTAACTTTCAATTGAAATTAATGTAAATTTATAAACACTATTATTAATTTCAAATAAAATTGTGAAATATATAAAATAAATTTAAAAAATACATAATTACATTAATAATTAAATTATAATAAAATAATAATATATAGTTACATATCCCCAAAATATTTCTATGTAATATATAAGGAAAAGGTGAACTCATGTTAAACTCGAAGAGTGGTTATTATTTTAGCATTGATCTCATGGTAATTTTCCTGATCATATATTTCCCTCATTTATGATTCCAATTATGAAATTATTTTTTATGTTTTTCAATTTTATAGACTTGATAAATCCCATGTGAAGCTACCACCATAACATGTTTGGAAATGGGAGGTTCATATTGGATACTTACTCTTTTAAAATTCATTTCTTTCTCTTGGAAATTCCATAATTTGGTTACTATTATTATATGTACTAATTTAACTGCTATTTTATAAAGCTCAATTTTTTGTCATATCATAGTTAGTTTGGATAGTAGTTTTTTAGAAGAAGATACTGACATACAATTTATTTAAGGAAAAAACTAAGTGAAATATTGTATAATTATAAATCACATAGTGTCCAAAATGTAGGTCCTTCCCATGTGATCATTCAATAAATGAGAAATAAATAAGGGCTTCTCAAGGGTACTCATTAGAAAGGTCCTCCCCATATAAAACATGAATAAAACTATAGGTTCATTCTAATTTTACCCACCAATAATATTCTTCCAAAATTAAAATACCATATTAATAGGAAGATCATACCCATATCGATTACAATGGATCCATCAACAATATAGAGCCTCTATATTGTACATTCCACAAAGGTCCTCTACATGATATTATATCTCCCTTAAATAATGTTCTTCCTCATTTATAAATAAATCAGTTTATTCCCTTATATAATGTTTATCATCACAAAATTAGAATATAATATTACATTAAATTAACGTATTGTCATTAATTTCACACACCACTTCCAACACCCATCTTAAAGGAAACTACAATATATTTACGAAAAATCTAAAAGTTTTTGTATAAATGATAAAACCATTCCATTATACCAGGGATAATTAATATGTGTAAATAATTTATGATATATTTATATGAATAAAAATATATTAGATTTTATATTAAGGATATTAAATTTGTTTAGTTAAAATTTATAATAAGATAATTTACTTTTTTGAAAAATTATTTTCCTAAGAGTTTAATTTTTTTGAGAAAAAATATATTTTTTAAGAAACATATGACTAATGAAAGCATTTTTTGATATTATTGATTTCTTAGAACCAATTTAGTTTGTTAATTTTATAAAATAATAATAATATTAATTAATATTTTAAAATGTCATATTCTGATAAAAACATTCTTTCATTATATTTTATGATATAATTCAAACATTGAATATATATATTTTAAAATGTGAAACTATAAAAATTATTTTATTTCTTGATTTTTATACCAAAATTAACTTAGTTGTATCATTTTAGTTGTTTTATAAATTGATTATTTTTTTTCAAAATACATTGGATTTAAAAATATTATAACTTATTTGATTTTATCACTATGTAAGAATAAACAAGATGATTTAAAATTAACTACAGAAACAAAATATGAAATTAAGGAATAAAATTACTAATTTAAATATATTAATTGATAAATATATATATATATATATATATTTATTATAGAGAATATATTTTTAAAAAAATATTTGAAATGTTACTTTAATATGAAATCTAATTTTTTATTCTTTGTTAAATTATGTGTTTTCAATGTGAGGATCAATTATGGACATTCTTATAAAATATAATCCTTTTATTCAAATCATTGTAAAATATTTTATTTAAGAAAATTAAATATTTATTACAATTCTATATTAAATATAATTTTAAATCTTAAAAACATTTTTTTTCTGACAACTATTTTGACATAATTAAATGAGTTTATTATAAAATTTATTTTTGAAAAAAACTAAATATTTATTATTTATGATATTTTTAAATTTTTAATACTAATTTTAAAATTTTTTAATGAGTTAAAATATTATTTTATTCATTAAAAATAATTACTATTGATATAAAATAATATCCAAGATAAAATTAAATTGATTAAATTGAGTTTAACCTTGTGTAAATGATGACAAAAATTAAAAATGTATCTTATAACTGAATGTTTGATATTTTAATCAACCCTAAAATGTGAATCCTATAATTATATCTTATTTTGAATCATTTACCAATCAATTTTGTCATGAAATTATTGTAGAATGTTATGGTGTTGCAGAAACTAACCCTTAATTCACTTATAAAAGGGTAATATTTTCACCAATTCAATACACGCCTTTCTATATTATTCATACATTTATTATTTAATTTCAATATATATATAACTATATACCAATAACATATTCCCATACTCAATTTATGATTCCATAATACACTAAAATTCATGGAGACTTCCCAGAAAAATTCAATTCTCTGACATGAGTATCATCATCTACATAATTTTTCTTACTCATTTTGTACTTTCATATTTATTATAAAAACACCCCCATAAATATAGTGATATAATTTAAATATTTTATGTAACTAATAAATGTGTATTATCATTTTTTATTCATTTATCGGGTCTATCATGAAAAACAAAATAGTTGTTTTTGTGTTATGAGGACCACCACATCCAACACATTACATGTTTCTTTCCATTTACCTCTGCACAAGGATGGATCTGTGAATGGTATTAACATATAAATATTATTTTAATGACATCAATTATTTTTATTTAGAGAATTATATATCATAATTGTGATATGACCAAGAAACAATCAACGATAATACAATCATTTAAATTAAGAATTATTATGTAACAATTTTTTTATTTAAATTATGTAATGTTTTCATATCCATTACCTATTATTATAAATATTTCAAATTATTATTTTATATATCATGATGCAGTGGTAGTGTAGTGGTTAGTAGGTCTTAACATTTATATTCCTATAATTGAGGACCAATCCAATATTAATATTATAATGAACACCAATATTAACAAATTAAATTCAATGATTTTGACCTAAAGAATAAAAACTCCATATACAAGAACGAGAATATTTCACATCATTTATATTATTAATTTATAAATTTCTATAAAAATTAAATATGTGGGTCTTTGGTAATTTATTTGTTGATTATCATTGATCGTCCAGAATGACCCTTCTGGATTTCCCTCATTAGGCTCATGAGGATCCAAAGTAGAATCCCTCTTGGAGTGATCCACATCTTCTCCAATGGTCTTCAATAAACACCAATAATTCACTGGGTGCGTATGTGGTGATAAAAATGTCTTATTTCGATTAATATTAATCACTCATTCCTCATTCTTAAAGAACTTATCTCATTATTGAGATTAATTGATGATATGAGATGAGAGATAACATGGTTGGATTGATAATTCACAATTCATCGAGGGATTTATTACTACAGTTGTACCTACCTATTAAACAACATGGGGTTTCTATTAAAATATTTAATTGAAAAACACTAATTAAATGAAATTATTAATATTAAAGAAAACCCTATCACATAATAACAGTAACCACACCAATTTTTTTGGTGCCCAAATGGGCACTAAACAAAACCATCAATGAAATCTCATTCCACATAATGATATCAGTACTATTATTATTTATTTCTCCAACTAGATATACATTATTTACCTATTCTAAATAATTCTTTTATCAAAGTACATAGTATTCATCAATTTCAACACATCTTCCATTAATTGAACTCCCGAATTAAATATTTACTTCTCTTAAATAAATATTTTTTTACAAATAGTGAATAAATATTAATAAAATGTCCAATAAAATAAATAGATATATTTTATTCACAATTTGGTGAATAAATATATATTTAATATATGAGATAATTTTAGCTTGAATTCAATTATTTCTTGGTTTTGATAATTATATCTATTCAATTAATGAAATTAAAATAGAACATAATCTAGACCACTAGAAACACATAGTGTGTGACCGTCATGGATTATTTCTTTTTTGAATTAATCGGGCTTGTCTAAATCAAATATTACATTCTAGAAACGGGTTAAGGCACCCAAGAGAAAGAATTTAATGACTCAATGAAGATATCTACATAATAACACTTAGTATTTAATATAATCCCTTTATTATATAATATCATCAAGTAGGATTCATGATTGTTCCATCATCAAATATGATTGATACGCCATTCTTTTACAACATGAATTGTGCTCATCCTTACAACATGGCCACGGAATTTAGGGAGACTATTTCATATCAATCAATGGGCCTATATGTAAACTTCCATAAATGGAAGGGAGAAATCCATCATTGACATATCCATTAATAATTAATAACATTTCATTCATAAACAACCAAATAACCATACTTCCCACCAATATATGGAATGTATATTGTTTCAGTAAATAAAAAAATATGAGCAATGAAACATAATATTGATAATATTAAAGTCTAAGGACCATTACACATGCTCATATATAAGAATATCTTATGAAACAAAAACATTTTTAATTCCTACTGGTGGATTTATTCTCATAATGTCCCATTATAGGGATTACCAAGTTCAAATTTTATGAGATGATGTATCATCCTCTAATGAAGACTTGCACTTGTTAGTATGTATACAATGTGCCCCATCATAGTATTTCTACCAACTATAGAACTATATTTGAAAATATTATCATAGAACATCTTGCTTCTCATCATAGCATGTACTAGAACCTTATTAATGAAGCAAATACTCTTGGAAATTGTTACAATATAGTCATATATAAAAATGATCAATATGTAATATGATGTTTAATATTTGAATACATTAAATATTCATGTAATACTTCTATAAACAGTTGTTTTTAAGACACTAACTCCAACAAACTCCCACTTGGAAAAGATCCAACTACTTAGGACTTTCATTCTACTAGAGCTTGCATGATGATCATGTTTTTTTGGAGTCATGGCTCTACGAAAGGGGACAACCACGTTGTCCTTCATGGAAATACTATGGACTCCAACATCACCACTCTGATTAAATTACCTCAAGAGATGATACTTCTAATGTTTGTTCTCTGTCCACTGATGTGAACTTGGAAATTTTGTGAGATCCACCATTGAAGTATTATCATAATTGAGTGTGATGGGGTCATTACTACTAAGAACCTCAACCATCACGTGGATGGAGCTCTACATCCAATGTACTTAATTAGATACCTCAAATGAATTGATATACTATGAGTCTACAATATAATCTATGACCACAACTTTCTTTCAACCCTTCCATCTCACAGTTCCTCCATTCAGAATGAATATGTACCCTATTTTAAGCATTATGTCATCTTGATCCATTGTAAAACTAACATCTTCATATCATCTAGTGACTAGTTCCTCGTCTCCTCTATAAATTAAGAACATAATGCTAGTACATCTCAGATAATTAATGGTAATCAGGAATTCAATCCAATGGCATTCACCTAGATCATCTTGATATCCTCCCACCACACTCAATGTCTAAGATAAATCTAGCTTAGAACATAGCAAAACATATATGAATCACCTAATTGATAATGTATATGGAATCCTGGTCATTCTATTTCTTTCCTTATGTGTCTGATGACAAATTTTCATGAAAAAATGAAAGCCAATGACACTGGAAACAATCCCCTCGTGGATTTTTTCAAATTGAATCTATTTAGTATCATTTCAATGTATTTAGTTTCACATAGACCCCTAAATCCACTACATTGTTCCTATTGTATCTTGATCCCAAGAATATATGTTACCTCACCTGGTTCCTTCCGAGAGATTCATTTTTCATCCATGACCTAATAGACTATATGACTGGTATTTCTTTTCCAATAAGTAATATGTCATAAACATATACATCTAGGATAATGACTGGACTCCCATTATACACATTATAGACACAAGGCTCACAATATTTCATTAAAAACCAAATTCTATTATGGCATCATCAAAATGAATGTTACATGACCTAAATACTTGATTTATTCCATATATGGATTTTTGAAACTTTCATATATTATTGGAATCCTATAGAGTCACATACCCATCAAGTTGTTTCATAAAGACATCTTCATAAAAGTATCTATTAATGATGGTTTTTTTGACATCCATTGTCTAAATCTCATAGTCATGGTATGTTGAAATTACTAAAAGCATTTTGGTTTATTTCCTCATTTCAACTCGTAAAAATGATTCATTGGTGCCTATACATTGATTCTTTTTATATACTTTTCCATCTAGTCACACCATATAGGTGCTGAATCATCCTTCCTTGTCTAGTTTATTCTCGAATACCCATTCTCAACCAATAGGATTTACATCTACTAAATAATATACCAAAATTCAGAAATGATTTTCATACATAGAATCCATTTTAAAATTCATGATTTCGATCCACTTGGAATCATCTATGCCACTTACTACTTCCTAGTAGGTTAGATGATCATTATAATCAACTACTAATGAGTCACCATCCTTAGTAAATATAAAACCATATCATATTGGTTCTCTAACCTCTCTTTTATAGTTATGTTATACTTAAGTATATAGAATAGATCGTTCATCTCTGGAGCTTTGCATAATATACTATTATTCCTACTATTGTGCATCTTGAAAATTAACTTCGTCGAAGTCTATCTCGCTCCCAATATCTATGTTTGATATGTGCTCCCTCTCAAAGAGTATGGTGTGACATACCACTATATTTTTTTCATCTGATGGGTTGTATATGTAATATCCCCTTGTTTATTTTTGGTGACATATAAAGGTACTCTTTGTTCCTCAGGGTGCGAGTTTGTTACATGAAGAGGCATTAAAAATACTTCACCTCCCACACACATCTAAATAAAATAACATAACATTTCTTCATATTTAAATATCATATGAAATTATATTTATCAATTAATTTGGTACTTGGTTTCTTATGTGTGTCATTTTTTTTAACTCATATCACCAAAATAATAATGGAAGACATTCATGACTCTTTATTGATCTCATCATGCCCCAGAAGGTGTGGTTCCCCCTTTCACTAATTTCATTCCACTGAGGAGTGCAAGGAGGAGTGTGTTGGGATAGGATCCCAAACTCTTGTAAGTAATCAATGAATTATTTATTAAGATAGTATCAACATCGGTATTGTCACGACCCATCCTCAGGGCCCATGTCGTGACTACATAAAGCCCACCTTCCATAGGCCATGGGCTGGCGACTAGCACCAAAGGAAAAAATTCTGATAACTGGGAAGGAATTTCCTTTATCAAACATAAACACATCCAACCAGTGTACAAGATGAAGTAATACACTAAGTACAAACGAAAATTATGAAAATTAAATGGTCCAGAATAAAAACCCAACTGAAATGTATAGCTACAACTGAATGAAAGTTCAACATAAAAGACAAACAGCTGGAAGATAGAAGGAGCTCCTAGGTCGTCGACCTCGGATCCTAACTGAAGGGTAGGTACAGATAGCCTCCACAATTCTCCCACCTTCCATCCTTCTCTGAGTACTGTCTCTTCATGAATTCCAATTCCGGGTACTGACTCATCATGAGGTCCACCTCCGGGTACCGTCTAGTCCTTGTACACTCGGTCTCTGACAGTTTTGTCCGTCGTCTGTATCCAACACAATGAGGTGAGGGCATATCCCGTGTAGGTGTGTGTATAACAATACTCATTAGGGACCCCGAGACCCTAAAGGTCTCACTAAATCCAACAAGGATAACAACAAAGAAGGATCTCAACAGATAACCCTTACATAGGTATAAGCCCATAATTATACCTATGTTATCAAGTAACCCATATCAATCATGAGGTAACACAAAGGTTATGAAATCAATGTATAACCACTACTTAGGTATATGCACATACATATTCCTACGTCATCAAGTGACCCATCTCAATCAATAGGTAAACACAAATGACATTGACTCAACTCAAACTAGGATTTTCATTATCGAAACCACAACTACTAGAGAACTCCTCCTATGTCGAGTATAGTGGCTCTGTCATGACTCCAAGGCACGACTCACTAACCATAGACTACTGAGGTACTCCTCCTGTCGAGTACCGTGGGTCTGCTGCCAAAATACCAGGCGCTCCGTCCACTAAAGGTCGACTGCCAAATACCGGGTACTTTACCTAATAGCCGACAGAGGTGCTCTAACTATCGAGTACCGTGGGTCTGCTACCAAGTACCAGGTGCTCCGTCTTCAATGGGTCTACTACCAAATACAGGCCGCTCCATCCACTGGGCTAACTGAATAACTACAATTCAAATCAGTCAAGCAGTTGTCAGGTATACAGCTACTCGATCTCTGTACTCCGTACGCTCAACTCCGGGAGGATCCTCTCCACGAGCTACTAGTCGATACTCCAAGTATCAAAAAGTCCCACGATGATGTATCTCAAAGGACCACCTCATCAAAGGGGTCTCAATGCAATAGACGGTGCATCTATCAGATGCATGGTCTGTGTGTTATTAGCCTTTTAGTCCCGGGGCCCCGGTTGGTTTTGTGTACATACCAACTCGGCCGTATCTCAATAGTACCCCAAACTCTCATATGGTATACTCCAAGGAACTGTTTCTCAACAAGATTACCAACTCCACTGACGGTTCGTCAAATAGACGTCTGGTCTGAGAGTTATATATTTTTCCGTTCTAGGGGCCCTGTTGGATTTCGGGTACAATCCAACCCAGCCATACTCCAACTACATCCAAACATCAGTTGAAGTATACCAAAATAACCTCCTCACCAAGAGGAATCCAGCAATGTCGATGGCACATCAATTGGACATCTAGAGCTCATGTTATAAGCATTTCGGCTTCGAGGGCCCGGTTTGTTTCGAGTTCGAACCAACACAGATGTACCTATACTTCGCCAAAACCATTATTATAATATATCTAAACGACCGAGTCAATCCAAGTAATTCTACGCAACTGATAGTGTGTCGATTGGAGGTCAAAAACACATGTTATGGGCGTTTAACTGAAGATGGTCCGAAAATTGGGGGTCTGGGCCCGGTCCGACCCGGCCAAACACCCCATGGGTCGGCCCAAACCGGGTCAGCCCGAACCGGGTCGACCCGACTCGGGTCCAGGTCCGGCCCGGCCATGAGTCGCGGCCTTGCCCGGCTAGTGCAGCCCGGCCCAACCAGCGTTTCCCGGCCCGGCTGGCGCGGTCCGGCCTGATCAGCGTGGCCCGACCCGCGTGGTCCGCCACGGCCCGGCCATGGGAGCCGGCTCGGCCAGCATGGCCGAACGAGATGCGTGGAGCTGGGGGGCACGGCCCTCCCGCTAATTACACCAGTGGCGCTTTGCCCCGCCTTTCCATCATCCATGGATCCCGCGTGGCCGTGGGATCCACCACGCCACACCGCCGCGGCAAGCCGCACGGAAATTTCGTGGGCCACCGGAGTTGCTCCGGTGGTCCGTTTTAGCATATGTCTACGCCAGTGGTCTTCTCGGGTCCCAAACATTACACTGAATGATTGCAGATACTGTTTTGATCTTGTTTCATCGTCGCTCGTCAAACCACGCACAAAAGAACAATCAGCGGAGGGTCCGACTTGTTCGTTAGCCCGCGCCCTATGCATTAGAAGCTCAATCCATAATTCATCAACAAAAATGATTTAATTTATTCAAAATAAATTATACAAAACACCCTACAATTAAGTACCCATGAACGAGGATATAAATCACATATACACAAAATATGAAATCCCCCTACCTCAACAATTGATGTCGAACATCGGGCGTCGCAGAGATCAGTTGACGATTCCGTGGACGTCGGGGTGCCTCCGAGGAGGAAACAACGTTGGCGACAATGCGTTATTCGAATTTTAAAGCATTCCTTGTTGAGGTAGAAAGTCCTTCATTAGAGGCGTTCTTCGTAGAAAAGGGTGGTGTTCTTTCTATAAGAGAAGAGCACCTTTCTCTATTCCTTCAGAGCTCTCACCAAAATCTCAACCCAAAAAATGCCCAAAATAAAATCATAGAAAAGCTATTATTTAATTATCACAAGTACATAGAAATTCAAACAAATTAATTTAATTATGTGAAGATTTAAAATTAATTTATTAACTTGTGTTGGAAAACATTTAAGAGGGGAAGAGGAAGAGGAAGAGTCCTCATAAATGGGAGAGTTTAGGAGTTAACAAGTTAATTAAAAAGAGTTTGAGGGAGATATTTGGGGAGTTTAAAGAGGGGTTTGAAAATTGTTGTGTAAGGTGGAAGGTTGGGGCTCATGTGGGCCCCACCTCCCAAATATCCACACAAGGGTAGTTAGGTGTTTGTGGGTACCACCCTTACCTACCCTTTGTAGTATTTAACCACTGTAGATATAAATAAAATTTTACACACCATTTTTATTTATTTTTAAACTAATTCCCCAAAAGTTAATTCTCAACCCGCTTAAAATGCAACTGCGCTAACAGTCCCCTAAAGAAATTACCGACGCTGCGAGTTCATCAGTTCCCTCAGATTTCAATTCTGAGCACTGGTTCAAAAGATAGAAAACTTTTCTCGTTAGTTCACTGAACGTACTCAAGCTAAACTTTTAAAATTGATTTCGGGCACACCGGGCCTCGGAATCAAGTGCTGTCAGATGCCACATACTCATAATATTCTAAAGAATTAAAGAAAAAATTTTCCTTGAACTTTTCGGGTCTTTACATTACTCCCACTCCAGGGATTTACGTCCCTGTAAAGATAAAAAATAAACTAGGGAAACAAAAGGAGGTACCAAGCACATATTTGAGCCTCCCGCTCCCATGTGCTCTCCTGGAGGTTCCCGTGCTGCCAAAAAATCACACAACAGTAATCGACCATCCTTGCAAGACCCTCTCATGTTGATCCTCAACCTCTCCAGGAACCCCCCGTGAAAGTATCCCCTGTCATCGATATTCAACTCTCTGTGGTCGATGATGATGGATAGGTCGTCCACACATCTCCTCTGCTGAGATAAGTGGATGACGTCGTGCACCCGGTGTAACTGAGGTGGAAAGGAAAGCCGGTAAGCCACTTCGCCTAAACTTATGGGGTCCTGGAAAGGTCTGATGAACCATGGAGATAACTTTCCACCTCGGCCAAATCTTTGTAGACCTTGTCGAGGTGAGAGCCATAGGAAGACGTGGTCGCCATCCTCAAACTCCAGTGGTCTTTTTTCCTTTCAACATAGGATTTCTGCCTGCTCTGTGCAGTGTTCATCTGCTCCTGGATAATCTGCACCTTCTTCGTTGCCTAAATATGGTCACACCGGTCAACCTATGCCTCAGCTCCTTAAAATCTCTACTTTCATCTCTCTGATCACATGAAGGGTTTCCCCTTATTCATCGATGCTAAAAGCGGTGCATCAACTCAGGAGAAGTCTGGAACAAATCTAAATTTGGTCGACTCATGAGTGACTGACTGCACCCACCTTTTCATGATTCTATCCTATACTGCCTGGGGTTTCCTTTTCACCGACCAAGGAAAACCCATCCCAACGTTTTAAGTAAACCACAACCTTTTTTCCTAATACAGTAAATCTGTGTATGAACTGTGGTTTCCCAGTCCATACCCAAACTAACATCGTAAGGCCTCGACGCTGCCTCCAAGAAGTTCCAACCAAAACTCTTGCCTCAAGGGTCAGATCACACCGTCAGCGTAAGTGTGATTATCGAGTCTCCTCCCAAAGGTATCCCTAGAAATGAGGGTCATGTAAACGGATTTAACCAAAAACTCTAGGTCTGGGACATGATTTATGGAAGTAAGAAATGATTCATATCAATGTCTGTTGTTACGGCAACTAGTAGTAGACACATACCATACCTCGAATCATTCCTAGAGCCCTTGGGTCAAACTCCTTGATAGAATGCAGCTATGCTCTTCCCCAGCCCTCTATCTCCCTAAGACTGGTGGGGATTACAAAGTCGGGTGGTTATAACATGTCAAAATGTACTCCACCTCATGCTACTCTCCTAGCTCTGCTTCCACGTCTAATGCTCTGTAGATTCATCTGTCCATAACACTTATTCTTCTTCTCGAAACATTTTACATGCCCAAGTCTCTTAGACTGGCGCCATATTCCTATTTCTTACTACTTACATTCACTATCTGTATTCATTCAGATAATGAATATTCAACCACAAAGGTTCCCCGTAGCACCCTAGCATAAGTAGAAATGTATAGAGGAAGAAGTGCAGGCTCGGATCTCCTTTAAACACACCTCACTCAGAAGTTCGAGACCTGAATCACTGATCGCATCGTATTCATCGAGTACCAGGAATGGTTTGGTAAACCCCGACGAATACTGAGCTAACGACATGTCGTCCTGTGGAAGCTGTAAAAGCTCTAGAAAACTCTCTTCCACCACCTCAAGCTAGAATTAAGCCGCTTATGAGTCGGGCTCACCTCGGAACCTGAGGGGTATCTGAAGATGAAACATGTGTAAGGCACTAAGCCTACATGTGTCATCTACCGGTACCACCAGTTGAGACAGCTCACCAAAAGGTAGTGATATAGCTGGCACACTACCCGAAGGTACTATCACAGGCATCAGTCCACGTACCAGAGCCTCATTACCATATGGACCAACCTCATGGTCACTCATAGGGAAAACACCGGTATCCATGATCACCATATGCTCTACTAGTGTATAAAATAGGTGTAGAACTCTATAAATCACCACTATCCAGTCCACTGCTGCCTGGGTATCTGTCTTACCTCCTAACATCGGAGGCCTCTACTGCTGGAAACGTGGAACACGCTCTGTTAGCGTGCACCGTCCACTAGTACCGCTAGTGGCATCTGCTGCCCAATGGGTGGTGGTGGTGTTGGTACACCACCTGAATTTACCATCATAGAAAGAAGGTCATGCACCGAGGCCTCATTTCTAGGTGGGCCGTCATCATGTACTCTCTCGGAACTCCAACTAACTATCTGTGAAGAGAAATTTTGAATAGATGTGACATGGTGAAATGATTATACCTAGTGAGCTGACCTGGTTTGAGCTGACTTTAAGAAAACTTTTAAAAACACACACGCAATCATTGTTTTCGTGCACCGGGTCGGAAATCAATAGTTAGGGTCCTAGTGTATGGATACATTGGCCACCGCACTAACACTAGAATCCCTGAACTAAAGACCACACTCGGTACCCTTAACACTATTTCTTCACAGAAAATAATTATCAGAGTCCTGAGTTCTGTGGTATAACTGACGTACTCTCATACCAATTTTTCATGACCCGTCCTTAGGGCCCGTGTTGTGACTACCCCAATCCTGCCTTCCATAGACCAGGGGCTGGCGACTAGCAACCAAGGCATAAATCCCGATAACTAGGAAGGCATTGCCTTTATAAAACACAAACACATCCAACCAGAGTACAAGAGGAAGTAATACACTAAGTAAAAAAAAGAAAGTGATGAAAAGTAAATGGGCCAGAATACAAACCCAACTGAAATGTACATCTACAACTGAATGAAAGTACAACAGAAAATACAAACAGCTGGAAGATAGAAGTAGCTCCTGGGTCATCCACCTCAGATCCTACCTGAAGGATAGGTATAGATATCCTCCTCAACACTCTCGCCCGCCAACCTCCTCTGAGTACCGTCTCGTCATGAAGTCCACCTCTGGGTACTGACTCATCGTGAGGTCCACCTCCGGGTACCGTCTAGTCCTCGTACACCCGGTCTCTGACAGCGCTACCTGTCTTCTACATCCAACACAATGAGGTGCGGGCATAGCCCGTGCAGGGGTGAGTATAATGATACTCTGTAGGGAACCCAAGACCCTCAAGGCCTCACTAAATCCAACAAGGATAACCACAATGAAGTATCTCAAGAGATAACCCCTACTTTGGTATAAGTCCTTACTTATACCTAAGTTAACAAGTAACCCATCTCAATCATGAGGTAACACAAAGGTTATGAAATCAACGGATAACTACTACTTAGGTATATTCCCATACATATACCTATGTTATCAAGTGACCCATCTCAATCAAAGGGTGAAAAAAAAGGTCATTGACTCATCTAAAACCATGATTTTCATTATGGAAACCTCAAATGCTTGAGAACTCCTCCCTTGTCGAGTACAGTGGCGTTGTCACGACTCCGAGGAGCTACTAACTAATCTTAGACTGCTGAGGTACATCTCTTGTCCAGTACCACGGGTCTGCTGCCAAAATACCAGGAGCTCCGTCCACTGAGGGTCTGCCGCCAAATACCGGGAGCTTTCCCTAATAGCCTACAGAGGTAATACACCTGTCGAGTATCGTGGGTCTGCTGCCAACTACCAGGTGCTCTGTCCACCGTGGGTTTGCCTCCAAATATCAGGCGCTCCGTCCACTGGGCTACACGAATCACTACGAGTCGAATCGGTCAAGCAGTCATCAGGTATAGAGCTACTCGGTCTCCATACTCCATACGCCCATCTCTGGGAGGACTTGCTCCACGATCTACTGGACTATACTCCAAGTATCAAAAAGTCCCATGAAGAAGTATCTCAAAGTACCAACTTGTCAAAGGGGTCTCAACGCGACAGACAGCATGTCTATCGGAGGCCCAGTCTGTGAGTTATTAGCCTTTTAGTCCCGGGGGCCCAGTTGGTTTCGTGTACGAACCAACCCAGCCGTATCTCAACAATACCCCGAACTCTCATATGGTATACTCAACGGAACTGTTTCTCAACAAGATTACCAACGCCGCTGATGGTTCGTCAAACGGACATTCGGTCTGAGGGTCATTAGCTTTTCTGTTCTAGGGGCCCGGTTGGATTTCGGGAACAATCCAACCCGGCCATAAACCAACTACATCCAAAACTCATGTGAATCATACCAAAAGAACCGTCTCACGAAGAGGAATCCTAAAAAGTCGATGGCACATCAATCACACATCCGGAGCCCAAGTTATAAGTGTTTCCGCTTTGAGGGCCCATTCATTTTCGGGTTCGAACCAACCCAGATAAACCCATACTTCACTGAAACCTTAATTGTAATATACTGAAATGACCTTCAGTCTCCATGGAATCCTACGCAACTGACGGTGCGTTGATCGGTGGTCCACAACTCATGTTATGGGCGTTTAACTGAATATGGTAAGAAAATAAGGGGTCTGGGCTCGGTCCGACCCGGCCCAACACCCCCTGGGTCGGCCCGAACCGGGTCAACCCAACTCGGGTCCGGGTTCGGCCCGGTTGGGCATGGCCCGGCCCGACTGGCGGAGTCCGGCCCGACCAGCGTCACCCAGCCCGCATGGCCCGGTCGTGGGAGCTGGCTCAGCCAGCTTGGCCGCGTGAGATGCACATAGCGGGGGGGGGGGGGGGGGGGGGGGTGCCCCCCCCCCCCCCCGCTAATTTACACCAGCAATGATTTGCGCCACCTCTCCTTCATCCAAGGATCTCGCGCGGCCGTGGGATCCACTGTGACGGTTCTTCTCCAGCGGCGCACTGGGGCGCCGCCACACCGGCAGTCCTCTTTGGTCCCGAACATTACTATGCAGGCTTTCAAACAATGTTACAATCTCGTTTCATCGTCGCCCATTAATCCGCGCACAAAAGAACAATCAGCAGAGGGTCATGCTTGTTCGTTAGCCCGCGCCCTCTGCATTAGAGGCTCAATCCATAATTCATCAATGACAAGGGTTTAATTTTTTTCAAAATAAATTATACAAAACACCCTGCAATTAAATACCCATGCACGAGGGTATAAATCAAATATACACAAAATACAAAAACCCCCTACCTATACATTTGATGTCGAACATCAGGCATCGCAGAGATCGGTCGACGATTCTGTGGATGCCGGGGTGCGTTCGAGGAGGAAACACCGTTGGAGACAATGTGTTCTTCGAATTGTAACGTGTTCCTCGTCGAGGGAGAAATTCCTTCGTCGGAGGCATTCTTAGTCGAGGGAGAAATTCCTTCTTCGGAGGCGTTCTTAGTCAAAAAAAAGGGTGGTGTTCATTCTTTGAGAGAAGAACACCCTTCTCTATTCCTTCAGAGCTCTCACCAAAATGTCAACCCAACAAATGCCAAAAATAAAATCATATCAAAGATATTATTTAATTCTCACAAGTATTTCAAAATTCAAACAACTTAATTTAATTAAGTGAAGAGTTATAATTCATTTGTTAACTTGTGTTAGAAAACATTTAAGAGGTGGAGAAGAAGAGGAAGATTCCTCATAAAAGGGAGAGTTGAGTAGTTAACAAGTTAATTAAAAAAAGGTTTGAGGGTGATATTTGGGGAGTTTAAAGAGGGGTTCGAAATGTGTTATAAAAGGTGGAAGGTTGGGGATTGTGTGGTCCCCACCTCCCAAATATCCACACATGGTTAGTTAGATGGTTGTGGGTCCCACCCTCAACTACCCTTTGTAGGATTTAACCACTATAGATATAATTAAAATTTTACACACCAATTTTATTTATTTTTAAACTAATTCCCCAAAAATTAATTCTCATCCCGCTTAAAATGCAACTGTTCTAAAGGTACCCTTAAGCAATTACCGGCGATGCGAGTTCATCGATGCACTCAGATTTCAATTCCGAGAAACTGCTCAAAAGATTGAAATACTCGCTCATTCGTTTACTGAATGTACCCAATCTAAAATTTAGAAATTGATTTCGGGCACACCGAGCCTCAGAATCATGTGCCATCAGAAGCCACAGACTCGTAAAATTCCAATGTATTTAAGAAAAACATTTCCTTGAAATTTCCAGGTCATTATAAGTATGAGAAAAGTTTCTTAATATTCTTATAAAGATGGCTCTAAACATCATTCTTGTATTCCATGAATTTGTCAAAAAATCTGACTTATACATTATTTAGTAAATATATTCATATATACTAAAATTATTTGTAAATGTTATCATGTATGAGATTCAACCCATTGGTTCAACTAGAAATGGTCCACATGAATCAGTATGAACTAATTCAAGAATCTCTTTAGAACAATCATCTTTTCACAGAAAATGGGGATTTGGACATTTTACCTTATAAACATGTGTGACGCACACCATGTGGTTTTAGTTCAGAAGAATATAAACATCTATATTGATCTAATTTCATCAAGAGTTTCCCATTTAATTGACCTATATAGTGATTCATAATATGGGTGTGGTATGAGTCATGTGAGCTAACTTTGTTACTAATATTCATATGAGAAACACATAGCCTCATGTTCGCTTTCCTCCCCCTTGATATTAATTTTTATAGAAGGGCATGAAAGAAAAATTATCATTGAAGCCCTCATCATCCACATTAGTCTTATAAACCATTAGGATAAAAGTCTTTTCACACATCATTTTTTTCACATGGCGATGGATTAGAAGATGTTATGGTAGAGGTTTCCCCTTTTTGTTCATATTTAAATTCACAAAACAAACTAGAGAATATTTGAGGGAGTGATGTGATAATGAAATATGTACCTTATTATTTACGATTTTTAAAAGCTAGATCCTCTAGGAGCTCAATGATTCCAATGAGCTTGACTATATGAGGCTTAGCTGGGGTATCCTCTCCATTCTTCCACTGAATGAGTTCCTTGTAGATCTCAAACTGTTACTGTGTTTATCTCACCTTATAAAGACCACAGAGTTGCTCATGCATGCTATAAGAATCCATGTTTTCATGTGACATCTTCAGAACACTAGAAATTGATGATAACAACAAACATGAACATCGACCACATCGTTCATATGTTTCTCTTAGACTTGGAACTCTTCACCACTCTCTTATTGGGCAGGTACATATGGTAATTTGGACTTCAACAATGTATGATTTCTGTTCATGGTGTAGAATGATCCGAAGGAGTCTAAAACATACCTATAATTTACTTCTATTGAGGTTGGTATCTATATCTTATATTTATCAATGGGATAGTGTGGCTGATGACATTTTCAGTTTTTTCAACAATTAAAATATTAGATAATTAGTAATTTCACGATTAAATTTTATTTGAAATAATAGAATAATTTTATTAAGTCTCCCACAATTTTATCAAGTCAGAATGGCCCTCACCGTTAAAATCATAATATCTAGATTCATGGGAATTCTAGTGGCAAGAATCTATATTCCCCTTATCATAACACCAACAGGTGTTGGTCAATCCATTTAATGGTATTTAGGTATGCAGGTCTTTTCCAAATGCGGGATTGTAAATCCATGATTAGTTTAGTAGACTCTCCAATCATGAAATCCTAACGTAGTTTTAGTCAACATTTTCTTCTAAATTTACACAAAGTCTATCAAGGGACACTTCTCATGATGGAAAATGGTTACGTCAACCTGAAACATTCATAAGAGTGTCATATATAAAATTACGTGTCTCAACATTGGTAGGTCTAACACATAGTTTTATTGTGTCTTTCCATTAATCAAGTTATAGAAGTATTAGTCTAACATAATATTTTATTAAGGTATTTTTAACTCTTATGCATAAATTTTCTTATTATCTTCATCACATGCATGTTAATATTATGTGGAACTTACTTAAGTGATTAACCATGTCTTGAAAATATCTACCCATAAGAGTGATTTCATATAGTTCTATCATGTATTATTATTAATTCATTACTTATGTAGACATGACAAGCCATCCATAATGAAAACCCATGCAACAGACATAAATAAAATTATTTAAAGGGAATGATCATGAGCTCATTAACTGGTTATTTTATCTTGAGGTTCAAAAAAATAACCTTTGAACTATGAGAGAAATGCCTTAAACCCATTATGGTTCATGTCTATATCTTTCCACAGGTCCACCTTTGTATCTCCTTGGATTGGATTTGCATAGGGTCCATACCTAAACCACATCAACATAGTTCATATATCCATACATTGCATTTTCTTTTTAACCCACACACATGTGAGGGGTAAAAGGGGGGTTCATATAATAGAAACCATCAGTACGCACATCCTACATATTAATGGGGATAGTTTGAACAAAGTCCAAAATTTTAATTTAAAATGATTTAAAAGTAAACCAATCAGATAAAATGGTCCAGTGTATCTCATGATAATCCACAAACATTCAACAAATTTTTCATTTAATAAAACTCAAAATCAATTCATTAGTCATTCTTATTATGATATATCATTCTCATATCTATTAATCATTATCTTTAATTAATCAATTGTTTTATAGTAATCATTTTTATAAATTTCCTAGAGATTATAATCCATTTAATTTTAAACAAAATAAATTCATTTAAAATTTACCATGTTCATAAATGTACCATGAAGGTAACACGGTGAACACCTATTCAAATCTAACCAACATGTATTATAATCATATTTTCTTTTCCACTCATGACTGTAAGGTCCTGAAAATTCATCAACGGTAATAAAAATCCCTCACAATCTATTTTAAAAAGAAAGCATGTACTTCAAAAAGTCTAGTAAGGTGAATGGAATCAAATTGAGTGACAATTTTTAAAACAATAATTGATGGAATTAAAGTTTTAATGTATTATAAAGTGGCCCACGTACCATCACTTGGAATGGATTTCGGACCCCTTGGATCATGAACCACTCAGTATGTAAAACGATTCATGAACTACTAGCCCACAGAGTGATTCCCATTGAACAAGGAATACCGCAAACCATGTCACTGAAGGACTCATGTGTGTGGAGGTCTTCCGCATACTATTATGTGAACCCATCATTTCATAGAAAATTTTATTGGTTAGGATTTTACAAATAATTATTGTAAATTAATGAATTTGAAAACCCCAGATTGACTGAGTTTTCTATAGGTTAGGATATCTCCTCAAGGGCCTCTACAAATAGTGTTGCGTGCCCAAATGATATAATTGTTCCAATTCTCTGTAAAAGGAGCACAATAGAATAAAGATGGATAACAAAAGATTATATCAGAATCTAGAGGTTGGAAGAATGTGTTCGGAGAAGACTCTGGCTTCAATATTGATTCATCGATGAAGCCCAAATCGTGAACTGCTCCCTCCATAGATACAGCTGTCTGGGAGCCATAAAATAGGTGAATTGAATAATAATAACAGATCTGCAAACCTAAATGGTGAACTGTAAACCATTTAATTCAAATGGATGAATTTACCAAAAACGGTAATCCTCAAGACCCTCCTTCAATATAGTTCTATGTGTAGTGCATTGCTACGCTGACTGAACTTGGTGCTGTGTACTGCATCATTACGCAGATAGAACCCAAAGAGGCGTAGTGAGACTCATACTATTATGGTACGATGTGACTATACACATGCCCACATACCACATCGATAAACAGATCACCCATCTTCCCTAACACCACTATGGTATGTTCCCCCCCTCATCCTTCATTTGAAACTAGAATACAGAATGTTGTGTTTTTGGGAGTTATTTTCTCTAGTTCCAACCCCACACTTCCATTATTGTCCATTCCTCCATGATCCCTCCATTATCCAATCCACTAAAATCATGGAAAATCATCCTCCAAAGCCATTATACTCATATGATCAGACCATCATGTGCATCAGCACTCCCATTTGAGTCTACGTACCCATGTAAAGTGGAGTCACGTAGGCTCTCCCCACAACGGTTTAGGATTTGGAAATGTCGGTGGATCTATGTTACCATGGTAGCCTGGAGTCCAACCTTGGGATGCCGACATGATCCTCCCCATTCTAGGGGATAAGTGTTCTCACTTTATTTTCCTTTCAATGGGGAATAGTGATTAGTCAAAGGTGTTATGATCTATTCTCCTATTAACATGGAAGAAAATCATCCCCTTTCCATAACATATTTTGGGTCCCTCTTAGTGAGGTAAGTCCCCAATATTTTGAGGTTCGGTCATATGACATTCAATTCTATTTCACACGTAATCGTTCATCACTCTATTCCCTTTCACATGGTCTCCCTAACTTCTTCTACCATGGGCTCTCCGTCCCCCACAAACTAGGGAGGAAGCATATGCATTGTTGAATCTTTCAAATACTCTTTTTTCTCACACCGATCATGACTCACCTAGAACATAGAGGTTTGTGATGATTACAACACCCACATGAATCTAAACTAAGAGAACACAGAATACTGATCAAAGTAGGATGCGTAGGATGAATCCCTGAATGCCCAAGAAAAAAAGGGGGTCATCCAATAAAGGGTTCACCCAATCATTTCCCATGAAATAGTAAGCTTCCATTTCTAAGCATCATCGCATCTGAACGTTGTGAGTTCTAATTCCTCTTTTAAAGATACGTAGGAATCCCTTCTTATGTGCCCAATCCCAACATCAAGTCATCTTCTGCTCCCCCAAATGATGATAAACTCCATATCACATTAGAGTGTGGCTGATGTCAGCATTGACTCTATTGCATCAAATATATGCTTACCTACAAAAATTTTGAAAACCAAGGATATACCATTTACAAACTCTTTGGGAATGAACAAAGAATTCATGAACATATAAACATGACTTAAAACTATTATAGGTCCCTATGACCTGCATCAAATTTCCATTAGAATGGTGCGGTGAGCCTGACCTCCCATACCCTCAACCAATGGATTCCTTAGGTGTCCTTGGATGATTCACCGGTCAACGATTTCCTGGAGTTTTAATGTAGGTATGTGAATCATGCATATTAGGGCTATTGGGTGTTTCTAGCTACACGAATAAACCTATTGGAGACCATCCAAGGTTGTTATATCCTAGGAGGACCAATGGCATATGTACTTTAACCCCACACAATCACCCTTTGGGACCAACAGTTCCCATGGGGCTTATTAATCCTTCTTTAGAGGGTAATGATGCAGGATAGGTCGAAACTAAAGAAATTGTGAAATTGATGAGATCCCATATTTATAAAAAAGGTATGGGTGAAGATCCTCGTCCCACCATTTTCACTCCTCCCGGAAATGTTCCACCTCAGAGGTGGACCATAAATGGTGAACCCTATGTAAATATTTAACAAAAAATTATTCTTTTTCATGGATATCCTGTAGAATATGTTTGATTTCGGGCAAGTCAACTTAGGCCCACCCCAAGAGCAAGTGGAATAAGATTCCCCCGTAGAATCATGTGAGGAAGAGGAATGGAAAATAATATCCAGTAAAAAGGTTCAAAAATTCAATATTTCGATATCTCAGAAGATTGTCAATCATGTTCGTGGATTCTTCTAGGAAGAGTGGATGCAAAAATTTTACCCCAAAAAGATCCCAATGCTTCATATCCATCCTCCTCAGCCCCACATTCCCCTATAGACCAGAATGTCTTAAATAAAGAGAAAGAATATGAGATGATACCAATTCCTATGTTAGTGTTAATGATTTCAGAATTCATGACAATAGACTTGGTACAATGGGAAACTCCCCTCAAAATGGCACAACATGGACCACCCCACCAAACGACACAAAGAGAACCACCCAGCCAAACGACATCATCAAAATTAAATAGTCAGACTGAAACATTACCTAATCAAGAACTGATCTTTGATTCCATTAATTTCATTCACTTAATGGACCCTTTCTTGGATGGAGACTATGGCCACAAACCTGAATTCCCCACACCTAATCGAAGAGCTGAAGGAAGAGGCCACATATGCAAGATGTTTCCTGGAAGGCATGACCAAGGGAGGAGTAAAAATCATGGCCACACCACACGTCAAACCACAAACATCATGGAAACTTGTGGAACATCCCTCCTGCAAATGAATCATGATCTGGAAGGCTCCTTCAACCACATTGGAAAAAATACAAGACCAATTATCATGGGAAATCTATCAGGGGAAAAACAAATATCAAACCACACTACGCATGTAGGCAGACTAGTTCAGCCAAACCTATAAAGGATTGTAACACCACTGGCCTGACTACAGAGGTTGAACCATCCACATCCAAAGCATGAACACCTAAAGTGTATGGGAAAGTGATACCCTGAGTTGGGAATCACCATCCCTTAGAGAAAAAGCATGGTATTATAAAGCTGTTGGCTTAAATACTAGGAAAATTGTCGATTCGGAATGTGTTAAGTCTATCCACTGATCATAAGGGTCTCTCATCAAATCCTTACTAAGTACCCAAATGTTTAAGGCTAAAGTATCCACAACCGAAGTCTATTAGATGAATAATTTCACAAATAATGTCATGTTGTCATCTCCTATACAGACAAGGATGAATACACCATCATGAAAGGTCACATCAAAACCAATTATGTGTCTGAAAAGAAAAAATGGATTAATGTAGAGTGGATTTTTATTGACAGCAACTCTAGAGAGAACCTCATCCCGGTGTTAATGCTTCGTCGGCTGTGCTATAATGCCGATATATTGACACCATGCACTACAACATTGTTGGGATATGACAAAAGTGATCTAAAACTTTTGGGAATAGTTGAGCATAAAACTATGCTGGGAGACCTTATGTTGGATTCTAAGTCCCTAGTAGTGTTTCAAAGTACAGAATTCAAACGTCTTGTTAGGGAGTCCTTGGAAGCATCAACACAATGAAATTTCGTCATCATACCATCAGTGCGTCAAATACTACACTAATGGAAAAATGTGACATTTCACACTGATAAATCCCTATTTGAGTCATGTGACTTGCATTTTATCGATGAAGGGTAATTTGAATTGTAATAAAAACAGCTTTTGGACAACGAAATTTATTGAATTAATTCCACAAATGGATTGGAAATGGCTCATTCCGACCCCCTATAACATCTTGTGGAAGAGCACGTACTACCCATACACCATGTTGAATATATAAGTGTAAGTACAGATGAATAATCAATTGTATACATGATATTCGTCGTGAACACTATGTCCAACAACATAGAAAATAGGTCTGACTCCCATGAGATCAGGAAAATCCTTATGAAAGATACTCTTGACCAGTCCAGGGGAACTCAAACTGCCCTCACCAAACACACTATAGAAAAAGACAATTTCTCCCCCAAAATTGGATATCTCGTCTCAAAAATAAACTATCCATAATAAGAGAAAGAAGTGTAGGAATAGTTAGCTGATTAATAATAAGAATTAGAGGAAGAAGGCCTCAATGATGCCCCTCCTACATTTTAAAAATGTGTCTCTACCAAAATCAATGAACATAGGGAGATAAATCATGGCATCGACAAGGATCTTTGGCCCACTCTAATTAGTGTGGAAATTCATGTTGATGAACACGAGGCATAACCCCCTTCTTAAAGATGAATCATGATGTGTTTTCCTAGAATTACAACAATATTCATGGCCTCAATATTGAGGTCTCCACTCATCATCTGGGCTTACAGAAGATAACCATGCCTATTAGCAGGAAGCCTGAAGGACCCATCCAATGCATTCTGCCAATGTAAAGGCTAATGTTGAAAATATGATCAAGTAAAACTTCATATGGTAGGTCATGTATCCAATCTAGCTGGTAAAAATTGTCGCTATAAAAAATAGGAATGGACAAATTGAAATCTATAATAACTTCTGGGTCCTTAATTAGTATTTCCAAGAAGATGATTTCTCGGTCCCGATCACAGAATTGTTGATCAATGCAACAACTAGATATAAAGCCCCCTCCTTCATGGATAACTATTCTGGATATAATAAAATCCATATGTCTTGAGAAGATGAATAATCTACTTCCTTTGGGGCCCCTCAGAGAGTGTTCTATTATATGGTTGTTTCCTTTTGTCTAAATAATGTTGGCACCAAATATCAGTGTGTCGTACATCACATCTTCAAGCCCCTGTTGAGAATATGTATTTAGTGTTATGTAGACGTTCTAGTGGTTAAATGACAATAGCGTTAAAACCACCTGGATGATCTTGAAATTGTCTTTAACAAATTTTCTACAGAAATGGTTGAAAATGAATCTATTAAATTGTGACATTGGCGATACATTGGAAAAATTTTGTGGCATATCTGTATGCCATAGTGGCATCAAAGTCGACCCTGGGAAGAAATAATCCTTCCCTGGCATGTACCCACCTCACAAACTCACTGAGTTGTGAGGTCTTCAGTGGCACCTCCCTTACATTTGGCGCATCATAGAAAACCTAGAGGATAAATGTTTACCTTTCACTAGGCACATGAAAAAAGAAGTTAAAATTGAGTTGGATAATGATTGATAAGAAGAATTAAACAATATAAAAATATATATTCTATTCCCACTGGTGATTATGCCACCAGTTGAGGGGAGACTGCTCATTATGTATGTAACTGCCCTGGAACGTTCATTAGGCACCTTTCTTGCACAGAAGAATAATGTAGGAAGTGGGAGCAACCTCTATTACCACAGCAAAAAAATGATTAATTTTGAAATAAGTTATTCAAAAATTGAAAAGAACTACCAATCCCTAATCTTCATATTTCAGAAACTACGGCATTACCTGTTGCACCATGAGGTCCACCTTCATTCCCACTGTATCCTGCACATATATAACCTCAACAGTACCATGCAAAATGGATTCCTATCATGGTGGATGGTTATCATATAATAATTCGACATATAGTACATTCCCCATAAATCCATTAAAGTCCAGGCATTGGAAGACATCCTGTTAGAGCACCCCTGAAGGAAACAACGTTGTTGGATGTCGTGCACTAGGATGAATAAGTGTTCTCTGTCCGGGTGGACACCTGGACACGGGAAATGTATTTTGATGGTTCTTGCTGAAGCCTAACATGGAAAACAATTGAGGATCCCAATAAAAACAATTTGGGGATGAGAATTATACCCATATCCCCCAAAATGGAATCATTTCATACTCTTTCCTAATTTTAGAAGGGTGTGAAAATAATTATGTAGAATATAATGCCCTCATAGAAGTCCTGAAACTTTCACTTCATGTGAAATCTAAACACATAAAAATAAAGGTTGATTATGAGGTATTCAAAAAATTGGTCAATGGTGACTATGACATTAAGAAAGAATTATTTCTCCCCTTAATGAACCATGATTGAGAGCTGATGGAAGAATTCCCATCAGAAGAAACATTGACTTATATCCCCTAGTCACAAAATTCCCAAGCCAATGATTTGGAAAATAAAGACACAACCTTGGCCAATCCATACTGGGTTGAAACATTCATTAGTATTGGTCACCGCCAGATGGTCTAGCCATTCAACCAGTGGAATATAGAGGAAATCAATGAAATTATCCCAGTCTATAAGCCATTTGGTCAAACCATAGTCTCAATGACGTCCATTTCAAATTACCATTAGAAAATGGAACTCCCACAAGAGAGGGCTTGAAAATAGATGATATGAATACGGGAAGTCATATTTATCAAGTACAATGAGGTAAACCAAGAAAAGGTTCTCTACAAACAAGTCCTTAACTGATTCATTATTTTGTGTGTCGATGGAGAAGAAACTATTGTCGCCATGAAAGAAGTGCACACTAGAGCTTGTGGAGAGCATCGATTAGCATCCATGATATCTCACCAAATTCGAAGGGTTGGGTATTACTGGCCAACTATGATACAGAATTGTGACATATTGACCAATAAGATCCTTTCCTACCATGTTCATGCCAATTTTCTATAACCCGCCCCAGAGTTACTTCATATAAATATGTACTCCAGGACATTCGCTACCGGGGGAATGGATGTTTTGGGACCATATCCTCCCACTAAACCTAGACATTTCAACATCATTCTCATGGAGACCGACTCCATTTCTAAATGGGTTGAAGACATGCCCCTTATGGAAGTCAGGGAGAAAACCATTTTCAGCTTTGTGAATGCCAACATCATCACTAGATTTGATGTCCTTCATTCATTCTTAGTAGACAATGACACCAACTTCTGGTCAATTGAATTGGACAATTTATTCCAGGAGTATTGAATTAATTCCAATCGTTCATCTCATTACCATGCGGAATCCAATGGGAAAATATATTATTTCAACAGGACTTTGTCCAATATACTCAAAAAGATGGATGATCGGGATATGAAATATTGGAAAAACAATCTCATTCACGATTTGTTGGCTTACCCGACCACACCCCACACTTCCACACGGACAACCATGTACTCACTAGTATAAGGGTCCGAGGTGGTGTTGCCTATCTAAATCTAGGTTCCATCACTTTGTGTGGCCATTTGTGGTCAATTTTCCTTGTAAGAGAAATCAAAAAAATAGTTTTATGAGTTGGATTAGATGGATGAAATGAGGTTATTCACATTACACCATTTGAAAATCTACCAAAATTGGATTGCACAAACCTTAAACAAAAAGGTTTTCCTATAATATTTCCTCCACATGGATATGGTGTTAGTCCTCATAACCATGACGATACTCAGCAGGAATAACCTAAATCATAAACCAAAGTGGGAAGCACCATATGTCATACATACTGTCTATTCCAATGGTGTGTATGCTCAAATATCAATAGAAATGAAACTCATCCAAGATCCCACAAATGTAATGTTTTTGAAGAATTATTTCACGTAGTATTGTGTGAAACCAAGGTCCAATCTCTATGATCATAAAAAATGATTTATAATTCCCAATGTTATGTTCCATCCTCTATGACCCTAAACTAGGAGTTGTAAAAACCCCAATGTTATGGTCCAAACTCTATGACCATATACTTTGACCTATAATACCCAGAAGCAAAGGTCTATGAACTATGACCTTGAACTATGAGTTATAGTGGGATATGTCATGGTCTAAGATAAATGACTCTAAACTATTATCCATAGTCCATTCCACATGATGTTAAATTGTAAGAAACTCATCTCTGAAACCTAACAATAAATTATGACTCATGTCATCACTGTATGATATTAAACTACATGGAACATGGTGTCCTAATCACATGATATTAAACTACATTGTAGAGAACTGAAGCTTGACGTACATAGAAATTACATTAATTTTGCAGAATACTTAGTACATAAAAAATAGACACAAAAGGATCGTAATAGTTTAGTGTCTTTGGAAACTCGGAATATAATCTTCTAATCATAGTGAAAGATCTTCAACATCTCCCATAAAGATATTACCCCTTTTTTCTTATCTAAAACCTTTCTTTATATCCTGGGGAAAATAAAACATAAAAGGGGTGAGATCAAATTCCCATTAAGGGTAAACATAGAGAACATAAAACAATCCATAAACATTTGAATTCAAACACTTGAACATAAAATCAAAACATCCAAATCTTGAGCAAAAACATGAATCTTGGAAGTATGTAAGGCATATATCATAAGGGAACATCAATCATGATAAAATAGAATGGGAATAAAGAATGTAATTGTGGATACCATTAAGCACATGATATGATTTCCATATTATCCAAGGCATTGCTTGCAAGACCATCTTAGTGGACAAAGTACATTTCTGAATTGAGTTCACTCTTCATTACAGTCCAATAATACTGAACCGGATTGACTTACCATTCTAGACATGTCTATCTCATGAGATATAAATATTTACCCACTGCATTGGAGGGAGATATTCGTCCCACCCATCTCATAATGAAATCATTCTTACTTGTTCCACAAAATAAACTTAAAACATTCATCATAACCCAAAAAATAAAATGGGTTCCATAAACATCATCCCATCATTACATAATCGATATATAAAAAATGGATATTTAATCATAAGAAAAGTGAAACCATATAAATCATAGAGACATTAAACTTGAAACATACACATATTAAATAATTCCACCTTAGATGGAAAATGGTTTTGATAAAATATTTGAAATGAATTCCTGAGGAAAATATCCTTTCTTCTTCAAAATCATTTTCTTTTCACAAAATTCCATGCTATTTTAAAATAAAATTATTTTGTTGAAAATTTTCATAAAATCTTGTAGAGTAATCTTCATGAAAATGAGGTGTTATCAAACTGTAAAAATCCGTTCATGTCGTATAAGTTAAAAATAACATTCTTCTCGTACTTTTGTTGGAAAAGTCAATAAGTACCTCGTATGGTAATAAAAAAAGATTCCTTACATACCATGTAGTAAAAGTCAAAATGGGAAAAAGGACATTAAACATACATGAAAAAAAAATTATAAAACATGTACATTGATGATAAATATTACCCCAGTAAATACTTATGTATAAGCAATCTCGGATAGAAAACAATTGCGATTGCAACATTATCCCTTACCTTAGGTCTGATATGATTCGTACGTTTCTGAACCTCCTGTATAATGTTTTAAATAATTTCATTGACTTATTACTGAATCATATTCATTGTTATGATATCATATATGGTTCACTTATGACTTTATGTTACCCGTTCTTTTGTAAGTTCCATGTTAAAGGAGTGTTTTGGTTTAAATTGTTTTATTTATCATACGTGTTTGGAATTTTTGTTCTTGATATTATTACTTATATCCTGATTTACTAAATTAAAAAATTTAAAACATGATTTATATATAGTATATACATATATATATGATATATTGATTAAATGAAATGAAATACACCGTTCATAGAGACGGTATGTCGTACGTACGCATGAACGTTGTTTTCGATTCCTCATTGAATTGAATGAAATTAAGTAGATGACATACATATATATACACATAAATCCAGTGTCATATATTTCATGATTACTTATTATATATAATTTATATTCATTCATGAATGGTTAACATGGAGAATGTATCTCATCGCGTCGTGGAGACGGTTGTCCGTACGTACGCACGAGTGATGATATCATTCCCATGATCGTGGAATTTCATTAAAGTGTATTTATAATATTTCAGAATCAATATCCCTTTTCAATAATCATATATAGTTATATATTTACACCATTATACCCATCCAAGTAAGGTGATGGTCGAAAACAAATTACACCACGGTGTGGAGATGGTAGTCTGTACGTACTCACACACGGTGATTTCATTTTCTGTAGGATGGATAGAAGGTGAAATGGGGTTGTTTAATACTTATAATAACATATAAGTATAATAGTGATACTGATGTTATTACTTCATAATGAAACAATGAAAGAAGAAGAAGTGTAAGAAGAAATAAAGTTGAAAGAATCGGTAACGGACATTACCTCTTCTTTGAAGCGCCTCTTTGAGATATCCTCTTAGGGCACTAAAATTGGTCTCTGAAGAAGACCAGGACCTCTAGGATGTTTCTAGGGAAGTGGAGAAGATAATTTGTCAGGGGTTGGCCGATCATGAAGGCTCAAAGTGGTGTGAGAAAGAGATGGAGGAGGTTCCCTTTTATAAGGGAGGAGAGGGGCACCTTTAAAAAAACTAAAAATATTATTTTATTATAAAGTAATATTCGGTTTTTAATAGATCCTAATTGATTTTTTTCGATGCTAAGGTGGGGATGGGTCGAAATACTCTCATCCAATAGAATTTGGACAAGTTTAGGTAATTATTTTAACCGTATCATTTAGATTTAATATTAAGTTAAATAATTTAACTTTTACAGTGTCTTCTTGTTTTCATACACTATAATGTATTGAAACATACTATAACAAGACAAATGAACCCCAAGTTATTTATTATTAATATATATAACGTTATCTAAGTCATTTGGACAATCCTTAGATTTTTATGAATAATATAATATTTGTTTTAAAAACTATTTTATGTAAATTTTGACACTATTTGGTAATTGATTTTTTTAAATCATAATAGAATAATTAGTTCGAACAAAGTTAATTAAATCAATTCTAACATGTCATATTAACCTATAAAATTAGTTTAATTCATAAAATGTCTCAAATGGCATTTATTTGGGTATTTATAACATTAATTATTTCAGTATTTCATTAATAATATAATTACTGCATCATCATTGTGTCATAAATAAATTAAATTATTTGATGTCTAAAACTTATAAACAAAATACCATTATGTAGGAAATCTTATTAGCTTTCTGATTAATATTTATAGTCTAATTTATCGAATGTATAACCCTATATTAAAAATGATTTACTTATTAAACTTTGATTTTAACTATTTTAACCCTTCTTTAAATAAATTAATATTAAATGTCCTAATCTAATCCAAGTGGGACTAAATGGTCATATTTTGTTCCTAAGGATGTTTTTGGTCGATGTAAACTTATACAATAGAATTAGGACATGTTTTAGGGTAATAATAATATCATTTTCACCCTTAATTACCCTATTTACTTTTAAATGTGGTAAAAAAAGTAAAAAGTTACTATTCTCCCAAAATTATTTTCATTTCATTGAACCACATTTTACTTACTAACATCAACCGTATCTCTCATATTTTTGAAATTCTATTCACAGAAGCTGTAAAATTATGTTTTATGTAGATTTTCAAATTCTCTTCTGAGGTGGGTAAAAGTCGGTGAAAAGTTCAATAAAATTTTTATATATCTAAAATTATTATAAAATGACTCCAATGAATTACATTGAGCTTATATAGGTATTATGTATCAATTATGACCTAAAATAAAATTAAATAAAATAAATAATTATTTAAATAAAATGCCAGTTTTTAAATAGTAACCTAGTGTTTCCACTATTCATAAAAAATTTAAAGTTTTCCGAAAAATACCAAAATTTCACCCTTGGATAATTTAAATATTCCGAATCCAAAAATGAAGTCCATTTTGAAAGAGAAAATTTATAAAATTTCAAAAAGTGGTTATTACTGGTCATAACGGACAGTTCTAATAATATTTTAATAATATATCGTTGTTTAGTAAAACCTGGTTTTGCGTAAAACACACGTTATCGAGGAAGGTTGTGATTGCATGTAATGCAATCCAAGACAGGGTTGCGTGTTGTGAAAGACTACTTTTTTGATCCATTATAACAGAATCCAACCATTATTCATTTATACATTGAATATATATACATATATATATACTCAATGCTGCATAGAATGACTATTATCAAACGAACTTGAAATTGTGTGTAACAGAATCTAAGAATAGTGTTGCGTATACTGCAAGGTAATACGGTGTTGCGTATAGCACAAGATAATCTTGTTGTAGCATAAAACACATGACATAAAATAAATTAAAAGGAATACTTATCATAAAATATTGGGTTCTTACATTCTACCCCCCTTAAAATGAATTTCTACCTCGAAATTTGTCGGGGTTATACACGGTTTTCTACTTGAAAGTTTCATTAATTGAAACCCACATAGTAAAATGAAATACCAAACTTATATTTAAAAACTAAAGTATGAAACATAACGGTTACCCAAATTAACTCATCACTGGGTTTCCACATAGGAGAACATAGGTGAAAATATGGATATGGAAGAGAAATCTAACCATCAAGTTATGATGGAGAGTGGTAGAGAACATGGATATGAAAACACCAACAATCACAAAGCCATAAATTTGTGATGATCTAAGGTAGCATCCGATTCATCAGATATAAGGGCACTAGGACAACATTTTTGGTTTTCAAGATCATTTCTCTAATGTTGAAGAATTTTAACTAGAAGAAATACTTACTTTATTTCAATATAATCTCCCTATTGTTCATGACTTGAACAATTTCCACTTCATCTCTTAATGAAATGAAGTTGAATTTGCCATTCGTAAAGTGGTATCAGATCATGTGATAGAATGATGGGTCATTCCATCTGTCTTGATCAAAAGGTTAGCAATAGTTATATACATAAATCCATCAATTTTATATCATTCAAAAAATGGACTTATACATCATCTGTCATACAACGTAATAAAATAAAACTATTTTATACTAACTAGTGAATTCCTGTAGGCCAGTGGTAGGCAATAAAGGCCAGTCGCACTTCAGTTGTGGGTTCGATTCCCACAGCCTTGTCCGACGCGATGGGTTGTCGCCCATCCTGCAGGTTGTCCTTTTTCTAAAACTACATTACTATCTCATCCCATCAATAATATCAAAAAAAGTTCTATCCTTACATAATACTAACTTATGTAAAACATAATCCATTCCAATATTTAGGATTATCTAAAATACTTCGTTCCAAGATCATAGTATAAAGAAAACAATTACTAGAAAGGTTATCTACCAAGAATGTGAATACAAGCATTTATCTCACATATATCATAAGATATATCTTGTTGGTTGCATTCCAAAAACATGAATACCTTAGTCATATATTCTATTAAAACATAAATTACCATAGAATCTTAGTGAAAACATGAATACTATCAAAAGGTAACTCTTTCCACATATCAAAATCCCAAAAAAATCTATATAATCAAACCCTAATATCACTTAGTCCTTATATGAGCTCATGAATACAATCAGTCATCTCATTATCTTCTTATCCCTTCATTGTGTGCATCTCATCCAATTTCCAAAAATATCTGAAAAACCTTCCATGGTTACCAGTGCCATTCAACATATACTTTCAAATATTTTAGTAAAACCAATAGTGTAACAATCCTTATATGATTCTTTATTCCATAGTAACATACATTATTCTTTATAAACATACAATCATTCCACTAACTTCTTAAACCATTGACTGAGCTTCAACAATTCTTTTATCTCACATATCATTTGAAGTCTCTTCATCATCATCCATATAAATACTACCCATACGGCCATGTTGATTCTTTTCATGAGACTTTCCCTTAGAAAATTGGTTTTTATAATGCATGTACATTCCACATTTAAAACATTTAACCGTTGTTGATGTCTTATAAATACCATTATCCTTGTCCATGGTGTGAACTAAACCTTTTCCATTGCAATTACTGGCTTTGTGTCCTTTTTTCCCACACCTAAAGCATCTTCTAGTTCCTTTGAAACATTCCCCTTGATACCTCTTCCCACACGAATTACATGAGGGAAATTGAACTTTCATTCCTCTATGATTATCATGAAACTTCGTCTTTCTCTTATTATCTGAGTCGGGAAACTTACCAAAGTTGATATTATTGATCATATTATGAGATTTGTTATTAGGCACAATAACTATGTTTGGACTTCCAAATCCTGTTTCATTTGGTTTCTCATGAAGAATATCATTCCATTGTCAGTCATATCCTCCATTATCTTGAATCTTCATGTTTCTAGCCACTTTCTAAAACCCAAAAAGAATGGTTTGAGAGGAAAAAATCATTCTAGGGAAAACAACATAGTAAAGGGGGAGTAACCTCAATATCTAACATCATAGGTTAAATTATAATATCTTTATCGAAGTTCTAGTACTATATCCTATACGTATACTTAGCCTTAGCTACATCCCTAAACATACATTAGAAATATCTTTAGGGATCTCACTAACGTTTTCGCATCCTAGTTTCCAAAGGTTAACTAAACCTTTCCTCTGATACCAACCGTAGAGAACTGAAGCATGACATACATGGACATTACATTACTTTTGCAGAATACTTATTATGTAACAAAAATAGACACACAAGGACCGTAATAGTTTAGTGTCTTTGGAAAATCGGAATATAATATTCTAATCATGGTGAATGATCTTCAACATCTCCCATAAAGATCTTCCCCCTTTTTTTATTACCTAAAACCTTTCTTTATATCCTGGGGAAAAGAAAACATAAAAGGTGTGAGCTCAAATGCCCAGTAAGGGTAAACATAGAAAACATAAAACAATCCACAATCATTTGAATGCAAAAACATGAACATAAAATCTAAACATCAAAATATTGAGCAAAGACATGAATCCTGGATGTACGTAAGGCATATATCATAACGGAACATCAATCATGATAAAATGGAATGGGAACAAAGAATGTAATTGTGGAAACCATTAAACACATGATATGATTTCCATAATAGCCAAGGCATTGCTGCGAAGACCAACTTAGTGGACAAAGACCCTTTCTGTATCGAGTTCACTTCTCGTTCCAGTCCTGTAACACTGAACCGGATTAAATTAACATTCTATCCATGTCTATATCATGAGATATAAATCTTTACCCAATGCATTGGAGGTAGATATAGGTCCCACCCATCTCATAATGAAATCATTTTTACTTGTTCCACAAAATAAACTTAAAACATTCACCATAACCCAAAGAATAAAATTGGTTTCATAAACATCATACCATCATTACATAGTCCATATAAAACAAATGGATATTTCATTATGAGAAAATTGAAACCATATAAATCATAGAGACATTAAACTTAAAACATACACATATGAAATAATGCCATCATAGATGGAAAATGATTTTGATAAAACATTTGAAATGAATTCTTGAGGAAAATATCCTTTCTTCTTCAAAATCATTTTCATTTCACAAAATTGCATGCAATTTTAAAATAAATTTATTTTGTTGAAAATTTTCATAAATTCTTGTATAGTAAGCTTCATGAAAATGAGGCTTTATGAAACTGTAAAAATCCATTCATGCCATATAAGTTAAAAATAACATTCTTCTTGTACTTTTGTTGAAAAAGTCAAAAGTGCCTTGTATGGTAATAAAAACAATATTCCTTACATACCATGTAGTAAAAGTAAAAAATCTTCAAAAAGGACTTTAAACATTCATGAAAACATTTTTATAAAACATGGACATTGATGATAAATATTACCCTAGTAAATACTTAGGTATAAGCAATCTCGGATAGAAAAAAATTGAGATTGAAACATTATCCCTTACCTTAGGTCTGATATGCTTTGTACATTTCTGAACCTCTTATATAATGATTTAAATAATTTCATTTACTTATTACAGAATGATATTCCTTGTTATGATATCATATATGGTTCACTTATGACTTTATATTACCCGTTCTTTTGTAAGTTCCATGTTAAAGCATCGTTTGGGTTAAATTGTTTTATTTATCGTACGTGTTTGGACTTTTTGTTCTTGATATTATTACATATATCCAGATTTACTTGATGCTAGAATGTAAAACATGATTTATATATATTATATACATATATATATATGATATATTGATTAAATTAAATGAAATACACCGTTCATGGAGATGGTAGGCGTACATATGCATGAATGATGTTTTTGTTTCCTTATTGAATTGATTGAAATTAAGTAGATGACATACATATATATACACATAAATCCAGTGTCATATATTTCATGATTACTTATTATATATACTTTATAATCATTCATGAATGGTTAACATGGAGAATGAATCTCATCACGTCGTGGAGACGATAGTCCGTACATACGCACGAGCGATGATATCATTCTCATGATTGTGGAATTGCATTGAAGTGTATGTATAATATTTCAGAATCATTATCACTTTTAAATAATCATATATAGTTATTTATTTACATCGTTATACCCATCCAAGTAAGGTGGTGGTCGAAAATAGATTACACCACGGCGTGGAGACGGTATTCTGTACGTACGCACGTGCGATGATTTCATTTTCCTTAGGATGGAAAGAAGGTGAAATGGGGTTGTTTCATACTTATAATAACATATCAGTATATGAGTGATACCTATGTTATTACTTAATAATGAAACAAATAAAGAAGAATAAGTGGAAGAACAAATAAAGTTGAAAGAATCGGTAACAGACATTACCTTTTCTTTGAAGCGCCTCTTTGAGATCTCCTCTTAGGGAACTAAAATTGGTCATTGAAGAAAACCAAGACCTCTAGAATGTTTCTATGGAAGTTTAGAAGATAATATTTCAGGTTTTGTCCAACCTTGAAGGCTCAAAGAGGTGTGAGTAAGAGATGGAGGAGGTTCCCTTTTATAAGGGAGGAGAGGGGCACCTTTGGAAAAACTGAAACTATTATTTTATTATAAAGTCATATTGGGTTTTTAGTAGATCCAAATTGATTTTTTTCGAAGATAAGGTGGGTAGGGGTCTAAATACTCTCATCCAATAGAATTTGGACAAGTTTGGGTAATTATTGTAACCTTATCATTTAGATTTAACATTAAGTTAAATAATTGAACTTTTACCGTGTCTTCTTGTTTGCTTACACTATAATGTTAATAAAGATACTATAACAAGCCAAACGAACCCCAAGTTGTTTATTTTTAATATATATAACATTATCTAAGTCATTTGGCCGAACCTTATACTTTTAGGAATAAAATAACAATTAATAATATAATATTTGTTTTAAAAACTATTTTATGTCAATTTCGACACTATTGGGTAATTGATTTTTGTTTTAAATCATAATAGAATGATTAGTTCAAAAACAGTTAAATAAATCAATACTAACATGTAATATTAACCTATAAAATTAGTGGAGTTCATAAAAAGGCTCAAATTACATATATTTGGGTATTTATAACATTAATTATTTCAATATTTCATTAATAATATAATTACTGCATCATCACGGTGTCATTAATAAATTAAACAATATGATGTTTAAAAATTATATATAAAATACCATTATGTAGGAAATCTCTTTATCTTTATAATTAATATTTATAATCGAATTTATCTTATGTATAACCCTAAATTAGATGTTATTTACTTATTAAACTTTGATTTTAACTCTTTTAACCCTTCTTTAAATAAATTAATATTAAATGTCCTAATCTAATCCAAGTGGGCCTAAATGGTCATATTTTATTCCTAAGGTTGTTTATCGTCTAATTATACTTATCCAATAGAATTAGGACATGTGTTAGGTTAATAATAATATCATTTTACCCTTAATTACCCTATTTACTTTTAACCGTGGTAAAAGAAAGTAAACAGTTACTATTCACCACAAACTATTTTCATCTCATTGAAACACATTTTACTTACTAACATCAACCATGTCTCTCGGATTTTTTAAATTCCATTCACAGAAGCAGTAAAATTATGTTTTATGTAAATTTGCAAATTTTCCTAGGAGGTGGGTAAAAGACGGTGAAAAGTTCAATAAACTTTTTATATATATAATATTATTATAAAATTATTCCAATGAATTACTTTGAACTTATATAGGTATTATGTATCAATTGTTACCTAAAATTAAATAAAATAAAATAAATAATTATTTAAATAAAAAGTCGGTTTTTAAATATAAACCTAGTGTTTTCACTATTCATCAAAAATTGAATGTTTTCAGAAAAATTCCAAAATTTCACCCTAGGATAATTTCGATATTACGAATCAAAAAATGAAATCCATTTTGAATTATAAAATTTATAAAATTTCAAAAAGTTGTTATTACTATTCATAACGGCTAGTTCTAATAATATTTTAATAATATATCGTTGTCTAGTAAAACCCGGTATTGCGTACAACACACGCTATCGAGGAAGGTCGCGATTGCGTGTAATGCAAGCCAAGTCAGGGTTGTCTGTTTTTCAAGACTCCTTTGTTGTTTCATTATAATGGAATACAACCATATTTCACTTATACATTGAATATATATATATATACTCAATGTTGCGTAGAATGAATATTATCAAACAAACTGGAAATTGTGTGTAACAAAATCTAAGAATAGTGTTGTGTATACTGCATGCTAATACGGTGTTGTGTATAACACAAGATAATCTTGTTGTCGTATAAAACACATGACTTCAAATAAATTAAAAATAATACTTATCATAAAATATCGGGTTGTTACATACATGATATCTCATAGAACTATGTACGTCTTGATTCATGGATTTGCATGATACATAGAAACGCCTTGACCCTCGATATTGTCCTAAAGCCACAAAATAAATAACTCCATCATGCCCCCTATCTACCCAAATTCATAAGGGAAACCCTTATCACTCAATATTTGTCACATTGAGTATGACACCCATTTTCTTAGGATCAATGATAGGGATTCCCATACGAAGTAAAACTATAGAGTAACGTGGTATACCTAGAAATGGTGATGGATAGAAAAAAATAACCCTACCCCTGGACCGAGATATGTCATTACCATGTACATTCAGAACTATGTTTTTCTTGAATCTTACACTCGCATGATAAGTAGTAACATCTTGATTTAGAATCAAAGCCAAGTCATCATTAAAAAAAACCTTAAATGACCCTACACATCGAGGAAACATTTTTAGGGAACATTTAGAACAACATGTGTCTTGGTTACTTCCCTTACAGCGTACGTAGTGACGCCCAAATTTTGCATCCCAGTCTAGCCACCATAAAAAAATACATTTTCCCTCATACATTGGATAGTTTTGTATGATGAGTCCATGAATGATTCTAATCTCATGACAGTAAACTAGGAAATCCTATAAGAGTTATGTGTGGCCCAATTCTCAGTTTCACGAGATCCCACATATTCCCCCCACTCATGAGATGTCAAAAGATCCTTCTTCCCCCTATATATATATGAGTTTGACCTACATGGAAGCTACAAGTAGGTCATATCTAATCATATTATAGGTATTATTATGTACCTAGGAACCTATTTCTCATTATATAGTCTCCATACATCAGGAATAATTCGATCCCTATAATCATTCAAGCCCATCTGAGACATAAGGCCAGTGTCCTGAGGACACCCTTCATTGACTATGCACATCAAGCCCTTGTGGATATACATATACATCCCAAAATAGGTCCTTCAATCAATGTAAAATCCATCCCCAATAGATTTCTTTCCTATCATAGTATTCCCAACGGCTTCTAAGACCCATTCCATCCCTCCTGATTCATGTTTCCCCCAAGTCTATAATTTATACATTCTATCTTCACTCACATATAAAGAATGTCAGAACGTCATAATTGTGATTAACCCAGAATGATTAATGACCTTTATGACATTATAATAGTCCTCACCACATGACTGTAAACTGTACATCATCATGTCCTCCCCGAACATCATTAAATGGCGAGGTTAAAATCATCCTTGTTGTACGATGTCAAACTAAATAGCATTGGTTTAATCCTAAAGTTCCCTATAATGATTATTTTATAATGAAAGTTAATGACAAGTAATCATAATAATACATTGTTTCTTACACCAAGAATAGAATAGAATATCATAGGGTTCTTAGATAGTGATTCACCGTGACATTATAGAAAACATGTTTAGGAACTTGGTCATATAATCACAACCCAAAAATGCATGTCACAGTTCCCTCCCTCGAGAGGAACCCCACATCCCAGTTAAGTGATGTTAAGTGAATAGTTATCCCAAAATGGAAAGAATTCCTCAACCAATGTACGAGTCAAATATACATAGAGGACACTTGATTCCTTGAGTAAATAACAGCCCAAATGTCATCAATATGAATGGATATAGTACTTTCATATCTCAAACTCTGTTCTTTGAGAAATGTTGAATCTCTATAATCATTAATGTCTATCTAATATGGAACCACAGTGTCTTACAGACACCATTATATTACTATGCTCATCATTCCCTGGTGGCTCTACATAAGTTTCCTAGAATGATCGTCATCAATTAAAGTAAAAATCGCGCCGTTCAGAGTCGTCTCCTATCATCGTACGCAAAATGGTTTCCCAGACTCATTCCATCCCTCCTGATTCAATGGCCCCCAAAGTCATGGTTAAAATTATCCTCCATACACAAATCCCAGATATATCAAAACATTGGGGCCCAATCTATATCTAGTCCCTTTTGAGGATTCTACGGATACCCTGTTTTTAGGCATGAGCTTGATCCGTATACAAAATAAGAGTGTATCCACTCATTTCTTTGTTTCCCTACCGAAGGTAAGTTGAAATTCATATTTTGGTGTTCAGGTACAACGCATGTCGAAGGTCACATACCATATTAATAATGTTCCCAATTTCTATAATCCTCAATTGAAATAAAAAAATGGATGGCCAATGTCCTATAGAAACCTTGTATTTACCATGCTCATCATGCCTGAGTGGCTATGCATATGTGGCATATATAATGGCCTCCAATCAATGAAAAATTCATCCCCTAGATATTCCTCTCTCTCATCCATACACTGAAATGAAATTCATGTCCCATCACACCCCATATTTTTAAAAATCCTAGATTACAACTTAGATACCTTCTTTTTTTAAATATTCCCTTGACATAAAAAGGCTTTTAACAAAACCAACCATTCACTAGCCTTCCATTGCACAATTAAGAACCATGCACAGATTGTACCCCTCCAAATATGACATGAATGTCCCTAATGTATTCAGACACATCAACTCAGGCAATCCACCCACTATGGCTCCAAAAATCAAAATAAATTCAAAATGATAAAAATCCAACCAATTCCATCAGAAATTGTAGGTCAGTGTATTTCGGACTCCTTTGTTTGACTCTACACATCATTCCCTGAAGGCTCTACATATGTTTCCCCACAGAATGGTCGTCGATCAAAGGAGAATTAGTCCATAGGTGAGTCATGTCCTTCCTCCTTATGCATAAAATTTCTCTAGATCCTCAGACAAGTTTACAATTAAAAATTCCATGGTCAAGAATAATCCCCAATTCATGTATAAACGATATTAGAACATTACTATCTAATGGTCCCAAATTGTGGTCGTGTCTCTATTAATTTTGGTCAAAGTTGTTTGACCTAAAACATCAGAAACAAGTTTGATTGGAAAGGCTGTGAATTGCCAGAAAAAGAAGAAGATGCCATTAATTCTAGAGGGAAAATCTTCAGAAGGTGCCTCTGGGTAAAAGTCAAGTATTAGTTTGTTAAAAACATCAAGACATCAGAAAAGGCATAAATTGTGTTAGGTTGAAATACCATGAAGGGAAGCCTAGGTAAAATTCATGCCATACCCTCTAATCCCATTTCAAGCAGGATTTGGAAAAATAATTAGGTAATATTGAAAAAGTCATAAACATTCTTGAGGTGTTCCATAAAACCACATAAATAGTCAAAATACATTCATTGACTCCTAAAACATAGGAAACAATTCAATAACAATTCGATTATTCCAATTTACTATTCATGATTTAAATTTATTTCCTAATTAAAATTATGTTTATTTGATGTATTATGATAAATTGACATAACATGAAAATGAAAAGTTGTAGCGTTCAAAGGAAAATAAGTTTCATTAATTTGAAAAAATGGAGGAGTGTCCCTAGCTCAGAGTTTTCATGTGAATAGGCAAGCTAATTCCTCAACCATGACCCATGGGATTCACACTCCCATATCTATTCCTCTTGGGTGTCCTAACAATCACGGGCCTTCACATCCGAGTCCCACCCCGTATTCTCGATAACTTAATAGTTTGCACATGAAGAGGCCAACTGATTCCTCAACCATGCCCATTGGGATTCACACTCCCATATATGTTTATCTTGGGTCTCCTAACAATCATGGTCCTTCACATCCTCATCATTCATATAATAAAATTATTTTGAAACATCTTAGAAGGTTGTCAGTTGGTGATGGGAATAATTGAACCTGGACAGCTTGTCCTCGTAAGAGCCAAGGTCTTCTCGTGCAGTGATGATTCAGTAGAAAATGAGGCATATGTGTCGATAATCAAAGTCATTATAACCTATCTATATAAATAATTAATGTAAATTTTTACCCTCATCATCAATATTGGTTACGGGTTACTCCACAGAAATAGAACATAATTGGCTCCATGCATCTTCTCACACTGCCTGGTGCCTTGCCGCAACACCAGTACATTGATCTTCCCCCACTGTAACATGTCTATTTGATCGAAGAGTCATCACTATAGTGGGAAGGGACCTAGGACAGGTCACTGAATATGGAGAACTCTGTTTTCCTTTAGATGTCCCAGCCACTAAAGCCAGATGTAGAGGACTTCAAATTAAATCTTGGGAGATTGGTGATACTCTTTAAGTTACAGCCTCATTGAGGTATTGGGATGTATTCATGCAAGGGGAGAAATTTGAATCACTCCACCACTGATATAGGTTGTAATGATGAGGTCCCTCCCATATGGTTCTAATGAACAACTAAGGGTCTTCTTTCTAGAAGCGCAAGGGGCGGTGTATCCATCGTGGCTACTATAGGAAGATACGTAGAAGGCGTAGTAATCACACTCTTCACAAAATATGAAATGTGTGGAATTGTTATTGGGTAAAGGACGATGTAGGAAATGGTAAAGGGTTTTTGCACCCACCAAACTTGTTCTTTCAGCGTCCCATTAAGGTAACAATCATCCAACAGTTGGGCATACTCTAGCAACAAGAAAGGGGATTTTGTCCTATTAGGAATGATAAAATTTATTGGAGCACCTTAATAGATCATCATGATCCATAATAGGTAAATAACTATAGGGTGACACTCTCCAAATAATTGAACATCCAGAAGCAATGTAGTCTATTGAATGAATCAGAATTTCTTGGAAAACCGGTACACGGTATGGCTCACAAATGACTACTTGATCTATACTAGCATTGAGAATCCATTCCCAATCTATGATAAGGTACGAACAATCCTCCAATGTAATAACCATGTCACCACTCAATGATCCATGAGGGGTAGGTTACGGTGCAAAGGAAAAACAAGAAGCATAACTCAATACCCAACTACATAAAAAACACTGAGAGTCATAATATAAATAGTGTAAATATTGATAAGTGTGGGTTGAAAGGCAGAGTGAAGAACCCTAGTGGTATGCCAATATTCAAAATAGGGGAAGTGTTATGCCATCCCCCTATAGAGAAGTTTAAATGGTCCACTAAGACTGTGGGGGGATGTACCATCCTGTATTTGTCGCAAAAATTCATAAATCTGGGGTAAGGGTAGGAAGGGACAAATTAATGGTTCTGCCCTCTTCCAGCATGGCTTCCATCATCAATGTACAGTCTTGAACCATAGTATATACATTGTAGGATGGGAAAATTCATCCATTCAATAACATGGAAATGAAACCTACTAGTATAATATTAGGTGATATGTCTAATAGAATCTTGTATCCCCATGTGTTATGTCATCTTACACGAAGGGTGACATAGTATGACCCTGAAGTTTGGTGGGAACGATGGGTTGGATGATTTTGAACACGGTGAGCCTTTGTCTTGTTTTTGTTTTCCTGCAAGAATGACCCTAATAATGCATAAAATGGGATAAGTGAGTGATCCTGGAGGGGATGGTCATATAATCCCTAAGGCATGACTAATAAACTCCTTATCTTAGGGGACACATGGTCAGTGACTTTCCAAGAATCATCTTCTTCAAGAAACTCGTCATACATCTCTCCAATAATGGATAGTCCATCAAGATGGTAGATATCACATAGGATTGTTCTCACTTCCCCATGCAATAAGTGGATGGTGTTGGTTCTTAAACATCAGTAGCGTAGAAATTATGGGAGGATTTCTAATGGGGAGAAGACTGCAACCTGAGAATCCCAGGACACCTAAAACAAGCCCACTGCCTCAACTTGGTCAGGGGACTCTAAAACAACTCTGATGTACCAAGAACACCTAAAACCACTCATTAGAGAAACATTCTCCAGTCCACAGATACCACTTTTAGTTCCACCTGACATAGGGATTTTTCTGGAAGATGCTGATAATAGATGGGTTCCCTTAAGAGTCTAGTCTTGGGACACAATCGCGACACTAGTAGTTTCCCTGAGTCCATACCAATCCTCTTAGTATGAATACATTATTCCGAATTATAGTGGCGATTAGTTCACCTACTAGATAAATTTTGGTGTGATCATGCCATTGTGTTTCCTCAAAAAAGATGAAAGAGGTATTGGGTTTAGCCAATGATAGAAGAATATCCTCAGGGGGTCCAAAGCTATATAGTGGAAATTGTATAGATAGTATATATTCTAGAAGCACTGCTGTAATGAAATCCCTTTTGAATTTTTCAGATTTAATGATGTGGGATTGAAAATGATCCTCACTATTTTCAACCTTGGATTCCCTTTTCTTATTTGATTTTATAACTACTTATCAAGCATCCATTTTAACCTGCACAGGAAGATAATGATATATATATAAAACGAGTACAAAAAAGTTTTATGGATAAATTTTATGGAATAATGTACAAGTCACTCAATATATGTCCCTATATGGCTCAGTTTACAATTTCCAGAAACAATATGTGGTAGAAACATCTGATGTACTGCATTGTGTGTGGAAGTTACAATCTGTGTACTGTATAATACATAGAGGTTACCCCTCCTACGACTATAGTAAAAGGATGCATTCCACAACATAAATCCCCGGTATGCTAACAATTTCAAATCATTTTCCTATAGATTGTTGTCAGGAAAACAAAGAGGTGTGTGGAAATCTGATATTGTGAACCTGGACCATGATTAACTTCATGTTTAGAAATTGTGGATTAATTTCATAGTTTTTTTCAAATATATATTTTTATTGAGAAATAAACTCTTAGGGAAAAGTGAGAAACCAATCAAAACACAGAATGATGGTCCAACCAGAGATAGAAAATCAAACAGCATGATACGAAATAGTAGAATCCACATTTTTCTATTCAATCCTTTTAGAGATTTTACCTCTATGTAGCGTCCATTAAAGACCATCATCCTTCTCGTCCCAATCATAATTGAGGAGGTATTCATAGTTTTCAACCATCTTTTCCCATGTTTGGATGATCTCTTCTACATTAAGCTTCTACTCATTGAATCCACGTGCTATAATTCCAAGTTCTTTATTGGCCCAAGCGCCCTTCTCTTCAGAGGGGCTGTCCTGGAACTGCCTCTCTACGAATCTTTCAAACTCCACCTACATGGTGATGACCTCCATTCCTATTCCCTAGAATTATTCATTGCAGTCAAGGATAGCTTTCCACTCGTCACATTCCATCAAGGCTTTCCCTCTTTGATGGGTTTTTGTTGTTGCTGACTCTTTATCTCCATTCGCTAGATCGGAGATACCTGGTTCCCTTACATGTGGTTCAAGCTCCACGGAATTTATCCCCACCTATTTTGAAACCTCTTGAGGGATTTTCCTTTTGGTGGAGGATCTAGTGAATTGCGGACTAGGCTAGAATGTGTAGTCCTTTTTCTTCCATGGCATCCGATTGTGTTTTATGAACCCTACCGAGTCTATGATGTGGTTATTCCCCTTCTCTGAGGAAAATATAATAAATACATACACTAGTTTCATTTCCTTGGAATCATCGGGGGAATCCAAGTCAGACTCCCTAGCCTCTCCAGGGGCAGCCTTCTCTGCATCCCCTTAATCAACCACATATTTCTCTTCAACTCCCAACACTGCAAACTGATTAAGAGAGTAGGTATCCATTCCACCAAACATCACCGTATCATCATAGGATAAATTGGCATGGAAGACCTTCTCGGAAACCTCTAATACTCGAGGTTATTCATATCCTCGGCCCATGTACTGTAGAAGATTGCATAAAACCTCCCATCTCTCATTACGGGGCTTCCCAACAACACCTAGCGTATGGAACTCCAAACATGTAGCCGCACCACTAGCCAATATGGAGGATTTCAACTGCCTAGATGGAACAAAATCCTAGTGGGGGATCTTCTCCACTGACCCAGTCCCACTCAGCTGTAATGCTAACCCCGATCCACTTGACAAAGGTTTAATACCCAGATCATGTCTCAGTAGTTTAAAGACTTATAAAACCCGATGCACTGATTCTTTATGGAGATCCCTCTTCAACGAGCCAGAATAACCCCCCCTCCCCCAAATAAGAGGGTCCTATGCTAGGTTCTCATGATCCTGGAAATCTAGGATAGCCCCATATGGGGAAGATTGAGGAGGGGGGAGACCCGTGGAAGAGACCTCCCAGTACCCCTACTCGCAACCACCTATATCAGTAGCACGTACAGGGAAAGATTCATTCATCACTAAGGGACCTTCTGCCATAACAAGAGGTTCGACAAGGCCGTCATTCCATTCCCTTTTGTGACACAACGAATGTCGGTGGCCCTTCCTAGAATAGTAGGAACATAAACTCGACCATGACTCATAAACAACAGGTTGTGCATACCTATATTCTCCCTCAATCACAATCCACACCACATTTGGTGGGGGCTGGGAGTGTTCCATTTCGACACAAATGCGCGCAATGATGGGGTTCATCACGGATGTGGTCTATCGATCTTTACACAAGAAGAGGCTGATGGAATTTCCAATTAATCGAAGGAGAGCTGGGTTTTGGAAAGGCAGTGGTAGACGAAGAAGCTGAAGCCAGATTGTCGCAGTAGACATCTCTCGATTCATATGAATATCAAGCGACCATCGAAGGATATGGATGTGGAAACCTCGAATGTATCTGCTTGCTCTGGACCAGGCCTAAGCTAGATCAACCACATCAGTGAAGAAAAGGAGGATTTTCTGCTGCCCAAGGAGTCCGACTACTGCGTGATGGCTTAAACCACATTCCTCATTCACGTACCTATTAATCTTCTCTACAGGAGGTTGGCGTCGAACGAACATCACCACCAGAGCTGTAGATAGAAGCGAAGAAGCTTCATAGAATTACTACCGTGAGATCGGAACCATTGGATGACCATTAAAGATTCCAGGTACCTTTCAGAGAGACACTGATTCTAGGGAAGAAAGAGAGGCACACATTTGATGGAGACCAAAGGAAACCCCCATGCCGAAAAACCTGATGGAATTCGCTGGAAGCCTAAGATTCAGGACCCTCCTCAGGAGGAGGAGGGACCACTGAGGCCACCATCAAAAATTGGGCTTCGCCCGTCCACCAGGGATGAGAGATAGTGTTCCTGGTTATAGTTTAGATTATTAATTCTTAAAGATTGGTTCTCTAATCCATGATCGTTATGCAGACATGGATTCTATATAGAAACCTCCTACGTGGAATCGGGATTATAGTCATAAAATTCCACAAAAGAATTCGTGAATCCAAAATCTGTTATGCGGATAGAAAAATGTTGAGATGATCGGTTCACGGTGCATACGATTCAATTCACGAATAAGGGTTTCTCCAGGACCAAGTTACATGAGAGAACTGGAATCCAGAGAAACTGAGATCACTTTTCTCAATGAGAAATGGTAAAAGAAAAATGGTATCAGCCCCTATATATATGTGTGGTCACCTCTTATTGATTCCATATGTTCTACCATGAACCGTTTTTGTTCAAGAACTCTTTTAATAGGAATTATCTTCTTTTTATTCCAAACGGATCACATTCTATTGGGGGGAATTGTTAGGGTCCTAAAAAATCGTCCATGGGAAAGAAATACCCCCACTATTTTTTTGTAGAATGATTTAAGTGCTTCATAATTTCTAGAACGGTGAATGTACTCAAATTGTATTTCAATTTATAGAATAAAAATTAAAAGAATTAATGTTTTCAAGGATTTTCATGTGACCCATGTTCCATCATAGAGTGAAGTTTACGGATTGACTACATCGTGAACCACCATGTATGACAAAAGATCTGTGAACCTCTGCCTCATAGAGTGATGGATATCAAACAAGGAAAACTGTGAACCGTGTCTCAAAAGGAATCATGCATGTGAAGGTCATTTTTGTACCATTCTTAGAATGCATTAGTTTGCAGAGAAAGTGAACTAGAAGGGTTTTGAAAACTATTATTGTGAACCAAAGCCTCTGCAATCCACTGACTGACCAAGACTTCCATGGTTCAGGATATCTACTCATGGGCCTTTATAAATGGTTTCACATGGACAATATATACAATGGTCTTGATGCTCTATAAAAGGAGCATAGTAGAAGGAAGATGGATGATGAAATCATAATGGGGAACCTAGTGTTTAGAAGATATAATTTGGAGAAAACTTCATATTAACTCTCAATCCATCAATGATGCCTGAATCACAAACTGCAACCTCTGCAGGTATAATAGGATACGATCCATAAAATGGGGAATTGAATAAAAATAATTGAATTGAGAACATAACTGGTGAACTGTGAACCATATACTTCTCATGGGTGAATTTCCCTCAAATGGTAATCCCCCAAACCCTACATGTATACGGTGCACTGCGTAGTGCACCACTACTCAAACTGAACCTGGTGTTGCGTACTACATCAGTATGCGGATAGAACCCAAAGAAGCATAGTGAGCCGCATACCACTATGGTATGCGGTGGAAAATACCCATGCTTGTGTACTAAATCATTATACAGATGCCCCCTATGCTCACATACCACTAAGGTATGCTGGGCCTCCCTCATCCCGCATAAGAAACCAGTATGCCAAATGGTTTGTTTCTAGTATTAATTCCTCAGGATCCAACCTCAACCTTCCTTTACATTTCATTCCTCCATGATCCCTCTGATAACCAGTCCTCTAGCGCCAGGCCAATGCATCATCTAATGAAACCGGACCCATATGATTTGACCATCGAGTGCATCAGTGCGACTCATTGAGTCTACATACCCATAGTAAGAGGATGCACGAATTCTCTCCCCACAATGATTTGGGCTTTGATACTGCATGTGGGTGTACATTCCATTAGTAAACCATAGTCTAGCCTTGGGATTCTGACATGAAACTACCTGGTTTTTGGGTTAATGGTGATGAAATTCTTTTCTATTCAATGAGGAATAGAGATCAGTCAAAGGAGTTATGTTCTCTTCTCCTTTTTACAAGTATGAAACTACTCCCATTACAAAAATGTATTCTAGGGCCCTCCTATTGAGGTAAGTTCCCAATATTTCAGGGCCAGGCCGCATAAATATTAATTCCATTTCACATGGAAAGGTTCACCATTCTGTACCCTCTCCCATGGTCACCCCGTCCACTTCTGCCATGGGTTCTCCCTCCCCCAAAACAAGATAGGAAGCAATTTCATTGTTTTACCTTTCAAATAAACATGTTTATCACATTGGTAATGACTAATATGAACATATATGTTATTTATGATTACAACACCCTAATGATTATGAACTCTATGAACTTTGATTCCTGATAATACTATGATACATAGGATGCCTGCCTAATGGCTCGATATCAAAATGGTGCCCTCCCATACAGGGTTCACCTTATCACTTCTCCTAAAATGGGAATCTTCCATGTGAATGCCCCATCCCATTCGTACTATGGGGGTTCTGATTCCTCTCCCGGGGATACGTAGGAAGCCCTTCATATGGTAACGATCTCAACATCAAGTAACCTTCCATACCCTCTTGATGACGATAACCTCTAGAGAACATTATAATGTATCCGAAATTAGCATTTCCACCATAGCATCAAATATATGCATTCCTATTACGATCTTACGAACCAATTGTATCACGTAGATGCACTCTTCATGAATGAACCACAGATTCACTAACCTATAAATCAGATTTAAATCTAAAATAGATTCATGAAATAGGCAACAATCCCCACCTCTAAGGGGTCGGTGAGCCTGACCTCCCATCCTCTTGACCAATGAAGTCCTTAAGTGTCATTAGATGAATCATCAATCTACAAGCACCTTCCTTTGGAAATAAGGCCCCTAAATTATGGATACTATGGACGTTGGGTGTTTCTGGATCCATGAAAAACCCTATTGGATACCTTCCAAGGATGTTATATCTGAGGAGGACAGATTTCACAAGTACATGACCCCCACACATTCAACTACTAGGACCAACAGTTCCCATGTGGATAATCCGACATCCTTTAAAAGATAATGAAGTAGGAAGGGTTGAAACAAAATAAATGGTGAACTTGATGAGAACCCGTCTCTATAAAAAAGGGATGGGTCATGATCCTCATCATACCATTCCTACCCTAACCAAAAATTCACCACCTCAGAGGTTGAACAATTTCATATGGCATACATTATCTATTTCCTACTATCACAACATGTACGTCACAAATGATTAAATGAATCACATGAATTTTTTAGCCACATATTATGCATTGATGTATATAGTAACAACCTATATTTTTATTTATACATGATATGTAGTTCCAAACATTACAAAGATATTAAAGTTTTAATTTATTGTAATTTGGTAAGGTACATAGCATGTAGTTCCGACTACATGACATGTACTATCTTCACTCTATTATCTGAAGTACATTTCATGGGACTCCACATTTGAGCCGTACTTCAGAAATCATGGAGTACATGATGTGTCCAGTGGGCCACACACAAAGTTGTCTCGAAGATACACCATTATCGGTCAGTTTATCCATGTATAGGATTTTCTGTTTGGTCCCTGACCTGAAAGGACTACATGTAATGTCTAGTGGGACACACGGCATATAATATAATAAATGTGTGCATATATGTTCTAGTCAACACATGATGTAGTAATTAACTACATCACATGTAATAAATGCACATGGAATGATTAATTGAAGAATTATTCCCGATGCGCTGAACACAACTACATAGTGTGTAATCAATATTACAAGAGGGTATAGCAGATTACAAGGAATGTAATACCGAATGCACGGAGAGTAATGTCATGTTACTAGAAATAATTTTCGATGCCTCCTGATGAGATCCTCAGTTTAATTTTAATCCAAAAAATAGTCATTTCTATTAGATCTGCGTGAAATGAAAAGATGAATAATATATCTCAAAATGTAGATTACAATAATGATTAATCATGAATTTAAAAACTAAATTATTAAAGATCCAATCACCAATGAATTTTCAAATAATTATAAATGAAAATGATACCACTTTTATACCACATGATGTATCCATTAACCCCTGTTTTTTGGAGGTTTGGAGGGCCCAACATTTCTTTTTTCTTTATATATTACCAATATAGGATCAATATGATGATGAATGACACTATCATATTACTAAAAATCAAATATTTTGACTATGAAACGAATAAAATAGGATCTGAGATAGAGGATCTTTCACATCATGTTTTTAATTAATTTATTAATTTATTATGTAATTAAATTTCTGGGTCATTGTTAAATTCTTCTTTGATTATCTTTGATTATATTTGATCATCTAGAATGACCCTTCCGTATTGAATTTATTTCACTTTAGAGGATCCAAAGCAAAATCCTTCTACTGGTGATCCACCCATGCTCCAATGGTATTTGAACAACTCCACTCATTCTCTGGGTGCTTGTACAGTGAAATGAATTTCATGGGATGATCATTATTTATCAATCATTCATTGGTCTTGAAAATATTCTCTTATTCATGATAGGGAGGGAAGAGGGGATTTGAGAGAGAAAAAGTTTGGCTCAATAATTCTCATTTCACCAGGGTATTTGGCACAGTAAACATACCTTCCTATTAATTAAAATGGGATTTTAGTTATAATATTGAATTGTGATAAAATAATTAAATGAAATTATAACTATTAAAGAAAATTAAAGACACATAATAACAATAATACTCCGCTTTTTTTGTGTGCCAACTTATGAAAAATGGAACTATAAATGAAATTTGATACCACATAATGATGACTTTATCATTATTATTTCCTGTTCTAACTGGATAAACATTAGTTACCAACATATAAATAATTAATTTGTCAATAGACCCGGTCATTGGGTATTCGAACTCCTCTTCCATTTATTGAACACATGAATAAAATATTCTAATCTATTTAATAAATATTTTTATTTACAAACTAGTAATGAATATTTTTTAAATGTTCAATAAAATAAATATATATAATTTATCCACCATCTTGTGAATAAATATATATTTAATTTATTCAATCATTTTAACCTGAATAAAATAATACCTCGATCTGTGTAATAATATTTATACCATTAATTAAAGTCAATTATAATTTATTCGAGTCCACCAGAAATAGTTAGTGTTTTTTCCTATAGGAATATCTCTCGTTTTATTAGGAAGGCTGGCCTAATGTCCAATATTACTATCTAAAAATGTGTCAAGGCAGCTAATAGAAGGAACATAAAGTCACAACGATGACATCCACATATGAACACTAACTTTGTATTATAATCCCCTTGTCACAATTTCTCATTAAGTAGGACTCATGATAGTGGCATCAACCTATATGCTGATACGTCATTATTTGACTACTTGAAATAAACTCTTCACTACACCATAAACTTGGAATTTAGGGTGATGGTTTTATTTCAATCTAATGGATGAGATATCAACTTAATTAAATGTATATGAAAAATATTTCCTGTAATTATCCATTAATAACACATCATTAATGACACACCCAATGTACCCTATTTCTTAAAAATATATCGTGTGAATTTTTCTTCAGTAAAAAAATGTTCATGTTGTGACATGTATTAATGATAAACATAAAGTCTAAGGAACAATAAACATGCTCATATATACCAATATCGGATGACACAACAACATGTGGAATTCCTACTCGTAGGTCTGTTCTCATAATCAGTCTTCTTGATGATTACTAAGGGATAACATCAATAGAAAAAGTCTCATCCACTTACGAGTCCTCATAGATGACATCCTATATAATAAAAGTAGCATCATAGAATTTCATCATAATGCAGAATTATATTTATGAATAGTTTCATAGCATTTCAAAGTTCTCATCATAGATGGGAACTGTTATGACCGTAATAATGCAACAAATACTCTTGGAAATTATTAAGATATAGTAATTTAGATCAATGAAAAATATTTAATAAGTTTTTTAATATTTAAATAATTTAAAGATTAATATAATAAAAGTACATTGATTTTGTTCTAGGACACCAACTCTTACATATTACACTAATTATCACCCAATATTTCCATTGAACAACTTCTATAACAATATCACAACTCTATAATATGATATTCATTCCTTAAATCTATGTATGTTCATGCTTAGGTCGGTTTAACCACCAAATTAAATGATAATATTAATTTGTTTCATGAATTAATTTGATAAATTATTAATTAATTTAATATGATGTAAATGGTTATATAAGTATTTTTCTATTACGGTATGTTTTTATCAATATTTTTCTCATTACTTAGGAAAAAACAATTATTCGTTGAGAATCATCGATACATGGTCATCCTTGATTTCACCATCATGGTTTGTAAAAAAATAATATGAATTGAATTTATAATTTTATGAAATATCTTGGAAAATACAATATAGTTTCTTATATTAAATATTAATGTTTTATAAATGTATGAAGAATATACATAGACACCACTATTATGAAACTTTTAAAGATTATAAACACTTTAAAAATTTGATGTGGGAAATCCAAAGTAATCATATAGATAAGAATAAATATGAAGATAATGAATGGAGGAATATAAGATTAAAGTTATATAATAATTCATTAATATGATTATGTTTATGATGGTAGGAATACGTATGTTATTGGATATTAAAATATAAGAAGTGATGTTTTTAGACTTAATTTTCTTTCATTGAGTAAATTTTCTATGATGTGATAGATTTTAATTTATATAGTGTAATTTTCATAATATTATATTTTTTCTATATATTTGTTATTATATTTAATTATATTAAATGATTCATTACATGTTTAAACTCTAATGGGATTTGGGATCCCATTCTCCAAAGGATGTAAGTGGTTTCTAGGCCAAATTTCTCTATTTTGAGATATGTTTAGTATTTTGGACTTAAAATAATTTATATATTGTATATATTTATTAGTTTCAATTTTATATCAAAAAAAAATTTATTAATGGGATTTTATGTTCAATCATTGGACCTATATTTTAAGGGTATTTGATTTGATATATTCTAAAGTCAGTACGTTTTTCTTCTCAATTTCCCGTCATTAAAAAAATTATTTTATTCTTGCACCTAATTTAATTTATGTGTTGAATAGATTCCATATATGAGATATCATTAAATTTATACTATTTTAATTATTTTATATTATGTTTCATTTTAATCCCACCCTTCCATGTAGATTTGATTCTTGTGTTACTCATTTTACATGGGTTATGTAGGTCTCAATTCTGATTCATTGATACAAAATAAAATTTGGGAACCATGATTTCTTTTCTTTTGTGCACCCATTTAAAATGGATATATTTATATCATAATATTTGAATTTAAAGTGATTTACTATCAAAATGATTTTTCCTTATTCAACTAGATAGCGATAAATTAATTTACCCATCATTGATGATGTTTGGAAACTCGATTTTTGTCGATCGATTTATAATATGTCATTAATAATATTTAATATATTCTTGGTATATTATACACATTTATTGAAATATTTGATATTTTATTGTTATTTTTTAGATATAAAAATTCCTACCACACAATTTATTCAAAAAATATTTCTCCCTTATCAGGATTTGTTCTTCTAAAAGCATCCACTATGTTTCACATAATATGTTATAAAAATATAATTCTAGTATTGATTTATTGATATAATATTTTCTTTTTATACAGTGATAATAAAACATAAAATAAATTATATTGGATTATTTTCCCACAAATTTATGATGTCATATGGACATGTAGAAAGGTATTAACAAACCATATTATTTTACAATATGAAAAATCATTAGCATGTTTTACTATCCACCTTGTTTATATAAATGTATTATTAGAATGTTATCCCTTTTATTGACAAGAAAAATTTATATTAATTTTTTATGTTATTATTTAATTATTCATGACTAATTTAAATGATAATAACATATTTTAATTAATTTTCACTAATCGTGAATTTATTGGACATTAAAAAGTGACAAGTGGAATCCAATATTACATAGCCCATCAATCCATTGATTGGTCTAATGATGAAAAGTGATTGTTTTTTGTGTATGTATCTTCCCATTATAGATAGTTTCATAGATAATTGTTCCAAATTATTATATCACTATTATGGTCTTGATTAAAATAAATGTTCCTTATCATAGGGTGTTGACATAATATTTTTCATTATCTAACATTATATATTTCTATATTATTATATCAATGATTTAGATATCCATGTTTTTATTCAGTGTCATGTATATAGAATGAATGTTGTATATTTTTTATTATAGATTCAAGTTTTCATTCTTTTTTTTTACCATAGTTTTCGTTCCATGATTTCTTCTACTATATGATTCTGTTACTGAGTATTTCATCTATCCCCTTCTTATCAATTCCCTTTCCCTAGGTTATGATGAAAAATAATGACACATGAAATGATTAAATATATATCCCATATATAATAATTTATCATATATATTTTCTACATATTAGATAATTATTATTTTATTATAAAATATGAAATTTTTAAAATGATACCAAGAACAAGGGAATTATTTTTTATGATATATATTAGTTATCAAATTATTCAAACATGAAAATATTCTTCTGGAATAACAGACTCAATAATTATTATTATTTTTAATAATTGTTGGATATATCATTGCATTCACTTCTTTTATCACTCAATAAATGTAATTTACATGTCAATGACCCTTGAATCTTGGAGTGATAGTTTACTATGTCATAAAGAGCATCAAATGAATGTTTTAGATAAATTTGATGAATAGGATGTTTATTAGAGATAATTCAATTGTTCATAGGTATATTGTAATAATAATTTCAATTCTTTATAGAATCCTTTTAAATAGTATGTATTTTTATGATATGGTAATAATACAAATGTTATTTGGGTATTAGAGGTGTAGAATACTAGCGAAAACTCTTGGAATATCCCTTTAGTACTGTAAAAATTATTTTTTTTGTAAAATAATGACTATGTTATTTTAAAAAGAAATACATCACACTCTAGATACTGGAAGGTGGGTATAGTTGTGGCATAGGTTCACATAGAGGTAAGAACCCAAAAAAGGAATGGTTATGGATTGAATCAATCATCAATTTGTTTCCTGATGGGTGGGATTAGAACTATACACTAAGAGAGACACTCTCGGCAGATAATAATTGGGTGTTCAAGTTCTTTTTATAAACCAATTTGACAGACTTATAACTAATTATTGAAAATTATATAAGATAACATAGTATAATCATCATCACATAAAATAATGTATTAAATAAAGTGAGTCATTGGTTGTTCTAAAAGTCTAATTGCTTTATACGATATTAATGTTTTGGGAATGGTGTATTAATATTCCGAATTTGGATACTATATAATTTATTTTTATTTTTATTTATTCATCAAATATGATCATGGAAATGAAGATAATAAATTCATGTTCATGGAAACTACTTTTCCTTATAACCAAATTAGGGATAAGACATAATTGGTATTGAATTTTACTATATTCCTATTATGATTGGAATGGTAAAATTTCAAGTCTTATCTACATTATTTATGTTTAGAAAAAAATAAAAAATAAATATTTTTATCTTTATTGTATATTAATTAGTGATATCTTTTTTCTTGATGTAAATTTGGTAAATAATAAAAGTTATAGAATATTATTTGAATCCTTTAAAGAGAATCCTTTAGTAGTTTTTCATTGATGGTATGTATAGATATATTAACTTCCATTAATAACATGAGAATATGATTTTATTATAATGTAATAATATTAGGGAAACTATTGGAGAACAAATGATCAAAGTATGTATAATAGTTATGTTTAATATAAAAAATATTATGTGATAAAAATATTATTCTTTAATTTGGAATATGTAGGTTGTGTTTAATATACAATATATTATGTCATAATAATTCATTGTTTGATTTTGAATATGTTTGTATGATTGTATTGATAATATCATTATTTATAATTGATTCATGATATTTATTGAATAATTTCATTTTATTTTAGGGAATATGATATATAGTATCTATTGTATGGAATTGTGGTCAATATCATTTTATTATTTAAATATATATTAATTTATAGAGGAATATATTATCTCATAATGGTTTAATGTATATATTATTAAACTTGGATTAGGGAAAAGGTATTAGTTTGAGAGTGTTTGATTGTGGAATATATATCCCTTGGACTTTTATTATATGAATGACTAATGAATTTTGAGGAATGGTATGTTTAATTTTATGATAATAGATATAATTGATTTTTTTTAGAATATTTTATGAAAGTTCGTAGTAATTTGGGGTCTCTAGTTAATGAATTGGGTTAATAATAATGAGAGATCCTAGCTAAAACTAAATAAGGTAGTAACAAATAGGATATATCATAGTTACATAGGTTAATCCATGTCTTGAACTGGATATGTTTTAGGAACAATATACTAAGAAGATAGTGATATAATGTGATACATCTAGTGGATAAATTTTCCAATGGTTGTTTATTATAATTATTTTAAGTTACGAATTAATTATGTCAATTCTTTCATTAGTAATCGATGGAACATGAAGGAATCATGGGAGTGATGGAAAATGAATAGATTATATTATTTAAAACACCACCATAATAGGCCTTATAGTGAAAACCTTTTGATTATGTCAAACCAGCTATCATGAATTATGATTAATAATTACAACATAGTTAAATTTCAAAAAATATAAGAAATAGAAAATTAAAGATTCATAAAAGATCAAGGGATATATATGAAGAAGGAAAAAAGTTCATTTTTTGATATGTCAATGATGTAATAGGAAACATGAAAAAAAATTCCTTATACGACTAGGAAAATTCTCAACGACTAGAGATAATGTTCTTCAAATGCACAATTGTAATGAAATGAGAACAACTACAAAAAAAATTCATCAATTGAAAGAGAGTAATGAATTATGAATCATTGTGTCCAAATACAAGGACTAATGATGTATATAGTAGCTGGAAACTATAAAAACATGGAAAACCCTTTAAAACTACTACTACAGAATCAAATGCTGAGTTTTAACTATACATACTCTACTATCCTATGTTGTGTATGGTTACACCAACTAAAATATATTCTCTTATAAACAAAACACCTATTTCTATAATTATCAATTAAATTATTTCTATTTATATGGAAAGTTATTCATCATGGATATAGATCATCAAACCATTGAATAATTCTATATTTAATTGTAAATCTGTTAGTATCCCATATAAAATTATTATAAAATTGTTGGACATAGATAAATATCATTCCAAGTCATAAATAAACCCATGATATTCAAGCATTATTTAATAATCCATGAGTTCATAAGAAGAATTACTCTTATCTGATGAGAAAATTTTCTAGTATGATTTTTTTATGGTGGGATATTTCTAGAAACAAAAATTATAATATATTATTTCCATTAATAAGTCAACATGTTTGATAACTTACCCTACATGCTTCACTAAACTTAAATGAAATAAAAATATATTTAGATATATTAATATTTTAGTATGAAAATTTAAACCTAAACATTGAATTTGTCAGATTGAATAAGAAGAACCACTTTTCAAAATTTATTTATAAATAAAATAATTAATATATTTAATATTAGTGAAATTCAATTAGTTATATGAAAATATATAATAAGATATCTTCTTATTAAAAAAATAATTTTCTAATTATATTAATTTTTATTTGATACAAATTTATATTTATAGAAACCTATCATTACAGATAAATTATTTTTTATATTATTAATTTTATAACAATATATTCTCTAGAAAATTACATGTAATAACATTAATATTTGTCAATATTTTAAAATGTTGTTTTCGAATAAAACCAGTATTCTATAATATTTTTTCATTTATAAAAAATAAATTTATAAATATTAGATTTTAAAAAAATTGAAATGTATATAATTTTTTGTTATATTACATGTAACTTATTTATATAGAAATTGTTAATATTTCATAAAAGTTTTATTTTAGTCTAGAAATGAAGGATTTAAAAAATATATAATTTCCCTGATTTTTTCACAATATATACATAAACTAGAAGATTAAAAATCCATTTGTGATTGCATATATAAATATTAGTAATATCTATATTCATTATAAATATTTTTAAAAAAAATTAAAACCAAGGGAAGAAAATTTCTAAAATAATGTTAATTTTTCAATAATATAAATATCATTTTCCATCATCTCATTAGTTGATGTATTTCTATTGACAAGAAATTTTAGATTGCATTATAAGCCTCATAAGTATTGATCAATTCAATATAAATACATATATGTCATTAAAATTAGTAACCAAGATTATTTTATCTTATAAATAAATATAAGACAGAAAAAACAATTTTAAAAAAATATTTAAACAATTAAGTTCTTTTATTTTTAAATTAACTATTCACACCATTAAAATAATATTTGATAAAATGATTGTCATAATTTAAATTATATTATTAAATTTATTTAAAATGTATAATATTAATTATATTCCTAAAAATGAATTACTATGTATAGAATGTAATTCTGTGGTAAATATAAAAGGGTTAAATTGAGTTTAACGGAGTCTAAGAGACCAAAACAGTATAAAAACATGATAATAAATGAATTTTTTAGACATGGATCAACAAATATTAGTGTCCCCTACACTTATTTTAACTTTTTATCATTGAACCATGAATTGTTTCGTGAAATTATTGGAAAAGGTATATCTTTTTACAAAATAACCCTTTCATTAGTTATATAGGGTAATTTATTCACAACATCAAGAGACACATCACCTTAAAATTTGTCAATGAATCTCTTGAATTATTCTATCAACCGAACAATTTAACATGAATATATGATATATATCCCTCACAATATAAAAACACATCCTTAAAAGTTATATAATATTGAGTTTCTGTATAGAATTGACTTTCTTCACTTTCAATATTCTATTTAGGTTTAGAGTTTTAGTTAATTATGTTATAAATATTATATAATAAAATCATACATAAAAAAGTGAAAACCTCCACTTAGAATCTATTTTGTCATAACATATATAATAATAAATTGAAACATGTTCTCTTTTCATTTCAAATCATCATTACTATCATCTTGACGCTTTTATGGTTTTTTACCCATCATTAAACCCTCTGAAAAATAATTTTAAAACAATGTATGAGCATAAAGAAACTCAATATGTTATATAAAGTAATAAAATGAATAATTTTAGTATGGAATTTATAACCCAATAAAATTTTACCTTTATCAAATACCCTTTGATCATATTAAATATTTAATATCCAAATTAAAATTAAAATCCTTTTTCCTCACTAAAAACCTTTAAAAATAATAGTAAGAAAATAAAAAACCTATTTTTGGGGACATAAAGAATAAAATTCATTAGCGATTTCAAAATAATATCAAAAATAACAAGATCCATGTTAAATCTATATGAAAAACCACATTAGTTAAATACATCCTTTCTATTAATGATAATGAACATTACACAATTTATTTAAGAGCTATGATGTGGCAGATCGATCATCTAACCTATATCATGCTAACAAATCTTAATGAGATATAATGGTGATACAACCATCATATCAGTTATATTTGGAACTCCACGTTATAATTTATAATTACCATGTAAAATATGATGAATAAAACATTTTAATTATCTACATTTTCATCATAAATCACTTATTGAATTATTCTTATTCCATATGAAAACACCTATCCAATATTCAAAAACAATTTCCTTTTAAAATATCTATTTTAAATATAAAATACCTAAATAAACTGAAATATATATTTTCATTAAAGAAAACATGAATTTGAGTAAAGGATTCAAAAATTTAAATTATAGTAAGTGTGGTATAAAAAGTGGTTTTCTCTATATATGTATATTTAATTATAGCATACCCTTGTTCATTTAAAAATAAATTTAAAACATTACATAAAATGATACCTTTATAAAAAATGGAAAATTAAGTTAATAGGGACATAATATTTTATAAAAATTTATTTTACATTTGTATATAAAAACATAAATATGATAAATAGTTTTAAAATATTTACATCAAATAAAATGATATAGAAAGGATACATTAAAAAGGGATTTCTTAAAGATTGTCCCTTACCATGAGTCCAAATCATCACATTCATTAGATATCATAGGGAGTGATAATCTTATGTCAATTAGTTAAATTTTTAAAACACCTTTAACTATTTTTATTAATTTAATTTCTCATTTTATATTTTTTTATATCTATTTAAACAATAATTTCAGTACATGTCAATCATTTTGATGATATTCAGCACATATTTCCTAAATGAATCTAATATGTTTACTACGGTCAAAGGGGTCCTTATAAAAAATCCAAAGAATTATTATTAGTTAATATTTTATATTTTTATAAATTAATTATTCTTTTTTCTCAAATAGTTATATATGGTTATGAAAAATGAACAATATTACAATCTTGAAGATAATAGGTAATACCTATTAATGAGTAACATTTTCATTTTTCAATGGTCAACAATGAAAGAAAGTAAATATTATTATTTAATTTAGAATTAAAGATATATAATAAATATCATATTACCTCTAAAAATAAATTTATATATATTATCCAATTGATACAGTGATGAAAAATGAGTCACATTACTTCATGGATGTGATGGTCCACATCTTAGAAAATAAAATATTCTCATTTTTATTTGAATGGAATGGTAAGATAAGTAATTATAAATTAATACTCATAATGATATATATTTCAGGAAAATCAAATATATATATATATATATATGTAATATTCCCTTATATAAAATTGTATGAGGATGTGATGGAAACTGAATTACAACAGTTCATGCAGTGGTAGTCAATAGTACATACAAATGATAGATTTGTATACAATTTTTGAAATAGAATAGGGATGTAGGTTATTAGATTAATATACTAAATATTAGTATATGAAATATTTTATTGTTACAATATCATCATGTTTTAAGAACACTTCTAGGTGGTAGAAGAAGAAACAAAATAAAAAATAATGGTTGAGAATTATACCTCTTTTTTAGACAATCTCTTAAGGATTACAAAAAATGACATCCAATGATTGTTATATGATAAAAACGAGGACACTAATATGTTAGGAGGGACTTAAGGTATTTTTATGGTAATTTTCCATTATAAATGGTTTTTTGAATTAGGAAAATGTGAAGTGGATCCCATTTATAAGATAGGGGAATGACACTCTTAAAATTTATAATTTTAATTAATTAATATAATATGATTTTTTTAAAAATTGTTCCCAATTGATAATATTTGAATTTATGAAAGGATGAGCCTAAATCATGTCATCCAAAATAATTATTGAGTTTGAGGTGATTTTTTTACCAATATATATTTCATATATCCTATGTTAAACATTTATTAAAATTACTATGGTATTAATGACTTTTACATTTTAGGGGTTGAAAATGTTACTATAAATCAAAAAAATATTATAAATGAATAATGAATGATATTATAAACTATTTAATATTATCATGGAAAAATATTATAATTTTATAATGTTAAATCATTTATAAAAATTATATATTATAAAATATCATTAATTTCAAGTTTGAAACAATTTATTTAATTAGAATTTAAAAAAACTAAATAAATAATGGAATATAAATAAATTAATTAAAGTACACAAAATAAATTTTATGTATCTATAAAATTTTTGGGGCTTAGTTGATTTAATAAATTAATTAAATTATAAAACTTTTGATTCCATTTATTTCATTTTTGTTTAAATTGGATAAATAAATCATCTGAGTTGTGCAGTAATTTAGGTTATTTGTTTAATTATCAAAAACATTAAAATGATACATAAAAATTATTTATCCCTAAAATGACTATTAGAAACAAAAATAACTTATTTTATCAGTATTTAAAATATTTAAGTATTATAAAACAAATATTGTTACTTTTTTATCATTTCTTTACATAAAGTGTTGTAAAGGAAAAAATTGGGAAAATATGCTAATAAAATAATATATATTTGAATTTATGATAATTATGGACCGAATATACTAATCAAGTAAATGTAATTAATTTTTTCAATTACTTTGTTTCTTTATTATATTATGTATACACTTAATTAACCCATTTTTCCTTCACCATAGTAAAAAATATTTTTGTAGACAACTATAAATAATAAATAAATTATAAGGGAAATATATAAAAAAATATGGAACACTTAATTCCTAAAATATAATCCAATTATCATGAATAATAACCCAAATGTGATATAATTTAATTTATAAATTAATCCTATAAAACAGATAAAAAATGAGTTTTCAGACAATGGACTTTTTTAAGTGTAAAAATATTTTAAAGAAAATTCATGTATACAATTCAATCAAATTAAAATATCTTAATTAATAATATTATTATATTTTAAATTTTAAATTGATTTCAGTTTTAATCAATTGGATCATTATAAATTGTTGATTTGAAAAAAATTTCTAATAAAAATCAGAATTGTTTACTATTCACTAAAAATAAAACATATCAGAAAAAGAACCAAAATTCCCACTAAGATAATTTTGGCATAATTATTTAGAAAATTACATCCATTTAATTAAATTCACATTTATAAATTCCTTAAATTTAATAAATAGGGTATAATTCTCACTTTTATGTGTTATAATTTAATAGTTCATTTAGGATAGGTGTTGCATGTCGAATATGCTATGGAACATTATATTATTTATAAAATCATCTACTATAACATTATACAACAATTTTATAACACTATTTATCAATAATTTATCTTGATATTGGAAATAAAATTTCTTCTGTCTAAAAATATATTCGATGAAATACCACATTGTAAAAGTGTTAATAAAATATCCTCTTAAGAAGAAAGAAATTGAAATATGAAGGCCATAAGGAAGTGCACGTCACATGGTTTAAAAATAGTATAATATTAGTAGGAAGTGAATATATATACAAATTTGAAAAATATTATTTTCTGAATAATTATTTTCAGTGATATAAATCATTAATCAGAATAATTTGAATGATAATTGAAACGTTAATTACTAGAAAACCATAAACCAATGATGTGTGAAAAAATACCATAAATTTATTCGAGAGGAATGCATGAGGTTAAAAATTTTAGGTCACGATCATTTTACTATATTTTTGGAATTCCTTTACCATATAGAATATGTTTATAAGAAAATTTATATATTTGAAATATAAAGTTTCAACCATTAACTAATTTCTACCACAAACACATCATTTCCTCCAAAATGTGAGTATTCAAGATAAATTATTATTTCCAAAATATATAGGATTAACTTATAACAGATCATGTTATCAAATATAGATTTTGATATTACACTTTTATTATAAGTTAACCAAAATAAACATAGAGGGCTTAAGGTATGATAATAATAAAATTAAACGAAATAACATATGTTGGAATACAATATTTTCCTAAAAATAATCAACAATAAGACCTCATGTACAATTTTTATCATAAAATAAAAATTTATACTCATAATTATACAAAATATTAATATACAGGGTGATTCCCATAAAATAGGTTCATTTTTATAATGTCTCGTGTTGTTTAACAAGGTTAAAATATGAATATTTTTCAATTGTTTCGGTTTATCAAAGAGTCAGTTTTCTAAACCGTCCTCCATACTTTTATTCCGAGATTTGGAACTCAAAAATGTGTTAATTTTTAATTTTCATAATTACCCTATAATTTTAAATGGTGTCTCGATGAGTCTCGTGAGCACTGGATCCAGAAAAGTCCATTGTAATTTATCTGCACAGGCAGAACACAGTTACAGTCCAACCAGTGCATTTTAGCCAGTTTAATAAATTATTTAATTTATTTATTGATGATTATATGAGATAATGTTATGAATTAATATAATGTTTTAATAATTATAATAATAGTGATGTTATTATTATTATTTTTGTTGTTGTTGTTGTTGTGTGTTTTCAATTAAATTAATGATTAAGAATTAATAAAATGACAATTGATGATATTCATGTGGTTTTTGGATTTCTCCAAGAAACATTTTAATTAAATGAAGTGTTGAAAAATTATTACATGACCATTTTATATTTAATTTAGGAATGTTCCTATACTAATAATGTTATTATTATAATTATGGTGTCATAAATATTTCGATGCTTTAATATTATATTTGAATGTTAAATTTGTGTATCATTTGTGAGAATTTAATGTGGCTTTTGAGCTTCTCAAATAAATTTATAATTGAAATAGGGGATTCAAATTTAATTAGGAATTGATATTAAATAGAGGTGTTGGTTTTATCAAAGCTTTGTAGAATAATTATAATGTGATTATTATTATTTTAGTCTTATGATTTTAATAATTATTATTTTTATGAAAAATAAATTAGGGGTTATGGGTTATCGATTTTATCATTTTAATGATATTATAATAAATTGGGGATTTGGGTTTTAATTAAATGGATGTTGGAATAATAATAATAATGAGGATTTTATTATTATTATTTTGGTTATTTAATTAAAAAATGTTAAAATAATTTAATTGATCTATGGGGAGATTCATAATTAATTATGAAACGTTTATTATAAGAATAATAAATGAAGAATAATTATAAATAAATGAGGATTTTTGCACTTAATATTTAATTGATTGTTTTTAATAATAAAAATAATAAAATGATTATAATTATTTTAATTATTATATTCATTTAAATGGATTAATTTTAGAGGGAAAATAAAAAGGGGAGGAGCGGCCTGCTGGTGGCATTATCCCCCTTGTTTCTCCTCCTTCATGCATGACACAAAATCATCTATGGCCTCCTACCTTTGCACTACCCTCCTCCTTGGGACCTTTAGTAGTGTATAACCCCAAGAAGACCCTCTCGGTAGTAGCGCGACACATGGGTAGAGCTCCTGTAGCGTGCGACCCCCATTGTGCGTCCCCCCCGCCAGGTTAACCATCTACAGATTTTACGTCCAAATTTTCTGTGAGTTTTATGTATGAATATTCAAGGTAGTATCTTCCCTCATGGTCTCCTTTATCAGTTTTGTGATTCAGTGTTTTTTTGATGCCCGTTATGGTGTAAGACGAAACCATAAGGTTTGATTTTATCCAATTGTTGTGTTTTTTTTAGGGCATTCAAATGTTGTTTAGGGACCTATAGGTCAATGTTCCACATATTTCACCATAGGATAGATAGATGGGATTGAATTTATTTGAATCCATCGGATCATGTATACTTCTAAACACGCTGCTTTGTTCTGCACCAGTTAAAATAAGTTCTATATAATTTTTATGAGTCCCTGGTATCATGTTAAAGGTGTGTTTATCATTATTACTATGTTTATGGGTACCTGTTTAATATATTGAATTTTATTGATCACTGTAGACAACAAACACACACACACATACACACACACAGACATATATATATATATATATTTATATATATATTTGTGTTTGTGTGTGTATGCATGTGTCTCTCTCTCTATGTGTGTGTGTGTGTTTGTGACGGTGTGCACGCATGCTACTACAAACCAGTTGTGGAATTTTTTTTCCCAAGTACATTAATGTGTTGAAAAATTAAAACAGTGACACCCCGATGTAGGTTCCCAAATCTCTATCACTTTATTTATGAATTATATCTTCTTTAAATAAATTGATAATTTGAGTTTCCATGATTATGGAACTATGGTTTTTTTTTAAAATGTTCATAAAATATAAACATCTAGTTAGGGGTAATGTTATATCATGCTTGTTGGGGTTTGGATTTGTCTATGTCTTTTTTCTGGTGTTCATATATGATATGTCCATTAATGATACTGTTAATGTTGTTAAATGATACCACCCACGTAGGAAAAATGAGGACATGATCATGTGTTGGTTTTAAGGACGAATTGTTGAATTGGTTAAAGTGACTTGATTAAATAGATAAATGATTTAAATGGGGTGGTATGGGTAATAGATTAATTAATTGAAGAATTAATTATCAAGTCATGAGTTATAAAAGTTTCGGAATTTACTGAATATTGATTATATTTAATAGTTTTACCTATTCAGAATATAAATTGGAAATTTTTAATAATTAATGTATGGATTAATTATTACACGTTAATTGGTAAATGGTTAATTAATTTATGAACTGGTTAAAGAGATATGATTTAATTAATTAATTATTGAATTAATGAATTTTCATGGATTAATATAAGATTGTGAATTGATTGATTGTTATGATTGTGGCCAAATAACACATTTGGTTGTAGGTTTATTTTTTCTATGCCATATGTTGTTTAATATAGAGTTGTTTAAAAATATGAAAATATATGTGAGATGGTTACTAAATATGTGGGCCTTGTTCATCATGTTTGAATTGATATGATTATGTGATGCATGTTAATTGATAAAGTCATGGAGGAAACAGAGATTCAGTAGACAGAATTAGACTGGTTAATAACTTTAGATAATTAATTGAGTATATTAAGGGATAATTAATTGAGGAAAATTAATTGATAATTAATTATTAACCATTGATGTGTGGAATGGTTAATTGTTTGTTGATATATTTGAAAGTGTATTTATGATGTTAATTAGTTGTTGAATTAATTAACAGATTAGATTAATTAATTTATGAATAAATTATGGATGGTTTTGGGGTGTTAGCCATGAAACTCAACACCAAAGATAAATATATATGTTTTATTTATAAACATGTTTTGAGGTAGTGACTGATGATCCAAATAATCATGTGTTGCTAGATGAGGAATTTTTTATAAAGCTTGCATGCCAATATTCTTTTATGGGACATTGACTAATGCTCCAAATACCCATGGGCGATGAGACAAGGGATGATTCTCTAAATACTCATGAGGGTTCTATGCATGATGTTCTACACCAACTAATTGACATTGAACTATGATTACAATTGGTCGTACATGAAATAAAATAATTGGATAATGAAACTAGTTGAGACATAATGATTTGTGAATTGAATATGAGAAGGGGGTTAGACTTATTAATGAATTGGGTGAATCACTTTAAGTGTATGGACCCTGGAGTGAATCACTATTTTTAGTGGACATGCTTTGAAAATGTATAAGAAATATTAAATTGAATATCTTATAACGCGTTATCCAAGACATAGCAGAAGCTTGGATTTAGTCTTTTCGTTGTTTACTTATATGATCTATAGAGAAATATGTGGTTTGTGACTTATACGGTGGATATCGATCTTAGTCCGGATCAAGTGAATTATTCAATTTAATGAGGTCTTAATAAATGATAAATTAAAATTAATGTGTGATGACTATTGTGTATACATCAAAAAAGGAATATTACCAGTTCAGACACTAGCAGATAGCGAAATCTGGTACTTGGATATATAGTTACATTGTTCTGTTTACAATAATTATGCGTGCCTCCAAACTATTAAACTTTTTTATTGAATGTCTCAATTTGGGGTAGACACTAGTGTTCCCGGCCAACAGAGATTTATATCTCACACCCTACTCAGGCTGCTAGTGCAATGGGGTACCCACATAGATTCTATTTGTTTACATGCTCTATTGTTTTCATTTACATGCTATATAAGAGTAGAAAACCAAGAGGAAGCTCGGGATGCTTGATGAGACAGTCCTCGGGGCATTGATTCATTGTCTATTTATTTCACTATTGGAATGTGACACTTGATGTTTTTTTAACTATTTTCCATTTTTTTATCATTATCACGTCATGCTTACATGCTCTGTATAATTGGTGTTGGCCATTTTTTTGTACAAGATTTATAAAAAAATCCTTCTGATGCTTTATCATTTATTAGAGTACGTATACTATTTATTACCAATGTATATCATTGAACTCTGATATGAGGGTATAGTCTCTTCATTACCTATACATAAACAATTGGTGCAAGTGGGATGCCTCTAGCGTACAGTGAGACAAGCATTGTTTCAGGTGGTGACATATTCGACCACTGGTTCAGGGGTGAGATGGGTCAGGACTTTACAAAGTGGTATCAAAATGTTTTTTCCTTATGTCTTATTGTTTTGCATTAGTAGACAGGAGACTAAGAATGTGTCGGCTCTTGGGTTAATAGTCATTCTTCATACTAATCACCCCATGTATGGAAAATGACCAAGTGTCCAGTGATAAGAATTGGGGTTTTTAGCATTTGACGTTACATTAGATATTATTTCACTTTGACTGACTAGTGTATTTTCTGCTGCTTATTGATATTTAGGATTTAGAAAAACAATTTTCTTAGATTGAAATTTTATGGATGTTTCATATATATATCATGTTATGAACTTAGAGATTCATATGTCATATATATATCATTCCATGTAGTTCCATTTGAAGGATGTGTGCTAATTTGGATCGTGCTCCTTGGTTGGAATGCCATGTTTTGATCTTATTTAGCATGCCTCAATTGATTTTATATTGCAGTGATTGATTTAAACTGATTGATGGATTATATTCCATACTACCTCAGTTATTTTCATGTTTTTTTTGTTTCATGCTTATGTGTTATAACTCGTTGTTTCGTTACTACATATGATTACATGCTAGATATGTTTTGTTGTGTGAAAGGTCAGCTAAAGTTAAAATGTTAAATGAATGTTCATTGTGATAAATGGGAGTCAAATTCAAATGATATGTTGTATGAGAGCCTTAACGATTATTAGATGGTCACCCATGTGTTCGACACATATTTAACCATAGTATGTTTGAAAATGGTTATAAATGTAAAAATACCGAGTATTGATTGAAATGAATTGTTGTTGGGTTACTTTTTGAAGAATCTATATTGAATAAATTAGACTCTCATTGGTCACCTTTTTAGTAAAATGAACTTAGTTACTAATTTTCTTATATATATTTGGATTAAACAATATGTGAAATGTTTAAATAGGATGTTTTTGATTGCATGTCTATTTTTCCATATGGCATTGTTATGAAAACCAGGTGACTTGTTGCGAAAAATTACTTCTGTGTTTTTTGAAATTTGTTCAAATATTTTATGGTTAAAATAAATTAATTTAAATGGTTTAAAAGAAAATGTTTCTTTTGAATATTGTGATTTTGGTTTTGCGTGGCCAAGAGAGAGGGTCAAAATTTATGTTTTTTAAGTGGTAACCTATAGCAGGTAGTACCCTAATAATGTTATAGGCTATTAAGGTAAGATCATTCCATATCTCAGGAGGGTATCTTGGTACTTATGTGGTATGGAACATCGATAGGTTTAGGCTATGGATTTTATGAACAATGTTCGATATGGTGATCATGGTTTTTGTAATGTCACACTAATTCATTAAGTGTTCCGAAATAGTGTATCGGTTACCATATAATCGTTTATTTTGATGTCATGTACAATCCTACGGTGGGTAGTGTCACATCATTTTTAGTAAATGTGTCAGCAGAAGATGTTTAGATTTTAGAATAGTGCATTCCAGTAGTAGTTCGACTTATCTTCATAATGGCCTTGGTTTTCTCTTAGTTCCCTCTTTTGAATTAAAGGATCATGACCACTATCTTGACCTCATCATTGAGACACTAAGATAGTGTTAATATAATGTCGCTCTATGGATTAAAATGTTATCTATCTTGATAAGAGGTTTTTATTTGGGTTGTACGCGGGATGCATGGTTTCGTGGGGTCACTCTATTATTTTTGTTAGGGAATGAATGGTTTTTTAATAGCATTCTGATGGCTTGACATGGAAATCTTTCTGAAGGTTGGGGAAGGACTTTGATATTCCTACGGATGGTTTTGGAATTGTTTTTAAGGCATGTAGTCAGTTAAAGGGTGAATGTGGGTTTTGGGTCCGTGACATCTATTGGGGGAAGCACATGATCCTGTCCTATTTTTTGATTGTGAATTAACTATTTTTGTTGATGAGGTCCCTATAATAGAAACAGATATAGGCCCTGTTTCGACTTTTAAGCTATAATATGAGAATTGGATATTGTTTTAAGGGATTAACTATAAGTCTTATGAAGGGTTAAAGGTGTGTTTGGTGTTAGGAATGCAACACGTCAGTTATAATGTGTTTAAATGACCTTGGTAGGTAGGATGATTTTGTAGTGGTTCAAGATGGATTCTTGGGGATGATATGTTTTTTTATGGCAGGTAGATTTTGAAGTCCTGTGTTTTTGAACTGTGTTAAAATAGGATGGTTTTTGAATTTGTTTAAGTTTTTTAATAAGTCGGTTTATCAAACTGAGCATTGGAATTTTATTCCATGTGTTTGAACCCTTAAAGGGGTCATTTTGGGACTTGTGTAATTAGCCTATAATTTTAACGGGTGTCCCGATGAGTCTCGGGATCACCGGTTCCCGAAAAGTCCATTGTAATGGATCTTCACGGGCAGCACATAGTTGCGGTCCAACCCGTTAAGTTTACCCTATTTAATAAATTATTTAGTTAAATTAATTATGGTTAAAACAAATACTTTAACTAATTAAAAGTATGTTTAACTAATAATATTAGTAAAGTTATTATTCTTAGTATTCTAGTTCTTTAATTAAATAAATGATAAATAATTAATTAAATGATGGTTGAAGAAATTAATGGGGATTTTGGGTTTATCAAAGAACCATTTTAATTCAATTAAGAGTTTCAGAATTATTAAATGACCATTTATTATTAAATAGATGAATTTTATTATAAGGCCCCAGCCATAAACCTTACATAATATTGAATTAAATGAATAATTCACATTGAGGATCGTTTCAGGTTTAGAGTTTTAGAGAATTAGAACATAACTATTACATCTCAAAAGATTACAAAGTAGTCACTTATACTAAGTTTCCATAATAAAAAAAAACTCTTGAAAGATACATGTCTAGTTCCATGTTTTATATAGCATGACATTCCCTTTATCCCATCCTTGACCTTATTCCACATTAAGTCCTGTGAGAAACATTTCAAAAAAAACTTGGGGTGAGCATAAAAAGCTCAGTAAGGGATACAAAAAGAATGAAAACTGTTAGTTTTTCAAAATCAAGTAAACCATGTATACTCTATCAAAGTAATACCTTCACCTTCATGAAGTAGTAAAAACTCTTCACTAAATAAAGTGTCATTACTTACCTTTTTGTAACCAAAGTATTACCATAAAACCCATATAAAGAACACATAACATATATAAAGGTAACTTGGGACATAAACATACTTAAGTAGAATAACCATACGGTTGACTTCCACACATATCACTTAATGGAATAGCCATACGGCCAATTTCCATACATACTTAATGGAATAGCCATACGGCCGACTTCCATACCCAATGCATTGGAGGTTATAACGTAACCACCCGTCATGGTATTCACGGCACCACCCGTCATATGGTTTATAACGTAACCACCCGTTAAAATGTCCAAGTACCAATATAAAATCATAAAACATAAAACCAATATAAAGGAATGATAACATTTCCACATTTCAATCATAATATAACATAAATATATTGACATAATAGAATCCTTTATCAAAACCATTTTCAATACCAAAATACATGAAATAGTATATGGTATTTATTTTATTTTAAAAACATTATGGCTTGTTGATGAAGCCAAAGACCAAATAATACTCGCGGCGGCGGAAAAGGTCGTTGTCACCGCGTACGTTAAAAAAACATTCCTTTTTGTCGTTTAGAAAAACGCTTCGTAGAAAAAGATTCCTTTTGTATAAAATTAAAAGTCAAAGGAGTTTATACACCGTATAAAAGAAATTTGTGTATAAAACGAAATATGCCTCAATGAAAGGAGATTGAGACGATGTCCCTTACCTTGCGTCCGACTTGACTCGATCGTTCTTTAACGTCCTGAATAATAAACTTGAGTTAATTTATACTTGATTAAGAACCTTTTTAAAGTTCATTATTCCTTTTATATCACTTATTGCCATGTTATAAACATTATGTAACCATTTAAGTTAATAATGTTTGTTTTGTCAATATTTGGTTCTTAAGTCGAAAGTTGACTTCTTACAATTACATGTTGTTCATGTGGTCAAAAGTTCTTTATATCCAGAATGAAATTACCGATTTGGATATAATATGTATCATATATATCCAGCATATACATGTATTTATAATATTACATAATAATTTAGAGGTAAGAAATGAAATGCACCGTTCATGGAGACGGTAAGGCATACGTACGCATGAACGCTACTTTCATTTCTTTGTCATATTAATGGAATTAAAACTAAATGAGAGGTATGTATATTTTAATTCCAGAATTATATTCATCATTTAGATATATCATTAATTATATATATACATTATATACATGTAATTTTAATAGTACATTACATTTGGGGATAAGAAATGAAATGCACCGTTCATGGAGACGGTAAGCCGTACGTACGCATGAACGCTACTTTCATTTCTATCTCATAATTTAATGGAAATAAATAATAATGATATAGAGGTATATTATAATTCCAGTATAACATCATATATAATAACTTTAAATCCATCCTTTACACGTCCCACATATGGCATTAACGAATCACATCACTTTGAGGGGGTGGTAGTCCGCACTTCCTTAAATGAAGATATCGTGTTTACCCACAATGGAAACCATAAAGGTATGCCCAAAATGAAAAAAAAACAGAAGCTTAAGGAAAAAATAAACATATTATATATCATATATAAAAATAGTGACATCATAATGGCCACCTTTGAAGGTGTTAAATGAGTATTGAACAATCATCGTTTCGGGAGGCAGAATTTCGCCATCCACGGAAACCGTATGTTCTTTAACCATTTGATGTAGTTGTGTGAGAGTTTAGCTCAAATAAATCTTATAAAAACATCCTAGTATATTTAAGATATTTTTGTTGTTACAAAATAAGTAAATAAAAAGAGTTTAGAGGGTTGGAGAAGCAAAATAAAACAAATGAACAAGAGAGAATGAATTACCTTTAAAAGTGTAACTCCCTTTTGATTTGATCCTAAAGGCTTCCTTTGAAAGGCTTCTGCCCAAAGGGAATCCTACAGGATTAGGAGAGGGATGTGGAGAGAGTAAATGGGCAGGGGTTGGCCGAAACAATGTCTTTAGGAGTGTGTGTAATGAGGTAGAGGTGGGGGCCTTTTATAAGAGGAGAGGAGGGGCACTTTTGGAAAGTAAAGAAACATTACTTTATTTGAAAATGTGTTTCGGTTTTAAAAGGTCCCACATTGATATAATTCGTGGATAAGGTGATAATGGTTCGAAATACACTCATCCAATTGGTTTTGGACATGTGTAGGTTTTAGATTTTCCATTATCTTTCCATTTTATTTAAATCATCAAGTAATGATGTCATCGCTGCATCATTATTATGTCATATATAATTTAATTTATTTAATGTCTAAAAATTAAAAAAAAAATACTATGATTTAGGAAATCTTTTTAGATTTCCAATGATTATTTATAATCCAAATTTGGACTTGTATAACCCCACTCAAAAATTATTTTTGTAAAACATTTTATGTTAGTGTTATTTTCACTTTAACATTAAATAAAAATATATTAGTGTCATTTTCCAACTAAAGTGGCTCCATGGGGTCCCCAAGTTGGACCATGGATTGTCTTGGTCGGCCATGACTCACCCAATAGGTTTAGGACAAGTGTCATGGTGTTTTCACATTCTTATAATACCATTTTTACCTTAAACTACACTAATTACCTCTAATCGCGATTAACGAAAAAAAGTTACTATTCACCAAAAAATTATTTTAATCTCATTGAACCACATTTTACTTCTTAATGAAAACCATGTATGTCGGATTTTCAAAATTAAATACACATTAGTGGTAAACTTTCATTTAACTGAAAAATCAGTTTGTTTGATTACCACTTAGTGGTTTCACTATTCATCAAAAATTGAAGTTTTTCAGAAAATTACCAAAAATTCACCCTAAGCTATATTTGATATTCCGAATTCAAAAATGAAGTCAATTTTACAAAATTCAAAAGATATAAGTCAAATTAATTAATTTAATAATTAATTCCCGCTGTCATGACAAATAGCGTGTTTTTGTGAAACAATAAGTATCAAAAGATTGACACTAGTTTATGTCCAATTTCAAAGTGAAATTGATTACAATGACCACCATTGGATTAAATCGTAAAAATATATTCATATTACACATTAAGTCCAATTCAAAAGATAATCTAATCATATAAATAAATTAGAATAAAAAGAGGTTTTGAATTAAAATACAACATTTTACACTATTCATAAAAAAATGAACTTTATCAGAAAGGTACAAAAAATTTACACAAAGTAAATTTTGATGTCCCGATTCTAAAGAAGAGTTATATTTGGTCCAAAATAACGTATAAGAGTGATCAAAACTATATTAAATGACGTTTCACCATTAAAAGGTGATAAGTGAACCTTTAGTGAAAAATTAGAATATATATGCCCTAAAATTGAACTCTTTCCGTATTTTAAGCCTTTATCTTTTATTGGGTAAATGTATAAACATTTAAAAACATATCTAAATATATTTTAGTTATTTCTATCCATTACCGCCAGTACAACGGCTACTTGTTAACTAACATTTAAAATAATATTATTTTATTACTAGTGTGCTTACGTAAGTTTCAAAGAAACTCATCATTGCGTATCGGGTACGCTATCGAACATAGAAACCCCTTTAAAATAAAATTAATATTTAATTAGTAAATATTAATAAATATGAAAATTATTTATTCTTTAATTACCTGGGATGTTACATCATTCCCCCCTTTTGGGAATTGCGTCCTCGCAATTTTATTCACTTATTAAAATAAGTGGGGGTATTTATCCCTCATAGCATTTTCAGATTCCCACGTTGCCTCTTCAATCACATGGTTTTTCCACAAAACCTTTACCTGATGAATCACCTTATTCCGTAACACTTGCTCCCTGTGGTCAAGAATCTGGACCGGTTGTTCCTCATAAGATAGGTTCTCTTCCAGCTAAACTACCTCTGGACTCAAAACATGAGATGGATCTGGCATATACTTTCTCAACATCGAAACGTGAAAAACATTGTGTACCTGAGATAAACTCGGAGGTAAAGCCACCCGGTATGCAACTGATCCAACTTTCTCCAGAATTTCATATGGTCCAATAAACCTTGGACTCAACTTTCCTTTCTTACCAAATATCATCACACTTTTCCAATGAGAAACCTTGAGAAAAACATGATCACCTACCTCGAAAGATAGATCCTTCCTCCGGTTATCCGCATAACTCTTCTGCCTGCTCTGAGCTGTTATCATGTGCTTCTGAATCAACTGAACTTTTTCTGCCATCTCTTCTACCAATTCTTGTCCCATCAGCTTCCTTTCACCCACTTCATCCCAGAAAGCTGGAGTTCAACACCGCTTCCCATATAATGCCTGAAATGGTGCCATTTGTATACTGGAATGAAAGCTGTTATTATAAGAAAACTCATCCAAAGAAAGATGTTGGTCCCAAATTCCCTGATAATCCATAGAACAAGCTCGTAGCATATCCTCCAATGTCTGAATTGTTCGTTCTGACTGCCCATCTGATTGAGGATGAAAAGATGTACTAAAATTTAATTCAGTACCCAACGACTTCTGAAGGCCTTTCCAAAAGTTAGAAGTAAACCTAGGATCACGATCCGATACAATTGAGAGAGGAACTCCATGTAACCTGACTATCTCGTTAAGATACAGACGGGAAAGTTGATCAAGAGAGAAAGTATCTCATATAGAAAGGAAATTAGCAGATTTGGTCAAGCGATCAACAATAACCCAGATTTCATTATTATCTCGAGATGTCCTCGGTAATCCCACAACAAAGTCCATGGATATGTTTTCCCATTTCCACTCTGTCACTGGTAAAGGCTAAAGCATCCCTTTCGGTAACTGCTGCTCTGCTTTAACCTGTTGACATGTCAAACACTTCACAGTAAAATCAGCAATATCTCTTTTCATTCCATCCCACCAGTAATACTCCCGCAGACCTCTGTACATCTTAGTACTTCCAGGATGAAAAAAAACTCATTCTTAAACTGTGAATCACAAGGCACACATAACCTCTTCACAAACCTCAAAACACAAACACAAACTTATCCAAGAACTCATGGATAATTTTATTCATAAGGTACATGAATACAGCAGGTGCATTGGTTAACCCAAAAGGCATAACTACAAATTCATAATGGCCATATCTAGTACGGAACACAGTCTTCGGAACGTCTGCTTCTTTTACTCTCAACTGATGGTACCCTGACCTCAAGTCAATCTTCGAAAAATACTGAGCTCCCTGGAGCTGATACCACTTCATTCGATGGCCCAACATCTGCTGAAGTTGTTGCAAAGGATTTTACCACCCCTTTCTGCTTGTAGTCTAACTGCTTCCCATCACTCAAGCTCCTTGTCGGACACTCGTCTGCATAATGACCCATTTCATTACACTTAAAACATCTTACTGTTGGCTTTTCATTTCCTTCTTGATCATCTTCCTTACAGTTACGAGCAATATGACCAGACTTACCACACCGAAAGCACTTACCAGACTTGGATAAATATTCTCCAGGATGCATTTTACCACACTTTTCACAGGATGGATATTTGGTTTTCTTACCTCCTTGCTTCTTTGATGAATTCTTCCCCTTTTCATGCCAACTAGACCTCTTATTATGTTGTTTGTCATAGAACACATGATCATCGGCAAACTCCATTTCTACCTTCTCCGCACATCGAACAAGTTTTTCACAACTTTTGAACTCACGAGAAGCTAAAGCCCTTCTATAATTTGGCTCTAACCCTGAGTAAAAACGGTTTATTTTACTATCAAGATCTCGTATGAAGTTTGGAGCATACCTTGCCAATCGAGTGAACTTTTCTTCATAAACAGCCACTGAATCATCCTCCTGCCTCAATTCTAGGAACTGTTTTTCCATCCTAAGATGAACCACCTTAGGAAAATATTTCTCAAGAAACATACCTTTGAATTAGTCCCAGTGAAGATCCTCAATCTCATCACTATCCCTTATATTTTTCACCATCGACCACCACTGATCAGCTTCACCTTCAAAACGGTAAACAGCAAGACTAACCTTTTGATGTTCTTAACACCCCATGACATCAAACATCTTATCCAGTGCTTTAATCCACCCTTCAGCTTGCACAGGGTCAGATGATCCTCTTAATGATGGGGGATGTTGCCTCATGAAATGTTCCACCACTGACATGTTCCTCTGCGGTTGATCTGGCTGATCTCGTGCATGGATACCACCACTATTTATAGCGTGAGTCAATTGTGCCATCACTGCAACAAATTGTTCAGTTCCGATTCCGACCATCTCAGGTTGCTGATTTGGAAGGTTATCTTCCTCCTGATGTCGTCCCAACATAGCTGCTTTGTTTCCTCTGCGGAAAACCATTATGAACACAGAAATATATTAGGAGAAGCAACATGGTAATCCGTAAATACTATATCCTTTCAATCATATTATAATTTAACACTTTTCTAACTCCTAAAGTTGTCTAAACCGACCTCTGATACCAACTATAAGGCCCCAGCCTTAAACCTTACTTAATATTGAATTAAATGAATAATTCACATTGAGGATATTTTCAGGTTTAGAGTTTTAGAGAATTAGAACATAACTATTACATCTCAAAAGATTACAAAGTAGTCACTTATACTAAGTTTCCATAATAAAAAAACTCTTGAAAGAAACATGTCTAGTTCCATGTTTTATATAGCATGACATTCCCTTTATCCCATCCTTGACCTTATTCCACATTAAGTCCTATGAAAAACATTTCAAAAAAAAACTTGGGGTGAGCATAAAAATCTCAGTAAGGGATACAAAAAGAATGAAAACAGTTAGTTTTTCAAAATCAAGTAAACCATGAATACTCTATCAAAGTAATACCTTCACCTTCATGAAGTAGTAAAAACTCTTCACTGAATAAAGTGTCATTACTTACCTTTTTGTAACCAAAGTATTACCATAAAACCCATATAAAGAACACATAACATATATAAAGGTAACTTGGGACATAAACATACTTAAGTGGAATAACCATACTGTTGACTTCCACACATATCACTTAATGGAATAGCCATACGGCCAATTTCCATACATACTTAATGGAATAGCCATACGGCCGACTTCCATACCCAATGCATTGGAGGTTATAACGTAACCACCCGTCCTGGTATTCACGGCACCACCCGTCATATGGTTTATAACGTAACCACCCGTTAAAATGTCCAAGTACCAATATAAAATCATAAAACATAAAACCAATATAAAGGAATGTTAACATTTCCACATTTCAATCATAATATAACATAAATATATTGACATAATAGAATCCTTTATCAAAACCATTTTCAATACCAAAATACATGAAAGAGTATATGGTATTTATTTTATTTTAAAAACATTACGGCTTGTTGATGAAGCCAAAGACCAAATAATACTCACGGCGGCGGAAAAGGTCGTTGTCACCGCGTACGTTAAAAAAACATTCCTTTTTGTCGTTTAGAAAAACGCTTCGTAGAAAAAGATTCCTTTTGTATAAAATTAAAAGTCAAAGGAGTTTATACATCGTATAAAAGAAATTTGTGTATAAAACGAAATATGCCTCAATAAAAGGAGATTGAGACGAAGTCCCTTACCTTGGGTCCGACTTGACTCGATCGTTCTTTAACGTCCTGAATAATAAACTTGAGTTAATTTATACTTGATTAAGAACCTTTTTAAAGTTCATTATTCCTTTTATATCACTTATTTCCATGTTATAAACATTATGTAACCATTTAAGTTAATAATGTTTGTTTTGTCAATATTTGGTTCTTAAGTCGAAAGTTGACTTCTTACAATTACATGTTGTTCATGTGGTCAAAAGTTCTTTATATCCAGAATGAAATTCCCGATTTGGATATAATATGTATCATATATATCCAGTATATACATGTATTTATAATATTACATAATCATTTAGAGGTAAGAAATGAAATGCACCGTTCATGGAGACGGTAAGCCATACGTACGCATGAATGCTACTTTCATTTCTTTGTCATATTAATGGAATTAAAACTAAATGAGAGGTATGTATATTTTAATTCCAGAATTATATTCATCATTTAGATATATCATTAATTATATATATACATTATATACATGTAATTTTAATAGTACATTACATTTGGGGATAAGAAATGAAATGCACCGTGCATGGAGACGGTAAGCCGTACGTACGCATGAACGCTACTTTCATTTCTATCTCATACTTTAATGGAAATAAATAATAATGATATAGAGGTATATTATAATTCCAGTATAACATCATATATAATAACTTTAAATCCATCCTTTACACATCCCACATATGGCATTAACGAATCACATCACTTTGAGGGGGCGGTAGTCCGCACTTCCTTAAATGAAGATATCGTGTTTACCCACAATGGAAACCATAAAAGTATGCCCAAAATGAAAAAAAAAACAGAAGCTTAAGGAAAAAATAAACATATTATATATCATATATAAAAATAGTGACATCATAATGGCCACCTTTGAAGGTGTTAAATGAGTATTGAACAATCATCGTTTCGGGAGGCAGAATTTCGCCATCCACGGAAACCGTATGTTCTTTAACCATTTGATGTTGTTGTGTGAGAGTGTAGCTCAAATAAATCTTATAAAAACATCCGAGTATATTTAAGATACTGGTGTTGTTACAAAATAAGTAAATAAAAAGAGTTTAGAGGGTTGGAGAAGCAAAATAAAACAAATGAACAGGAGAGAATGAATTACCTTTAAAAGTGTAACTCCCTTTTGATTTGAGCCTAAAGGCTTCCTTTGAAAGGATTATGCCCAAAGGAAATCCTCTAGGATTAGGAGAGGGATTTGGAGAGAGTAAATGGGAAGGGTTTGGCCGAGCCAAAGGCTTTAGGTGTGTGTGTAATGAGGTAGAGGTGGGGGCCTTTTATAAGAGGAGAGGAGGGGCACTTTTGGAAAGTAAAGAAATATTACTTTATTTGAAAATGTGTTTCGGTTTTAAAAGGTCCCACATTGATATAATTCGTGGATAAGGTGATAAGGGTTCGAAATACACTCATCCAATAGGTTTTGGACATGTGTAGGTTTTAGATTTTCCATTATCTTTCAATTTTATTTAAATCGTCAAGTAATGATGTCATCGCTGCATCATTATTATGTCATATATAATTTTATTTATTTAATGTCTAAAAATTATAAAAAAAATACTATGATGTAGGAAATCTTTTTAGCTTTCCAATAACTATTTATAATCCAAATTTGGACTTGTATATCCCCACTCAAAAATTATTTTAGTAAAACAATTTATGTTAGTGTTATTTTCAATTTAACATTAAATAAAAATATATTAATGTCATTTTCCAACTAATGTGGCTCCATGGGGTCCCTGAGTTGGCCCATGGCTTGTATTGGTCGGCCATGACTCACCCAATAGGTGTAGGACAAGTGTCATGGTGTTTTCACATTCTTATAATACCATTTTTACCTTAAACTACACTAATTACCTCTAATCGCGATTAACGAAAAAAAGTTACTATTCACCAAAAAATTATTTTAATCTCATTGAACCACATTTTACTTCTTAATGAAAACCATGTATGTCGGATTTTCAAAATTCAATACACATTAGTGGTAAACTTTCATTTAACTGAAAAATCAGTTTTCTTGATTACCACTTAGTGGTTTCACTATTCATCAAAAATTGAAGTTTTTCAGAAAATTACCAAAAATTCACCCTAAGCTATATTTGATATTCCGAATTCAAAAATGAAGTCCATTTTACAAAATTCAAAAGATATAAGTCAAATTAATTAATTTAATAATTAATTCCCGCTGTCATGACAAATAGCGTGTTTTTGTGAAACAATAAGTATCAAAAGATTGACACTAGTTTAAGTCCAATTTCAAAGTGAAATTGATTCCAATGACCACCATTGGATTAAATGGTAAAAATTTATTCATATTACACATTAAGACCAATTAAAAAGATTATCTAATCATATAAATAAATTAGAATAAAAAGAGGTTTTGAATTAAAATACAAAATTTTACACTATTCATAAAAAATGAACTTTATCAGAAAGGTACCAAAAATTTACACAAAGTAAATTTTGATGTCCCGATTATAAAGAAGAGTTATATTTGGTCCAAAATAAAGTATAAGAGTGATAAAAACTATATTTAATGACGGTTCACCATTAATAGGTGATAAGTGAACCTTTAGTGAAAAATTAGAGTATATATGCCCTAAAATTGAACTCTTTCCGTATTTTAAGCCTTTATCTTTTATTGGGTAAATGTATAAACATTTAAAAACATATCTAATCATATTTTAGTTATTTCTATCCATTACCGCCAGTACAACGGCTACTTGTTAACTAACATTTAAAATAATATTATTTTATTACTAGTGTGCTTACGTAAGTTTCAAAGAAACTCATCGTTGCGTATCGGGTACGCTATCGAACATAGCAACCCATTTAAAATAAAATTAATATTTAATTCGTAAATATTAATAAATATGAAAATTATTTATTCTTTAATTACCTGGGATGTTACATTTATAATAATAATAATGTTGTTATTATTAATTTTTCATAAATTATTTTATTCATTGAGGTTTTAATTGCATGTAAATGATTGTATCATTTATGAGAATTTAATGTATATCTTTAGCTTCTCAAATAAAAGTTTAATTAAACGAGGGGTTTCAAATTTAATGAAAAAATGTTATTAAATAGTGGTGTTGGGTTCATCAAAGGATTGTATTGAAATAATAATGAGATAATTATTATTTTTTTATGAATTTAATTATTGTAATTATTATGGAATCTAAACTAGTGGTTATGGGTTGGAGTTTTTATCATTTGAATGATATTGTAATAAATTGGGGGATTGGGTTTTAAATGACTGAAATATGGAATAATAATATTGATTTTTTTATTATTTTTTGTGGTTATTTTGTTAAATAAAATTTCAACGAATTTAATTGATCAATAGGGAGTTTCATAATTAATTACAAAACTTTTATTAAGATATTAATAAATAAAGAAGAAATTTTATTAAATCGGAAGTTTTGAACATATTAGAGAAGTGTTTAACGTGTATAATAATTATAATTAACTGAGTGTTATTATTTAAATTATTACATTCAATTAAATGAATTACTTTTAGGTGGGAAATTTAATTAAAAATGGGAGGTACGATTAGAAGGTGGCACGTCCCACCTGTTTCTCCTCCTCCATATGTGATGCAAAAATATCTATAGCATCATCCTCTGCACGACCCTCCTCCTCAGGACCTACAATAGCGCATAACCCTCGAGAGACCCACCATACAATAGCGTGAAACCTATTTGGAGCTCTGTCAATAGGCGAACCCCGTGGAATGACCCCCCCCCCCTTTTGGGTTTACCGTCCTTAACTTTTTCTTCCAAAATTTCTTCATGGTTTATGAATTATTATTTAAGATATGATCTTTTCTCCTGGTCTCTTTCATCTCATTGGAGATTCACTTATTTTTTGGTGCCTTTTTTGGTGTTAGAAGAAACCTTAAGGATTAATTTTATCTTCTTGTTGACTTTTTCTATTTTTAGGGGATTCGAATAGGGTTTAGGGACCTGTAAGTCAATGTTCTGGAATCCGCCACCAAGGGATAGGTAGATATACTTGATTTTATTTGAAGACATTGGTTCAGATAAGCTTATAAACACGCTATTTGGGTTTTCACTAGTAAAATTACGGTCTGTAAATTTTTTATGAGTCCCTAGTATCAAGATAGAGGTGTTTGGATAAATAATACTTTTAATCGGGGAACCATTTTAATATATTGAATTTGGTTAATCAATATAGACAAAACACACACACGCACACACATATATATATATATATATGAAGGTGTGGGTGTGTGTGACTACAGGCTAGTTGTGGAATGTTTGCCACCAATTTTATTAAATTGTTTCAGAATTAAATTGGTTCCACCCTAAGGTTGGGTCCCAAATCTATATCAATTTATTTGTGAATTATATCATCTTTAAATAAATTTTTTATGTAAGTTTATTTGATTATGGAACTGATACGTTTTCATGAAATGATGATAAAAGATAAAATCAAGGTTAGTGGTAATGTAAAATCATGTTTTTTGTTGTAACACCCCTAACTTCCACATTACGCTTCTCTTTGAATAATACAGTAGCATGTGTTGTACGCAACTTCGAGTTCTAACACACACCACAGCCAATCAAACTAGCCGTTATGAATAGTAATACCCACTTTTTGAAATTTTATAAATTTTATCTCTCAAAATGGACTTCATTTTTGGATTTGGAATATTGAAATTAGCCTAGGGTGAAATTTTGGTACTTTTCTGATAACTTTCATATTTTGATGAATAGTGAAAATTACTAAATTTTAATTAAAAACAACTTTTTTTAATCGAAATAAATAATAGAGATAAATTATAAATTTGAGTAGTTTTAAATTATATTTAAAATATATTTTTACCATTTAATCCAATGTTGGTCATTGGGTATAATTTCACATTTAAACCGGACATAAACACGTGTCAATATTTTGATAGTTATTGTTTCTTAAAAACACGCTTTTTGTTTTCACAGCGAGAATTAATTTTGAATTAATAAATGCAACTTCTATGTTTTGAATTTCATAAAATAGACTTCATTATGGAATTAGTAATATCAAAATTAGCTTAGGGTAATTTTTTGGTATTTTTCTGAGAACTTTTAATTTTTGATGAATAGTGAAAAACACTGAGTTATATTTTAAAACCGAATTTTTATTTAAAGAATTATTTATTTTATTTAAATTATTTTATGTCAAAATAGATACATAATACCTATATAAGTTTAATTCAATTCATTGGAGTCGGTTTATAATAATTTTAGATATAAAAAAATTTTATTGACCTTTTCACCGTCTTTTACCCCCCACCTAAGAGAATTTGCAAATTCACATAAAACATAATTTTAACGCTTCTGTTAGTGGGATTTCAAAAATCAGAGAGACACGGTTAATATCATGGAGTAAAATTTAGTTCAATAAGATAAAAGTAATTTTTGATTAATAGTAACTTTTTTATTTTATTTACCACAGTAAACAATAAATATGGTAATTAAGCGTAAAAACGATATTATTATTACCATAAAACATGTCCTAATTCTATTGGATAAGTATATTTAGACCAAAAACAACCTTATGAATAAAATATAAACCTCATTGGTCCACTTGGATTAGATTAGGATATTTATTATTATTTAATTCAAAGAAGAGTTAAAAGAGTTAAAATCAATGTTGAATAAGTAAATATTTTTAATATTGGCATATACATAAGATAAATGAGATTATAAATATTCATTAGAAATATAAATAGATTTCCTACATAATGGTATTTTATTTATAATTTTTAGACATTAAATAATTTAATTTATTTATGAAACAATGATGATGTCGTAATTACCTTATTAGTGAAATATTAAAATAATTGATATTATAAATACCCAAATGAATATAATTTGAGACTTATAATGAATTACAAGAATTTTATTGGTTAATATGACATGTTAGGATTGATTAAATGAATTTATTTCGAATTAATAAATTTATTAAGACTTTAACAAAAATAAATTATTAAATAGTGTCAAAATTGACATAAAGGAGTTTATAAAACAAATATTATATTATAAATTGATATAATATTCCTAAAAAATCAAACGTATTTCCAAAGGACTTATATTATGATAGTTATGTCATTATGTAACCACTTGGGGTTCTCTTGGTAGTATATAGTATGTTTATTAACCATATAATAAAAAAATACAAACAGACATGGTAAATGTCAAACTATTTATCTAAGAGTTAAATCTAAATGATAAGGGTAAAATAGTGACCCAAACATATCTAAAACCTATTGGTTGAATGGTTTTTGACTTATCCTTACCTTAGACATTAAATAATCCAGCTTGGAGCCATTATAAAATAATACTTTATGTTTTTCCTAAAGATCCCTTCCTCCCTCTTATAAAAGGGAACCACTTCTAACCAATCCTTCACACCTCTCAAGCCTTTTGGCTTAGCCACACTCTGAACAATTAAGCTCCCTACATCCCTCTCCTCCTCTTAAAATCCTTACCTTATGCAGATGGCACTTCAAGGGTAGTTTTTGGTTCAAATCAAAGGGAGTAACCCAAATTAAAGGTAACGATTTCTCTTAACTTATTTTCATTTATTTTACTTCTCCAATCCGCAATATCATCTTATTATTTTATTTTATAACAAAACCAATATCCAAAATATACTAGGATATTTTTTTGAGATGTATTCGAACTACACTTACACACACCTCCATCTAATGGGTGAATAACATAATGTTTCTGTGGATGGAAACCAAACTCCTCATGAAACGATGATTGTTCAATTATCACCTTACACCTCTCATGGTGGCCATTATGATGGAAATATAATTAAATATGATATTTATTTTAACAATAAACTTCATTAATTCCATTTTATATCATAACTTTATTCATTTCATGTTGTATATATATACGATAATTTAATTTGAGGAAGTGCGGACTACCGCCCCCTCAAAGTGATATGACTCGTTCATACCCTACATGGAAGGAATAAAGGATGGTATTAATGAAAATAAGTAACACATAAAAGATATTATATTATAATGGAATAATAATATACATATGTATCATTTGGTTATTATTCCTTTTAAAATGAAAAATGAAATGGAAGTAGCGTTCGTGCGTACGTACGGACTACCGTCTCCACGAACGCGATGAGATTCATTCCCCATCGTATTCATTAAAGCCTAATTCTAATTTTATGATTAAAAACAATGTTTATGGACTTTATATCATTCTGGATATGAAAAAAGATACAAACTATCCATAACCAACACAACTTATGTAACAAAACATATAAAATAAAACGAGTAAGTTAACACCCAAAACGATGATAATACTAAGATATTATTAACAATGAAATGTTAAAAGATCATATAAGATATCATATTAATGTATATCATTCTTGTATAATTTAATAAAAATCATTTAACCATTATACAAGAGGTTAACCTTCCCTCGAAAAAGGAATAGTACAAGGTAAGGGGTTTCTTATCTCACTTTTAATTCCGTGAGATTTCCATTGTTCGCAACTTATTTATTGCATGTGGTGTGTGTACTTCCCATGTTTGTATTCATTGTGTAATATAATTTAATTTATTTATATTTACATCATCATTTTATGATCCTTCTTTCATGGGTGTATGTTTCGTAAGTTACCGATTGAATAAGGGAATTTGAAATTTCAATTTCCACTTATTCAGCTTTACGCATACTTCATTGATTAATTTACTCCAAGATTATGCGTGGAATCACTATTCATTTGATTATGTCATAATTTCCACTCCCCTTTCTGTGGATATACATTTGATACACCTAATCACTCCATTGATAAATTCTCAAGTCATCGATATTAACTTGATAGGAGTAATTTTAACTCAATCTCCATTTATTGAGTTAAACATCTAATTCATTGTTGTTGTTTTTACAACAAAATGTGTGAATGACCATTGATTGTTTTAAACTGAATATCCAATCATATTTAGGGTATTTATATTTTTCACACATAATTATTTCGTTGATTTATCTGTAACCTAAGGATACGGCTTTTATGAGAGATTCCATCTCAATTTACATTCTATTGAGACTTCTTTGTTATTATACATAAAATTACTTTTATATGGTGTGTATAATGTACATTTACATAGTATATCATGAATCTCTTTATTCTCATGATATTTAAAAGTTTTTATTACCTCAATTATTTTTATTCAGGTGTCTCTCTTTTGGTTAGGAACTCTAACTAAAATATAGTTTTTAAATGTTTTAAAGATTTATTCTTCTAAATCGTTCTCATTAATGTCAATATTTTAAAAATGGTTTTAAGGTTTTATTTATATGGAAATTGAAGTTTTAAAATTAAAATTAATTTTCAAGGTTTCAAAGTGGTATGGGATAATTTGATTCAAAAATCTATTTTTAAAAGTCTTCTTGAAAAATAGTGTGACTTTTAAATTATTTCAACAAAAAGGGGGATATTTCTCTCTAATAGTTTTAGTGATTATTTTCACCTATGTCAATGTCCTTCATTATTCTCGATTGAGGTTAATATGATACAATACAATCATCTATCTTGTATTGAATGAATTATGTTTGACTGTGGATGTGCTATTTTTATACCATTCATGGTTTGTCGACAAATTATTGACATTTCGTATGCTAGTTTTAATACGAATGATTATGTTATGTTTCAAACAATTCATATGAGGAATGAATTAGACTTAGTAAGTGACGTGTGGAGCCCACTATAGCTCCTCAATTCATTGGTAGGTCTCATGAGACAAACTAGTGTCTTGGCACGAGGCCTTGACAAACTCTTATTTGTAGTCTTGGCACGAGGCCTTGGCTACGTGGTTTTGATAGTCTGGCAATATGCATTCCATCATTATGAAAGTAGTTATTGATATTGCATGTGATTATTCGACTAGTATAATATCCATGTGAATAAGTAAATAACATTATTTAATTTTTTTAAAATTATGCTGAAGATCAAGTTTAACATGTTTGTTTTAGTTATACATTGTCTTAAATGTTTATGCTTATTTATGAAATTTTCTGTTGTATTGTTATCCTTACTTGGTATCTGAGCTCACCCCTTTCTATGTTTTATTTTTCCCAGGATGTGAAGAATTATTTTATGAATGACCTGCAGGGATAGTATAACGGGATTTGAGTGTGGAGACAAGATGTCATTGTAGTTGTCACTTTATTATGTAATGTAAACTTCATTAATGTTTCTAGTTATTTCAATCCTACTAAATTAATCGGTCATTCGAGACTTGATCCTTTCTGATCATGCCAATATTATGTAATAATGCACCAGCTCTGGGTAACTAGGGTCAGGGCGTTATAGTTTGCATCAGGGGAAGTTTAGTACAACCCTTGGAAGCTAGATTTGGATAAACTCTGATTAGAGAACATAGATCGAAGATGGACTTTGAGTATTAGTATAGAAGAACTTCATAGAATTTTGGTATTGTATAGATTTTGTGAGTTTTCTGAGCAATACATCCCTGTCTGGATATGAGCAGGTAGAGGCAGCTCTAGAACAGTTGTAACTAGGGGTAAAACCTGAAAACGCTGCTTTGAGCTAGACTCGAATGGGAACTGGTTCATGAAAACGAGTCTTGCTGCACTCTTGGTTACGAAAATCCCAGGGGATATGATTAGGATAATTTACATTTTCTTTACAAACCAATTTGAAGTATTTTAATATAAGATATGAATAAATAACCTTGGTTAATCCTAAGGTGTTTCAAATTGAGAATATGGAGTCATGATATTCTCTAAATGATTTTATGACTACTGTTACTCACACAATGATTTATGGTTTTAGTCAATGGCTGGTGTCCAAGGAAGTCATAGTAACTTTGAGAATGATGTAAAAGGTGGGAAAGGTGGTGGAAATGAGCAAAAAAATGGAATGTTGATAGGCGTAAAAGATATCATGTTCATGCCAAATCATTTTTCCAAAAATATGATCAACAACATATATATTAACCAACTCCCATACTCAACAAAGAAGAGAAAGGTGATGAATGATAATAGCTCCAGTAGTGGATACCAAGGAGAAAAGAATCCTAAATTTCCATCATGTAGGAAATGTGGAAGGAGACACCCAGGAAAGTGTCTCAAAGGAATAAAGAAATGTTTTACGTGCGGGAAAGAAGGGCATAAAGTGAATAATTTCCGAATAAAAATGAAGAGTACTATGGAAGAAAATAAAAATGGTCCCAAAAATCCATTTACAGTAATTTGTCGTAAATGCAGGGGACCTGGACATTACCAGAGTTAATGCCCTATTCTATAGGATATTTTCTTGTTGGAGAAATGTTTAAATGTACTAGTGATCCTTGTTGATGGGATTACTTTGGAATAATTTTCTCTTGTATTTGTAGCCCCATAGTTTTCCATGTGAGAATGATATTTGAGGAAGAATTATCTTTCCCCTTGTGGATATAGTTATAAATAACCATTTGGTTTTATATGATAATTGGGTTGAGGAAATTACCAGTTATTATATTTTGGGATGAAAATGAAAGGTATGATATAACATTTCTGATTAAAAATATGTTATGGTTATTTTGAGGAATTTAACTCATTTTGGTGATATAATAAAATATAGTTTTTGAAAAAGGAAAACACGTAGACCATGTGACAACCCGTCGTGTCGGAAAAAGCTGTGGGAATCGAACCCACAACCAAAGTGCAATTGGGATTTTTCACCTACCACTAAACCACGTGAATTCCATGGTAAGTGTGACTAATTATTTTTAGATAAATGATTTTATTGATCAATAATAAGTTGATTTGGGTTCTTATTTCTTATCAAATGAATACCATTAGTATTGGAAAATGATTTGGTGATTAAGTGATAAATATTATATTGGAAGATGTTCTCTTTTTTAGGAACAATATAAGCCCAAGGAAACTAGAATACTACGGGATTTCATTTGAGGAGTATTGGTGGATTTATATAAACATTTTTATTGTGGATTTATAGTGATTAGGGTTATTTATAGAAATGATTAACCTATAATAGAGAATATGTGATTAGGTTAATTACTTTTATGTATGTGACTTTAAGAGTAATTGAAGTCATTTGGAGATACAATTTAAAGTGGAAGAATAAATAACCAAATTCTTCTATGTTTGGGGTTTCAATATTAGTTTTGATTATATAGAAGGATTTTAAGGACAATTGTTTATTGAATTCTATTTATTTAACTTGGGGGTATTATTGGTTTAATTCTAGAAATTATGATTAGTGTTTCATTCTCTAAAAGAATATCCTTTTTGGGATCATCAGATCTTATACTAACCATTTTGGTTTTGATTAATCTCTAATTACAAGGTAAATATATAGTTTATCATTCGTGGATCATGTAATTCTATAAAATTTTATTATAGATCTTCCAGTGTGACCAAGTCTTCTTGAATACTCACCATTTATAAAAAATGAGTTAGTGGTGGAAATTTATAAAATAATTAAAATCTACTTAAAAAGTAAGTATATCTCTTTATTTTCATAGTTAATTTTGTAAATGAATTCCTCATATTTATTTAATGTAACTTAAAAAACAATTTCCGTATTATTTTCCTACTAGGAAACTAATGACTGTTTGTCCCATCACAAGTTTGTGGCTTTCTTGTTTTTACCTTTCTCCTGATCATGTTTTCTATCCCTCTCTCTCAGAACCTGACACATGGTTTATCTTTCATATCCATGTTTTCCTACATGTAATCCTAGTACGAGTTATCTTGGGTTACTTTGTATATCTATTTCTTTCTTTTAAGGCGATAGTTTTATTGACTCTTTTTCTGATGTGGGACTTGGCATTATATTACCAAACCCAATTTTTAAAAAAAAATTGAGGAATAAATTATCGGAAGGAGGGGAAAATGTAACACCCCATGCTTCCACAATACACTTCTCTTTGAATAATACATTAGCGTGTGTTGTACGCAACTTCGAGTTCTAAGACACACAACATCCAATCAAACTAGCCGTTATGAATAGTAATACCCACTTCTTGAAATTTTATAAATTTTATCTCTCAAAATGGACTTCGTTTTTGGATTCGAAATATCAAAATTATCCTAGGGTGAAATTTTGGTACTTTTCTGATAACTTTCAAAATTTGATGAACAATGAAAATTATGAAATTTTAATTAAAAACAACCTTTATAATCAAAATAATTAATTATGATAAATTATGAATTTGAGTGGTTTTAAATTAAATTTAGAATATATTTTTACCATTTAATCCTATGTTGATCACTGGACATAATTTCACATTTAAACCGGAAATAAACAAGTGTCAATCTTTTGATAGTTATTGTTTCTTAAAAACACGTTTTTTGTTTTCACAGCGGGAATTAATTTTAAAATAATAAATGAAACATATATTTTTTGAATTTGGTAAAATATACTTAATTATTTAATTCTTAATATCAAAATTAGCTTAGGGTAAATTTATGGTATTTTTCTGAAAACTTTTAATTTTTGATGAATAGTGAAAAACACTGAGTTATTGTTTAAAACCAAATTTTTATTTAAATAATTATTTATTTTATATAAATTATTTTATGTCAAAATAGATACATAATACCTATATAAGTTCAATGCAATTCATTGGATTCAGTTTGTAACAATTTTAGATATATAAAATTTTTATTGATCTTTTCACCATCTTTAACCCCCCCCCACCTAGGAGAATTTTCAAATGAACATAGAACATAATTTTACCACTTCTTTAAGTGTAATTACGGAAATCCAAGAGAAACGGTTAATATCAAGGAGTAAAATGTGGTTCAATAAGATAAAAATAATTTTTTGGGAATAGTATCTTTTTTACTTTTATTTACCACGGTAAAAAGTAAATAGGGTAATTAAGGGTAAAAATGATATTATAATTAACCTAAAACATGTCTTAACTCTATTGGATAAGTATATTTCGACCAAAAACAACATTAGGAAAAACATATGAACCTCTTTGGTCCACTTGGGTTAGATTGGGACATTTATTTTTATTTAATTCAAAGAAGAGTTAAAAGATTTAAAATCAATGTTTAATAACTAAACCATTTTTAATATAGGGTTATATATAAGATAAATTAATTTATAAATATTAATTATAAATATAAAAAGATTTCATACCTAATGGTATTTTATTTATAATTTTTATACATTAAATAAGTTAATTTATTTATGAAACAATGATTATACAGTAATTACCTTATTAGTGAAATATTAAAATAATTGATATTATAAATACACAAATAAATATAATTTGATACTTTTAATAAATTAAAGGAATTTTATTGGTTAATATGACATGTTAGTATTGATTAAATGAATTTTTTTCTAGTTAATAAATTTATTAAGACTTTAATAAAAATCATTTATTAAATAGTGTCAAAATTGACATAAAGGATTTTTTAAAACAAATATTATATTATTAATTGATATAATATTCCTAAAAAAATATACAGATCGGCCAAAGGACTTAAATTATGATAGGTATGTAATTTATGAACCACTTGAGGTTCTCTTGAAAGTTTAGAGTAAGTTTATTAACCATATAATATAAAAATACAAAGAGACATGGTAAATGTCAAACTATTTAACTAAGAGTTAAATCTAAAAGATAAGGGTAAAATAGTGATCCAAACATATCTAAAACCTATTGGTTGAGTGTTTTTAGACCCATAAACACCCTAGACATTAAATAATATAGTTTCTAGCCATTATAAATCGAATATGAATTTATCATAAAATAATACTATATATTATTCTTCAAGAGACCTTCCTCCCCCTTATAAAAGGACACCACTTCTAACCAATTACTCACACCTATAAACCATTTTGTCTCGTCCAACCTCTGTCCAATTAAGCTCTCTACATCACTCTCCTCCTCCTAGAAGCCTTACCTTAGTCAGAATCCACTTCAAGAGTCCTTTTTGGTTCAAATCAAAAGGAGTTACACAAATTAAAGGTCAATATTTCTCTTAACCTCTTTTCATATATTTTATTTCTCCAACCCCTAAACTCTTATTATTATTTTCTTTTAAAACAAAACCAGTATAATAAATATACTATGATATTTTTGTGAGAAGTATTCAAACTACACTTACACACAACTACATCTAATGGGTGAAGAACATAATGTTTTTGTGTATGGAAACCAAACGCCTCACGAAACGATGATTGTTCAATTATCTCCTACCACCTCTCATGGTGTCCATTGTGATGGAACTATAATTAAATATGATATTTATTTTAACAATAATCTTTTGTAATTCCATTTTATTGCATATTTTATTCGTTTCATGTTGTATATATATACGATAATTTCATTTGAGGAAGTGTGTACTATCGCCCCCGCAAAGTGATATGACTCGTTCATACCATAAATGGAACATATAAAGGATGGTATTAATGAACTTAAGTAACACATATAAGATATTATATTATAATGGAATAATAATATACATATTTATCATTTGGTTTTTATTCCTTTTAAATTGATAAATGGAATGGATGTAGCGTTCGTGCGTACGTACGGACTACCGTCTCCACGAACGCGATGAGATTCATTCCCCATCGTATCCATTAAAGTATAATTCTCATTTTATGATTAAAAATAATGTTTAAGGACTTGATATCATTCTTTATATGAATAAGATACAACCTATACATAACCAACACAGCTTATGTAACAAAACATATGAAATAAAATGAGTAAGTTAACACCCAAAATGACGATAATACTAAGATATTATTAACAAATAAATGTTAAAAGATCATATACGATATCATATTAATGTATATTATTCTTGTATAATTTAATAAAAATAATTTAACCAATATACAGGAGGTTAAACTACCCTCGAAAAAGGAAAAGTACAAGGTAAGGGGTATCTTATCTCACTTTTCATTCTGTGAGATTTCCATTGTTCGCCACTTATTTATTGTATGTGGTGTGTGTACTACCCATGTTTGTATTAATTGTGTAATATAAATTAATTAGTTTATATTTACATCATCATTTTATGATCATTCTTTCATTGTTTTATGTTTCGTAAGTTACCAAATTAATAAGGGAATTTAAAATTTCAATTTCCACTCATTTGGCTTTACGCATTATTCATTGATTATTTTACTCCAAAATTATGTGTGGAATCACTATTCATTTGATTATATCATAATTTTAACTCTCTTTTATGTGGATATACTTTTTATACACATAATCACTCCATAGATAAATTCTCAGGTCATCGATATGAACTTGATATGAGTAATTTTAACTCAATCTCCATTTATTGAGTTAAACATCTAATTCATTATTGTTGTTTTTACAAAAACATGTTTTAATGTCCTTTGATTGTTTTACATTTAATATCAAATCAGATTGAGTATATTTACATTTGTCACACATAATTATTATTTTTATTTATCCTTAACATAAGGATACAGATTTTATGAGAGATTTCATCTCAATTTACATTCCATTGAGACTCCTTTGTTATTATACACCAAATCACTTTTATATGGTGTATATAATGTACATTGAAATAGTATATCATGAATCCCTTTATTCTCATGATATTACAATGTTTGGATTACCTCAATTATTTTTATTCAAGTGTCTCTATTTTGGTTAGGAACTCTATCTAAAATATCATTTTTAAATGTTTTAAAGATTTATTCTTCTAAATATTTCTCATTAATGTCCATATTTTAAAAATGGTTTGAAGGATTTATTTATATAGAAATTAATGTTTTTAAATTAAATTTACTTTTCAAAGTTTCAAAGTGGTAAGGGACACTTTGATTCAAAAATATATTTTTAAATGTCTTCTTGACAAGTAGTGTGACTTTTAAATGATTTCAAGAAAAATGTCGATATTTCTCTCTAATAGTTTTGATGATTATCTTCACCTATGTCAATATCCTTAATTATTATTGATTTAGGATAATATTATTCAATACAATATTACATATTGTATCGAATGAGTTACGTTTGACTGTGGATATGCTATTTTTATACCATTCATGGTTTGTGGACAAAGTATTGACATTTCGTATGCTAGTTTTAATACAAATGTTTATATTCTGTTTCAAAAATTTTATATGGGGAATGCATTGGACTTAGTAAGTGACAGGTGGAGCCCGCTATAGCTCCTCGATGCATCGGTAGGTCTCATGAGACAAACTAGTTTCTTGGCAGGTGGCCTTGACAAACTCTTATTTGCAGTCTTGGAATGAGGCCTTGGCTACGTGGTTATGACAGTCTGGCATTATGCATTAAATCATTATGAAAGTAGTTATTGATATTGAATGTGATTATTAGACTAGTAGAATATGCATGTGAATAAGTAAATAACATTATTTCATTTTATTGTTTCCATATTATACTGAATATCAAGTTTAAAAGTCTTTTTTAGTTATACATTGCCTTAAATGTTTATGCTTATTTATGAAATTTTCTTCTGTATTGTTATCCTTAGTGAGACTCCGAGATCACCCCTTTCTATTTTTTTCCCAGGATTTGAAGATGTATTTTATGAATGGCCTGGAGGGATCGTATAAGGGGATTTGAGTGTGGAGACAAGATGTCGTTCTAGTTTTCACTTTATTATGTAATGTAAACTTCATGAATATATCTAGTTCTTCCAACACTACTAACCTAATCGGTGTTTCGAGACTTGATCTTTTGTGATCATGCCAATATTATGTAATAATGCACCGACTCTGGGTAACTGGGGTTGGGGATTTACATTGTGGGTTGGATTTTCATATATCTTCTTGTGGGTGTTGATATATGATATAATGATGCATGACACTTTTAATGTTATTAAATTTTTCTGACCACCTATGAAAAATGATGACTTGATCATGTGTTGATTTTAAACAGGTATTCTAGAATTTGATAACGTGATATGATTAAATAATTCAATAATTTGAATGGGACAGGATGTGTAATAGGATAATTAATTGATGAATTGTCAAGTCATGATTTGGAAAAATTAATGCATTCAATGAATATTGATAATATTGAATAGTTTGACATGTTTGGAATATAAATTGTAAATTGGTAATAATTAATCGATGAATTAATTATTACATGATATTTTGAAAGTGGTTAATTAATTCATGAATGGAATAAATATATATGATTTAATTAATAAATTGTTGAATTAATTAGTATGCATGCATTAATTTAATATTGACAATTGATTGATTGTTATGACTGTTGTCCAATATATACTTTGGTTGTGTGCTTATTTTTTCCATGCCTAACGTTTTTTAGGATAGATTTGTTTAAAAATGTGATATTCTATGTGATAAAGTTATGAACTATGTGGGCCTTGTTAAACATGTTTGACTTAATATGTTTACGATATTGATGTTAATTGTTAATGTCATGGATGAGACATTGTTTCAATGGATGGGTTGAAACATGTTAATGACTTGGGATAATTAATTTAGAATAATTAATTGATAATTACTTATTATTTATTGATATGTTTAATGGTTAATTGTTTGTAGAATTTTTTGACGGGGGATTTATATTGTTAATTATTTATTAAATTAATTAATTGATTGGATTAATTAATTTTTGAATTAATTAATGGATGGTTTTGGGGGTATTGGATATGCCACTCTACACCAATGATAAATAAATATGTTTGATTGATAAAACTGTTGTGAGACATGGACTGATTCTCAAAATACTCATGGGGTGCTAGACATGTAATTCTACAACCTTCTTGATTGAACATATTCTTCTATGGGACAAGGAAAAATGCTCCAAACATCCATTGGTTGTGAGACAAGGAGTGACACTCTAAATACTCACGAGGGTGCTAGGCATGATGTTCTACACCAAATAATTGACATCACACTGTGGGTCCAATTGTTCGTACATGAAATGAATTAATTGGATAATGAAAACCGTTGATACATAATGATTTGTGAATTGAATATGAGAAGGGGTATAGTCATATTAATGGATTGGATGAATCACTATTAGTTGATAGACGAATGAGTGAATCACTATTTTTAGTGGGTGGGATCAGACAAAGTATATGAAAGATTAAATTGAATATATTATGAAGCGTTATCCAAGATAGAAAACAATATTGGAATCGGTCTTTTCATTATTTACATATATAGTCTTTGGGGAAAACTGTGTTTAGTAACTTTTAAAGGGGATGTCAGACATTGGTCGGATCAATAGGATTTATGTAATTCAGCATGGATTTAATAAATTATAAATGTAAATGAATGTGTTATTACTGTTGTGTATACAAGAGAAATGTATAATGGAAGTTCAGAAACAAACATAGAGATAAAGCATGAACTTGGGTATGTAGTAATATTATACTCCTTAAATTTATAATGCAATCTTTAACACTATTTAAATTATTTATTGAATGTTTGGATTTGGGGTAGATTCTGGTGGTGCCGACCAATTGATATTTATATGTCACACCATACTCGGGCCACCATTGCACTGGGGTACCTGAGCATATTCTATTCGGTTACAGGTTGTGTTGTTTTCGCTTACATGGGAGATAGGAGCATAGGACCGATCCAATACTCTGGATTCTCGAGGAGACCTCCCTCATTTCTTTGAGTCATTGTATATTTATTTCTGTAATTGAATGTAAAACACGATGTTTTGTTAACTATATTCCATTTTTGTATCAATAGCATGTCATGCTTGCGTCTTCAATATAATTGGAGTTGGCCATTTGTTTTGTACAAGATTTACAAAATATACATTCTGTTTATTTTTTATTTATTAGACAACATATGTAAATAATTCCCAATTTATATTATTAAAACTAATTATAAGGGCATAGTTTCCCCACTCACTGTCAATCAACCCTTGCTGTTAGTCGGTAGCCTCTAGAGTTTGGGGAGAAGTCCTTGAGGTAATGTGGACACTGTTTCGGCCACTGGTTTAGGGGTGAGCCGAGTTGGGATGTTACAATTTTGCAAAATTTCATGTGACATTAATTTTATATTTAATTAAAATTTGGAACTCTTAAATCACTATACAAAATAATTTATATTTTCAAATTGTATAATCTCACAAATATGAAAACAATTTCCCTAAAAATCCTTCATCACCATATATAATCGCTAAAATCATATATTCCTCCAAATGATAATTCATCGTTTATTAATAAAATAAAACCCCTCATGATCCTATTTACATAAATTATATAATGTTACAAAAATATATTTTGATATTTTTACAAAATAACATTAATCATTAAATAACTTTTTAGTACAATAGTTATCTATATGATAAAAAATATGTTACCAACATCAACATAATCATTATTTTTATTTTGAAAATAACTTGTAAATTATATAGGCCAGTGGTAGGTGGATCACCGTTATCGTAGTTGGATTAAAGGTTCATGACACATGGTTTGGCCTATGTTTTAGGTTTTTATTTTTATAATTCTTATAACATTCCCAAAAATATAATTAACAGATAAAAAATATCATAAAATATCAAATATTTTTTTTCAATACCAATCGATTTATAGACAACTAATTTTTATAATGACTTAAATTTTCATTATTGACTATCATCAAGCACACATTAACTCAAATGCTTATTTTTCACTATTCATTTGTCCTTAAATGAGTTTCTATGAAAATCATCCACATTTAACAAACCAATTTTCATATATATTAATTCAATTTAATACATGATTCCAAATTTAAAAAGCTTAATATACTATAAATTGGACCCAATAAAGAAAATACTGATATAAATTCAATAATAAATTTTCCATCAATACTTAAAAATTATTTAATAACTTCCGCATTAATGAATCTTATCGCATTAAATAATTTCTCAAAAATATCTACTTATGTACCTATAAATTTGATATCATGTTTCTAAAATAATATATTATATTGAACCAAAGTCTTTCATTTTATACATCCTAATAATACATTAATCAAAATCATATTATTCCCCTTATATTACCATCAATCAAACTGTAATGTTGGTCTCCATGGATTTGAATATATTATCAAACATAAAATTAAGACGCCATTATCGTATCTTAAAATCATAAGACATAATAATCAAAAAAATTATCTAAACCATTTCTCTAATACCAATTTTGAGGATCCAGGTATAAAATATTAAAAATCTTGATTTTTTAGTTAATAATTCACTTTCATTTTTTTGAAGGATCTATCTATATCTATGGTTTTATTTACATAGGCCATTATGCATTCATAATAATACTAGACATATAACTCTATACACTTCTACTTAATATCCATTTCAAAAATAATGTAATTATTTCGAAATGAATCATTTTATCTTTTTGTGTTAAATAATTGTGAATTTTAAAATGACATTTTTATTTGTTCTTAAATATATATAAACCATGTGGATAAAATTTTAAATCATGGTATGAGAAAGAAAAATATTGGAATGGGACTTAAATGAAGGAAATCTAAATGTTTAGTTAAATAAATTAAAACATATAAATTTTATATATTATAAACTATTCAATGATTGTGTCAAATAAATAATTCCCTAATAAAATATACATATATATTTCCTAAATTAAATATTCAAAACTAATTGTATGATATTAAAAATAAATTTTTTGTGGCTTATAGAATCATATCCATAATTTGTTTCAATCCCATGTCTAAAATTACCACAGACTACTTAAATCTAATGTTTAAATTACATCGTATATCCTTCAAAGACAAGGAACATTATAAAATTTCATGGAGGGTAATAATAGTGCTCACCCTACATAAAATATATCTATGGCTTACATGTCCTCATGATCTATAATGGTGATAGAACCATCAAAGAAGTTGTATCATCCTCCCCTATTTCCCCTCTCTAATTTTCATGTAAAATATCATGTTTGAAACATTTTATTCTTCGAAATATTCCCCATAAAACCCTTGATTATTTATTCTAATCCTGTATTAAAAAAACTATTAGATATTGAAATAATCTTTCATATTAGAAACCCATTTCCAATAAAAAATAACCACAAAAATGGGATAAAGGATTTTATTGTAAAAACATGAAACAATGAAATTAATCCAAAAACCCATTTTTAGAAGAGTGAAAAGTCATTGTCTATAAATAAATTAAAATATATTATTCAATATTTCATTTTTATAGAACGTAAAATTATTCAATATAATTATTCATTTGGAAAACATTTAAAACAAAGTAAAAAGTGACATTAAATTTCCATTATAACTCTATTATTTTAATATAAATACATTAATACGATACTACTATTCAATATATATACATGAAGAAAAAGAGTGGGAAATATGATTTTTAATGAAATTCTTTTTCTATTAGTCTGAATAATCAAGTAAATTCATTATCATCATAGATAATCAATATATATCAAGTAAATAAATTCATAATAAATTTTTTCTTATTTACTATTTTTTTTGTTTTCATATTAGTCTTCTTAATCATTTATATTCATGTCAGTCATTTTGATGTTATTAAGATCATATATCAAAAATGAATTCAATAGGTTTTATATGGTCAAAAAGGTCAATATATAAATATTATTCAAAAAATATATGTCATAATAATAATGTTATTATATCAATTATACATTTCAAACCAATAACTAAATATAATTATAGAAATTTACAATTTTAAAATCACGGAGACGATGAAAAATACTAACTCATAACTAAAATTCCTATTTTTAAATGACAACAAAAAAAAGAGGGGTTTTATTTAAACATTCCATCAATTAAATAATATCATAAATATAAATTTATTTAATTTGATATACATATATATAATTCATGAGATGTGGTGATGAAAAATTAATCACATCAATTCGTGGATTTTGTTCTCTACACATATGCAAGAATGATGTAAACATTCTTCATTGAATAGAAGGGTAAAAAACTAAATGAAATATTATATTCTCATAATGATAATAATTTCATGGATATAATATATATATATATATACTTATATATTAAATACATCATTATATTGATCCTTTAGAGATGGTTATGGAAAACATATTATATAGGTTAATGAGAGGGTTGTCCACCGTACACACAAATAATGGCTTTATTTCCCATTTTATAGATTATGAGATTAATATAGGTTATTAAATTATCCTAATTACATCTAGGTATAGGGAATATAATTATGATACTATTTTAGAATGGTTGAAAAATATTTGTTTTATGTATTAGAAGAAAACAAATGAAAATATTTTGATAAGAGCTATACATCTTATTTAAACAAACACTAAATGTTTAAATGAAATTACTAGGACAATTTGATTATAAAACCATGGAATATATGAAATGGTGATGGTTATTATTAATGTATTTTGATAGGTATATATAGATTCAAATTTTTTCTAAAATTATGATAAAATAGGAGAGTATGTTTCCTTTCATAAGAGAGGGAAGGGGCCCTCTTGAAATTTCTTAAAGTGTAAAATTTATATAAATTGATTTTCACGTTATAATACTTCAATAATGATAAAATTTGAAGATATGATAAATAAAAGTCCAAATAATATCAAAAAAATAAAAAATTTAAATGTTTAGTGTATTTTTCCCCATTACCATTTCTAATTAACCCATGTTTACCATTTTTTAAAATTATTGTAATATTAATATTTTTTTACATGTTTGGGGTAATTAAAGAAACTATAAAATGATCCAAAATCACATATATGATCTGTGGTATATATTATAATCCATTTTCCATTCAATTGTATTAATATAATATTATTTTTAATTTTATATAATTGAATAATTATATATTTAATATAATATATAAGAAATATCAATTTTGAAACTATTATATTAATAATAGTTTTTAAACATGTAGATATAGATAGAATTATATTATAAAACCCTAATACAAGCCAAATTGGATATATGGATTTATAAAAAAAAATTGTCAATATAACTTAAATGAATTATTCAAATTCATATATTTTTTTATTCATTTATTTAAATTTCATTTTAATTAAATAAATATTGTCTCTTAATTGCAAGATAATTGAAGGAAATTATTCCATTAATAATACTTATAAATAAATTATCCTTATAAAAAAATTACATATTCATAAACTAAATTTTTATTACCTAACATACCTTTATTTTATCCCTATTAAATAAATATAAACATAATAAAATAACGAAAATGAGTTGTTTGTGTATTATTTATAAAATGTATTAAAAATGTCAACATCATTGAAAAAAATGGCCGTATAGTGAAATATATGACAATTATGGATGAAATATACTCAACCAACAAAATTAAGCGATGTTTTGGGGTTAATTTTTAGTTATTGTATCATTATTGGTATCCTTAATAAACCCATATTACCTTTACTATAGTAATAATTACATACTACAGTTATAATAAATAGTGAATAAAAATAAAACGGACCTGTTTATAAATGGTAGAACTCGTGATTCAAAATATGGATTCCATTTTTCAATATTATTTGAACTAAATTACCATTATCTAATTTAAAATTAATCAAAATAAATGTGATGGAAAGCTATTTTACAATGAAATGGATTTTATGGTATAAAAATATTTTTATACATAATTCATGTATAAAATTCACTAAAGACTAGGATTATGTTAAAAAGAATATAATACAAATATTTTTAATTTGAATCATTTTTTTTAAAATGAAACATTAAAAATGAATGAAAAAAATAATTTTTCAATAAATATATATATGTTTTAGTATTGATTGGAAAATATACAAATCCGGAAAAATACAAAAAAACAGGATAAGAAAATTTTAACATGGTAATTAGAAAATTGATATCCTTTTTATCAAAGAAAAATTTCTAAATATTTTAAAAATATATTATAATACTCACAAATAGAAAAATAAAAAGGTTTATAGAGGTAACAAAATTGTTAAGCATTAAATGACTTTAATAAAAATTGAGTAATTTTTTACGTAGAATTTATCAATATATTTTTATTAAGATGGACCATTATATATACTTGATAAATTAGCTTATCCAATTCATACTCCTAAATTTTACTTCAATGTTGTTACTAATATATTAAAATATTAATATTTTGTTGTTAATTTATGAATATTAAATGTGTGTTGTATATGATATCAAAAAAATATTTTTTTATTCACTAGTTTCTATACATAGTTATACTAATCCCCAAAGATTCTAGGAGACTTCAATGGAAAATTGATGTTCCCAGCATGAGGGTTTACAAAAACATAGTTTTTCCACTAAATTTATATCATTAAAATTTATTCAAAGAAATAATATTTAAGTATATAAGTATTATTTATATACTTGTTTCGACCCGATTCTCGCGGTTCCAGGTGGGTGGCCAAAATGGCCCGATGGACAGTAACCAGTTGACTATTACTAGTAAGGGTTTCATATAGGGTGTGATTTCCATGGATAGTATTCTATGGGTTTATTCGCTAATCAAGAAATGCCCAATAACCCTAGTATCTATTATTCATGGACTTTCATTCCAAATGATTTTGATCATTGGATAAATATTTGGGAAATAACACTTACGAACTATATTGGTTGATATTATGGGTGGTAAAGCTCATCACCCACTTTTGGAGGGAAATATTTCCCACTCTAGGACTCTCTAATAGAATTATAAACTGTTCATATGTTCTTGAATCCTTGGTTTTTTAGAATATTATGTCTATAGGTTACCCTTGGGTTGCAAGATTAACAATATAAGTTTATGGATCTGTAATTTCTGAAAACAATCATGATTAAGCTTTATGATGAGGCTCTCTAGAGTTTATTTCCATCTAGGGGGGAGTAATTGTTTCGTTGTCAGTATTAAACCCATTGGATGGGATTCCCACGAATCCCTATGAGAGTAATTAGAACCCCTGTAGTTTGGTGTCTCTTAACTGGACACATCTTCTTTTATGGTCCTCTGATGAGTACATATCCCTGTTTTTTAACATCATGCATTATGGACATATAGGCAGAGGATAACTAATCAAGATTTAATGTATTTGACTTATGCTGATGCGGGCTAAGATGCTCAGGAAATACATGGTATCCTAAGTGGATATGGCCCTACCGGGGATATGGCCTTATAAATATAATGGTAGTTGAGTGATGGGTTTGTACCTCAGGGGGACTTCCTACATATCTCATTTAGTTGGGAATAAAATCCCTCATTGTTCAGATTATGTTGTGTCTTATAACCTAATGGCGGACCATTATTTAAAGAGTTATTTCAATGATTATTCTTAAAGAGGAGGCTCTAGTGAGTAGGGTAATTCTTATGGGACTAGAATTTTAGGGGAATTAACCTAGATCTCGTGCTTTAGTTAGGTATACTAAATATCACTGTTAGATAAGGAATCAGATTTCTTATAGTTTTTTATTAATTTTAGAGAATTCATTATAATCAGTGGTCTCTATGACCTTGTTCTTCATGCTCGGTGTGAGAAATATGTGGAATAAGTATATCTAATAAACCACACACTTTCCCTACTCCCATAAAATAAAAGGAGGAACCTATGTTGGAAGAATTTGGGGTGATGTTGGATGAGGGTGTAGAGAAATAATCCCTTCATTATGAAATGTAAGTGTAGGATATTATCTATTTGTCGAATGGAAATGGGGCTTAATCCCTGACGGTTTCCCTTAAAAGGGTTTTAGGAAAGGGGAGGAAGCTTTATAATTTTCAAATGGAAAAGAAATTATACTTCCTTTGACGGATCATTATTTTGCATTGAATGGAAAAGAAATAGATCACCCTTGATCCCTAGAACAGGGAGGTCCACATCTGTAACCTCATGTTGGACTCCATGTTACCATGGGAATAAATACATAAGAACATTCGTAGGTTCCATACCAATGGGGGACTAAATGTTTGAGTATGCTTACCATAGGTATGTAATAATAGAAGGGTACAATGATATGCCTCATGTTCTGTTTATACAGGTCTAGTGGCTTAGGAAGAGGCTTTGGATAGATGTTTATGGACAAGTTTTTATAGAGGAATCGATGTTTGAAATGGAAATGGAAGTTCATGGTTGGAATCATAGGTTGAAAACCCAATGGTACCCAACTCTACGTACCAATTTTTCTTGCAGGGTGGGGTACCCTCCATATAGCATTTCACTATGTGGGTGGATGGGTCATTTGTGTATAGGTGTGGTATGTAGAGATGGATATCATTTTCCTATAGGGGTGGTATGCAGACCCAGATTTCATATGCATACCAGGGAAGTACATGGCACTACGGTCCCTCCGTGAGGTGAAATGCCGCACTAGGAAGGGTTTCATCCATACAAATAATTGTTATGTGATATGATAGTTTGAAAAGGTGGAATTGGTCATGTTGTTCATGGGATGTTTATCCATAAAGGAAGTATGTTTTCCAGTTCTCAATTTAAATTCTTTTTTTCCCAAATTATTACTATTAATTATTTTTATGGTTTCCTGTTGGGTCCATACTTGTTGGAAATCGTTTGTTGTTTAACACTTCATCCGTAGTTTTCCTTTGATTTCATCTACCAGTGAATTCAAAAAGTCCCAAGAATGTTAATTTTTTTCTCATCTCTTTTTGGGGGTCCTTTTAGTGAGTTTCTAGGAGGCTATATCAATGGGAACCCAAAAAATTTTGTTTGAAGAACATATGCAATTTTCTCAGTCCATGGATAGTCCCAGAATTGTGTTTCATGGTGGAAGAAATCACATCCTGACTTCTGTGAACTATGATGGTTTAGGGATGCATACGACTTTTCCTTGTCCACAGACCACTATGTCTGCGGAGATGGTGTGCATTTACTTAATTCTTAGTTTCATTTTCAGCAAATACATGGTTCGTAGGGTCCTAGTTTGATTGTTAAATTTTTCCTATTAAATTCTACTAAAGACTTGGTCTATGGTTGACTAGTTCCATTCCTAATTTATTCCATGAACTTCTTAGTTAGATGGAAAATGATTCGTAGGCCAATGTTTCATAGGCAATTTGAATACAACTTAGTTCGCATTATATACCTTCTCTAGACTTTTCATGATAACTAGTAAATAGACCAATTTGGGTCATTTTATATACTGGATTCCTTCAATCATTTCCAACAACTTTCATCCCACATGAATCTATTTCTTTTATCAATTTTTTGGGAGTATTTTATTTATCTTTCCATGTTTTTTGGGACCCTAAAAATACCCCCCATCAGAATGGGGTGCAGTCAGAATGAAGAGGAGGCTATTCTGATGTATAATTTTTTCCTGAAAAGAACAAGTTTATAGTACAAATATAGAACCATTGGGTGGACCACACATATATATAGGGGCCCTAGCTCATTTGTCTTTTAACTGTTTTTCTTTTGATAAGTTGTCTGCAATGCACTATTGGTTTCCCTGTCTTCCCTGTACCATCTCCTTTCTGAAATTCATCTTCCATAAATTGTGCCATGGGTTCTATGAATTGTGTAATCTTCACAGTTTCCTTGGACAAAAACCGATCATTTAATCTATTAATGTAACTTTTTAATTTTATAATGCATGTTCAAATTCTCGCATAGTAAAACTCTACATCACTCACTTGTCTAGAAAACATAACAACAATTCGGTGAAATGAACATTAAATTTCCAAATCATAATTTAAATCCTTGAAATATTAACTTTGAATATCCACTTTATAATTCTCGGTACATGACCTTTTCATTCCATGAACTGATCAATTCATTGGCCAATGGTTCATGGTCTAGCATCATGCTAGGAATTCCATACTCTATTGGTTCATGGTGAATGACATCCACAAATTCTTACTATGTTACAATACATAGATCCTTGTATTAGGTAGAATTAAATGGACCATTTCCATTTTGGACCTTCATTCCAATCATTTTAATTTTTAATGACAATTTATATGGGTCTCTATGTTTTTCAGGATGAAATGTTTCATACACGTTTCTTAGTAGAAGCGGTCATGATAAGGGAATCCATGTTTTATAATGTTGATGATAAAATATGTTTTTCTTTGTTCCTCATTCTGACTTCCACCCAACATTTCTGAACAATTTTTTCATCTTGGAAACGTAATGGATCATGGAAGGAATGAATCAACTGTTATGTGATGTTTCCACTACTTTTTTCCCCTTACAAGGCATCCTATGAGCCAGTGGTAGATACTGGTAGATTCTTTCATGAGGAACATTCTAATATCATTTCACTTTAAGACATAGTCTTCACTGAATGCATAGACAGGGTGACCATTTTTGAACCTTACATTCCTTATAGGTTTTTAGGCAGTTTGTATGCCTTTAGAAGATCTCATCTCTAACATCCACCCATGAAAGTGGGAATATCTCCTTTTAAATCATCACCAATTATGGGATTCCATGATGAAGCATGACGCTAATGTGGATTTCATCATTCCTACGATAGTATCCTCAACATACATATTATTTGAGTATTCCTAGATGTGTGTCTATTTCTGTCCTGAAGGGGTATTCGCACGACCTGTTTGGAGTGTTTAGAGACGAATGGATATTTCTGATCTTGTCCCAACCACACCGATTAGACTTTCTATTACCCTTATTATGGTGTGAATGAATTCTACCCACCATCACATGTGTTTATAAGGGGCCTCTCCCAAACCACCTATTTCTATAGAGAGTGGTTTAGTTCTTGAATGTATGAATGATGCAGTATGTGGTCCTACCGAAGCTGGTCTATGTGGGATATCGCCCGATGATTATGAATTTTCTTCCAGTCCCCCTAATTTAGTCCCAGAGGCTAAAAATCTATTTGGAGGGAACGTACCCATGCTTTTATGACTCAGCTAAAGGGACTTCCATAGTATATAATTATTCTCCTCATTGAATACCTACCGTTGTTGAGGAGGACCGATATTCTGATTCTATTTGGAGGAATTGTACTGTGTGAAAGAAAGCATGGCCTCAAATTTGTACTTTTCCTTTAAAACATCCTTAATAGATTTTTCCTATGAGGAAGATATATTTTTATGACTATTTTTTAATCTAGGTTCGGGTGGCTTTGATTACAGATCACTCCATATCTTTGTGCCACAAATTGATATAGCTCGAGATGATCTCGTTGCTTCTTAAGGAATCCTCACTCAGCTCCACACATATCACCACCAAGAAAATACATTCTGGGAAGTTACATGCAAGTTGTATTATATTAATGATAAGAAAGATAGTTCTCATGACCATGTGATCACTCATATGTTGGACCAGTGTGAGTGCGAGGCTCGCAGGGACAAACTAAATGTACAAATAGCATCATCAAATGTTAATTAAGAAGTCGTCCAAAAGAATGGGTGAGACTACCGGACTGTTATGAAGTGAGGGTTCATGATGGTTGTAGTTGAACTTGGTGGGGGATACATTAGAACATCCCCATAATGTCCCTCTTCGAATAGTTATCGACCTATTGGAAAGATCAATTCATGCCTCGTTGTAATCCAATGGGTTTCATATACTACCATTGCTTTGATATTAGGGAAATATTCAGATTATGTATCCTCTTCCCAATCTCATATCCTTGTTAATAAAATTGAAAAAAAAATCTTTATAGTGTTCCTCTTATAATTTTTTCCAACAATATCATTCATTTATGATCAACTATGTTTTAAACAATAATTTTTACTGGATATCAGTTTGAGTCTTAATCCTGGATAAAGGAATAATAAAGTTATGCTATAAATATTTTCAAAAAACAATGGGCTCAGTGAATTTACTTTGAATCACTATAGGGTCACATGGAGAACCCTAAATTTTTATCATTTTTCGTTATCATCCTAATTTATTCCTAAGCATGTTATGGTGTGGGAATAGTATATATTACATGACTTTTTCTTAAGAAACCCATTACGAGTTTTCAACCTAACATGATCTTTGTATCTTAATATTTTTGTTTCTCAACATTTTTTCCTAAACCATATGTAGATTAGGTTTAGCGAGATGAAACTCGAAAATTATCCAAGATTTCCATGACATGTTTTCGACTTGGATCATGTAGAATCTTTTTTTGTGGACAGTTTATTGTCTTACCAACTAGAATATCAGTACTGGTGTTTTTTAGTAAAAAACAATTCCCATAACATTACTATTATTTTAGGTCTAATAGCATGGAACATGACTTATGGGGAAAGGACCTCAATTTAAGAGTTATTAACCATGAATATCCCAACATCTTGTAGACATGGATAATGGGTTTTTCGTCACCCAGACTTATTATTTCTAGATAAGGGTCATGATATGGGGCATGGAATACATATGGGATACGGAGATAGAAAAAAACCTTTCTTGATGATGAATTTACCTATAGTTCACATTCTATTTTGGTATGCAATGTATGTAGAGCCATTGTTGAATAATAGTAACACCCCTAAATGACAAATGGGTTAAATGACTAAATGACAGGACTCATGTCCACAATGTTCACCTTCCATTTCAGGAGCCTACGTGATTAGAACTCCATTGATAAACATGCTTGGCCTAGAGTAGTGATCAGGATGGGTGACCTTCTGGGATGTTTTCTAGGTTGTGTGTGAGTGAGGATGAAGCACACTGGAAATGACATGTGTTAGCCTGTCGGGACTGTCATTAGCCAGATGACCAGTTCAGGCATGTGGGTTTAACCTTGGGTGGGGACGTCATGTCTGCAGGGAAACTGGTTGTACCTGGTGAGGTAGTACCCGACGACCATGTTAAGGTGGGGTGTCTGTGCTGTCACCAGGACTAAGTTGTAACAATTAGTATCAGAGGAGGAACCCAGTATTAAGTGTGGTGCACTACCAGGGTTGAGATGTAAGGCCCACAATGAGGATGTTGTTCTCTAAAGGGGGTGATTGTAACACCCCCAAATGATAAAATGTTTCAATGACTAAATTATATGACTCATGTAAACATGGTGCACCTTCCTTTTCGAGAGAATACCAATTTAGAACTCCATAGTGGAATGGACATGGTTGGCATATGGGGACTGTCATTAGTAAGATGACCAGTTCAGGCATGTGGGTTGGACCTTGGGTGGGGACCACATGTCTACGGGGCAACTGGTGGTACCTGGTGGGGCAGTACCTAACGACCATGTTAAGGTGGGGTGTTTGTGTAGTCATCGGGACCCAGTTGTTACAATTGGAATCAGAGGAGGAACCCAGTCTTAAGTGCGGTGCATTGCCTAGGTTGAGATGTAAGGCCCACAATTTGGACATTGTGCTCTAACGTGGGGTGATTATAACACCCACTAATGATAAAAGGGTTAAATGAAAAATGATATGACTCATGTCAACATGGTGCGCCTTCCTTTTCTAGAGACTCCCTGATTAGAACTCTACAGTTATACATGACCTAGAATATAGACTAGGATTGGTGACCTTCAGGGAATTTTCCCAAGATGTGTGTGAATGAGGACCAAGCACACTGGAAAGGGCATGTTTTGTCCTATGGGGACTTTCATTAGTTAGAATAAAAGTTCAGGCAAGTGGGTGGACCCTTGGGTGGGGACCACATATCTGTGGGGAAACTGGTGGTACCTGGCGGGGTAGGACCCGACGACCCTGTTACTGCAGGGTGTCTGTGCTCTAACTGGGACTCAATTGTGACAATAATTTTATAGTCAAACCGAGGTTTTCACAAGAAATAGTCCTTCCCATTATGATGGCTAGGTATTTTTAAAGAAATTTGGATTTGTTTCGTTATTGAGGACCTAAATTGGTGGCCAGTTAATGGAATACTATTTGAAACAAATAATGTAATTTTTATTGACTCTAGATGAAAAACTCTTCCACATGGATTTGGATTGTGTAAAGGAGGGTCTATGAATGGTGCAATTTAAATTCATACAGAGAGGGAACATGGGATATATTTTTTGAAATCATTTTAGTCAGACTAGATGTGGATAAATGATTCAATTCCTTCATAATGGAATGTGTGTGAAAGAGGACCAAGCACATTATAAAGGACAAATTTTGGCTTTTGGGGACTGTCGATACTCAGATGACCAGTTCAGGCATGTGGGTTGACCCTTGGGTGGGGACAACATGTCTGTTGGGAAACCAGTGGTACATGGCGGGGCAGGACCTGATGACCCTTTTATGGTGGGGTGTCTGTGCTATCACTAGGTCTAAGTTGTTACAATAATTTTATAGTCAAAAAATGGTTTTAACAAGATATTGTCCTTCCCTTTTTGTTGGCTAGGTCATTTTAAAAAAAATCGATTTGTTTCATTTTTTAGGACCACAATTTGTGGCCTCTTAAAGGAATACTATTTGAAACTAATATGGTAATTATTATCGACTCTAAATGAAAATACTCCTCCACATGGATTTGGATTGTGTAAAGGAGGGAAGAAGCATGGTGCATTTTTATGTCATACTGAGAGGGCACATGGGATATATTTTTTGAAATCATCTTACTCAGACTAAAGGAGGGTTAGTGATTCAATTCCATCACAATAGTTTGTCCATGAATTTCCTTCACCTTTAAGCATGGAAATTGTGTAATGTATATACTATAATTCAAGGGGTATTCTAAATCATATGATTGAGGTTGGACATAAATATAGTAAGGGTGAATTGAGGTAGGAAGTTCCACTCTTGAGGGTGAATTTGCCTTTCGTTAAAATGTCGTTTTTTTGGTCAATGTACGAAATGCTGCCAGGGCATGATGTGCATAGTAAAAAAATTGTGTCCATAGGACACTGACCATCCATTTCTGATAGCCAAGAAGAATTATGGAGATTCATACTGTTCTGGACATAGAGTTTCGATTTTGTGAAGTGGTATCCCTAAACAGGAAAATTTTTAATTTCATGTCAAATGTTAATGGGAATAAATGCATGAAATTTTATCTTATCCATATGAATTTTTTTTCTCACATAGGTCAGACAATTGCGTGGATAGGAATGGGTCATTTTTTCCCCATGGATTGACCTGAAACATGAGTAAGGATGTCGCAACTTATTCTATGAGGGTTGGCATCATACGTGTCTCTTTTAAGGATCGACCTTATGAATTTTTAATTCACTCATGCAAATATGAATTTTTATTTTGGATATGGAATCACCAATGAGGCGGGGAATGTGTCGAACTTCTCTATGATGCTTAATTTCTTATGCAGGGTCATGAGGTAAACTATACTTTGTCATGATCTGTCATAAATGAGAATATCGTGTACTAATCATCATGTTGTTTGAACATCACATGATTAGGATGTTGATATAGAACCACTATGTTTGGAGAGGTTAATCAAGTCAGGATGTTCAGACATGTCTATGACATGGGAAGGAAAGAAAATGTTGACCATGATTTTGAGGGTTCTTGGATGAGGAGTAATGACATGGGGATTAGAATCCATTATGCTTAAAAATTTGACACTTCTATACTAGGGATGAATTTTCCTTTTGTTAATGGGCCCTTTTGGTAGGAAATGTATGCAGAGTAGCAAGATGAAATTGTGCATTGTAAAACAAAGCTGTCTATAGGACACTGACCTTCCATTCCAAGTGTCCATGATGGATTATAATGATCCAAGATCACTCAATGCACAACATTTGAAGAATATAGATAATCAGTTTGGACATATCAGAAACACATAGGATGCGATTATTCAAGAAATTCTATAATTATTCATAGAATTGGGATTCCCTCTATAAGTATTTTACCTACATCTAAGGAAGGATATTTTGAATCCCATTTCAGATTTTGGCATAGTTTTAATGATCCAAACATCCTGAGACTAGGTCCCCTGCGCAATATTTTGATTGTATGTAATGGGTCGGGCAATTTTATCTATTCTTGGGGTACCATGTTGTTTTTTATTGTCATGCGGTTAGGAATTTGGGACATGTAGTTTGATATCATGTATTGTAGACATCTTCCATTCTGTTTAGCATGGTTTTGATAGGACAATTTTCTCTTCATGTGGAAGGGATGAATTATCAATGGAATCATGTCGGATTATGAGAAAATTATAGAGGAATATTCCCAGTACGCCCCAAAAATTTGTAAGGGGAGAAGGTCCAAACCATGATTGTATAATCCCTTGAGTTAGGATGGATGGCGTGAGGCTTAAGAGCCATTGGGCATACAAAATTAGGAACAACTTCTCCTGGGGAGGAATTTTCCATTGGTTGATGGGCTATTTTTTTGGGTATCATATATAGAGTCTTAGGGGTGTAATGTTCATAGTCAAGGGAAGGTGTCTTCAAAACACAATCCATACATTTCCAATAGCTGTGAATGATTATAGTGACATGAGATTTTCAACGGCATGGAGTTTGATGGATGAAATGAGGATGTATGGGTACATGAGAAAATCCAATCCAAGATTAGTTCAGAGGTATGATATCCTTTACATAGATATGATCCGTATTTAAAGGGAAGAATGATATTTAGACACTTTTTGGATGTAAGAGGAAAGATTTAAAATCCCCTACATCTATTTTCATTTCACATGTGGGATATTGGGGGATTTTTTTGTGACTCGACCTAAAACACCAGAGAGTCACTACTTTTCTTGTCATGTAGATAATCAAGAAAAACATAGTTCATGAGGATCTATGTAGTTTAATGTCAGGTGGTTAAGAATTATTTAGTTTCATAGTTTAGCATCAAGTGGTAAGGGTAAGAGTGAACCCACATTAAAATGATGGGGTGAGTGAAGTGTCATATTTGAACATTATGTAGGTTTCTTACATATTCGATTTTGATGGGAGTCAAAGTCTACATTGTTTTGAAGAGTCTCTATCCCAGTACAGCATATGAATTAAGAGGGGAATTTTATACAATGATTTCAAGATGATTGGAATATAATACTTCTCTATTCATTTTCCTTATGGGGGTAGTCTTTACCATGATTCTGAAGCTCACGAGAGTTATACACCCTTTGAGAATCAATGATTTATGAGGAGTACCATCATAGTATATGGGAAATAGAAGATATAAAAGTGGAATTTTACATATCGTGATTGCTGGACCAAGACCTGGGGTCATGACATCTCTATGTATCCTGCAAGTTCATGAATAAGGTCAACCCATAATTCTTTGATGGTTGTTGCCTCCATATATCAGATCCATACACGGGGAATGGAGGAATTGGTTTGGGAGGTTGATGGACCAGGACAAATACTCAGGGCATCACTATGTATCCTACATGCGTAAGAAACAAGCCACACATATTCCTAGAAAATCCCCTCCCTGCATTGGTTCTAAAGATACGCAAGTATGGGGAATTATTTTGATGTTTTTGGATTAACAAGGATGGAGTGTCTTGGCATCACTATATATCCCACATGGGAAATAATCCAGACACAGGTAGTTCAGGAAATGGCCCTCCCTACATAGGTTTTCGAAATATGCAAGGTGGGTGATTTTTTTTCCTAAAACTCATAGATAGACTAGGATACAAAATTTTAGAATCACTATGTTTCCAATAGGGGATGGAATCAGGAAACACGTAGTTCTATAGATACCTTTCAATAAAGGTATTTATCATTAACATGGGGGGGTTGAGCATTTTGGTTGGGTATATAGCATTCATTTATTCTATTTTCATCTAACCGGAAACCATTACCAAAATTTCTAAGCTCACATGAGCTATGATTGGTGTGAGAATCAAGAAATAGTCATGGTATTATACCGAGATGGAGAGATAGTAGAGAGTACAATAAATGTATGTTGTTACCATATGGTTGTTAGACCATCATCTATGATTGAGGAATCCCAACGTATCACATTGATGAATAGTAATTATGAAATATTTAGTTCAAATACAACATGATAAATGTACTGGTCCGACCAGTCCATTGAAAACAAGTGGTTCAATTTTAGGGTGTATGGACCCAGGGAAATGATCCTAGTGTCACTACATATCCCCTCAGTAGATAATAATAAAATTGTTTGTAGTTTTGTAGAGTAGCATGGTAGGTGACTGATGCCACAGACAATGTCCACTCTAGTGAAAAAATTGTTGGGGCCATGAAATTTAACGTCATTTGACAATGATGAACATATAACTATGTTGTTTAATATATTGCATCTAGGATGAGGTTGTTGATCAATTCGAAGTCCTTCTAAATGGATGAATATGTCGTGAAATTTAATGGCATATGATCAAGAAATCTTCCATACAATTTAACATCATCTGGAAAAGATGTTGGTTGAGCTATGATGTTAAATGTCATGCAACTAAGATGACATTGATTGCGATTAATCAATGTACTTTTTCAGGAACCTCACAATGGTGGGTGATATTTTGATATTTACATCCATTGAAATCAAGGAAAACTATAAATTAGAGTAAAATCTATGGGCATAATTTGGTGTCCACCATTTCAGATCATACATTGGATGCTTCTTCCTGGGTACCATCAAGGCTCTAAGGATCAACAATGTTTCTCATTCAAGGAATGACCTGCGGAAAACCATTGTATTTAATGATCATGAAATCTGATTCTGGAAGACATACAAATTGATTGAAGTGTGAAATATTTTATCATCCAACCACTTCACCTCATCAAACAATTTTTATGATTTCTCATCTATAGATAGATGATCATAGACAAGTGAGGGAGAGAAATGGAAGTTGAATTTCAATGGGTATTACTTCTTCTACACCATATACTAATGAGTACTGAGTTACATGAGGGGTGGTGTGAGTTGTGGTACGTTAAGATCAAAGATAATGGTGGATCTTTCCTTACCATGATATAGTAACCCTATCCACCATCATTTTGAGTATATAGGATATGGTCTTATTGAAATCCATTATCTATCTGTTTCCCACATCATGGTAGTGAGAAGAATGGTTGGATTTCATACAGTACTCTTTGTAGAGGTTGTCCAATTAAATGGATTAGAAAATGGTTTCACTTTCTATATGTATTTTTTGAGAGACACATTACTTGGTTATGGTATCTTCATTCACAAATATGAAAATTAATTTTTCAAAGGCCTCTTTATGGTGTACAGATTCTTCCCATTTGAAAAGAAATCGATTACTATGAGAGTAAATAGGAATTTTCTGGCTGATGGAGGAGGATATGGTCCCATGATGTCTATTTCCAATAGATAGAATGGATAGGAGTACATATATATATGAAGTATCTCAGGGGGGTGATGGGTGAAATTATAAAGGACCTGGTAAGAATGACATGTTTTGGTGAAATCAGCACAATTCTATATCCTAGTGGGCCAATAGTATCCTAGTATATGAATTTGATGAGAGAGTTTGAATTCTAGATGGGGTTCCCCAGATGTTCCGGCATGAAATTATTTTCATGACATTGGCATTCACTTTTTTATAAACACACCTAATAAGTACTTCTTCATGTCCACTCTTATAAAGATCCTTTTTCAGTTTGTTCCGTCATATAGCATGAAATTGACTTCTCTTATATGGATTTTTTTCCCTTCTATCCTTATCTATTGGGAGTTATTCCATTTGAATATAGTACACATTTAGGGTCATCCAGTCTATGGTTGAACCATACATCTTAAAGATGGAAATAATATCATTAATTTCATCCATATAGGTCTTTATTAATGGTAAGACCATCCATTAGTGGTCGATACTGATGAATGTTTCTTTCTGATATGGGTCTCCTAGAGCCACAGTTTCATTCTCCACTACATCACCATTCACATTTGGTTACTGAGAACATATTTCATTATTTGTTCTGATATAACTTCTACCATCACTTCTTGGTCATGGTTCATCAATGGGATCATCTCTTCTTTCATTATAGAAAAGTCACCATTTTCTTTTTTGATTAACAGTTCTAAATTTCCTTTAATCTTCAAGTTTTCTGCTTGCATTAGGAGTTGTAGTTCCAGGCCTATGATAAGGTCCTAGAACTACGCTTCATTGATCATTAATACTTACAATAGTAGGAAGGAATATGGTAGAACTACCATGTCTGTTGATATGAGTATCACTCCCAGACCTACATTTTTGAATTTGGGGTATGCCATTAATATTTCTATCTAGCTTATCGAGGCATTGTCAAGGTGAATTGTCCCCAACAAGGAGTTCTCATGAATAGAGTACACCTCCTCATCATGTAGCTCAGCCTATGTTGGGGAGACCCTTACTATGGGAGGCTCTTCTAGGAAATCTACTAATGTATGTCCTTTGATGGATTTATTTTTTATGAAATGCAAATCAAATATTTTGAGGATGACCGCACACCATGATATGAATCAATATAACATTGGATGGCTAAGATTTTTCTTGCACTTGTTGCTATGTGAGACCAAATTGAATTTGTGGTTAATTAAGTAAGGCCACTAATTTAGGACCACAAATATTAATGTGAGTTAACTCTTCTAGATATATTAAAGACGAGTATCAGTAGTAATAACGGTCTGGAAGAAATAATAGAGACTATTCTCACTACCGACGACATTCTTATGTTAGAGGAAGGAATGTGGAGATCACTCCAAGGCGGTACAATAGATTATGATTGGATTTCCTTCAACATCTTGCTTTAGCACTGATGGAATCTAGAGATATTTCTTGAGATTTTCAAATTCTTCTATAAAATCATCATTCCATTGATATTATACCTATTTCTTCATCATCCGGGTAAAGGGAATTCCTTTGCTGGTGAGGGCTGGTATGAAGAACTAATGTTTTCTAGATGTCCTAGGATTCCACTCAACTCAGTGAGGTGGCGAGGAGGTGAAATTGCTATGATGAAATGTTTCTTCTCAGGGTCGACTTTCATGCCCTGATGTCATACAAAATATCTGAAGAATCTTCATATGTTGACACAAAAAGCACATATCAATGGGTTTATTTTCTGACTATGATGTCATAGTATTTTAAACAAAGTATGAATATTTGACTAATGGTTCATTATTTTTTGTGATTTAACCAATAAATAATCAAAATAATCAGCAAAAATTCTCCGAAATGGTTTGACAATGTGGTTCATGGTGCACTGATATATGGCACTAGAATTTTACAAATTGAAATGTATCGCATTTTAAAAAAACTTCCTATGGATACCTAAAAGAAGTGGGTTACTCATATTTTTGGGTCATTTGGATCTGTATATATCTGAAATAACCATCCATTGAAGAGAGATCCTCATTTCTGGAATTTCCATTAATCATAAATTCAATGATCGGGAGTGAGAAATCTTCTTTACATGTAGTGTCAGTTGAGGTCCCTAAAAGCAATCAAATACCTGATATTACCATTCTTCTTCTTTTTGGAGTCAATTTTTTCTACCCATATTTGATATTTGACCTCCCTAATGAACTTATATCTGATGAAATTTTCTACATAAGCCTTTATTTTGGCATCATGTGTTAGTTGTGTCCTTCTGGATGCTTTTATGTAAAAACAGTGATCCTCTAATAGGCCCAGCTAGTGAGAGGCCCCCATTGGATTAAGACGTCTAATTCATATATAATTTTAGGAGGAAAAATAATGATTCTAATTCTTGAATGATGTGTATATCACTTACTCTTTGGATGGCATGGCTACACTAACAAGAGTGATATTTGGGTCTTCATTCGTACCCAAGTTGATTTCCTAGAGATCAACAACAGTGGTGAAAACACCTTTATCAAATTATGGAGTGGAATCCATTAGGTCATATTATTCCTCTCTTGTGCATCCTCTTCATGTTCATCTTTGTCTTCTGATGGTGAAATAATCCTTGAAATGATTTCTCTATAGTTGAGGGAGGATTTCAAATTTGGGTATTCATGAAGGGAATTCATCATCATTAGCCAGGGATTCTCTAGAGAATATGTTGTAACTTCGCGACCCCAGTTACCCAGAGTTAGTGCATTATTACATAACAATAGCATGATCAAAAATAATCCAGTCTTGAAAGACCGATGAGTTTAGTAGCCTTGGAAACACAAGATACATTCATAAGTCAAATATTACATCAGAAAGTAAAAAAATTACAACAACATAGTCTCCATAGTCCACACTCATATCCCCTAAAACTATCCTTGCAAGTTAGTCATAAAATAATTCTTCACATCCTTGGAAAAATATAAAATACAAAGTGGTGAGCTCAGATCCTCAGAAAGGATGACAATATAGTGGAAACATTCTTAAATAAGAAAAAAAAATTAAGGCAATATATAACTAAAAAAAATCCTTTTAAACATGAACTTCATAATAATATGGAAATAATAAAATGAAATAATTCCATTTACTTATTCACATTGATATTCTACTAGTCGAATAATCACATGAAATATCAATAACCATTTTTATAATGATGGAATGCATAATTCTAGACTATCATAACCACATAGTCAAGGACTTGTGCCAAGAATACAAATAAGACTTTGTAAAATACTTGTGTCGATACACTAGTTTGGCTCATGAGACCTACTGATGCATCGAGGAGATATAGAGGGCTCTACCCATCACTTAATTAGTCTAATGCCTTCCTAATATGAATAGGATTAAGCATAACATAAACATTCGTATTAAAACTAGCATACAAAATGTCAATACTTTCTCAATAAACCAGGAAATGTATAAAAATAACACACCCACAGTCAAACATATGACAAAATGTTCAATACAATATGGATGTTTTTTATCATAATAAATCAACTTCAAATACACTTAAAATCCATTAAAGGATTTTTACATGGATGAAATCAATACTATTTGAGAGAAATATCTCATTTTTTTGAAATCATTTAAAAGTGACATAATTATAAAAAAAATTAATTTTAAAATATTCATATAATATTGTAAGGGAATATTTGACTATTTTATAAAGGCAGAAAATAGCCAGACCTGCTGTATAAGTTAAAAAAGACATTCTTACTTTCATTCTGTCAAAAAGTTTAAAAGGACCTTATTTAGAAAACGACGGAAAGATTACTTTATAAAAATATTATAAAAAGTGAATAAAGGGTACAAATGACTTTAACCCATAGTATATAAAATAATAAGAATGTTTTGAAATACATTTTTAAGAATCATGTATGTGGATGATAAATAGGTCCCATTAGATAATTGCGTATAAACAAAATCGGATAATGAAGAGATTATAGAATTAACCCTTACCTTGTACTTTTCCTTGGTCGAGGGTAGGTTAAACTCCTTGTGTAAGGGTGAAATAATTTTTGTTAAATTATACAAGATTCATATACATTAATATGATATCATATATGATATTTTAACATTGCTTTGTTAATAATATATTAGTATTATCGTTGTTTTGGGTTTTAACTGATTCATCTTCCTATATATTCTTTGTTATGTGAGTAATATTTGTTATGGATGGGATCTATATTATTCATATATTTAATGAAATCAAGTCTTTAAACATTATTCTTAATCATCTAATAAAAATTAATCTTGAACGGATAAGATGGGGAATGAATCTCATTGCGTTTGTGTAGACGGTAATCCGTACGTATGCACGAGCGACAATACCATTATTTTGATATTAAAATAATATAAAATTGGATTTTATATCATATATAAAGAATCATTATAATGTTATATATTTTATTTACATGAATTAAACACCGTTATTATACCCATCTAAATAATAATGTATTTAATAACAATTACACCACGACGTGGAGACGGTAATCCGTATGAATGCACCTATGGTGACATGTCATTCAAAGGATGGATAAAATAATTAATATGGATGTAAAATATTTATAATAACATAAATTTATATATTATATAATGAATTTATTATTTTATAATGTAATTAATAAAGAAAGAAGAAGTGGAAGAAGAAAAGAACTTGAAAGAGGGTGGTGAAATTATTACCTATTTTTCGGGTTCTTCCATTTGATTTGATAAAAAGGAGTCCTTATACGGATTTATGACCAAAGTAGGGACTCTAGGATTAAGGGATTAATGATGATAGGGTATTTGGTTAGGGGAAGGCCGAGCCAAATGACATTGAAGGTGTGAATTAGAGAAAAGGGTGAGTGCCCTTTTTTAGAGGGGTGAGGGGCACCATAGGAAAAGCTATAAATATTATTTTATAATAAAACCATTTTCAGGTTCAAATGGATCCAAAATGGATTATCTAAAGGATAAGGTGGGTCTGGGTCGATAAGAACACAACCAATATGTTTTATATAGGTTTCGGTCACTATATTAACCTTAACATTTAGATTTAACTCTTAGTTAAATTGTTTGACTTTTACCAGGTCTCTTTGTATTTGTATATTATATGGTTAATAAACATACTATATACATCCAAGAGAACCCAATGTGGTTAATTAATGATACACCTATCATTATATAAGTCCTTTGTCTGAACCTTAAATTTTTAGGAATAGAATATCAATTAATAATATAATATTTGTTTAAAAAACTCTTTGATGTCAATTTTGACACTGTTTGGTATTTTGTTTTTTATAAATTCATAAAAGCATTTTTAATTAGAAAACAATACATATAACCAACCCTAATATGTCATATTAACGTATAAAATTAGTTTAAATCATAAAAATGTTCAAATTACATTTATTTGGATATTTATAATATCAATTATTTTAATGTTTTATTAATAAGGTAATTACTACATCACCATTGTGACATTAATAAATTGAATTATTTAATGTCTAAAAATTATAAATAAACTACCATTATGTAGGAATTGTTTTTACCTTTATAATGAATATTTTTAATCAAATTTATCTTTTGTATAACCCTTTATTAAAAATGTTTTAGTTATTAAACATTGATTTTAACTCTTTTAACTCTTCTTTGAATTTAATAAGAATAAATGTCCTTATCTAATACAAGTAGACCAAAGAGTTTAATATTTTATTATAAGGTTGTTTTTGGTAGAATTATACATATCCAATAGAATTAGTACTTGTGTTAGGGTAATAATAATATCATTTTTACCCTTAATTACCAGACATACTTTTAACCGTAGTAAATAAAAGTAAAAATTTATTATTCACCAAAAAATATTTTTATCTTATTGAACCAAATTGTACTCCTTGTTATTAACAGCGTCTCTCTGATTTTCTAAATTCCACTCACTGAAGTGGTAAAATTAAGTATTATATGAATTTTCAAATTCTCCTAGGAGGTGGGTAAAAGACAGTGAAAAGTTCAATTAAATTTTTATATATATAAAATTATTATAAATTGACACCAATAAATTACATTTAAATTATATAGGTATTATGTGTCTATTTTGACCTAAAATAAATTTAAATAAAATAAATAATTATTTAAATAAAAAATTGGTTTTAAACTATAAATCAGTGTTTTTCACAATTCATCAAAAATTTAATGTTTTCAGAAAAATACCAAAAAATCACCCTAGGCTAATTTTGATATTACGAATCAAAAATGAAGTCCATTTTTAAAGAGAAAATTTATAAAATTTTAAAAAGTCATTATTACAAATCATAATGGCTACTTTGATTGGTTGTGGTCTGTGTTAGAACTCAAAGTTTCATACAACACACGCTATTGTATTTAATCAAAGAGAAGCATACCTTGGAAGTTTGGGGTGTTACATTCTCCCTTCCATCAAATAATTTCATCCTTGAAATTTTTAGAATACTACCGCACAAAACGATTCGGGTGGTTTTTCATCATATGTTCCTCGGGTTCCCATGTTGCCTCTTCCATCTTATGGTTTCCCAATAAAACTTTTACCAGACGAGTCATTCGGTTTCTCAACACTTGTTTTCTCGTATGAAGAATCCTGACGGGATCTGTGCAATAAGACAGATCGGGTTCTGGTTCTAATTCCCCATAGGTGAGTACATGCATTGGTTCAGGAATGTATTTTTCAACAGTTATATGTGGAACACATCATGAACTTTGGATATGCTTGGCGGCATTTTCAAACGGTAAGCAACAGCCCCAATTCGTTCTAGAATTTCGAAATGTCCAATGTAGTTGGGACTCAATTTACCCGTATTACCAAAACTTATAACACCCTTCCACAGAGATACCTTCAATAAGACATGATCTCATACCTGAAATTATAAATCCATCTTCCGGTTATCGGAATAGATCTTCTGCCTACTCTGGGATACTTTGAAGTGGGTTTGGATTACCTTCACCTTTTCCATCATTTCCTCAACATGTTCTGGTCCTATATGTTTTCATTAACCAACATCATCCCAACAGGTTTGTGTGCGACATCTCTTTCCTTATAACGCTTCATATGGTGCCATCTGAATACTTGAATGAAAGATATTGTTATAGGAAAATTCCACCAGATGTAAATATTGATCCCACATACCTTGAAAGTCAAGTGATCATGATCTCAATATGTCTTCTATGGTTTTAATAGTCCGTTCAGATTGTCCATCAGTTTGGGGGTGGTAGGCAGTGCTCAAACGAAGTTTAGTATCTAGGGATATCTGAAGACTTTTCTATAATCTTGATGTAAAATGGGGATCACGATTAGAAACAATCGATAGGGGTACTCCATGAAGACTCACAACATCATTAATATATAGTCATACTAGACGTTAGAGTGGTAAATCATCTCATATAGCATGAAAATGATCTTACTTGGTAAGATGATAAAAAATGAACCATATTTCATTGTTCCTCCTAGGATTCTTTGGTAGTCCAATAACAAATTCCATCGTGATATTATCCCTTATCCACACAGGTATGGGAAGAGGTTGCAAGACTCCTCTAGGCTGTTTCCTTCCCACTTTCACTTGTTGAAAAACAATACATCTTGAAAAAAAATTAGCAATCTCCCCCTTCATGTTGTCCCAAAAAAAATGATCATTCAAATCTCTATACATTTTGGTGCACCTAGGGTGTATAAAGAAGTTGGAACAATGAGAATCATCCAACAATTCCTTTTTTAGAGCAGGAATATCAGGACCACAAAATCTCTTCCCAAATTTCAAAATTTCATCTTCGTACACAAATTTACTCAATCTCCCATCATTCATAGCTTTAATATTCTTTTGAAATTATTCATCATCGGTCTGAGAAATCTTTATCCTATCTAGTAAATTTGGTTTGGCAGCCATTTGAAAAAGTACTGATGTTTCACCTTACTTGGTAATTTCCATATCTATCTTCACTAAATCCCTAAAAATAGGATCCCTTTCAACTCTCATCTTGTTCAAAACTCCATGATCTTTTCATATCAAAGAATCTGCCACCTTATTTTCCTTCCTTGGGTGGTAATGAATCATGCAATCATAATCCTTGAGTAGTTCAATCCATCACCTTAGCCTCATATTGAGTTCTTTCTATGAGAAAATATACTTCAAACTCTTTTGATCAGTATATATCTCACATTTTTCACCATAGAGATATTGTCTCCATATCTTCAAAGAAAATATTACAATAACTAAATCATGATCATGAGTAGGATAGATTTTATCATGAATTTTTAGTTTTCATGATGCATAGGCAATAACCCTATCATTCTGCATAATGACACAACCAAGTCCTTTCATTGAAGCATCACTATAAATAAAAAATCCTCTATTCCCTAAAGGTAGAGTCTAGATAGGATCAATGACTAATATTCTCATCAATTCTTCAAAACATTATTCAGACTCTTTTTTCCTCGAAAATTTAACCCCTTTACATGTGATCTTCGTTAATGGGTTGGACAATTAGGAAAAAATTTGGACAAAACATCGATGATAACTTCCTAAACCAATAAAATTGTGCACCTCAATTATACTCATCGGTTCTAGACATTCTTGGATTGCTCTTGTCTTAGAAGGATAAACATAGATTCCATCCTTAGAAAAAATATGGCCATGAAATGAAATCTTCGGAAGCCAGAATTCACACTTTCTAAACTTATCATATAATTCATGTATTCTAAGATTCTTCAAGATAATGTGCAAGTGATTTTCATTATCATCATAGATTTTGGAGTATACAAATATATCATCAATAAATACTACTACAAATTCATCAAGATATTCCTTGAAGACTCTATAAATTATATCCATGAAGATAAAGGGTGAATTAGTCTATCCAAAAGGCATTACTGTAATCTTGTAATGCTGGTACATAGTTTGAAATGTTGTCTTCAGAATGTCATCCTTCTTCACAAAAAACTTATTGTATCCATATCGAAGTTCAATCTCTGAAATGTATCGAGATCCATGTAGTTGGTCAAATAAATCATCAATGAGAGTTAGGGGATACTAGTTATTTATTGTTATAGCATTGATCTTCCTGTAGTTGATACATAACCTCATAGATACATATTTTTTCTTAAAAAAATGAAAATGTTCTCCACATGGAGAAAAACTAGTGCAAATAAATCCTTTATTTATCAATTTCACTAGTTGTTTCTTTAGTTCCACTAATTCCACATTGGCTATTCAATAGGGGGTATTCGATATGTGCCTTAATCCTGGAATTAATTCATGGTAAAACTCAATTTCTCGTTCTAGGGGATTTCCAGGTAAATTTTTTGGAAACACATAAACATATTATTTCACAATAGGCACATCCTCTATTTGAACATTCCTTTCCTCACCCACAGTTATTTCAATATATCCCACCCTAATAATTGTATTTAGTTGAGCTACTAGGGGTGGATCTAGATAATAATTAGGTTGTGATGATTCTTCTCTAAAGAAAAGGTGTCCTTTATCATCATCATCAAAAATAGTAACCACCTTCTTCATCCAATTAATTTTTTCATCATGTTCACAATGTCAATCCATACTGAGGATTATATCAAATTAAATCATGGGTATGATGATGAGATCAGAAGATAAAGAACGTTTATATGATCTAATGGGAACGGATTCACAAAACTTTGTTGTAATGATACTTCCCTTAAGAGTTTGGACTGACAACTCTCTTGTTAAATCAAATTGTAAATATCTAATTTTCTTAACAAACTGTGAAGATATGAAACAATGTGATGATCCAGAATCAAATAAAGCATTGGCTAAAATTGTGGAAACCATTAAATTACCTGTCACCACTTCTTTTGAAGCTTCAACCCCTGTAGTAGTGGTCACATAAGATTGGCCTTAACAGCTTGCCATTTTTTGAGGTAAGATTCCATGAAGCTTAGGACATTAATTTTTAATAATGTCCCATCTACCGGTAATTATAGCATTGAACATAGGAAGCTTCTTTATTCCCCATGCGATCACGAGCTTGATGGCCTTTTTCACCACACATGGAACAGACTCACATTCCCTTCAGGAAAGTATCGGGGGGTTTCGTCCCACATTTACTACAGGATAGATATTCAACATTTTCCTTCTTCCACATATTTCCATTTCTAGAGTGATCAGCATATCCCTTCATCCCTTGCTTTGCTTTAATGTCGTAAGACTTAGATAATTGTTTTTCAGTCTTGAGAGCACATGAGATAATATCTTCGTACGCCGATAAGGATTGTGAGAGTAATGCATGACAGAGAAACTGTTTTAACCCATCAAAGAAATGATCAATCTGACTTCTTGGGTTACGTATATAATTTGCAGCATGCCTCGCTAACCTTGTAAAGTTAGGCTCGTACTATGCAATAATCTCGTCCTCCTTTTTCCTCAGACTCATAAATTTTCTTTCCATATCTACTCGATGGTAATGAGAAAAGTATTTTTCTATGAAAATATCTTTAAACACCCTGCATTCCATATTTGATACTTCATCATCTTCCTTCATTTTTTGAATCATTGACCACCATTGATTAGCATCTCCAGTGAGGCAGAAAACTGCCATGATAACTTTTTCCCTTTCGCTACTCCCCAAGCCATGGAATATTTTCCCTAAGGAATTTATCCATTCCTCAGCTACTAGTGGATTTGTACCACCATTGAATGTTGGTGGTTTTTTCCTCATGAAGCGGTCTAACATTTATCCCCCATGTTGTGGATCAGGGTGCTCCATACGGGTAAGGTTATTATTAATAACCTGAGTGAGTTGTCCCAGTATAGTGATAAGATGATCAGCACTAATTGTATCACCAACTCCACAATAATTATCTTTAGCAGGAGGACAATCCCTACATGGAGTGTGTGCATTGATATAGTTTCCATTCCTTCCACTAGGTTCCATTTCTAAAAAATGGAATACACTAGATTACATTATTAATTGCAATACATAAATCCAATCTTGTAAAACACTTAACATAAATTGAACAGTTTATAGAAATAATCCATAATCATAAAAATGTTTTCTTTGAGGAAGTATATACTGATAAAATCTTCATCATGATTTATAAAGAAAATTAGAATTATCCTAAGAATATCCTCCGGGTGTATCGTAACCAAGAGTGTAACAAGGCCCGTTGTTGTGCACCAGTTCCCGTTCAAGTATATCTCAAAGTGGTGTTTTCGGGTTTTACCACTTGGTACTTCTGTGCCAGAGACACCTCTACCTACTCGTATCCAGATAGGTATGTATTGCTCAGAAAACTCACAAAATCTCTACAATACCAAAATTTTACGATGTTCTTCTATACTAATCCTCAATGTCCATCTTTAGTCTATGTCCTCTAATCAGAGTTTATCTAAATCTAGCTTCCAAGGTTTGTGCTAAAATTCCACTGATACAAACTATAACACCCCAAACCCAGTTACCCTATGTAAATGCATTATTACATAACATTGGAATGATCAGAAATGATCATGTCTCGAAAGACCGATAAGTTTAGTAGCTTTGGAAACACTATATATAATCATAGGTCTTACATTACATCATAGAGTGAAACACTAAAACAACATAGTCTCCATAGTCCACACTCATATCCCCTCATAATATCCCAGAAAGTCAGTCATAAAATACTTTTCACATCCTGGGAAAAATAAAACTTAGAAAGGGGTGGGCTTAGATGCTCATTTAGGATAACAATATAGCAGAAACTTTCATAAATAAGCATAAAAATTTAAGGAAATGTATAACTAAAAAAATTCCTTTTTAAATTTAACCTTACCATAATATGGATCAAATAAAATGAATTATTTCCATTTACATATTCTCATGGATATTCTATTAGTTGAATAATCACATGAAATATCAATAACCATTTTCATAATGATGGAATCAATAATTCCATACATTCATATCCACATAGTCAAGGCCTTGTTCCACGACTACAAACAAGATTTTATCAAGGCCTTGTGACAAGAACCTAGTTTGCCTCATGAGACCTACCGATGCATCGAGGAGCTATAGCGGGATCCACCCATTACTTACTAAGTCCAATGCATTCCTCATATGAATAGGTTTAAACATAACATAAACATTCATATTAAAACTAGCATAAGAAATGTCACAACTTTCTCTATAAACCATGAATGGTATTAAAATAACACATCCACAGTCAAAAATATCACAAAACCTTCAAAACAATATAGACGTTTTGTATCATAATAAATCAACTTCAAATAAGTTTAAAATCAATCAATGTATGTGGACATAAATGGAATCAAAACTATTTGATAGAAATATCTATTTTTTTGAAGTAATTTAAAAGTAACATAATTATAAAAGAAAAAATTTACTTTGAAAATATTCTTATAAGCTTTTAATGGAAGCTTAAAAAATTTATAATGTTGGAAAATATCCGCACCCGTCGTATATGTTAACTAAGACATCCTTACCTAAATTTTGTCTAAAAGGTTAAAAATGTCCTTGGTTAGAAAATTATGTAAAGATTCCTTTATAAACATCTTATAAAAAGTCAAAAAAGGTTATAAATGACATTAACCCATAATCTATAAAATAGTATGAATTTTTTGATATTCATTTTTAAGAAACATGGACGTGGATGATAAATAGGTCTCAGAAGATAATTACATATAAACAACCTCAGATAATTAAGAGATTGTAGAATTAACCCTTACCTTGTATTTTTCCTTGGTCGAGGGTAGGTTAACCTCCTTTGTAATGGTGATATAATTCATATTAAATTATACATGAATCATATACCTTAATATTATATCATATATGATATTTTAACATTTCTTTGTTAATAATATCTTAGTATTATTGTTGTTTCGGGTGTTAACAGATTCGTTTTCCTTTATATTCTTTGTTATGTGAGTCATATTTGTTATGGATTGGATGTATCTTATTCATATCCAGAATAATATCTAGTCTTTATAAATTATTTTTAATCGTCTAATGAAAATTAGTCTTCAGTGGATACGATGGGGAATAAATCTTATCGCGTTCATGGAGACGGTAATCCGTACGTACACACGAGCGACAATATCATTCTTTTGATATTAAAATAATATATAATTGGATGTTATATCATATATACAGAATAATTATCATGTTATATTTATTATTTACATGAATTACACATCAGTATTATACCCATCCAAATAATAATGTATTGAATAACAATTACACCACGACGTGGAGAAGGTAATCCATACGTACGAACGTATGGTGACATGTCATTCAAAGGATGGATAGAATATTGAATATGGTTGTACCATATTTATAATAACATAAAAATATATTTATGATACCGGAATTATTATTTTAGAATGGAAATAATAAATAAAGAAGAAGTGGAAGAAGAAATGAACTTGAAAGAGGGTGGTGAAATTATTACCTCTTATTCGGGTTCTTCCTTTTGATTTGATAAATAGGGATCCATAAGTTGGCTTTGTGACAAATGAAGGGCCTCTAGATTAATGGAGGATAGTTGAGATGGAATGTTTTTAGGGTTTGGCCGATCCAAATGGCTTTGAAGGTTTGAAATATAGAGAAGTTTGAGTTCCCTTTTATAAGAGGGGTGAGGGCACCTTTGGAAAAACTAGAAATATTATTTTATAATAAAATCATTTTCGGTTTCCAATGGATCCCAAATGGATTATTTAAAGATTAAGGTGGTGATCGGTCGAAAAAAACTCAACCAATAGGTTTTATACAGGTTTGGGTCACTATATTAACCTTAACCTTTAGATTTATCTCTTAGTTAAATAGTTTGACATTTACCATGTCTCTTAGTATTTTTATATTATATGGCCAATAAACATACTATATACATCTAATATAACCCCAAGTGGTTCATTATTGATAAACATATCATTATATAAGTCCTTTTATCAATCCTAATATTTTTAGTAAAAGAATATCAATTATTAATATAATATTTTTTTTAAAAACTCTTTTATGTCAATTTTGACACTATTTGGTATTTTGATTTTTCTAAAATTATAACAGCATTATTACATCGAAAACAATTAATCTAACCAACCCTAATATGTCATATTAACCTATAGAATTAGTGTAATTCATAAAAAGTCTCAAATTACATTTATTTGGATATTTATAATATAAATTATTTTAATATTTCATTAATTAGGTAAAAAATGAATTTCAATTGTGTCATAAATAAATTAAATTATTTAATGTCTAAAAATTATAAATAAAATATCACTATATAGTAAATCATTTTAGAAATCTACTGAATATTTATAATCGAATTTATCTTATGTATAACCCTAAATTTAAAATTTTTTAGTTATTAAACATTGATTTTAACTCCTTTAAGTCTTATTTGAATTAAATAATAATAAATTTCCTAATCTAATTTAAGTTGATCAAAGGGGTTCATATTTTATTCCTAATTTTTTTATTGGTTGAATTATACTTATCCTAGTGAATTAGGACATGTGTTAGGGTAAGAATAATATCATTTTCCCCTTAATTACCCTACATACTTATAACGATGGTAAATAAAAGTAAAAAGATAATATTCACAAAAAATTATTTTTATCTTATTGAACTACATTTTATTTCTTGATAATAACTATGTCTCTCAGATTTTCAAAATTCCACTCACAGAAATGGTAAAAGACGGAGAAAAGTTCAATACAATATTAATATATCTAAAATTATTATAAATTAACTCCAATGAATTACATTGACCATATATATGTATTATGGGTCGATTTTTACCTAAAATAAATTTAAATAAAATAAATAATTATTTAAATAAAAATTCAGTTTTAAACTATAACTTAGTGTTTTTCACTATTCATCAAAAATTGAACGTTTTTAGAAAAATACCAAAAAATCACCCTACGCTAATTTCGATATTCAGAATCCAAAAATGAAGTCCATTTTGAAAGATAACAATTCTAAAATTTCAAAAAGTGGGTATTACTATTCATAACAATTACTTTGATTGGTTGTGGTGTGTGTTAGAACTCGAAGTTGCGTACAACACACACTATTTTATTTAATCCAAGAGAAGCGTATCGTGGATGCTTGGGGTGTTACATATGTCTTGAGGGGTAATGAGTTTTATTATATTTTTTGAGTGATGAGACACTTCCTCTTGTACTAGAGAGTGAGGTGGGAATTTCATGGTGTTTTGATAATAGTTTGTTGGGATTTTCATCCAATCCATCCCCATTTACATTGGATTCAATGAGCCCTTTGACATTTTCATGATCATAATTCATAACTAAAATCATGGGGGATACTAAATATTCATCCAAATTTGGTCTTGTCCTTTCAAAATGATTGAGTTATAGTGTATATTTTTCCCCGAGATTCTTGAGGGGACCGATACAAAATATTTCAAAACTTTTTGGGGTAGTGAACCAATCCATTCCTTTAGATAAGGGTTGTTTCCCCTTTGGTTTATAGAGACCTACATCAATAGTGTGTGACTCACATTACTCAAATAGGGCCTTATCAGCTTGAAATTTCCCAGTATGTTCATTTATGATATATTTGGGGAATTAATGGTAAGAGGAGGGGATTGATGACTGTTTATGAAGTCAGGGCCTCCCTACCATAGTGTTCAAGGTCATATTATTATGGACCACAAGAAATTTAGGGTGAGAAAAGAGGTCAATGAACTGGGTTTCAAGCTCAATTTTGACCAAACAGCTTCGGATCACATTCTTCATTTCCTAATAGGGTTGTAGTGAATAGTGTTAGATAATCCACATTGCATCCTAACTAATGAAGTGTTTGTAGTGGTAGACGATTAATCTCAAATCCATTACCAATGAATAATATATTTTTATTGATGACATTTTTTAGTCTGGACACATATAAGGGTTTTATGTTTCCTTGCATCATGAAATCTTCATATTGATTTGTGATGGAGATAATTACATGAAATTCTATAGGATTTATCTCCATCTTGTAGACTTTAGCAGTGGAAGAATCCAATTCAAACTCATAGGGACTCCGCAAAACCTATGCGTGTGATTTGTAGATATTTTCTTATAGATTCACTGCATCATTGATTGATAGATTAGTTCTCATTAAAGGTAAATATTTCAGAATTTCACCTCTCCAGTCTAAAGGAGGGGGATTTCAAGATTGGGAATTCTATTTGACATTCACTTTAGGGGTGTGAGAATTTGATGAGGATTCGTCGGCCCTTGGTTCTAATGGAGGGGGATCTTCCATCCTTTGTAGATCGAGACTGGGTAGATATGTTCACATATTGAAGGAAATTTGTCATTTTTCCTTGAATGGATATCATAAAATAATTATTTTGGGGTAGCTTCCCATGGGGGCAGGAAAATTTCACTTCCCATGGCGGATCTACTAGAGGGTCCTTGCGTGGGTTTCCAGAACAGTATAATTTTGAAAGGGGGTGCATCAAAAAGCTTTATGTCTGCCATAGTTGCATCTCCCTTGAAATCCATGGATTTTATGGATTATTCCTTTATAACCCAAGTTGGGTGAGAGTAATTTTTTTTGATATCAATACTAATCATCATAGAAGGGATCCATCAAATTAATTACATTAACAGATCCCAAAATCAGTACCTCTTCTACTGATGACTTTTCCTAATCATCTATATTTGGTGCTATCATTTAGTGGGGTGGTGCCTATTGTGAAATTTGGAGGGGTGGTGACAATTTATAAAGATTTGATGTCATGAAATATGATATTTTCAAATACATCATTTTCTTTAGCACAAGTTCATATTTATACACTTTCTTTTTTCCATTCTGATTGGACTTCTTATTGGGCTGCTATCCTCTGGTAGATTTTGGGTCCTAGGATGGCATATGTTTTTCATTATGAGTCGTTGGAGGTGTGGTTGGTTTATTAAACATCTCTTAAAGTATTCTCTGAGATTGGTTTATTGTTTTCCAATTCATCAAACTATCAAAGTATGACTGTTAACGATTTATTTCTATTCCCCGTATTTTTTCCAAATCAGTCGTGCAAACATATTCCACTGGTGCCAATGGTGGTCCTAACATAACCAATATTGAATAAAACATATTTTTCAAGAGTTTATTGTAGAAAAATAACTCTAGAATGATGTATCCAAATATCTGGTGAAATTGAAATTGATCTAGACCATCATCAATAAGTACATCATTTACCCTCATATGATCTGGTAGATTAAACATGCTACAATTCATGAAGGCTATAAAGTATCCATAGGCGTGATCATCCTAAAATTAGTATTCCTTATTCATTGATTCGTAGAATTGATTCCTTTTTCACCCACGACTTTTCTTGATCTGGTTGGGTGGCTGCTAATGTTTAGAGGTCCCTACATGGTTTTTTGGGGGCCTTAGAGATGGAGCTATTGTAGGGGAGGCTTAATCATGGTAGATGTTTCATCTACTCTCCCGAGTCTTTTTACATGGGTTACTGGTGTTTCCCATGACTTGATATTAGACTATTGCAAATAATACTCTATAGTTTGAGCGATGGTAGATAAGTATTAGAAACAACATGTATACTTCACATGAATGAGTAGTGATAACTTCTTATCATGGATATTATGGATGAAAATTTCACAATTCTTATCTGGGGGTGTCCAGTTCTAGTAGTACGTCAAGCCATTCCATCTAGAGATGAATTATGGGACTCCCTTGTTCTCTCACAATGACCAGTTCATGATATAATTTACTATTATTTTTGGAAACGTTGAGTGGAACAAGAAAAGAAAATGACACTGGAGATCCTCCCATCCGGTTATTGAGTTAGCTTGAAAACTATTGTGCCACACGAAGGATAAACATTATAGAGTTCACAAAAGCATCAGAGCTTTGCATCCCCATGTTTCCCACGAGTCACCATCATTAGATCAAAGTTGGTAGGGTAGTGTATTAGATACTATTATGGGTCCCCCAAGCCATTGAACACTGGAAATATAGGAAACATGTAATTTGGGGGTGGTAACACGTTGCTCACCCAGTTTGGGTAAAGTATCCATTCTGGTTGTACTGAAGCACAATGTCATTCCATTGCTTCAATTTTAGTTATTAATAACTCAATTTTATTTAGTATGCCATAAATAAGTTCATGTTAGTACTAAGAATGAGTAGAAGCAGTTGGGGGAAATATTCGATGTGTTATCACTACTTGACCATGATGTAGATACTCTAACTGGGGAATCCTTTTTTTATTTTTCCCTAATCAATTCTTGTTGCTACCCTAATGGAGGAAAATTTTGTTATCACGCCATGATTATGTTCAGGTAGACTAATTGTTCAGGCACCACATTGAATTAGATTTCCATCCCTACATCATTCATATGGATGGGCCCGTGAGGGAGAGGTGCATCTGATGAAAGTGTGTATTGATTCTCCACCTCAGAAACATTCCTAGTAGGGTGAATTTATTTTAACATCTCGTCATTGAGTCAGCTAAACTCTTTCATTTCTTCCCCCTTATTATACTATCTCTCCTCAAGTGTAGGGGAATATTATTCCCATGGGTAATGATATGGTTTATCGAAGTTTCTCTTATTTATCTCATTGTTGAGGATCTTAGTAGGAGGTAAGGTTATATTGACTAAAGGGGAACCTGTATTTATGGGAACACTTTGATGTCTTGTGTGCACCCCTCTGAGCTTGATGTGGACCATATCTGGGAGGGAACCATCATCTCCTACTTTAATATTATTTGTGTCATTTTCAGTGAGGTCATTGGAGATGATGTCCATGATGAACCCTGATTTATAAAACATTGGTGGCGGCGTTCAAGGTGTTGAATGTATGGAGAGCTTCTTATGTACTTTTTTGGATTTTATCTGACCATTATTTGATACTGTTTAGGATTCATGGAGAAGAGTGGCTCAAAGAGATCCATAATATGACTTTACTATATGACTCTATTCTGTGGGATCTGAGTCACAGTGCATGAGGGAATGGGTTACCCCACTATACATTTTTTTCCTCATAAGGAAGAAATTAGATTTTTGTTGTGCATGAATTTGATGTAATACTTTCTCGATCCCTATCGGAAAGGGTTTCTCCTGTTTTCTATTGATGTCCCTTAGTCTATAATTCCTAGTCTTATAAGGGATTTTTGTGTTGAAAATGTCCCCAACCCTAATGTTTTTGGTTGATCCCATGTTTCAATGGCTCCTACTAATATTGCCTCCTTCTTGATCTCACACATTCCCTTGTAGGTGTGAGACAAATATGTTGTTGGGTCTGCATGTAAATTAATTGTTTTTGAGGACATGAAAATTTATCATTTATTGTATTATATTAAATTGTAGGCATGATAGATTTTATCGGTGGACTAATTCAGGTTCTTCTTGATGGATTTATCTCTTCAGGACTAATGCTTCAGAGACTTACTCATGGATGGATATTTTCTTGCTTTTAACCTTTCCTAAGGAGGGAATTCATTTGATTTTTGTCTGGTGATGATGAAATTATGGGATGTAACCTCTGGTAAGTTCTACTAGATAGGATGTGGGGTGAACTGTAGTGCTTCAAGGCCTCCCCATCCAAAAATATAAACACCAAACAATGTTTTGCTGATAAAGGAGTGCAACCTGTGCAACGCAAGGAGGCGTTCCCACCCAAGGACTTTCATAAACCTTTTTGATAGTGACCACCATGAAAATGGAAGGGATTGTAGGCTGATATGATAGAGAAGCACTCTCATGAAAATATCATGGTTCTCATAACCGTCATAAGGAAAAAATTGATTTTAATTGGCATAGAGTCACCGGGATATTGAAGCGAATGTTCTGCATACATATTTCTAAAAACCCTTCTGGTAAGTTGATTTGAGATGAGGTCATGGGACAATACAACACTGGTATATCATAAATTTCTAGTTGTCTTCTCATAAGTGATATATCCTGTTATTATTCATCAAGGTACTCATTTTTTTGATCCACCCAGTTCGACTTCTTCCTAATGATTTCTTTCCATGTAGATAGACTGGAGTATGTTTTGTTGATATTGGACCATCACGAGGGTTGATCAAAAGGTTTGTGTGGACCCAATAAATCTTCAAGTTGAGAAATTATATCACTTTTCATGTTGATAGTATCCCATACATCATAAAATATTTCTACAAGCTCCTTATCATGTGTGGGATTTTTCACATTTGACCCGATGAGCGAAGGTCCTTCTGAGCTGCGTAAACTTGGACCATAGGGAATTTATTCACAGTCAGTGTCCTTATAGAGAGAACAACAACCAAAACTTTATATATTACCATAGAGATGACTTCTATGATATATACTTTATCTAGGACTTCCAAGGTAAACAATATTAAGGGGATGAACTTCTTTGTACTTAACATCTTTTAGGGGAGGGCCTCCACAATGAATTCTATCATAGTATGGACTAGAATTATAGCTCAAGTTGTAGGGATAGTATCTACAATGTACACTATGGGGAGACACTTCAGGATGTACTGTAATGAGGGGAAGAAATTCTCATTTCTTGATGTAACTGAGGGTATGTGCTTTATAATGACTACCATCATGGTGAGGACTACCTTCACACCTTGATGTCCGACTACAGGGAGAAACATATTTGCAGTGTATACCCAAGGGAGGACCATCCGGGTTTACTATAATAAGGGGAGGTCGATCTATTTGTATGACCTTTTACTCAAATGGAGGGCAATCCTAACATGAAATAGGATATAAGCTCTCATGATCGATCATTTCAGGCCCATAGATTAAGCCCCCTTGGGTGCTCTGGGGAGGACCTCTAGAGTTGTTGGTAGAAAAATTATAGGTAGGACCATTGAAATAATTAATACCACTTCCATAATTTCGAAATAAACCATAAATATCTTGATCCTCTATTGATTAATTATCCATGGTTCCATGAACAACAGTTCTATAAGAGCATAATCAGGATTATGATCTTCATTTTATGGTTTCCTTTGGTTCCTTCCATTTTTTGGTTCTCTCTATAGGGAAAATGGGGCCACCTTCTATTGGTAATAGTGTTTATATACCAGACCTCATTTGATTGGTTTCGGTGATGTTTTCGTGATATGCCGAAGAACATATTGTGTAATGGATGTAATATATGTTTGCCCTGGAGAGTCCCACATGTTGTACCAGCATCCCATAGATGGAATAGGTATGTGTTCCTAATATTATTTTCCTTGAATCGTGAAATATTTTTGTTGACCCTCATAGACTTGATAATGGTTTTTGTTTTTCTCTGGAGTGATTATCTGATTTGACAAATATATCTCCCCTCTGGGGGAGATCTAGTTATGGTCCCCACTCCTTACTTTTTATTACATAACAATGACCTCATGAAATTTCTCGAGGATATTTTATGGGATCAATGTCTGATCCTTTAAAATGGAATTATTGTGTTTATATATGTATTTATATTGAATAGGTATGAATGTGAAATCTGGAGTTGGAGCAGGATTATTTGGATGCTCTATTCCTACATGAGTTGCTAGTGGGTAATGGCGGTTCTACTGTGTCAGGGTAGAGGAATGAGTCCATTGACAACTTTTTTCTCCAATTGACACCATATATTGTGGGTGGGATATGTATCCATGAGCATGAATTTTCATCTACTAGTTTTCCACAATATTGACCTCATATGATTTATTTTCATCGGAAAGAATTTTACTCTACTCAAATTTTCATTCCACTACATTTGACTTGTGGACTTTGTAGTGGAAGCCATGAATTTTCTTCTACCTATGGATTGCCACCATATTTGTAAGGTGGGATTCATATGAATATACATAGTTATAGGACTAACCTTGGTTCGCTTCCCTGTTTGGATAGTGGTCTTGATGTGTGTTAGTAGGGAATTACATCTTCTTATAGATGGTTGCTATCATATTTGGATGATGGTCTTCTTGTGTATTGGTATAGATTTTCATATGCCTATAATTTATTTCTCTATATACATGGAGGGACTTGTGAGCATTGGTAGGAATGTTTGTTTTCTTGTGTTATTCCTCCCAATTTCGGTCAATGTGATTCATAGGATTGAGTGGGGATATCCATACACTCATATATTTCCATCGTATTTCTATGGTGGGCTTCAATAGGAGATGACAAATTGAATGCCTTCCCATTATATGTTTTCACGTTTGTATAGAGGGCTCCCTCCTTAGGAACCATGATTATTTCCTTCTTCTTATCATGTATTTTCTTCCCTTAGTGGGAAGCTTTAGTGGACTATTTCCATTGAACTTCTGCATGTTCCCTCAGCATGGGAACATCTTCTGAGTGACGATATTGGGTTAAACATTGCTTGTGGTGATGTCCTCTGGCAGGGGCCCTTGTGCGGGGTTCCGTTGTAGTTGGGACAAAGTCATGAGTGTCGACTGCATATGACTCAATAAGATAAGGGGGTATTCATTGTCACATTCTGAGAATAATCTCTCAAAATTATTTCGAATATAAAATATATCCATTCTAGTCTATATTTCTAGTTTCGGCTGATGAGGAGGCTATTGAGCTGTCACTAATTCAAGGACATGCCTTATAGCCTCCACCATAGGGAAAATAATATATTATTGGTAATCTTTAATCAGCCCATTCGAAACCACGAATTAAAGACACAGGGAAGGTGATGGTTTTAGGTTCTCTACTGTGGACCGAACCGCCTATGTGGTCATTGACATTCATGTATGAAGAAATTATTGGTATGTGATTTTAATCGAAGATCGAACAGTGTAATTCCGGTAATATTTATATATATATCACATCTATAGATAAATAATGACATCAATGTTTCATCTCAATATCAAATGCATAATTGATGATCATTCATGGATTATCATTGGGGTAAAACCACAACCTAAATCAGGGATTCACATTGGGTTCACCAATTTTATTTCGACTCAATTCACATCATTGCTAGTGGGTGGCCAACATGGATTAAAAAATAGTAACCAATTTTTTGTTACAATGAAGGGTTTCTATTAGGGTATGAAATACTCCGTTTGTCTCAACTATGTATATTTATGGAGCTAGAAACACCCAATGGCCTTGGTATCCATGATTCGTAAACATTTTTTCCAAATTAAGGTGCTCGTTGGATGATTATTTTTTCAATGACACTGAAGGACTCTATTGGTTGAGGGGATGGTAGGATAAGCTCATCACACCATTTGGGGGTAAATAATTCCTATATGGTAACTCTCTAAATGATTAATTAAATATTAATATGTTCTTGAATCCTTTCTTTTTCCCATTCTTGTGTTCGCGCAATACCCCTAGGATGCATTATTAACTATATATGATCATGGTTTTGGAATTGCTGAGATAATGCAGGATTAAATTATATGATGAGGTGATAAGAAATATTTTTTCATCCAAGGGGAATATGTTGTTTTGATACCGGGATCGAACCCATCAGATGGGTTTCCTACATATCCAAGTTTGAGAATCTAGAACACATGTAGTTTATTGTGTCTTAACTTGACCCGTCACCTTTTAAGATTGTGTGAAGAGGACCCATCCCTTAGGTTTAATTTCATACGGTAATAAAATCATGGCGGAGGATGCCTAGTACAAATTTTGTGTAATAATTATGTTGGTGATTCCTAGGATGCTCAGGAAAGATATGTTATCCTAGGTTAGTATAACCCCACTGAGGATATGGCACGATGAACACAATGTCAGTTTGAGTGATGGGTTTATACCCAAGGGATGCTTCCTACATATCTCAGTTTGTATGGAATCAATGTCATTGTAATTTATTTTATGTTGAGTCATGTAAAATAAAGGATGAACTTTCATGGAAGAGTCACGTCGGAACTTATTCTGAATGAGGATGCCCTGGTGAGTCTAGAGAAATCTGATTGGGATTGAATTTTATAGATAATTCCCATTCATCCCATTCCTTCAGTAGGCATAATACATATCCTATTTAGAGGACGAATCATAGATCTTATAGATCACCATAGGTTTTTGTGAAATTCATATCATCAGAGACCCTTAATCCCACATGATTCATGATCTCTGTGAGAAACAATAGGAAGCGGTAGATCTGAAAGACCTTACAGTTTCCCATCCACCGTAACAGAATAAGAGGAGATCATGATGGAAAATGTTCGTGCGACAGTGGAAGAGGTTGTGGAGCAATGAAACCATTAATGTAAAATGAAAGTGAAGGTTATTAGGTCCATCGTGAAAGGCTCAGGTAATACCCAAGGAGGGATTCCCTAAAATGGGTTCAAGGAAATGGGTGGATGGTTTCCCCTTATCAAAAGGAAAATAAAGCGTAATTCCATTGACTAATCAATGTTTCTCATTGAATAAGAAATAAAGTGAAAACCCTTGATCCCTATAATGGGTAGGTCCATGTTAGTATCCATTGGTTGAACATAGGGTTACTATGGGAATGTCGACATAAAAACATTACTTGGGTGCGTACTGATGTGGGTATTAACATTATGTTTTCTCCCACCATGGGTACGTTGACTCAGAAGGGAATGATGATGTTCTTAATGTTCTGTTCATACAGCTCTAATGGTGCAGGAAGAGGCTTTGTCTTGATGTTGCTCGACTTGTTTTTAGAGATGAATTAGAGGATGGAATGGAAATGTATGGGCGTGGATGACACTAAATGGTGGAAAAACAGAAGTCACCATACTCTACATAGCACTTGTTTATGCAGGATGGGGTAGCATCCGCATAGAGTTTCACTATGCAGGTGGAGGGGCTATCCAAAAACCAAAGTACTATGAGGACCTATACATTGTCTGTGTATACGGGTGGTATTCAAACCTAGATTCTGCCTACATACTGGGTTGGTATGCGGCACTGGAGTCCCTTATTTTTGCGGAACTCAACACAATGTATGTTTTTGTTTAAATAGAGATGTGATATGCACTATGCTGAAGTGAAAAGGGGGAATTGGTCCTATAGTTCATGGGCAGTTTATCCATGAAGGGAGTAAGGTTTTTGGTTTTCCTTTTATGTTATCGGATTTCCAAAATTATTAATCTTTCTTCTTTTTATGGATCATATCATGTTTATACCTATTAGATACCATTTGTGGTTCTGTACTTTGTTAGTTGTTTTTTTAAGTCTTCTGCATCTGGATTTCATATTGACCCCCAAAAATCAAAATTTTTCATAGATCCCATTGTGATCCTTTTATAGAGTTCCAAGCCAGCTGCATGTAAGGGTATGGTACACCTTTTGTTGAATCCCATGGAATAATTCTTCAGACTGCAGATATCTTGGCCAACTGAGGTTTGCGGTGTTGTGGTTCACGGTGCCAGAAATCACAACATCACTTTTGAGAATGTCATTCTTCACAATATTATGCAATCCTTGCCTCATTGGTGTACCACTCAGTCAGTGGAGATGGTGTGGTAGGACATAATTATCTATATTGTTTTCACCAATGATATGGTCCACGGGGCTGCAGTTTATTGGTGTAATTTCACTGCCACCATTCCACCAATGATGTGATTTTTTTTGGAACAACACCATTCCACATTCATTCCGAAAACTCCCTGGTTCACTGGATAATGCTTCACTGAAAACTACCCCATATTTCATGGTCTATGTCTTTTGTGATCCTTTCTCAGTAAGGAGTACCCACACCAGTTCAGATCCTTTTTGAAATTTGATTCAATTATTCTTTTCCTACAATTTCCATCCAACAACAATCTCTTTCCATTATCAATTTTATAGGAGTATTTCATTTTCTTTATTGGATTTTGGGTCCCTAATATAGTTTATTTATACTATATTATTATTATTATTATCAATTTTCCCATTTACCCCCTCCTTTTGAAAAAACATTGCATTTCATGCATTGTGTTGACTAGAATATCCATATCATAACATTTTTCATTTTCCATTGCCACCTAAAAAGATAAATATAAGGATGTTTTTAAAGGATAAATGTTTTTAGTCTATAATTAAGCACTTTAATGAAAAATTATATTAAATACTCAAGATATTACCTACAAATGATTATCCTTAGTTGAATCATTTGAAATAAGTATTCTATGTGAACAATATTTTATTCAAATTAAATAACATATTCATATCTATTAATTATTCATATTATTCATTATAATTATGATCTATCATACTAATAATAACCAAATTTGATCATTATTATTCTTTTATTATATATTATAATTGAACTATCCTATAATTATTCATTAAATCTAGATTAATTTATGTTTCGGGTAATTTAACTACACCATTGAACAATACAATCAATTTATACCATGAATAATAATGAGAACATATTTAATGGTGTAATATGTTTTAAATTTGTACATAATTATTTTTAGGGTTTTTATTGGGTTATAGAGACATTTAACTCGTTAATTAAAAATTTCATTTCATTCATTAAGAATCAAAAAACCTGAACAATATTAATTTCATCATCCTGGTATGTATGTAAAATATAATGAAATAACATAATAACATTTATTTATATCTTAAAACAAAGAGTATAACAGTATATACTAACTAATAATGGTGATATTTGAAATAATAATAAACATGGAAACCACTATTATAAAACTAATAAAATGATCAAAACTACAAACACTCAATGTGGAAAATCATAAGAATTCATGTGGATAAATATTATTTATGAATATTAGGAAAAAAAATAATTATGACAATGGTAATTAATTACGTAATTATGATTTTATTGTTTGTGAAATGATAATTTAATAAACAATTTCTGAATTAAAGACTAAAATAAAATGGTTTGTGTCTCAATTGCCCTTCCATGAAATATGTATATATTATACATCATGATTTATTTTTCATTGTTTACATACAACACCATTTATATCTTAATATCAATATTATATTATATTTCATGATACCAAATTTTCTATTTTATGTAAACATTCTCAAATGATTTTTGTTCCATGGTTCTAATGGTTGTGATAGTTTTTCATCTAAAAATCTTTTATTTACGATCTATTTGGTATTATCCACCAAATAACATTTCTGTTGTATATATGATGACTATTTTAGTTATAATTTTATGAATTAAATTCTATAATGGTATTTCAAGTTCAATTAAATTTCTTACCTTCAAGGGGGTTTGATTTGAATTTTTCTAAACCCATTAGAGTTCTCATCTCAATTTATATTCATTGAAACATTTAATAGATGTATGTGGCTAAATTCACATATGTTTTGTGTATATTACCAATATTGGATATAATATAATTTATTATCATATAATAGTTGTATTTGATGTTCAATTTCCATCATTATCTTTAATGTTTTTTTATTAATTGTTCACTCAAGTGGAGAGTGTTTTCATGGTATCAATTATGATTCACTGAGAAATAGTAAATTTTGATCACAATGTTTCATTTTTAGTTTTGTATTCACTAACAATAGATAATTTATTATCATATTCCTAGTAATTTGTGGTATTTAATAGGTAAATAACATTTCCTTATTAATGTGGCTAGTGATTCAATTATATATCTAACAATGATGATTGTTTGGGTCTAAAATTTTACTCGTTGAGTTATAACCATTAATTGAATTTATTTTATATATGATTAATAAATTATTCCATTTTATTGTATTATGTGGTATTTTATCGTTGTTGTATATAAATACAAATTACAACTGCAATATTATTTCACCATTGTTTCTCACTTTTTGTGATATGATCTATTGAAAAAAAATCTTTACTTCTCTAGATATTTTATGATTAGGTTATTACTATATTAATAAATCCATATGGTGGAGGTAATTATGTAACATAAATTCTTATTCTAATATAGGCGATTGTATACATTTTTAACCATCCACCTTCTTCCTCTAGATGTGATATGATTTGGATATCACTTTTATTAACATATGTAAAGGTATTTTCATTCTTTATATAGTTACTTTGAAACTAATGATTATTGGAATGGTTGATTATGCATTTTTTATTCATTTAATCATATGATGAATGTATAGGACATAAACATGTGATGGGTGGGGACAACAATTATAGAGCCCAATGATACTTCTAAAGTTATCATCTGACTAAATATGTTTTTTATTAATCATCCCATTATAGGATAGTGTATAGTCAAAAGGCCCTGATAACATGATGTTTTAATTGTGGTCTTGATTAAATTTTAATTATCTTGGAATAGATCCTTCAAAAATATGTTTTTTTGTTTGATAGTATACCTCACATATTTATGATGTTTGTTTAATAGATATCATTCATTTTCCATTTATTCTGGGATATAACATTATTTTTTTTTTATTTTTTTGATTATGGTTTCATGTTATTTATCTATTCATACTATACTGTTTAGGAAATTATTATTCCATGACTACTGTAGTTACATGATTCCATATCATGCACTTTGATATCACCCCTTCTAATGTTTTCCATTTTCTCAGTTTTTGGAGAAAATTAGTGTAAATGAAATTTTTATATAGATTATACAATGAAATTAATTTTGTAGAGATGGTGAAGACTCATTATAGATTATATTTATTCTTATAGAAAGTGAAATATGACAAATATTTAAATGGATATGTTTTTAATTTTTTTATGATGGGTCATAATTCCTTAATCCTACTGGCCTTAAAAGAATATCTGGATGTTGGAGATTTTGTAATCATTATTGAGTTTTTAGGTATGGATGTTTATTTCAAGGATTTTATATATGATAATAAATAATTCATGTGAATTATGTGTTTATAAGAGACATATATTGGAGTTTAAATTCTAGGCGTCACACCAAGTGTCTATTTAAAATCAATATTTTGATACAACACGTAGTCAATGAACAATTAGGAGTGTCTCATTACCTAAAATGTGCGATTTGAGAATATCGACATTGTTAGTCTCTCCTCAAAATCATATAGACCTAGATATGGTTGAAAAAATTTAAAATTCTTTTACACCTCTCATTTAAGATATCAAAAAATAATACTTATATCAAAATATATTGATGATCCATTTGATAAAGATGTTGGTGGTTCTAATTGCATTTGAAAGGATTTTATAGGCAAAAATTAGGTATCATTTTGCATCCCATATAAAATGTCTTACATATAATCTAATAAATACATAAAGAAGAGTGGATATCCCAAAAACTGATGTAATTTTTGGAAACATTTCCATTTAATAAAATACATACTACTACCATATAATGGTTATGTCGACCAACTAAATATATTATTTGGGCATTTCTATGAATCTTATATGGCTAATCCACTAATATCTTTGAACCCCAAGTCAGTTATCAATCTAAAAAACCTCTAATAGGAATATTATGATATCCAAAATCAATTATTTTAGAACATAAAGGTATCATCAACTAATAAATATAAGAGTTGTTGTGTTGTATTGGAGGAAATTTATTTCACCCTACTCATTGATCAATGAGGTTATCATGACTATGTATTTTGTAATGTTTTAAATTAAAATCATGTGTCATGTGAAATATTATTTTATTCTAGTGTATTTATATTATACATATAAATTATATTCATAATGTTAAAAATAAACTCATAATATGAAAGGGTTATGAATGGGCTCATATACAATGAATCCAAAAAAGTTAAATAGGAAACAATATATATATATATATAGATTTCTAAAAATGGTCTCACATCAAATAATGAATGGAACTATGTAAAAATATATAGAAAATTATCTACATTATACATATACTAGATTGAAATCATGGACAATGGTCAAATATTTTCATGTAACTAGAATACGAGGGCATCCATGGCAAATTTTGAGGGGGGGACTTTGATCCCCACCACTACCCTAAGTGACATAAATTGTATAAAATGATATAGGAATTGTTAATAAAACCACAAAAATTAAAATTTCATAATGATGTGGTAGATCTAAAGGAAGTACCCTGATGGTCTACTCTAATTATGATTCACATTTTGATACCTAATTAAGAGATTACGGTCCATGGATGTCAGAATGATGTGTTGGAATAATAATCTATGAAAATTAAAACAATTCATCTAAATAGAATAAATTAAAGAAGATATAAAATCATCATATTGGTTGTACACCGAAACAATTACTCAAAATTCATGAAAAAAAGAGGTTTTTTTCATAAACCTTAAATGTTACATTGTAGATAATGCGGACCCAAACATCAATGATGTTATTGAGGATGTGCCTCTTACTAGTGGTTTAACATCAGTAATGGTTTTCTGAATAAATATATGAATATGAAAAAAAAATTAGAATGGAAATAAATAAATCACGAGGATTTATATATTCAGAATATCATCTTTATATTTGTGATTAGAAGGGTCATATTCTTGACATCATAGATTGGTTCATGAAATAAGATCTACCCAAAATATATAGGTCACAATAGAATGAAAATATATTACATGTAATAATAGATATGTTATATATATATTTATTATAATCCCACCCACCACCTGGATATGTATAGGTCCTCTATGCTAATGTGAGTTCTCATAAATATTTTTCATAGATTAAAAATCTATATATGATTAATGTTAGGTTACATCCAGAAAATATACCCACGGATTATGATTTAAAATGAAAATCAATCAATACACCTCAAACTAACCATCTTCCTTAAGAGTACATCAATCGAACTAAAATATAAAAATAAATACAGGAAGTTTACATGTCATCTCAGCATTTTTTTCGATTTAATAACTAGTTGAGTATAAGGTATTATCTCTACTCTGAAAGAATCAACCAAATTTATATGAAATCAATCTAGGGAGACCTTGTGAATTTTACCAACAACATTATCAGCCCATTCATATTTTCCAAGCATGGTAGTAACAATATATCCATCATTTACCTTGGTGGAAGTTTTATACTAATTTCATAAAACACATTATAAATAGATGGAATTAATGGAAGTAATTATATAGTAATGAAGTCAGATAAATTTACATACCCTGTGGGTGAATTTGAATCACAATCCAAAAAATATTTAGAAACATGAATGTTAAAAGATCAACTGAATATGATACTGAGAAAACATTCAAATTACCAGTCTGTCGTAGTATGTCATAGAATTGTGAACTATAAAAAACCTAGATGTTATGTGTACTCTTTTAATAAACATGTATTCTCCATGTATTTTAATTTACATGTGGGATCGATAAATAGTTAGCAATACCTCTAATGGTATTATGTATATCATTATATTTCAACACTACGGAATCAAAATTATTGATATCCTCCTCAATTTAATCTTACATAAGAATGGGTTGGTTGTAGAATTCGATACCAAGGAGAAGAGTTTATATTATTTTGTAGATATAAATCTAATATAATAATGGTTCATATAAATCAATTAATATAGACTATATTGTGATATATAAAAAAAATTGAAAAACATTATTGGGTATTTTTACTGATTCCTACAATATCATAGTAATTGGAATAGATTAAGTTATAAACATGATATATGTTTTGATAAAGAGTTCCATAATTGGTATGAGTATGTTGGAAGGAAGAATCTAATAAAATATCCCTCAATGTATCACTTATCATATATCTAAGTCCTAATCGTAAAAAACTTTTTATATGTTCCTAAATCCCAATTGTCTGAAATAGAACCAAAACCCATATTTTAATTCACATGATTAAAATAAAAATTACATGTTTCTGAAACATTAATAACAAAAATAAAATATTATTCTATTATTAAAATAGACAATTCATGGGAAATTTAATTAATAATATATAGAAAAACATTTTCACACATTATAAAACATAAAAACATTTTCGATAATTGCTGAATGATTTCCCTAAATATTTACTTGGTCACTAGTCATTAGGGTAATACATCTGGGATTTTATTTTCATAAATGTCCTACTTTAGGGAATTATTAATGAAAAATAGGTAACCAAGGTTATTCCAAGGGAATACATGGAGTATTTCTATATTATTCATCAAGAAAATGAAAAAGGATATTAGTAAGAAATCCAAAATTGAAATTCCCAAAACAGTATTAGTTGAATGTCATATAGTTAATCATAATTATTATGTAAACCTCACTACAAAAATTAATATTCCTTTCAAGGATCTCATTTACACTATATCATATATAATGAAATATTCTATTACATAAACATTCAAAAGATAATCAAATAGTAAAATAATAAGTAAATCATTGGTGTTTGATCCCCATTGATTTATTAAACTATAATAAACTCTTTTTCATATAATTATCTCATTATTAAAATAATGGAACATCCCCACCAATTGGGTGTTACTTATGATGAAAAATAATAGAACAAAACTATAATAATTAAAAGTTAAATAACCCATTTGATGATTAATATTATTATTTTTAAATATAATTTACCATCAAATTTATCAAAGTAGAGGTCATAGAGGTTGATGAATACATCCCTAAGGTAAACGAAAAGGAAATTTTTTCATCCCCATTATAATAATACATGCATAGAAAACTAGAGAAAGATAACTTAGTGATACCAATATAAAAAAAGAAAATTTTTATATACTATGGGATTTAATACAATCCTATCAAACTAATTTTTTATTAAATGATTGACTGTTTTTCGTTTTTTAGAAATGTGAAATGGGGAGATTAACCCCACCCGGTAGTTATTTTATTCTAAAGAGTAATATATAAATTGGATCATTGTTATCACAATATGATGAATTATATTTCCCATAATATCATTAATATCCATGTGGTAGATTATATTATACAACATATTGAATAAAAAGATGTATTTTATCAGATCTTCATTGTTCTGGAACACCTTTTAGTCCCTTATTCTCTTAATATATTAAATTTCCCCAAATTATGCATTATTGAGCCTACATAAATACTTAAAGAGGTTAAAATAATGTGTTTAAATAAATTATATTTAAACTAAAGAGACCTATAAAGTGTAATGACATCATATTATTCACAAAATACCTATTATAAAAAACATAAAAGGGAACACCCGACCCTTATACATTTCTAAAATATAGATGTCATTCAAATTCATTAAGACATGGTCGAAAATATCCTCATAATTCATATCATATCAAAATTAAATCTCCAATATTTGGGATAAAGGATACATATTTACCCACATAAATTTTCAACATTCATGGATATCAAAAAAGTAAAAAAACATTTAATACGGTTATTCTAAGAACATGATTCATATACCATATTTTCTATATTTTTTATGGTGTTCTATAAATATAAAATCATCATTGATTTATTAGGAACGTTGTGGATTTATATGAATAATATAGTGACATACTCTTACCAAAATTTCTAGTGCATTCCACTGATAAAGATATTGGTGTGATAAATATAGAAATTTACCAATTTGGTAGCTATGAATTCCAATACATCAATGTCAGATAATTCAATTGGGATGTGAAAGAACTATTTTATTATAAAATATCATATATTTTTTAATACATTACAAGGTTAAAAAATTAATATAATTAGTATTCTAGAATATAATTCCATAATTTTTATCAATTATATTAATGATTCAATATATGAGCAGTGAACTTAATATGTTTTAAATTGAAAATTTAGGGATTGATAATCTTCAATATACGATGACTGAAATAACATTACATTAACAATCATCCTTATACAATACAGAAGTGTATTACCATGTTTTCTATAAATATTATTCATTCCTCTGAGTACATCTACATGATTATAGGATTGACTAATATATGGCTAATACATCACTATAATTTTTATTTTAATGTGATTTTATAATAAAAATGATTTTGGGAATATTTTACATTTCCTACATAAAATTTGTATATATTGAGACTAATGAATAATAACAATTTTCCATTGAGTGTGACTTTTTTAGGGATGACTACACTTATTTATATATTATTTAATTTAAAAACGTGTATATATTTTCTATTATTAATGACAATGAATATGTTGATCTCTGAGAATCACCTAAATATTTTGATGAATCTATTCCAAGAACCTTTAATAAGCTTAGGAATGTGAATTCAATCTCTAAGGAAGACCCAATATAAATATCTATTAATGAATCCAAGAGTCCAAAAGAGATGATTAATACAATCAATTTAAAAGAAATCTCTTGGATAGGTATCGTAATACTATTTAGAGATTCATGTATTGTGTCCTTTGGTTATTATTCTAACCATAGGCATTCCTACTGAAAAAATTGATCATAAATAGACAAAGAATAATACATGTAACCCCTTCATCAACTGTATAAATTATAGTAGATAGTTTTATCATTTAAAATTTTATTTTAATATATCTATTAAACAAAATAAAATTATAACATTTTCTCTTTTAAGAAAATGAATAAGAAGATAGTGGTTTTCATTATTTTCATGGAATTAAAAATTAATTATATAAATGTATGACATCAATTTATGGGTAATTGTTTTGATTAATTTGATGTCCTATTAAAAATCACACTACTTTAGGAATGTTTTCTATAGATATAATGAAATTACAAATGAAAATGAAGTTGATAAGGCTATATAATTACTGTAAAAATATATAGTGTAAAACTATTAGGTAACACTATTTTTCTTAATAAATGATCAGTACCGTTAACAATATTAAATAAAATATATTATTAATTACATCATAAAAATTATATATTAGTTTCATACTAATGAACTGGTAATTATCTATCACTATTTACATGATTACCATACCAACATTGTCGTAGTGTTTTCTATGTAGTTATAATACATTATGAAGATGAACATACTAAAATGAATGCTTGATGGTACCAAAGAAACATTCCCCAATTTTTATTTTTTTAATCAAACCATGTATTTTATTAATGATAAAAAATTGTAATACTTGAAATTACCCCTCTTTAAAACAATGATGAGTGCAGATAACTTCAATGTTGCCTATATTAAATAATTTATTATAGAAAACCTAATTATTTAGTGATTTTAGTATATAAAAATAAAGATAAATTTTGTATCCTACCACTGAGGTAATGATGTTTAGAAATCCTTTAATTTCAAATGTATTATCCCTATAACTATATAATTTGTATACATAATATGGATGGAATACCTATAATTCTCTATGTCAAAGATCTGGATTTATCTTTTCATTACCAATATACCTTGATGAATGATGTCGTATAAGTGAATATACATTACTACCTATGTGGAGAAATATTGGATACAAATATTCAATATAAAAATATAAAAAGTAATTCCCTGGCCATGATCATTATAGTGTCAATTTTACACCACTATATTATTGGTCATAAAATGTTGACTCGATGATTTATAATTTGGTTTCCCATTTCTCTTTTAGGATATGGAAAATTGATTTTCCCATATTATGGTTTCTTTTTATGTCTATTTTAATATCCCACTAAATATTATCAAACTTCCTACCATTTCACAATATATTATGTCTCATACAATAACTTATCAACCCAATTTCAAAACTCCAATTAGATGTTTTCCAAAAAAATAAATTATAATGTTATAATGAAACTATCAATGAATCACATCATATAAAATACCTTCTAACAATAACATCCAAATTTCATTTCATATTACCAATAAAAAAATATCCACAAGCTAACTAGGATAAATAAAAAAATCATTAAGTCATATAAAATATTATACCTGACAACAGATATAATGTTTACTATAAATATGAATCATTTTTTTACAAAAAATGAGATAAAATATTAGAATTCTAGAAAATAATAAATGATATAAAATCTATAAAGGGATATAGTATGATCACTATCAAACACATGGATTCATATACATCTATCTAGTGATAGTATGATATTCAAGAATATATTTTTATATGATTGATTTGTACCCTATTTTTTTAATATGAGAAATGATATATTTCAATACCATATAGAATAAAAATACATTCATTAATCTGTTATTAATGTTTACCATGTTGATAAATACATAACATATTATTCAACACTATAGACTGGCATATCTTATTCCCCTCTTAACTATACATAAGAACATCATATTTATTTTCTAGGATGGCGAGTAAACATCATTATTCTGTCTCAATTTTTTGAATAAATTTTATACTCTTCATTTGAGGTAAAAAATCCTATCTTGTTTATGCTCTTTCCAGTGAAATGATCTGAAATAAACCCGACCCTACACCCTAATTATATAGGACTCAAGGCTTGGATAAGAAAGGTATCGATATTTAATATTTTTCATGATAGATATTTCCCCATCTTTGAGTATTGCGGACTCATAATATGAAATATATACCCATGATATACCAAAAATATATTGTATTACATTATACGTGATATACATATCAGTCGCTAAATATTAAAAAAAAAATTGGGCTCATGAGAATATTTTATATCGTAATACATGAATCACACTCAGTATAATAATAATAATTCATTATAACATGTAATGGTCCATGATGAACATAAATTATGTACAACTGAATGCCATACATTAAGAAGTAATTTTTCATTACGCTTTGTTAAACACTATTCAGTTTGTACATACTTGTTGAAAACAAAGACTAACAAAACCCTATATAGAAAAACCCTCATACATTTTAAAACATTATACATTTTATAATTTTAAACCAAATTTTGAAAATATAAAATAACAATATATAATATCCTATATTGCATAACATATATAAATTTATACTATATTATCCTTATATGGGTATAAATTGATTTTTTTTGTTAAACTCTTCATATCTCCCTGAAATTATTTCCATATTTCTATTTGAAAATATTATAAAAACAACGCATTTAATTAATTAATGAGTAACATCTATGATGTTAGGAAATTTTAATATTCATCATATTTTGGTATAATATTCTTAATTTCCAAATCCACATATCCATACAATTTAACATGATAATGTAAATAACTTATTTCAACAAAATAGAACTCATTCAAAGTACATAATATAATCCAATTAGGGCCACTCATTACAGACTTTTTATTTGTAATATAATATATGGACCCCAAATATTCCATTAACCACCTAGTTGGATGGTGAATGTCATGACATGTCCAATATTAGAAGGAACTTGAAACATAATTTTTAAAAAGGTACTTAATCTCACCATCATATATTAGGATATTCCATTTACATTTAGTGATTCGACCTAAGTAGAATGGATTATTGTCCATGTTATTATATTGGAATAAGATACAGGGAGCCAAATCCCAAATGAAATAATAGTTTATTAGTCTTAGTAAAATAGATACATACATGAAATTAAAAATACATTTTAATGAAAAGAATTCCCTAATAATTTTCATTGATAATTTCAACACACTATTTAGTTTATTCCTACGTATCACTCAAAAAATAATTCCTATTATCCTGGGAAAAATTTATCATTTTAAAGGGGTGAGATTAGATTCACAATAAAGGTAAGCGTTGATAAGAATCTGTTAATAAATAATTCATAATAAGTATATAATGGTCAATTTAAGAAACACATTTTATTTAAACAATTACATGAGAATAATATGTCATAAATAAATCATGACCATTTAATGTCATCTAAATAATCATGTGTGCTTGAAACACGACCTTGGATATTTTAACAAATTAAATAATCACATATAATATCAATAATGTAATTAATAATGATGGAATTGAAAATGTTTCACATATAAAACACACCATTGAGGCTTCTTCTAGGACATTTAATACCACATAGTCATATTCTACGACACCAAATACATTCAAAACATGAGCCAAGATATCTATATAAATGGGTAGGTTGTTTTAGGAAATATATCGATTTTGTCTCATAAGACCTACTAGTTAATCAATTTCTTAAAGAAAGAAACCCCTATCAAATTCATTTGCCATTTTAATCCTCATAAGAAAGGGGTAAAACATTATCGACATAAACATTAGTATTTAAACTATCATATGAAATTAAAATAATTTCCTCACCCAATAAACATAATCTTAAACCATCTAGAGTAAAACGAATTGTATCTATATTTTACATCCCCATTAAAGATGATCATAAACCATAAAAATTAAAATTAATGCTAAAACATTTATGAAATTATTTTTGAAGATCATCATATGGGTTTAATAAGGATTTCAAAATGAAGTGATAAATATATACAGATTATCAGAAAAACATTCTCTTATTAATTTTATTTAAAAAAGGGATGCATTTTTTACAATTAAATAAAATATTTCATTAATAAACATATTATTGGAAAATATAAAGAATTTTTAAATATAAAAATATAATTGTTATCCCAACAAAGACTTAAAAATTGTATTGAATAATTCTGAAATTGTGAAAAAAAACCCGTAACACTTTTGTATCGTCTGAAGAGTATTACACATAAAATAAATGATATAATAAGAAATATTAAAAACCATTTCATTAAATATATTTATTGTTCAATATATCAAAGGGGTATTTTATACAATACATAAATGAAATAATTAGTCAATATAGGATATGTCTCACAGAAGTAATGTTGTTCAATGAAAATCAAAAATTAAGTTTGAATCCAACCACACATTCATTATCTTCGAGAATAATAAAATGATTTTTATATTTAAATAAATTATAAAAATTTTAAACTTTATAGTTCCTTTTATTATACTTATTACAATTAGAAATTTTTTTACCTAATCAATTATGTTTGTGTCAGATGTTTCGAAGATATTTGGATAATGTTTCAAAAATGAAATTCCTTTGTTGAAGGTGATCAAAGTGGTCATTAATTAAGCATATACAGAATAATAAATAGGATATAATTTTCATATATATATATATATATCAATTATAAATTCAAACCAAATGACTATACAAGGTTATGTAAATGATCTATTTTAAGATCATAGAGACTGTAAGTTGTCCGGGCACATCAGTAATGTTTCCATTTTTCAATGACAATTAAAGAAAGACTTTAAGTAATATTTTATCCTTAAATAATGATAATAATATAATATATACCACATTATTTCATTAATATATATATATATATATATATATATATAATCCTCATAGTGTGGTGATATAAAAGAGTCATATTCCATCGTGAAGGTGGTGGACCACACATACATGAGTGGCATTAGTATTTTTTATTTTATGAACAAAATTAAATATGATTTTTAAGAATGTAAAATATTATAGAAATATGATAATATTTTATTATATATAACAAAAATTCGTTTCCTTTATCCTTATCACCTCGCATGGAAGGTTATAAGTGAAATTAAATTATACTGCTTCGTGATGTGGTAGTCTCTTATACACATTACAACATTATCAAATCCCATAAAAAATATAATATAATACCTTATTTACAATATATTGACTCAATATGAGTAAATATTTTACAAGAAAATTATATAATATTTATATCCATCATCATACACAATTTTGATTAGTAGTATTGTAAAAATTAAATGACATCGATTCACACGTTGGTAGTCCAATGTAGATGATTTTGTTAACCATATAAAGAAACTTTATTTGGATGTAGGCTAGGCCCATAATAAAAAAGAATCTATATATGGGATATTCTTATGTTATTATATCATAAGTTTTTTATAATAATAAAATTTTGTGAAGAAGTAAATGAAATTAAAAGAACTCATTGAAAAATGTTGAATTTTCTTCTTTTAACATCCTTTGGTTTACACCAAAGCCATAGAACTTTTACTTTCAACCCAAAATTGTGAATCTTGGATGAGGTTAGGGATATTTTTATGGTATTTGGGAAGTTATTTTTAGATCCAAAATGGTGTTAATGAGTACACAAAATTATATTTTGGTTTTATATTTATATGTGAGGATAGTGGTAAACCTGTATTAAATGGAATGAAAAAGTCCTTACAACATTTTTCACATCAGAAAAGGTAAAATAATATAGTATTACTGATTCATATACACGATAGTCTCCAAATATTTCATTAAAATATATTTCATAAATTTTTTGGTAAATGTAATGCTTAACGTTTTTTTCATAACCCCCTGTAAATAAATTTTTACATTAACCCTTGTAAATAATTTTTACTTTTTTCACTCTAAATTTTCATAAAAAAAACTAGTTGAAATTTTTAAATAATATTTATAATTACAATTAAAAATATGTTTTAAATTTTACAAATTCTATTCATGGATGTGTAATAGTTAAATTGAAAATTAATCTCGAAGAAGTGTTAAAAATGTATTTCTTTCTAAAAAAATATTCAAAAGCTTACAATTGTTTTATATGAAATTTAAATCTGAAAATAACTCTATTGAAAAAAATTAGTTTAAAATATATTTAATTGAAATAAGTTTCTATTAACCCAATTTAAAAATAAAATTCATCAATACAAATATTTTAAACGAAAAGGCATTTTTCAACATTTATTCAGTTTTTTCATTATTCATCACAAATTGAATTTATTCAAAAATGTGGAGAAAAAATTAAAACCTAGAAAATATAGATATACTAAATTCTTAAATTAAGAACATTTTTTTAATAACATTTTATAATGTTGGAAAAAAGTTATTATAAATTATCTATGAAAACACGGAATAATATCTCTATTAGAAGAAAATACTGTTTTTATTATTCTCTCTTTAAAAAAAATGGTATTAAATTTCTCTCAACTGAATATATGTCTATTTTATTTTTTAAAATGTTTAAAAAATCAAATTTAATAGTAATATTATTATTATTAATACTCCCCAATTTGATTTCTTGGTTATAGTTGTGATGTTTAAATTATAATATTGCAAAAAGGTATCACATTTTGTTCAAACATAGTGATGTGTGCATTGAATGAAATTGAAAAAAATAATTTTATTAAAAAATATATTAATAAAAAAGTATTAATAAGTAGTATTACCATTTATGATTGGTTTATCATGTCATAAATCATGTCAAGCATTATATTAATATATTAAAAACATGTGATGTAAAATTATACCATCATAAATATATTTCCTCTACATAATTTAATATTGATCTCAGTAATAAATGTTTTAAATTTATAAATACCATTGAATTAAAATACACATAATAATAATTATAATAATAATTTCTTTTAATAATATAGAATATTAGGTATGAAAGTAATCTAGAATAATATGTATTTATATTATCATATAGGAGAGCATATGAGGAAATTTATTTCATGAACACGGATGAAAAACATAATTATATATAGATAGAGATAGAGGTAGTTGATCACAAGAAAAAGAATGATTAATGGAAAGTTAAGGTCCTAAAAAATAAACCTATGATGATTTAAAAGATCATTGTTTTGAAAAAAAATGAATTTATAAAGACAACATTTTTCATCAATATTCGTTTTCCTATATATGAGGAATTACATTAACATTTAGAATATAAGAAATATACTTAATTGATATATCTCTATATCATAGGAATAATTTCATTTGATTTATTTATTTATTTTCTACATAATTTCTTACTATAATAAATTAATATCCATGTTTAATTTTTTTATCTTAGAGGAATAAAATTTATATTTTATGGATCACATGATCCATAAAAGAGTGAAAAGTCTTTATATATATATCATCGTCTTTTTTCAAATATGGTGATCACAGGTAATCAAATATTATACATTTCAAAATAAATCCTCGTCCAATGTTTTACATGATACATTTCGTAAATGGTTTTCCTTATGAACCTTCCCATATATTAATATCCAATAAATTATAAAAAATATCATTAAATTTCCAAAAGGACCTCATTAATAATCTCTCAAACAACCTAAATTAGCTATTAATCCTTACATTCCAAAAATCTGATTACCATCACCATGAATTCTTTTGAAGCATTTTAATATCTTAGATAACCATTATAACATATTGGAAAAATACATGATTTTTTATTCATTAAATATATCAAATATTATTGGATATATTACATAAATAAAAAAATATTGTTATCTCTAACAATGATAGCATAAACGACATTGTAAATAATTCATTAATTGGTTCCAAGGAATTCAGTACTATTCAATATTAATTTTCCATATCAATAATATATATTTTCCAAAATTATTATATCAATATCTATACAATATTAAATTTTATCTTTCCATTAATAATTATATTTTCAAGAATCTAAACTGCCCACTGAATTAGTTTTCTTGGTCATCGATACCGTTCAACATAAGCATTCAAATTTTTAAGCAAAAAATAATATTATATAATCCATAAAAATTAAAAAAAAATTATAACTAGTATTTCATTGATAATATACTAAAATAAGAAAATTTTTTAACCCAAAAACAATTTCATTAATCATTCAACATCATCTTCATAAATAACATAAGCTTGACCATGATCTATTGTCTAGTTATATGATATATTCTCCTAATTATGGGAATTAATTTAACTAACTACCCAAATCATTATAGTTGAATCATTTAAAATTGGAAAAAAAATTATTGAGCATTTAGTCAGAAGCATGGTGGAATTTACATCCAAACATTTAGAGAAAACTGATTCTCTTTAAAAAATACCATGGTGTACCTTCCCACAATTATCATATGTATGAAAATAATTTTTTACATTCTTCCATTTATCCATATTTATCTATTCCATCCTCTTATTCACATTCCCTAATTCTATTCTATCATACATATATAATTTTTTCCCTATCCTGTTAGAATATAGAACTAGGTATTATTATGATGTAAATTTTTTATAAAGCTGTTCTAAGAAAATGATTAGATTTTGAACATCAATGAAATGATAATTATTAATCTTTAGATTAAGTTCATTAATTCAGTTCTCATCCCTTATAATGGGAATAATTTCAACGTGATAGAATGTGCTGTATTGGTTCATAACCTTATGAAAACTAATTTATTGTCCCTTAACAAGGTAAATATTAAACATAAACTGAATTTTTTTTCAATTTATTCTCAAAATAGTAATCATGGTTTCTTTGGAAATATATTTTTTTTTCAAAACCTCTATAAAGAGATGTAAATAAAATGTTAATTGTTGAAAAACTATCCCCCCTAGTGTTAGATCAGGTGAATAGTTTGGCATGTTTTCATGCATCAGGTTCAAATTGGGTCATTCGAAATGAATCCTTTTAAGAGTTTTTACCACTTGGTATATCTGTACAATACCATGCCCACTTATAGTATTTATAAAGGGATGTAAATTCTAATAAATAACCAATAATCACTTCCATAGAAAAACATATTGATATAATTCTATACATATCCACAATTTCATTCATAGGTTTATGTTACCAATCAATGTTTTCCTCAATCTAGTATTAATGGTTTCTATAAAACCTCCCTATAATGCCTGCTGCAACAAACCTGGCCATAATATCATAGATCATGTGTTTACTTTATTATATTTTCATAAGATACATGGAATATCATACTAAATGTCTGAATAATTTAGTTGTCTTGGTAATGTAGATAGATAATTTTAATTCGCATTAAATTTATAAAATAAAAAATACACAAAGAATTTTAATTTATAATATAATTATTCCTTTTATTGTATCCCCATATAAAAATCACAAAATACATTTAAGTATCCTAAGGAAAATAAAACATTAATAAGGGGTGAGATAAGATACTCACTATGGGTAACAATGCATTAAACTGTATGAATAAATAATGAATAATCAATATGGAGATGTATATAGATGAAATATATGTCATGTGCTAAATATCATGAGCATAATATGGAAGGAATAATAGATGATCAAATAATTGTGTAAAAACAATCCTATGTGGTTGAAACATGAAAATATATATTTTAACTAATCAAATAATTCAATGTAATATCAATAAATGAATTCATAATACTATAATGAAAATTATTTATATCTAAAACGTAGTATCTTGTATTTTTTGAAGACATATAATTCTATCAATTCTTGGGCCAATAAAAATAATACCACTGATTTTTTCCCAATAAATATATATAAATGGGAAAGGTCTCAGTTAAAAGCATATCTAGTTTGTCATGTGATACCTAAAATAGAATTGACAGGGTATATCGGTCCTCGCCCATCACTTACAATGTATAATGCATTCCACATATGAAATGGGTGAAATAAAATAAACAAAAAATTAATATTTAAACATCCATACGAAATTTAATTAATTACCCAATCAATACTAATAATCATATATCATCTATAGTAAAAAAAATATGATCAAAATAATGCATTTATCATCAAACTTATCATAAACCAACCTGTCAAAATAATAAGGATGGTATAATTGTATTATAACCCAATGGAATCATAATTAATGTCAATAAATTACTTATTAGATATATAATTATTTTGGAATATCACATGGAATATTTCATGAGGGTAATGGAATTTATTTGAAAATATTCTTTATAATTTAAAACCATAAAATTCTTTTGTATTTTGAAATTTGTTTTATTTGAATATCACTTTTTAAAACTGATAATGTAAATATTATTAGGGAAAAATATTCTTTTGAAAGAGAATTTTTATTAGGTAATGTAATATTAACTTTAATTCTAGTATTGGGAGTGTATAAATCCATAATTTTTATATATGTTAAAAAGAACATTCATTTTCACGTTAAAAGGATAGAATAGATCCTTGTTCTAAAAACGATAAAAATATTCCTTTTTTAAAAAATTATATTATAAAATTGGTAAATATTTTTTATAAATAATTAAGAAAATAATAAAAAGATTAAAAAATATTTATTTATCATTTCTTAGAAGAAAAATAATATTAGACCGAAGAGTGAAATAAATGAATATTATAATAAATTGATTTTCATGTTCCATTTGAGTAAAAATTTGATGAAAATAGTTGTGTTAGATTATGTAGTTCATTAATAAGAGTACCAAAATAAAATAGATTTATTTTAATTTAAAATATCAAATAATTCTTCGATTGAACACATATACCCAAACAATCTCTAATAATAGTGGGTTTGTGAAATAAACCCTTTTCACTTCGGTAAAATCTGAATCGTATTCCACATAAAATAAATTAACTACACTGAAATAATAAATACCATTAATTTTAACATATTAATTATATTACATATTAATGGGGAAATATATAGACCACCCAAATGAAATAAGTTATGAATATAGAATATGTCTTTCATACTAAAGGTTAGATGAGAAACCTTTAACTATATTTATAATAGTCGTGTAAATTCATTATATTACTAAATAATAAAAACAAGTTAACCATTTACATTCTTATGAACTATTTTCATGGTTGTTTAATTTTATTTTTCTTATTACTATGGTATATATTATTCGTTAATAAATTATTTTTATGTCAGATATTTCGATGATATTTTCATTATGTGTACAAAATTAATTTCACATATTGACTATTGTCAAAGATATTATTATTTAAACACATTCAAAATAATAATAATTAAATAATTATATTAGTTATTAAAAAATTTATTTTTGAAACATATAATGGAATATGGTAATGATAAAAAAAACAGTGTTACAATCACAGAGATGATAGGTCTTATGTATTCATTAGTAATGATGCCATATTTCAATGATAATTATGTAAAAAATATAGGTAATATTTATTCATTAAAAAATTATTATAATTTCATATATAAAATATAATAAAATTAAGTATAATTATATATATCATGAATGTTTTTTGGTGGTGAGAGATTTTCATATCACTTCCTGGTGGATGTATTCAACATATACACGAGCACAATATAATTTTTTAGCATAAGAATGAAAATTATATATTATAATTAAAAATGGTAAATATGTAATTAATATCATTATAATTTCATATATTCCAAATATATTACATAAATTTTTCATTATAATCCTCCATGTAAAGAATTAGTTATAGAATAATTACATCGCTTCGCTAGGCGGTAGTCTACATTACACATGAGCAGCATTATCATATCCCATAAAGAATTGAAATTAATAATGGTATATAGGATAAAATGATCGAATAAGTATAATTTTTTATAAATTTCTTATATATACTTTATATTTATCATGATCAAAAACCATACCAGGTGGAAAATGGAAATCTGTATGACATTGGTTCATAAAGATGTAGTCTTCCATTCTCAGGACTTATGATTTCATAACCCATTTGCTTGGACTGAGTGTGGTTTTAGGAAATAAAATTATTATAAAAACATATAATTATATGAGATATAACTAATTTATTAAAATTAAATGGTTTACTAATAATTAATGGTGTTGGATGAAAAAATAAAATTAAAAAACTCATTGAATTTCATTACAACTTTTTTAGGTAACCTGCTATGGTTTGAACTGAGTCCTTGTTTGTAAGGATTTATACCCAAAATAATCCTTCTATAATGATGGAAGGGAAGATGTATGTTATTTTTTAAGGTATTGTATGATAAAAATGGGGACAATATGTGTACAATAGTGGAGAGTGGTGTCCCTTTATAAGTGAATTTACTGGAATACATGTAATTTTTCGAAATAAATAGGTGATCCAAGTTTTCCACATGCCAAAAATATACCGAAGGATGTATTATCAGTAATTATACATTATATGGAAGAAATAAGTCCAAATAATTATTTAGAAAAATATTTAATTTAACTTAACCCGTATATTTTTATTTTAACCCCTTGTTAATCTATTTTTACCTTAACCATGAAAAATAATTTTTACACTATTCAAAATGCAAATTAGGCAAATGAATTTTAAATTAATATAAAATTTTAATTTTTATGATTCCAAATATGAAATCAGTTTTTAATATTTTTTACTGATAAAACATCGAATTTTTAATTTAAAATTATTCTCATGAACGTGATGAGAGAGAATGTTTTTAATGGGAAAATATTCAAACTTCTACAATGTATTAATGTTGAAATTCAATATTAAAATGATTAAAAATAACGGAATTTGTTAAATTTATATAAAATTGAAACAATTTAATTTTATAATCCCTTAAAAATATAATTTATCATTTTAAAAATATGAAATTATATTCATTTTTCAATTAAAATATAATATTTTCATTATTCATAAAATATATAACATTTCATAAAAAACCCAAAAAATCATGATTTGGATGAGTAAAATTCAAAATTATTGGTTTTTGTAAATACATTTATAAAATCTATATATATAAATTATAATTATGTGTGTAATTTCCTACTAAAATATATTTTAGAAAAAATATAGTTTAAAAAGAATTAAAATGGCTCAAATTTTATCCCTAATCATTTGATATCCATTTTTTATTTGATAAATTTTTAAACCATATAATTTCTTAAATTAGTTATTACTATTAATTATCAGTAATTTATCATATATTTTATAATTATAATGTTTATATAATAATTTTTAAACAAAGAATCACCTTTCTTTAAAACTCGGTTTTGCGTGCAATGAAAGATCTTAATGAGATTTATTTTATTTTAAAAATAAATATATTAAAACATGGGAAGATGTCATACTCCCTTATACACTTGGCGTTTCATGTAATACATGATATAAAATAGTGTAATCTTATTTTAAAATATCAGGGTGATGCATTTGATGTATGAATTTCTATAATTATTTTGTTTGGAAGATTTATCCATCCAAAAAATCAATATTAATTTACCATATTGATGTGTAAATATTTTAAAAAATCATAGAATGTGTCACTAACCATATAAGGATCCAGCCTTAAACCTTACTTAATCTTGAGTTATTACAAGATTACACACTGAGGATCTTTTCAGGTTTAGAGTTTTAGAGAATTATATCATAAAACTTTCATTACATTCCACATTTAAACAAGGTGGTTACATAAAAGATAGTATTCATTTTTTTTCCATCAACGGAAACGTATTTATAAATAAAGCATGGATTTTTTCTTGACACTTCCTTGACACTATCATCATATCATGTACCTTTCCCTTGACCTGTGAAAAACATTTAAAAAAACTTGGGATGAGCATAAAAAGCTCGGTAAGGGTTATAAAAAATATGGAAAGGAAACATGAGTTCATATATACATAAGAATGAAATCATACATTACCCATAAAACATAGGCACTTTAACATACCTCATAAAATCATGAATAAATCATAGAAATCATAAGACATAAAGGTAACTTGAGGCATTCATAACATTCTTACATAGGGAGTAACCCTCTTGGTTACGTTTGGAATACCCACCACAGTATATTCCCTAAATCCCTTCTGAGAAACCTTAACGTTTCACTCCTTCACGTTACCCAATGCATTGAGGAGCTATATCAGGCTCACCCGCCCTTAGTTTATCACGGAATCACCCGTTTTCATAACAATTCCCAAGAACCATAACATAAACATATCACATAAAACATGCATAAAGGAAACGTAACATTTCCATGTTTCAATTACAATATAACATTTTAGTATATTGAAATAATTAATCCATTCAAAAAGAAACCATTTCCAAAACCATTTAAAACATTTAATAAAGAGATTTTTGAATCAATGTGTACCATACCACCTTGACGCTTTTAAAATTTTAAACCATTAATATCCATATAAATAAATCCTTAAAACCATTTCAAAAACATGGATATTAATAAGAAGAAATAATTAAAACCTTTAAAGTGATATTTTGGTTAAAGGGGTTTTACCAAAATTAGAGACACTTGAATACAATAATTGAGTAATAACATTTAGTCATAACTTTATAATATCATTAGAATAAATGGATTCATGATATAATATTCTAAAGGAAAGTATATACACCATATAAGAGTGAATTGGTTCATAACAACAATGAAGTCTCAATAGAAATGTCAAATGTGATGAAATCCCTTATAAAGAAGGTATCCGTAAATTAAGGATAAATCAATCTCAATATTATGTGTGAAAAATATAAATACACCCAATATAAGTGGATATTAAGTGTAAAACAATAAAAGGTCATTCACACATATTCAAAGGATGACATATTCAATAACTACATGTTGAACCCAAAGAAATCTAAATTGGGTTAAAAAGTTCCCTTGGTAAAATTTGACAGCCTAACGACATCACTTCAAAATTCAGAAAATGAGTTGATGAGAGATAAAAAGGGAATCTCATCACTTGGACATAAAATTTACATCAATAAGGATATAAAAGAACATATCCCAACAAAATTTTAAGTGAATTAAAAGCCATAACAAAAGGAGTCTTTTAAAAAGAGGAGGGTGAATGGTTCCCTTACAGATATGGGTATCTTTCGAAACATACACCCCGTGAAAGAAGGACAATAAAACATTGATTTAAATACTCATAAATGAAATTATATTACACAATTAGTAAAATAAAGGGTCAGTACATAAACCAATCAAAGGAAATTTTGGTGAATGTAGCATAAATCTCACGGGAATAAAAGTGAGATGAAAAATCCCTTACGAGAACTCGGCAGCCTAACGACGCCACTTAAAACATCCAAAAATGGATTGATGAGATCATATAGGGTCTCTCATCATATTACAATAAAATGTACAGAAAAATAACACCCCCATCATAACAAGTAGGATCTTAAAAGAAGTGAAATAAAGGAGAGTACTTAAAAAGAAAGAGAGAGGTTAGATCTCTTACGAAAATTCGGCAGCCTAACGGTGCCACTCAAAACTTCCAAAATGGATTGATGAGAGAGAATAGGGTATCTATTAATATGAACATAAATAATTAAAGTAATATTAATATAAAATAACATCTCAATAACAAGAAAGATGATCTTTAAAAGGAATGACATAAAAGAGTGTTCTTTAAAAGAAAGAGAGGAGTCGAATCCCTTACCTCAAGTCCAACTTTTCTTGTTCATTTCTTCATATTCATGAATAATAAACTTTGGTCAATTTATAATTTCCCAAGTACCTCCTTTAAATATTGTTATTCCGTTCATATCACATGTTATAATATTATAATAATTGTTTAATAATGTTAGTTCATATCAGACGTTTTTGCCGATGTTTGGTACACGAGTCAAAAGTGAACTTGTTTGAAAAATGATTGTCCATATAGTTATAAGTAAATAATTTCCAGAATAGTATTAATGATTAAAATATCATATAAATCCTGTACATATTCATTTTATACTATTCCATATAATTTGGAGATAAAAATGAAAAGCATCGTTCATGAAGACGGTAGGTCGTACGTACGCATGAACGCTAATTTCATTTTTTTATTTTTCATATTAACGGAATTAAAAATAAATGATATATATATATATTATAATTTCATTATAATATATATTTTATATAGGTCACATATGATCATTAATTTTATTTTTTATAGGTTCCATGTATTGCATGTACGAGTCAAATCACTTGAGGGGGGCGGTAGTCCACACTTCCTCATTTGAAATTATCGCATTTACACAACATGAAAAGAATAAAGGTATGGTTTAAATATAAAATACATAAGTATATAGTAAACATAAATACCATATATATCATATATAAAATAAAGTTACATCATAATGGCCACCTTTAAAGGTGTTAATAGAATATTGAACAGTCATCGTTTCGTGAGGCAGAAAATCGCCAACCACAGAAACAGTATGTTCTTTAACCATTAGACGAAGGTGTGTGTAATTTTAGCTCGAATAATTCTTATAAAAACATCCTAGTATATTGAATATACTGGAGTTGTTACAAAATAAATTAATAAAAAGAGTTTAGGGGGTTGTAATAGAAAAATAAAACAAAAGGACACAAGTGAAGACATTACCTTAAAATCGGGTAACTCCCTTTGGTTTGAGATCAAAGGCTTACTTGGGAAGACTTCTGCCCAATTTGAGGCATAAAGGAGTTATTTAGGGATTTGGAGAGACAAAATGGGTAGGGTTTGGCCGAGCAAAAGGCTTTGTAGGTGTGGGTAAGAAGGTAGAGGTGGGGTCCTTTTATAAGAGGAGAGGAGGGGAACTCTTGGAAAGTAAAGAAATGTTACTTTATTTTAGAATGAGTTTCGGATTTTAATGGTCCCACATTGATGTGTTTAGAGGATAAGGTGATAAGGGTTCTAAATCCACCCATCCAATTGGTTTTTCACATGTGTAGGTCATATATTTTACATTATCTTTCCCTTTTATTTAAATCGTTAAATAATGAGGTCATCGATGCATCATCATGATGTCATAAATTATTTTATTTATTTAATGTCTAAAAATTATAAAAAAACTACTATGATTTAGGAAATATTTTTATATTTCCATTTATTATTTATAGTCAAAAATCTGACTTGTATAACCCCATGTAAATTATTTTTGGTAAAACATCTCATGTTTTTGTCATTTTTAATTTAACATTAAATAAAAAGGTCTTTATGTCATTTTCCAACCAAAGTGGCTCTATGGGGTTCCCAAGTTGACCCATGTATTTTCTTGGTCAGCCATGACACATCCAATGAGGGTAGGAAATGTTTCTATGTCATTTCATTTTATTAAAACATTATTCTTACCTTAAACTACACTAATTACCTCTAATCGCGATTAAAAACATAATAAGTTACTATTCACCAAAAAATAATTTTAATCCCATAGAACCACATTTTACTTCTTAATAACAACCATGTGTCAGATTTTTGAAATTAAAAACACAAAGATGGAAAAATTTCATTTAAACGGAAAATCAGTTTTTATATGTACCACTTAGTGGTTTCACTATTCATCAAAAATTGATGTTTTTCAGAAATGTACCAAAAGTTCAGCCTAAGATATATTTGATATTCCGAATTCAAAAATGATGTCTATTTTAAAAAATTCAAAACATATAAGTTGCATTAATTAATTTAATAATTAATTCTCGATGTCAAAACAAAGAGCGTGTTTTTATGAAACAAAATGTATCAAAAGATTGACATTAGTTTAAGTCTGATTTCAATGTGAAATTAATTCCAACAACCACTATTGGATTAAATCATAAAAATATATTCTAATTTCACTTTAAAACCAATTCAAAAGATAATCTAATCATATAGATAAATTATATTAAAAAGAGGTTTTGAATTAAAATACAACATTTTTCACAATTCATTAAAAATTGAACTTTTTCGGAAAAATACCAAAAATTTACACAAAGTAAATTTTGATGTCCCAATTATAAATAATAATTTTATTTTTTCAAATATAACATATAAAATTGTCAAAAAAATGGATTTAAAAGAGGTTCTCCATCAAAAGGCGGTTAATCGACCTTTTAAATAATATTAGAATGTATACGCTTAAAATTGGATACATTCGCATTTTTAATACTCTATCATTTATTGTAAAAAGTAAAAATATTTGAAAAACATATATAATAATTTTGTAGTTAGTTATGTTCATTCCCGCCATTACAACAGCTAGGCGTTAACTACTATTTAAAATAATATTATTTTATTATTAGAGTGCAACGTAAGATTTCAAAGGAACTCGTTGTTGTGTATTGGGTAAGCCATCGAGTATAGCGTTCCCCTTAAATTAATATTGACATTTTATTCACAAATAGGGATAAATATAAAAATTTCATATTCTTTATTTACCTGGGGTGTTACATCCTTCCCCCCTTTTGGGAATTGCGTCCTCGCAATTTTAAAATTGAGCTTGGAAACATCCTTGAATGTCCCACATCGGAACAAGAGTCGGTAAAACAATCACTTTAAAATAAAGGAAGATAAGTACAGAGGTCACCCGAGTTAACCCATACTAGGATTCCATGTAGGAAAACATGGACATGGAGGAGAAAACAAAAGGTCATGTTCTGATGGAGAGTGATAGTAAACATGTCTAGGAGAAAGTTCACCATAAGAAAATCACAAACTTGTGATGGGTTAAACGGTATTCGATTCCCCAGTAGGAAAAGTTAACAGACAACATTTTTGTTTTAAGTTACTCTTCATTGAGGAATTTATTTTTGAGCATAACTAATTCATAATGAAACATACTTACTTTTCACATAGACTTTCACCTTTTACTAGATTCCTTAATCAAACTCATATTTTCTCCAAAAGACGAGTATTTAGGAAGATGTTTTCACATTAAGAGTACTATAATCAACTTTTTGAGAATCGCCTAATCCACAAAAGAAAACTATATATTTCCCATGAATTTAGACAAAATCCAAAACCAAAATTGTTAGTATGAGGTCAGATAATCCACAAAAGTATAATCCTTTATAAAAAGGAAATATATTCTTAATCTCCGAAATATGTCCAACAGAACCCAAAGTTCAACGAGGACCATTCGATAAACAAATTGTCCATAAAATACTTCAACGTAAACCAAAATAATATTGAAACCCAAATATTTGAAGGATTTAGTCGCATAGTCTTCAAAGGTACAAATTAACAATTATCTCCAAATAACATCAATTACTCTTAAAGTCTCGTATTGAAAAGTAATTAACCTAATCACATATCTTCCATGATAGGTTAATCATTTCCATAGATAACCCAAAATAAACTTTCTCTGGATTCCTAAAATCATCTAACTAAAAAGAATTAGTCAAACTAACCAGGGACTTCACGTAGTCCAGTGGTAGGTGACAAATACCAGTCGCACTTTGGTTGTGGGTTCGATTCCCGCAGCTTTGTCGGACGCGACGGGTTGTCACACGGTCTGCGTGTTGTCCTTTTTCCAAAACTATATAATTTTAAAACATTCCCCAAAATGAGATAAAATGCTCAAAAATGATCATAATATATTTTAACCTCAAGTTTATCTCATGCCTTTCATTTTCCATCATATCATATAGTAACCCATAATTAACTCAAAAGAAAGGATCATATAAACTCTAATGGTTACCTTTATAATTATTTCCTAAACTTCCACATCGATTGGTCATCTCGTACATGATGCATTACAGATCATACCAAGGTTCAAGTGGTTGATCATGACTCCTTGATAGTTGGTTTAGAACAACCACGAGTTTCTTCATTGAATCCCCCATTTTATCTAGTATCTTAATCAGAGAACCACCACAGTTTCCTTCAAACCTGTTGTCTCTTTGGTGCCTGCTAGATCCATCCCTTCACTAAAAAAAGAAATGTCAGTGTGAGTATATCAACAAAACCATCATGTACTAATGAGTAAGGTAAACACTAAGATATACTTAATCATTCACTTTATCCAAAACTATGACTCTTTATGAAATCCTAACCATTATGGTAATGTCACTTATGCTTACAGGATACCCTAACCTCTAAAGTTATCTAAACCGACCTTTGATACCAACTATAAAGCCCCAACCTTAAACCTTACTTAATCTTGAGTTATTACAAGATTACACACTGAGGATATTTTCAAGTTTAGGGTTTTAGAGAATTAGATCATAAAACATTCATTACATTCCACATTCAAACAAAGTGGTTTCATAAAAGATAGTATTCATTTTCTTCCATCAATGGAAACATATTTAAAAATAAAGCATGGATTATTTCTTGACACTTCCTTGACACTATCATCTTGTCATGTACCTTTCCCTTGACCTGTGAATAACATTTAAGAAAACTTGGGATGAGAATAAAAAGCTCAATAAGGGTTATAAAAAATATGGAAAGGAAACATGAGTTCATATATACATAAGAATGAAATCATACTTTACGCATAAAACATAGGCACTTTAACATACCTCATAAAATCATGAATAAATCATAGAAATCATAAGACATAAAGGTAACTTGAGGCATTCATAACATTCTTACGTAGGGAGTAACCCTCTTGGTTACCTTTCGAATACTCACCATAGTACATTCCCTAAATCTCTTTGGAAAAAACCTTAACGTTTCACTCCTTCGTGTTACCCAATGCATTGGAGAGCTATATCGGTCTCACCCGCCCTTAGTTTATCCCGGAACCACCTGTTTTCATAACAATTCCCAATAACCATAACATAAACGTATCACATAAAACATGCATAAAGGAAACGTAACATTTACACATTTCAATCACAATATAACATTTTATTATATTGAAATAATGAATCCATTCAAAAAGAAACCATTTCTAAAACCATTTAAAACATTTAATAAAGAGATTTTTGAATCAAAGTGTCCCATGCCACCTTGAATCTTTTAAAATTTTAAACCATTAATATCCATATAAATAAATCCTTAAAACCATTTTGAAAACATGGATATTAATAATAACAAATAATTAAACATTTAAAGTGATATTTTGGTTAAAGGGGTTTTACCAAAATTAGAGACACTTGAATACAATAATTGAGGAATAACATTTTGTCAGAACTTTATAATATCATGAGAATAAATGGTTTCATGATATAATATTACAAAGGACAGTATATAAACCATATAAGAGTGAATTGGTGCATAAAAACAATGAAGTCTCAATAGAAATGTCAAATGTGATGAAATCCCTTATAAAGAAGGTATCCTTAAATTAAGGATAAATCAATCTCAAAATTATGTGTGACAAATATAAATACACCCAATATAAGTGGATATTGATTGTAAAACAATAAAAGGTCATTCACACATATTCAAAGGATCACATATTCAATAACTACATGTTGAACCCAAAGAAATCGAAATTGGGTTAAAAAGTTCCCTTGGTAATATTCGACAGCCTAATGGCATCACATCAAAATTCAGAAAATGAGTTGATGAGAGATAAAAAGGGCATCTCATCACTTGGAAATAAAATTTACATAAATAAGGATATAAAATAACATATCCCAACATAATGTTGTGTGAATTAAAAGACATAACAAAAGAAGTCTTTTAAAAAGAGGAGGGTGAAAGGTTCCCATACAGACATGGGTATCTTTTGAAACATACACCCCGTGAAAGAAGGACAATACAAAATTGATGTAAATACTCATAAATTAAATTATATTACACAATGAGTAAAATAAAATGGCAGTACATACACCACTCAAAGGAAATTTTGGAAAATGTAGCATAAATCTCACGGGAATAAAAGTGAGATGAAAAATCCCTTACGAGAACTCGGCAGCCTAACGGCGCCTCATAAAACATCCAAAAATGGATTTATGAGATCAGATAGGGTCTCTCATCATATTACAATAAAATTTACAGAAAAATAACATCCCCCATCATAACAAAGAGGAGCTTAAATGAAGTGAAACAAAGGAGAGTACTTAAAAAGAAAAAGAGAGGTTATATCTCTTACGAAATTTCGGCAGCCGAATGGTGCCACTCAAAACATCCAAAATGAATTGATGATAGAGAATAGGTTCGCTCATAATATGAACATAAAAATTACAGTAAGATTAATATAAAATAACATCCCAATAACAAGAAAGATGAGCTTTAAAAGTAATGACATAAAAGAGTGTACTTTAAAAGAAAGAGAGGAGTCGGATCCCTTAGCTCAAGTCCAACTTGTCTTGTTCGTTTCATTATATTCCTGAATAATAAACTTGGGTCAATTTATAATTTCCTAAGGACCTCATTTAAAGATTATTATTAAGTTCATATCACATATTATAATGTTATAATAATTGTTTACTAATGTTATTTCATATCAGACGTTTTTGTCGATGTTTGGTACATGAGTCAAAAATGAACTTGTATGAAAAATGATTGTCCATGTAGTTATAAGTAAATAATTTCCAGAATAGTATTAATGATTAAAATATCATATATATCCAGTAAATATTCATTTTATACTATTACATATCATTTGGAGATAAAAATGAAAAGCACCGTTCATGGAGACGGTAGGTCGTACGTACGCATTAACGCTACTTTCATTTTTTTATTTGTCATATTAACGGAATTAAAAATAAATAATATATATATATATATATTATAATTCCAGTATAATATATATGTTATATAGGTCACATATTATCATTAATTTCATTCTTTATACGTTCCATGTATTGCATGTACGAGTCACATCACTTGAGGGGGTGGTAGTCCACACTTCGTCATATGAAATTATCGCATTTACACAACATGAAAAGAATAATGGTATGGTTTAAATATTAAATACAGAAGTATATAGTAAACATAAATACCATATGTATCATATATAAAATACATTGACATCATAATGGCCCCCTTTAAAGGTGTTTAAAGAATATTGAACAATTATCATTTCGTGAGGCCGAAAATCGCCAACCACAGAAACAGTATGTTCTTTAACAATTAGACAAAGGTGTGTGTAAGTGTATCTCGAATCCTTCTTATAAAAACATCCATGTATATTTAATATACTGTAGTTGTTACAAAAGAAATGAATAAAAAGAGTTTAGGGGCTTGGAGAAGCAAAATAAAACAAAAGGACACAAGTGAAGACATTACCTTAAATTCGGGTAACTCCCTTTGGTTTGAGCTCAAAGGCTTCCTTGGGAAGACTTATGCACAAGGTGAGGCCTCAGGGAGTTATATAGGGATGTGTAGAGACAAAATGGTCAGGGGTTGGCCGATCCAAAGGCTTTTTAAGTGTGGTTAAAGAGGTATAGGTGGGGTCCTTTTATAAGAGGAGAGGAGATGCACTCTTGGAAAGTAAAGAAATGATACTTTATTTTAGAATGAGTTTCAGATTTTAATGGTCCCACATTGATTTGTTTCGAGGATAAGGTGATAAGGGTTTGAAATTCACCCATCCAATGGGTTTTGGACATGTTTAGGTCTTATATTTTACATTATCTTTTCATTTTATTTAAATCGTTAAATAATGAGGTCATCACTGCATCATCATGATGTCATAAATAATTTCATTTTCTTAATGTCTAAAAATTATAAAAAAACTACAATGATGTTGGAAATCGTTTTATCTTTCCATTGATTGTTTATAGTCAAATATCGGACTTGTATTACCCCATGTAAAAATTGTTTTAGTAAAACATCTCATGTTTGTGTCATTTTTACTTTAACATTAAATAAAAAGGTTTTTATGTCATTTTCCAACCAGAGTGGATCCATGGGGTCCCCAAGTTGACCCATGGATTTTATTGGTCGTCCATGACACATCCAATTAGGGTAGGACATGTTTCTAGGTCATTTCATTTTATTAAAACATTGTTCTTACCTTAAACTACACTAATTATCTCTAATCGCGATTACAATCTTAATAAGTTACTATTCACCAAAAAATTATTTTAATCCCATTGAACCACATTTTACTTCTTAATTACAAACATGTATGTCAGATTTTTGAAATTCAAAACATAAATATGGCAAAATTTCATTTAAACGGAAAATCAGTTTTTATAAGTACCACTTAGTGGTTTCACTCTTCATCAAAAATTGAAGTTTTTGAGAAAATTACCAAAAGTTCACCCTAAGCTATATTTGATATTCCGAATTCAAAAATGATGTCTATTTTACAAAATTCAAAACATATAAGTTGAATTAATTAATTTAATAATTAATTCCAGCTGTCAAAACAAATAGCGTGTTTTTATGAAACTAAATGTATCGAAAGATTGACACTAGTTTAAGTCCGATTTCAAAGTGAAATTAATTCCAACGACCACTATTGGATTAAATCGTAGAAATATATTATAATTTCACTTTAAAACCAATTCAAAAGATAATCTAATTATATAAATAAATTAGATTAAAAAGAGGTTTTGAATTAAAATACAACATTTTTCACTATTCACTAAAATTGAACTTTTTCGGAAAAATACCAAAAATTTACAAAAAGTAAATTTTGATGTCCCAATTATAAAGAAGAATTTTATTTTTTAAAATATAACACATAAAATTTTCAAAAAGTGGATTTAAAAGAGGTTCGCCATCAAAAGGTGGTTAATCGACCTTTTAAAGAATATTAGGATGTTTACGCTTAAAATTGGATTCATTCGCATTTTTAATCCTCTAACATTTATTGTAAAAAGTAAAAATATTTGACAATCATATATAATCATTTTGTAGTTTGATCTGTTCATTCCCGCCATTACAACGGCTAGGTGTTAACTACTATTTAAAATAATATTATTTTATTATTAGAGTGCAACGTAAGATTTCAAAGGAACTCGTTGTTGTGTATTGGGTAAGCCATCGAGCATAGCGTTCCCATTAAATTAATATTGACATTTTATTCACAAATAGGGATAAATATAAAAATTTCATATTTTTTATTTACCTGGGGTTTTACAAACCACATTGAGAATCTATCCATATCTATACATATCCAAATGCATCTTATGAATTATAAAAATGAATTATGTTAATGTATTCTATGGTGATTATATGGAATAAATGATATAATTTTATTTAAACTAAGAGGGATAGATTATAAACCCTCATGTTTAGAGACAAAGAAGTATCCTCTTGGGTATGGATAAGTCTAACTTAAAACAACCTTTTCCTAGGGATACATTTCCTGATAGAGAAATCAATTCAATTATTATTGTAATATATATATATATATATTTGATATATAACTATAAAATATTACACCATAAATCAATATAATATAATGTAATGGTAGAAGATAAATAAATCCATCATCATACAAATCATTTAACTCTTTGAACACATCTATTATTATATCAATACATACATTAACAAATAAAAATTACCCTACATAACAATTAAAATATAAATAATATATTAGTTAATTTATAGGATGATAAAAAATAAACTGAAGAATCATAAATTTAAACACGTTATTAATATTTTTGAACAACTATTATCTAAATAGAAAAAACAGATTATTATTTTTAACTTAATCATATGAATTCAAAAATATATATAAACACGATATATTCACTCATAATAACATGAGAATTTGGTTATGGGTTAATCTCACAAATCCATATTTAATAACAAATAATTCTAAAGAGTCTAAAAACATGATTTTAACATCAATCATTGATCAAAATATCTACATGTTTTTTTTATGACCATCGAACCATATGAATGTATCACTTCAAACTCAATTGTTAGATAATCTATTAAAAATTGCACTATATTCATAGTATATATGTTGCGACACCGTAATAATAGAGAAGTGTTATTCTATGTTGGATACAAAATTGGAGGTGAGCCTCCAATACATATGGGACAACACACATTAATCTTCTAGAGTAGTAACTTTTTAGTAACATTCATAAAGAAATTTATACAACGCTTTAAACTCTATAATTAAAACATCATGTATGAATCCTAGTATCATATTCTCTAGAGTATGGTCATTTTTATCTAGAAACCATGTTTTCAATAATATCACCTAAATTAATCAAAACACATCAATGAAAACCATAAACACAATATTACCTAAAACAACACCATTAGAATTTTTATCTAACAAGATAATATGTGGAAAATACTTGATGACACCCAACATCAAAATGTAAGTCAAGAAATTTCATTTTTTATTGTATTTAAAGAAATAATAAATCATGAATAATATATTCCATAAAAGATCTATTCATACCATTTATGACCATGGTGTGACTTATAATATTATATATATCAGAAGGATAGAGAGAACTTTTTCATTTTAGATATTAACATTTCTTAAAATCAAGGTGATATTCATAATAAAAACATATAGAGTAACAAATAAAAGGAACAACTAATTATATGAGAAAGTAATAATACAAAGAATTACAATTTCATGAATTCACTATTAATGATATAATGGTAATTAAAATTATTAATCATAGAAATAAAAATATCCTTTGAAAATGTACAATCAATAAAAACATAGTAATATTATTCAAAAATTAATTAGAATAATGCATTAATAGAGTATTTGGAGACACAAAATAACATCAATCAAATGTCTACGGGGGTCCTCATAATATTAATTATCCAAATGATAAAATATAGAAAGTGAAAATTTGGGGAATTATAACATGGGATAACCCATTTCCATATAACTAATTGAAAAAAGTATAGAATGAATTGAAATAATTGCAAACAATTATCCCATATATAACAGGAACCATGACAAGAGTTTACCCATTGAAAGGAATGGTAATTATCATTAAGGGTGCATAGTTTAAGAGGTAGACCATCTATAATAGAATAATTATAATCTATAGAAATATAGGGATCACAATTGAATCTATCGCCAAATTCAGTATTAGTAAGCAGAATACATGTCAATTTGTTTGTCCAGAACATGAGGGATGTATTTTCGGATATAATCAATCCTTAGTTTTGTATGATATTAGAATATGAATAATTTATGGTTATTTAGATAGAATAATATTTATACATATAATATTTACAATTAAGTGTAACCCATGATCTATATTTCAAATATGGCGTTTTGTTTTAGTTATCAAGGGTATTTTTTTCAAGTGATCTTATATTTAAAATCTTCATTGAATCATTTAACATTATCAATTCCCATGCTACCTAACTTCCCTGGATTATAATTAAAATTCAATTAACCACACAATATTTTTTTTTAAAAATAAATACCCTCCAATGAAATTTCCCTAGAATATTATTTATTTTTTTAATTTGATTATTTTTCGGCAAATAGAATATAAATTATTATTAATTTTTTGCTATAATTATAGAATTAATATTGTTAATTCTGAAAAACATCAAACAGTCCATTCATTTCCATGGGGAAATAGGGATCCAAATATATCATCCTAACTCATTAAAGATGAAAACCTTTAGTCTTGTCAAAAAAAGGCAATCAAACATATTTGAATTTATGTATTCCATCTCAATATTTTAAGGATATTATAATATCCAATATTCTAGAATGAGAAAAACTAATTCTAAATTTAATATGATATTTTTCCTTATTGATTATATACATAAAAACATTCCCATTATATTGAATCATATAATGTAGACTATTTTTTCGTCATTCACATAAAAATATATGATAATATAATCCATTAAAGAAGGTATAATGGGATAAAAAGACCTCTCCAGACATAAATAATTTTTTGATTACCTTTTTCAACCATCTAGGGGCTAAATATGCATAAGTAGTATTATATAACAATAAAAATGATATCCAATAAGAGATTCCAATATATCACATCTCATGATACATAGATTAACCATACAATGATTGGTTAAAAACAATTGTTATAAAGGAATAATTTAATGGAACTTTAACGAGATCAATGAGCATATCATCCAAACAAAACTGAGAAATGAAAATCAAAATAAGGTCCCAGATTAGAGTCAAATTAATTGGTGATATAAATAATTAGGGTATTTTTATAGCTCCTAGGATCCTCCATGTACATAGTTAGAGTCATTAATAATGTAATAATACATACATGTACATTTTTACACAAAATAAAATAAAACTACTTGAAAGGACACAAATTTTTTTATAAACAGTGCATGAATGATAGAATAGAATCTTACTAATTATATTTTTAATCAAATTAGAAAAATAAATAAGTCTAAACCTTATAATTTAAATAGTGTTTTTGGCCATTTTGGAATAATACCATATACATTAATTTTATTTCCTCGTAAAATAAACTTTTTTGAAGGAATAATTTTAAAAATTCACTAAATCATTATAAATTATATCATGGAACATCAAAATAAAGATGTGGGAAAACTATATGGACCATGAAAAATATCACTGCATAGAAAAAACATCACAGATCATATTGGAAGTTGTAAGATCATCAAGGAATCTATTATCCTCGTAATTAATGACACAAAGGATGATAACTGGATAAATAATAAGTAAAATAATATTATCCACATAAAATAATATAAAATTTTCATTAATGTGCTCAAAAGGAGCCTACCTACCATATATGATATCATAACAAATTTTATCTATGAAAGCGGTCAACTAACATTTATATATTTCTATATATTTCTAAATAATAAATTATTCATTACCCCTTCATAATGAAACATAACCATAATTTTATCATAAATAGAATATTCATGAAACATGATATAAGACATAATATTTGAATCAATACCAAGCAACTTTAAGGTCATCCTCTGATAAATCCATGATTTCTGGAAACCGAAAAAGTATAAGACAATTCTACTAATATTAATGATCCTGATAGCACATATATAATCAATCCTTACTCTATGGTCAATATATATTTTTTAAAATTTCATCTTCATATTTATAAAACAATAATCACATAAATGAAGCGTATACACTCATATGTTCATAATGATTAATATAAATTTATCATGCTATAACAATGAAATGTTAAAAAAAAGAGAGTATTCAAGAAATATAAATCAATGTATATTAATTATATAATAGCAATGAGTCAATTAAATATTAAGTCATAAATTCTCTATCAAGTTTTCAATTAAAATTTACAGGGTTCCCATATTTAATTTTTATACATGGATCCAAAACACTGAAACTATAGTATATTTTTGAACTTCAATCACTCATTGAATTCCTGGAAAGAAGAAGAAGGGAAAACTAAACTAATACTTTCACATGGATCTAATGTAACATTGAAATCTCTATGAATAACCCAGGAATTGTTTACCACCTACTTGATTATAGAAAGATTCTAAAAAATTAGTCTTCTGTAGTGATATATTTTGAAATCAATTAAAAAAAGAGTGATGAAATTCAAATCATGATTGATCAAACCATACATTTAAATTCTAATATCTAGTCTCAAGAAAAGTGAAATTCTAAACTAACCTATATGTATAAACCCCTAAATTATTCATCGCATCACTAGTAATATTTATATAATCCAATAAGTATCACATGATCTCCATGTTATCTTAAAATAATTTTTTTATTCATATCATGGGTTCATCGATACCCACTATAATTAAGCTATATTTTTACGTATGTCTTTTTAGGGGCCTAAAATATCTATAATTTTCCATCCCAATAAAATTATAGAATAATAAAATTTATTTTTTCTTTTATTTATCTTATGTCATGGACCCCCATACATTTTCTATTTGGTTGTTCCTTTCAACCCTCTAGTAACTACTTTGATTATTTATATTATTATGAAACTGACAATTTTTATCAAACATTCTATTCCCTCAACATTAATATATACAATATTATTATATGATCTACTTAATAGGTAATCATCCACTGACTATGCATCATTTAGAACATCATTGAAAATCAACATATTTTTACTAGAAAGGGATCAACCCCAGGACAATACCAACATATACAAATCACATTCCCATATAATTTTAAAATAAACAATTTACCTCTAAATTATAAATAATCATTATAATTTAAGAAAGGAAATTTAATATTGACATTTAATATTATGAAATATTCAATATATGTATCAAAAAAATTAAATGACTAATTATAAATATTTAAATATTAATTGAATTTTATTAATGTTCAAATATAAATAAATATTCAATTTTACATTTCACCATATTTTTAGAAATTATAAAATGAAATTAACAATTGAATGTTGGAGGAAATTAATTATTTATAACAATATCATTTTTAATGATATGAATTACTGTAGAAAACATTTTATGCATATCTATGGTATTAACTCATCGGTAATAGAATTAAACTAATATATGAATGTGTACAAAAAAAGAAGTGTTGTATACTAAATTGGAATAACCATTGTTCTTATATATGAATGATTATGTGTTATCAGTAAATTTTTCTTATGATATTCCTACCATGTGTGATTAAACACACATGGAATGGTCTTAGTCTAAGAATGAAAAACCACCCATGTACGAATAATCATGTGTCATGCGATTAATATGTGATTATATTAAAAAAGTGAGTATAATACTCTAGTATCTGATGAAACTTCTATTAGAAAATGTAAAATAGTTAATTGTATGAAAATTCATGATTTGGGAAATGGAATAATGTCAAAATAAAATTACATTAATTGAATTTAAAATGAACTATGTATGAATAATAATACACTGGACTATGATATATCAACATTATATGACACCTTTCAACCAATATCTTATTCGACGATAACATTACACAACAATGGATTATGCCCTTGGTTTATTATGATATATCCTATATAATAAAAATTCAATGACAGTATATTTTATTATGACATTTATATCTTCATTTTATTGTATGATTTCAGGAATATAACATCTTAGTAAGGTAATAATCCTAATTATTTATTTTAATAACACCCAAAAATAATAATTAAACATAGAAAAAGGAATATAAAAAACATTTACCATATTTATATTCAAGAATAAGAAATTTATAACTGATAAAATGGATAAATATTTTATATAACATTAAAATATAACTCTTCAACCAGTAATCCTTATTCTTCAGCATCATTGTTTGAAGAATAATGTTAAAGAGAAATTGAATGATTTTACAATGATTATTTATCACTGGGATATATTTAATCACTCAATGCTCATTTGGGACTTCTCCAAACAAAGATGATATGATAATATCCTTCCCATGACATTAATGAGAGAAAAGGAAATCAACATGGGAGAAATGTGTTTTCCAATAAATTCACATAATTATCTTTTCACAACCTAACCCATGAAATGCCTTCAGTTCTAACTACACCAAGCCATCCTCCATAGGCCTATGGTGGAGAAAAACATCGAATGTACAACAAAATAGGGGAGGGAATTTCCTATGTACCTGTGCAGAACCACATGACCAACTCAATTAAATATTGTAGAGGGAAATAAGTAAATAGTGATACACTATTATAAATAATAAAAACATGCACTGACTTCTAAATAGTGCTTATATGATAATGTAAACTAAAAGGAAATGGGGATAAATGCATTCCCAACTAGAAAAGTGTCCCAACATTATAGAAAATGGAATAAGAAATAAATGAGAGACCTCTATCCTGGATCCTAAGCAATGACCACATATAAAATCTAGGCACCTTTATCCCTAATATTTTCTGAAGTCATGATCAATCATGTATGTCATCTATATAAGGAACAATACATGTAGGAAAATTCCATGCAGGGGAGTGTATAAGAATACCCAGTAGGACACCCTTAAATCATAAGGGAGAGCTTTAAGAAATATAATAGAAAATGAATAAAATATATAGAAAATTGTACAATACAAGAGTGTTGCACAATGCAATAAGAGATTTAAGTAACTCATCCATACATATAGAGATATAAATGGTGAGAATATTAAATAATCACTGAGTATTCATTACCTATTGTAGGATGTTAGTATCGTCCAACCATGTGAATCTAGACACAGGAAGCACATGACATACCTCATACATCGTTAACTACCCTAGAATGATAGTAACCATAACCCATGGAGTGGATTCTGAAATAAGATAGATATTTATATATATGTTCTTAGTCAAGATTAACCAAAACAAGAATGGTGATTTCGATATCAATTATTTGTCTAAGAAGATGAGTCTTCAATAGTTCTAGAAGCCCAACAACATTTCCAAGGATCCCACATGTCATCCACGAATGCACAATTCAATGTGGATTAATCACCACACCATGATACTATCCTTTTTGGGTGTAACTAAATCACCTTCATAGTTTATGTTCACTATACAAGGAAGCATATCAGTGGGGAAAGCATACATAATTTTCATGAGTCCAAGGAAATTTCAAACCAAGTCTCATCATTGAACTATATAGTCAAAGGGTGCAAACTCAAAGTATAGGACCTGCACCCTAGTGCATCAGGGGGTTCCCGCTAGTCATTGGGGTGTTGTTCTCTACTCCATCAGGGGGATCATCATCTAAAATTATATAGACACCCATTTCCCTGTCATGTATAAGGGTATACGTGGGAGGGTACTACCCATTAAGTAGCTGTAAAGGACCCACATCATATATGATGGGGCGTCAACTCTATAGTCATCATAGATCATCACAATAGTATTTCATGGGTATCAAAACCCATATGTAGTTTTAGGGGACCCACAACCGAGATGATGGGGGTCAACACTCTAGCCCTCAAGGATCTTCACCTTAGTAAGCTAAGGGGATCATCATCCCGAATGATCCCTCTTGTGATTATGCCTTATCACTACCATCATTGAGCATCACCTCATATTCACATCACACTAGGAACATCTCACATAATATATCTAAATCCAAATCAAAGGTAACCATAGAGATTTACACATAAAAACATACATGGTATGATATTTACATTCCCGAATCATGTAACCATTGAAAATAGTTCGGTTCCCCGCAACATACCAGAATGGGAGACTATGGGTCCCATTTCATATCACCAAATCTTAAATTCCAAAAATATCCTCAAGAGGCCCAACTCAAAAATTAGATCATGTTTCCATAAAGGTAACATTCATAGGATATTCAATTTTGAAGATATGGCTATTTGAAGCTGATGGACAATGGTATGTCGGGTCCCACAACAGACTAGTTGTGGTCTGACCACCATTGTAAGTCCACCAAATGTTGTTCTTATAGTCCGTTGTGTGGCCATTTCTGATTGACCACCCTATTCAGTCCACTTGCAACAAAACCTCATGGCACGGTTGACTAGCTTTGTTCGACCACTGTTAGTGCCTCAGTGGAAGCTTGAGTTGTCATATCCTCATGGTCGACCGTAGTGATTTATCGCAATTTCACTTCAGTCTGACCAACCCTTTCTAGCCCACTTTTCTAGTCTTGAACCACTTATTTTTTCTTATCCCACATTGAAGGAAAACTTATACGTGGCCCACCGGGCTCACTAGGGCTTGGCCCATCCTCCACCACTATGTCCATGTGGCCGCCCACCACGATTCATGATACCTTCCATCACCTCAGGTCATGCCCTGTGGCACCACTTCCATCTCCATACGTCATGGAATCTGCCATTATCATATACATGGTGTGTCACCTCACTCTATCATTGGCTTTCCATGTTCCAGTGGACTGTTCCGCTAACCACATATCCTTTGATAATGCCCAAAACATGCTGAAAACATAGAACTGGAATCACATGACTATAATCTAAACTTATCTATTCCCATCTTGATGATTGGTTTATGATTCGACATGAAGAAAAGTAAATGATCTTTCATGATGAAATTATGAATTACAATTCCAAATTGTAATCTAAAATAAATCACTCTATGATAGTGTTAGTAAGACCCTCAATGTTGATTTTTAAAGAATAGAAATTGACATAAAATTAAAATATAATTCATGAATAGAAAATAGTGGTGTGGAAATAAAAAAGTATTCTTATTTATGTACCAATTAATTGACAAAAATGAATTCTTTTGGCTTTCATAGCGATCCACTAAAGATTTAACAAAGATTTTATAAATGGATTGGGAGAGAGTTTCAAATTTGGTGGGGGGATTAGGGGATAACCCTAATGAACAACCAATAATACACTATTTACAATAAGTGATTAGGTCTAGGGTATCCACTTAATCACACCTTCCAATGGTCGTGGGACCCAAACATCACACAACCTACCTCTTTAGTTTGTACATAGGTGTAAAACACCATTACAAACTCAACAGTGGTCTTAGATTTCCAATATGAGTCCACATTTAGGAGTTAGTTGAAACTACATCCAAAATAAAATAAATTTCTTTAATTATTTTATTTACGGTTATATCCTGATTAACTTTTTCCATTGAAGACTCACGCCAAAAAATGTTATGTCTCTCCTAGGGAAAACGCCATGTTACCGACTCAATTATTCCCTTATATTTTTGATCTGGGATACTGGTTGGAAGTTATCATGCCTCTACACATAATTCACTCCTTTAATATTTTCATCCCAAGAAAAGAAAAACAAGGAAAAAACACTGGGTACTGATCACACATCTACCTCACCCATTCCCTAGAACTCTCATACAGGTTTCCATGCAACCATAGCATATGAACCAAAGGGATGGATCATCCATGTAAGGTCTTCTCATGATGATGAACGATCACCACCTGGTTCTCAACAAAGTTGGATCCATATTTAATGTTCATCTCATCTATGTTAAAGACATGTGTAGGTTTATGGTCGTATCTCCGTAGGTGTGACACATGGAATATTTCATGAACCTACTCCAGAGTTGGTGGTTGGACATGGTGGTAGGAAAAATCACCAACCATCCTCATGATCTCAAAAGGCCCGATGATCATTGAGGATAGGTTTTCTCCCCGAATGAACCCCTATATTCCTCATAAGGGGTAGTCTTTCCAGAAGACATCATATACATATTAGAACTCCATGGGAATGTGACAATAATCTACAAAGGATTTTTGTCTACTCTTGGCCATCTTCATCCACTCATAGATGACCTTCATCTTCTCTATCATCGCCTTCACCAACTCTAGGCCCATGAGGGATGACTCTCTATCCTCTATCCAGCATAATGGTGACCTTCATGGTCTCACATAAAGGTCCAAAAAAGGTGAAATATTGCTAGTAGAGTGGTATTTATTGTTGTACACAAACTCAATGTGAGGAAGGTGATTCTCCCTGCTCTATCTGGAATCCAACGCGCAAGACCTCACCCCGACATAGTATGTCCCAAAATTTTATATTATAAAATATTAATATAAATAAAATTATTATTTATTAAATACTATATTTTCATTTGTTCCTAAAATTATATTTTGGAGGGAAATTTAAATAACATCCATATAACATTATTCATACATAGTATGTTCCAAATTGATATTGATTTTCGAAACACCCTCCATCCAACGGTACACTTTCTAGACCACCAATTTATGAATATTAATAATTATGAAGGGAAAAACACTAATAGTCCTTGGCTATAAAACCTGAATAATGTTTATAAAAAACTCACATAAATAGAATGTATTGCATATTATAATACTATATTAGGAGACCTGATATTTGTGATCAGTTGACATCATGACAATACCTAAAATAATGTAATAAAAACAATCATTAAATTCAAGAACATTATATTGAAATACATGAGTCAACAAATAAATTCAAAAATAGAATCCCAAAATTACTGAGTCGACAATTGCTCTAAATACCTTGTATGAAATGTCTGTTATTGCTCATCAAGTCCCCATGGGAACATGAATTGTACTTTATTAAAATTGAGTGAGTATACAAGTATACTCAATAGAATCATAACTAAGTCCATAGTGCACGTGTGAAAATAGAATATTAATGTACTAGTGAACAAACCACAGAACCAACAATACCTAAAATTTCCATCTAACCAAGCACAACATCACCATATCACATGCATTAAATAATGAATCTAATCATAAAGTAATAATAATAATGCTATTGATAAAAGGGTTTCCACACTAATTTAACATATATTTTATTCTTTCACACCAAAAAATCATATACCATGGCACTCTCATCTATTCATTATAGTAAACCAAACTGAACCCACATGTTTCATCACCTCATGACAATAACATAGAATTATACTTATAGTTACATTATATAAAAACTCAATTAATTCCCCTAAGGCATTACATAATATGAAATATCAACCGTATACACTTTGGTAATTACATAACATGAAATCTCATTAGTAGAAACCTATTCCATCACATCATATCATATCTTGCAAGTAGACACCTTAGAAATCACATCTCATTTGTAGCTATAATAGTATAATATCACGAACATGAATGACATAAACCCCATTCTGTTATCAATCAATAAATTTCCACTACTATAATACATCCCATTAAATATCACCATAGTTCCCTTTTCACTTATAGTAATCAGAAACCATTGAATGTCAAAGTCGCCTAAAAGTGATAGTGGAAATTTTTAAGTGGCCAACCACCCATCCAAGAAACGATAATGTTGGTAAGAACACCCCCAAATTATTTTTGTCAATCTCATAGAACCTAAAATGGATGGGATGAATATATAAATCACATGTATTATACAATCTACATAAATTGCATTCATTAAAAATATACACATTTGTGTTAAAAACAAGTTCTCTTACCCAAATCACAACATCACCACTAATCCTCGTGACATCGTCCATTTTTCTGTCACCTCTAAAATCATAACATCACAAAATAGACCAAAATAAATTAGGAACATTCCTATTATTTAAATATAATAAAATAACCATATTTTTTCTTTAATCAATTTCAATCATCCATCTTGTTTAATTCTCATTATAAATCATAAACATTTTACCAAACCAACCATATTATTTCAAGATTTCATTAACAATTTAAACCCATTCCTTCTCAAATCAGTATGTTCATTTTGATTTTATAAATCCCCATGAATCACGAAAAAACACAAAAACACAAAAACCTCCCATATTCCTTATGGAAATCATCCATCACATTAACACCATTACGTAGCCATATCCACCATGTCATCGAAAACACCACATACCATGATGAAATATCATTACTTCCTCCCCTCCCATAACAACCAGACATTGGAACTACTCATAATAACCTCATATAACCACCAAATAAACCACACATCACATACTCAGATAACATATTTCAACATTAAAATCGTTCTCTTCATCACATTTAACTTTATGTTTCAATGGATTTCCCACAAATGTGATAATTATACGGTAATGATTTATTTAACTGAAAATTACAGATTATACAATTCAATTTATAGTGATAAAAAATCACACAATAAGGGTTTAATAGACACAACAACCATATTGCAAACAATGTCCCCAACAGGCAATATTTTCATAAAGACATCAATAGCGTAAAAACTCAATATCTATAATACCAATTGTTGTAAATCTTGTGATTTCATTTCAATTCCCTTTAATATAAAATAACAAAATTAATTATCCACATCTGTATAGTGCATAGTATATTCCCAAAGACAATAGGTGCACAACACATCCTACATATTACAACTAGATAAAAAATAATGGTTCCCCTATACAAAACAAGTCCGAATGAACCAAATATGAAGGTCATAACCGGAGGATGAAAACATAGGAGAACCAAAATGAAGGATTAATCCAAAATATAAAATAAAAAAAAATCATAAGTTATTCACATACCAAGGATACAATAAAATAAATGATTCCTTGACAGAATTCTTCTCAGGATGATGAAATTGATGAAAAAAAGGTACAAAGAAGGAATGAAACTCACATAAAAACGCCATGGATTAATAACTACATGTTGAGGATGAGATCAATGGAAATGGGGATGAAAAACCTCTAATAGATGAAATTTTATCACTAATAAAATTAAATAATGTTAACAAGAATTTCATAGTTTGATGGAATGTGGGGTTTTTATATTCATTTTTTAAAACATAATACCACATCACATGATACAACAAAAAAACATATTTTGAAAATAAAATAAAATACTAAATCACAAGGGGGAGGGGACATACTAGATAAAAAAATTTAAAAAATACTTTGTGAATAATGGCAACCTCCACACCATAGATTTAGTAATATAGAATAAGTGACCATTGTGCACTCAAAACTTCCATGTTGTAGAACACAACAATAGTGAAGGTATTGACTGCAACCCATATCCATGAGGACCCTACAGGAAAATTATATAACCACCAAAAATCACCAATGTTAGTCCACTCTATATCTAACACTACTAATCCACTACTATAGGGTCACATAACCCATATATATGCCTAATCATCTATCTGCTACATAATTACTCCAAAATTGGTCATAGAAAAAATATCCCCCACAATTCCTTCTAACCAAACCTAGATTCCCAAAACCATAGATAGTCTAATAAATAGTGTACACAATGCCTTGAAACCATATAGGTATCCCCTTATTGTTTTTCCATTTGCAACACCAAATTTAAATCAGAACTCTATCAGTACCAAACCCCAAAACTCCACCACTAGAAAGGGACATTAAATTAGACAAATCTCATATTATTCAATTCATGTATAATTAAAACCATCATGAAAGAAAAATATAAGAAAATGGTCAAAAACCCGACTAATTATATACATATTAATGATCTTGTTACAAATCAAATGTAACCACAAGAAATCATATTAGCCTCATACCATCTAACCACCAGAGAACCATAAAAACCAAAATATTATCCAAATTTTTTTATCCATCTATTACCACAACCATCACATTAAATTTCTACAAAAACAATAAATTAATTCCATCAACCATATCATGATATTATTCTATTTAGCTGACAACAACTTAAATGTATTTTATTAAAAAAAATTATAATATATCACATATTAATTAATATCTTGGTTTCCCTATTCTTATAATTAAAGTATTAAAATACAAAACATCATAAAAAACAAATCTCGTAAAACATTACGTTGCCAATAAAACATTAATAAGGAAATTGAAAACAAAACATATCAAAAAATCAGTTATTAGGAACACATATATATCTCATGCCCCAATGCACTCATCTCCAGTCCAATGTTCCACCAAACACATGAACCAAGGGAATGTCCCAACCTTGAAGAAACTTATACTAATAATTTTTGATTTATACAGGGCCATTCAAAAATGTTTCTTTTTCCTTGACATATAAATCTCCCATTTAATGTATTTAGGGTCATTATGATGATGTTAAAGAGCATTAAGAACATGTTCTCCCCAATCTAGTATATTGTGGGATTACTACTATGATTTGAAGAAGAAGTATTCTAGTCCTATGTGTCATTCATATAGTAATTAAGAAAATAACCCTTCTAGGTCGTTCTTTACACCACATCAGGATAAAGATCTGTTGACTACCCAACCATGGCCCAATACAATGATGAATAAAATGGTCACATGAAAATACCCTCTAACAGGTCCATGGTTGTAGATGATATATAACAGTTCTAATAAGGAAACTCAACAACATGATCATTTTTTAACAAGATACCCTAATGTCCATGATGCATGATCATAACTCCTCCTCTCTTTCCTAGATAATATACTCACTTGATCCATTTTTCTTGTGGTGGAAAATATTTTAAGTCATAACTAAGTTCGATAATAAAGGAGAAATATCCTCGAAAATCTCAAGGTAAAATGAGATTCCCAATATGGTACCATGGTGTCTAGAACTCAATGTCATATGATTTTGGATTTTTTTAGAAATAACTCTGTTAAAAAATCTTAATGAAATGCCCTTTATACTTGTAAGGTAAAATGAGAAACACAATCTGAGACTATGGCACATGGAAGTCCCTAATGATGAAACAATTCATCTATAGAGACATTGGAATATCATACATGGTTATTAAATATTTTTTTTATGAATACTCACTACTTTATAAAAAACTAGGGAACCATAATAGTTTAGTTCCATCAGATAATAGGTACGTAATCTCTTGATTTGTGGAAAAATCTCCACCTTTAGTACTACTCATAAAATCCCCTATTTAAAACCATTTTTCATATCATGGTGAAAGGAAACATAAGTAAGGGTGTGATCATATGATCAATACGCATTTTAAAGGGATATATGTAAGAACAATAGAAACGCAAGAGTATTAGAACATGGTCATAATATATGAAAACCATACCCTATAAATAAAATTTAAAAATATTGTGTTAGTACACAATGATTAGCAGTTCATAAGGCAAAAAACATAATGAAATAAGGAAACATTATCCATGAGAAGATAATATTGTTATAAGGTATCCAATTATATCATACACATAAGCATTTAAAATTATTTATTTTATATTCATGGATCATATCCAAAACTTATTAGTAATCTTTGTGGGTATCTAACACTCCTTGGTGTGACACAACACGAGCCCCATTGGAAAAACATCCTTTGAGTAGAAGAGATTCACTTCACATGCTTTCATGGTAGTCAAGGTTTACTATAAATTCTATGACAAAAAAATATTCTCTTACTTAATCATTCCACTCTCCATTCTAGTTTTTTTCTCCCATTATATATATGTCATTAATCAATGCATTGGAGGGATATAATAGACCCACCAATATTTGTTTATATTGTAACCACATTCCATGGTTATAATGTAAACAACTTTTTTTTTCATATAACGTGACCACCATCCTTGGTTAAAATGTAACCACCATCACATAATGAAAATCATAAATATATGTGTCAATGATCATTATAAATTCATAATATCAAAACCCATGAATGAAAATGGGATTCATAAAACATTCAACAAAAAATTACCTATGAAAAAGAAAAAATTCTCATACTCATTTAATTATTTCATCAAGGATTAACCAATGGAAGAAATAATATTTTTTCATAATAATTTGGTCATGGTAAAACCAGGGGAATAGAAATGATATTCCTATGAAACTATTCATCATAAACATAAAACATTTAGAGAAATAATATAAATGGAAAAATGGTATTTTATCTCAAGTATATCAAAAGAAAAACAAAGTACGTCACCTCATATAAAAAATAATTATGAAATATAAATAACTTAGATTGTTTTCAAGAAAATTGACATTTCATTGAATATCCTTTTTCCAAAACATTGATTTCTAAAATATTTTTTATTGAAAATAAAATTGAAAAATTATAAAGAAAATTTGTAAAAAAATTAAAAAAAATCATTTATTAAATATCCATTCAAAATTGAAAGAAATATTTAAAACATAAAACATTTTAATTTTTTTAATATAAATATGAACACATAAAAAAATAATCTTCAAATAATATATTGGTCCTGTCATTGGTAAAACATGTCCTTTTCATACACAATAAATAAAATATTCCTTTAATTTATTTTGTAATAGCTAAAAAATAATTGGTTCTATTATCTACATGTTGATTTCATTTAAAAAAATTATTAAAACATATAAATGGGTAAAAAATGATTTTCTAATAATTTTAAAAAAACATAAAAAATAGATATCATTTATAGAAAAAATGGTTTCAGATGCAAAAGTTTTTTTGACTGAAATGATGAATTTAGTTAAATTTTTTTAAACTCGTGAGTATGAAAATATAGGATCATTAAAGGAAAACATTTATTTCCCAGTCATTACCTGAATAGAATTAAATTATATAGATTCCACAGGGATGGATCATACGATTCTATCATAAAAAACATAATCATACATTTTGTATATATATGTTGATACTACAAAAAAATTAAAAACTTTTGAATCATAGAAATTTAATTCCCAATATGGATTATAATTAAATTATGATTAATATTTTAGTTATTAAATATAGTTATGATATTTAAATTCAAAATGTGTTTAATATACACCTTAGATAAGATGATTTGTGCATAATATAATTATTTGTATCAAAAATGTATATCATAAAATGGATAGTATATAAAAATAATATTATAAAGATATTTATTAAATAAAATTCAATTTCACTATATAAAACACATCAAGGAAACCTGTGGAAAATATGGAATCTGTCTCAGCAAACCTTTCAGTGAAACTGAAATCCCATTAAGTAAGTCTCACCTTTTTTACTATTTATTATATCATCATTTAGAAAAAAATATATGTTAATTATCCATAAATTAAAGAAGAAAACATGCATATTTCAAACCATTTAATATTTATTTATATATATTCATCACTATTGTATTATTAATTCCTTAGTAAAGAGGCATTTTGGGTAATAACGACTTTTTTTTCATATATGTAATGATTTTTTAGGTCCACTACAAATGATATTTCTTCCGTCATCTATTTAATAATAATCATGAATTAATTATCATATTTATAAAAAAACTATACATTTAATAATTATAATAAATGATGGTTTTTAGAAATGATGTACATTACAATCATGGATAAGGTAGGTTATCAGTACGCATAAGTAACATTTTCGTTATTCAGCGATCATTTTGGAAATGGGGATAGAAATATATAATCATTAATGAAATAATATAAAAACGCAAACACTATATTATTAAATAAAATATACACAACCATTTTATCCATGTGGTGTGATTATGAAAAGAGAGTCATGTCACTCCATAAAGGTGGTAGTCCACACATACACGAACGATGTTATCAAATTTTAGTCAATGAAAATGAATGAAATATAATGATATATTATATTTTATGAATGAAAAATATGTCACATGAATCATAATTATTTCCATTATATAACACAAATTAATTAATATTATCATTACTAATTTCTATGAAAATAATTATTGAAAATGAATCACATCACGTTGCGAGGTGGTAATCCACCATACACAGGATATATGTTTTCATAACCCCTTAGTAATGGAATGTACAAAAATAATATATATTATATAATGGATTAATAGGTATAATTATGTTATCATAATAATATAAATACCATATATTCACCATCATACCCAACTGTGGCAGGGTAATGGAAAAACGAATGGCATTGATTCCCAAGGTGATAGTCATCCATACACACAAATAAGGATTTAATAGCACATTTGATGGATATAATGATGGTTTTATATCATGAACATAACATAGAAAATATGAATATAAATAATATATTTAGGGTATTATAGCATTATGTTTTAATACTAATTGAATGTGGTGGAGGAAGAAATAAAATAAAAATTCTCATTGAAGAATGTTGCCTCTTCATTGGGAAACCCCATTATGTTTTCACTAAAATTAACCCTCGATGGATTTATTTCTAGGATAAGTAATATATTATTTTATTAGGGATGGGGGAAGTTATTTGTATACTTACGTATTTTTAAAAAAATGGATTTAAGGTGTGGGAAAGATTGGATAGGGTGTGGTATTTTATAAGTTATGAGAGTGGAATACTTGTAATTTTTAAAATTGAAATGGCGAACCCTTGTTTTTAAAATTCCACAGGGGTCAAAAATGAAGTTTTATAAATCCATGTACATTATAGGGTCTATATATGTAACAAAACCTATTTGATATAATATTTTAGGTTATTTTAACCCTTATCAATTTAGTTTAACCACCTATAAATCCATTTTTACATTAATCAGAACAAGTATTTCTTTTTACTATTTTCACTATTAGCGCCAGTCAAAAAATTATTCATCCTTTTTAGAAAAAAATATATTATTTTTATTGAAAATATGAAATATATTTTTAAATATAACATTTATCGCAATTATAAAATAAAATTTTAAATTAATTCAGAGTATGAGATGAAAAATAAAGGGTTCATAGAGAAACTTTTAATGAAATTAAAATGTTTTTATAGAAAAATTCAATATTAAATTGACTAAAATGTAATAAATTTTATTAATATATATATATATATATGTATATTATTTAAATAATTCTTCTTTAAAACCAAATTAAAAAAATTCAATTATAAATTGTTTATACAATAAAATGTGCTAAAAATAAAATTTATTATATTTCAAAAATAATCATAAGTTTAATCCTTTATGAAAATTTTAAAAAATTATTCCAAGATAATTTTGAAATGTTTATTTCAAAAATATATGTTATTTTTTAAATTATGGTTTATTAAAATTAAAAAAATTAAATTAACGTTCTAAAAATGGGAGCAAGACTACATTTTAGAAAAATATATATTTAAAAATAAAATTTGATATATTCTAATCACATATCAAGAAAACAAATAAGGTAAATGTTAAATTGTGTAATTAATATATAATATATAAAATTAATTTAATGTTTAAATAAATGAGTTTTGATTAATTTTTCAAGAAGAAAAAAGTTTTTTACTTAAAAATTATATTTCAAGAAAGGATTTTCTTTATTTTTAAATGGTTTTTATTTTCATTGTTAATTAATAGATCATGAAATAATATATTTTATATACATATCTAAACCATATATTTTCATAATTTAGTAAATATTACTCATATATATGATTCTAAGAGGGAGTTGGTAACTATTATAATAATATTCCAATAGTAAAAAATATTTTTTTTAACATAGTGTTTCATGTAAAACCATCTAAGCTTTCGGTTTAGTGTAATATAAGAAAAACAATAAGTTTTGAGTGTAATTAATGCTAAAATAATTGTTCAATAAAATAAAAAATAAAAAAAATATTAAATTTTTTTGAATGAAATATATATTATAAAGTCTCAGTATGTAAGATTTAACCCCCTTAAAATTAATTTATCCTTTGAAATTCGTCTCATCCCTCATCTATTTATCATTTCATAATTCATTCATTAAAATCTATATGATAAAAATGAATAATAAAAATCCCAAAACAAAGGAATGTTTGAAACCTAAAGGTTACCTAATGTAACTCATAACTATGATTCCACGTATTATAAAATAGGTGATATGTAGAGATATGGACATGGGGGAAAAGTAAAACTAATTAAAGAAAGTGATAGAGATCATTTATCACCTGAAATCTTGTCATCCAGATAAGGTTTATGACCAAAAAACAATAGAACAATGCGGTGTGAAAAGGATCATTATTATCATAAAAATAATGATAACACTAAAACATTATATTTCAATATCATTTATCTATTTTTTATGAAAATACATAAGAGGTTGTATTTATTTGATTTCATTCCATTTCATAAGCACAATGACATGCTATTTTATCACTTGATAAATCTCCACTTCATTTTTTACACTAATAGAAGTGTGACTTAAATATCTAAATCACTCTATAACATACATCAAATAATAATATTTTCATCATTCTATCATTAGTTTTTTTAAAACAAATGGGTTTTCAAATGTTATCCAATATGCATAAATAATCATATAGGTGTAATAAATTAATCTTTATAACCTAATATAATTTTTTTCATAAACCATTACATAAATAGTTAACCTTATAACCCATCCATAATTCATAATTTATAAATAACATAACCAAATTTCTAAAAATTCTCTAAACATTAGTCCCCAAATTATCATTACTTTTCACATTATTATATAATTACTAATATGTCAATTTCATACTAATATATTTTCATGAATAGTGGTAAATACAAGAATTACAGTAAAGAGTTAATTCAAAATTCTTATACTTCCTTTTTCCTTGAAAAAAACAACAAATTTTGGAAAATATTCTATAAACAAAATAATTTTGTAAACTCTACCAATAATTAACTAGAAACATTTTCCCAAAAAATCATTAATCTATTCTATGGTAAAGAATACATTACATTTTTCATTAATTAGAATCAAAGTCATTTTATATATAATAAAACCAATTTTTAGGAACAACATGAACATATTAAGAGTTATCATCCCTTAGTCTTGTTTTTCTTATAAATATAAACATTAAATTGTATAAATTTTATTTTTCATCAACATCATTCTATATATTCATTCAATTATTTAATTTAATATATATACTGAAACCCCAAATTTATCTTAAAATTATTAAATTTATATGTTATAAATTATTCCATCATCCAAAATCCTTATCAAACTGTTGTATAGGCTTCAAAATCATATTCCTCAATACCTCTACCCTTTTATATGTCAAATATAATATATTTTTCACAAAAAAACATTGTTCATAAAACCATACATATTTCATAAACAAGCATTCTCTTGAGGACTTAAACTTTCTTAATTCCCTAAACTTACACATTTAGAGCATTAAATAGTTTATGATTCCATTAGGATTCCTTTATTCACAACCATTGTATTAACTAAATTTTACAATTTTATATTACAATTAAATTATTTGTGATTTTATCCACACACAAAAACACTTTTTCATTCCATTAAGACATATATTTGAGTACTTATTACCATGTTATTAATATATAAAATGATGAATAGTTGTTCTTATACGTTATCTGCTATCAAAACACATAGTGAAATATATACTTCTATTCTTTGGTTATTATGAGTATTAGTTAAGATTGAAATTGTTAATAATGTCCTATGATAATTTCTTAATTATAGTAATGGTATACATGATTCTAGTAATCAACAAATTTTGTAGAAAATTGATTTTTTTTAAATTCAATGTTAACCAAGTTCCTTCTATTTCTTAACATTTACAGAAACGAAAAAAAGATATTTTTGAGAAACAATTTTTATATTGGGAAAACACATAATAATTAATAATAACATGTATATTGTCTAAATCATGACACTCACCGTTAAATTTATGACACATTAATTTTTTCCTATGTCATTCATAGTCATCATATATTAGAATCCTTCATAATGTTTTTTAATGTCTTTTTAAATTTTAATGCATATATACTGGGAGTTTAAAAACCAGTGTGAACAAATTCAACTTTTATATAGGCAGGGAGCATCGAGTCAATATCAATGTATCTTTTTCAGTGTTATTTCCCATAGGTAACACTATTATAAAACCAGATACTCATTTATTATCCATTCATAGATGCAATTTCTTCGAACTCACATTATCTATCAGGTACCAATGTTCAAGGACTGTTTAAAACACATTAAATAATCCTTAGACTTATCCTTACATTAATTCCTTGAAATATATTTATAAATACCCATGGTATATCACTAAATAATTATAATTATATTTTCCAAAGGATGAATAAAACATTCTTATGGTACCAAATATATATTCTCTTGATTCTCATATATAAATATTATATATTTGTTTGATGAATATTCATTACAATACACAAAAAAATTGTTGAGTACTATAATAGTTTCATTCTATCTGATAGAAGATAAAAATTCTTAAAATTTGGTGAATTATCTTCAAAATCTATAATAAAGATCTCCCCACTTAATACCCTTCACAAAAACACCCAACATAAAATCATTTTTCATAACATTGTAAACTGAACCATAAAAAAGGGTGAGGTCAGATACTCTGTATGGGCGAATATGGGAGATATATAATAAAAACATGAATAAAATAGTGTAAGAACATGACTATATGTAACAACCTATTTTTTGTGAAATATATTCTATCGAATTAATTTAATATTTTTTATGTTTTTCATTTCACATAACAAGGAATATAGCTTGTGTTATATGAAAGAACCATGTTACTTTTTTGTAAGTTACAAAATAATAATATTTCATTATATTTTACTCGAATATATGTTTTTTATATATTCAACAACTACTTTGTTTTCATTATATAAAACACTGACATGGCTTTCGTTACACACAACACTCAGTTTCTATGAAAAAACATTTTTTATTCTAAACAATTAAAATTTATTTTTATAACATAAATGTTAAAGATAATAATATAGACATTAATAAAAAAAAATTATATTTTATTTGTAATATTATTATATACAGAAATCATAATGAGGATAAAACATATTATTATTTTTTAATATCTTTATATTTTTGGAAATAAAATTCTCTTAAAAGAACTGTTTTTATGACACTATGTGGACAATTATAATATTAATTTTATATATTTTATGAAATTTAATATAATATATTAAACATTAATTTTTATTTCCTAATGTAAAAATTATCTTATGGTTAATTTTTGGGGTTTTATAAAAAGCATTATTTTTTAGTGAATATTGAAAATACAGAATATTAATTAAAAACATAGTTTTCATATAAAATATTTTTACAGTAAATTTATTTTTAAATTTAGTTTTAAATTCATAATATATATATTATAAATCAATAAATACATATTTTTTCATTGGAATAATTTTTATTTTTAATTTATATATAAGAGATTAATTTAGTTTTGAACATTCTCACTTTAAAACCCTACTTCCTCACCATGTCTATGACATTATCATTAAACATTAATGTGATTATTATGTGAATTTTATTTTTAAAAACATATATAAAACCTTTTAATATTTATATTATTTATATTCTAATAATAGGATCTTAATTTTTGGAAAAATATATTAGGTGAAGTGGTCAAAAAGTATTACAATAATTAAAGAAAAATTAAACTTAGAAGTGACAAAACCTTAAAAATAAGGGGAATAATGATCCATAAACTAGTAAAACATCCATTTTGTGCCATTATTTCGGCCATAATCCTTCTATTATTGATTTGGGGGTTTTTTATGTAAAACCATGGGTAAATTGGACTTGTTTTTAAAATATTCCGTCAATGTCCCCTCCCTCCCCACCAAAACGCTCACCATCTATCGCCTTTATTTGCAGATCTCAATAGAATTAATTTTATAGAAAATATACCATATTAAATTCCCAACATCCCTCCCTTACTCCTTTATTCCTTCCATTGGGAAAAAATTCAACCGAAAAATCTCTTTGGTGAAAATAAAAATGATTTACCCAAATAAGAGATAACATCATTCATCAAGCTTCTTTCCTTTATTTTCTTTCTCCACTACATAAATAATTATTATTACATGAATACATAATATACACAATATAATAAATATTATATGATTATTTTATAATGAGGGTTCAATAAACACTTGCATGCACACACATCATATGGGTAATGAACTTACCATTCTTATATATGATGAACTACCGCATCACAAATTGATGATGCAATTTTTTCCATTACCATATATCACAAATGGTAATTATGATGTAAAATATAATTTTATATTATATATATTTTAAATAAGATTAATTTTTTATTCTTTAACTATTATATAACACATTACATTTTTCATTACATCTTGTGTAAATATAATGATTTCATTTGGGGAAGTGTGGACTACCACCTCCTCTAAATGATATGATTAGTTCATAAACTATGTGGAATGTTGTTGGAATAAGTTTATTTAAAATATATGATATATAAAAAATAATTATTATTATTTAATGATTCTATACATGTTTTTGAATATTTCATTTTCTTTTTTTTCAGTCTATGTTACAATGAAAAATGAAATTATTGTTCATTTGTACATACGGAATATCATCTCTGTGAATGGTGTATTCCATTTTATATTAAAATATTATATATATTAACATATATAAATATATAATTTATATAATTTATATTTTTATCATGTTTTCCATTCTTGGAATCAAGATATAAGAATGAGGAAAAAATATAACAAATTAAGTAACATGCCAAAAAACAACATTGATATTACCCGAAGCGAAACCTTATCTTGGAATTACTAATGGGTGGGTAGTATAATGTAATAGTAAAAACATACATGGTATTATATATAATATTATTTTTCTTTAAAAAATTTATAATAGACTTTTATTTATTATATATAATGATTTTATTAGTATAAAGAGAGTCAAGACATAATGTAAGCGATTTGAATCTCAATTCTTATTTTCATGAGATTCATTCCTTATTCATCCATTATTTATTTGTTGGTGTCTTTATACTATATATAGATGTATAATATGATTATTATAATAAAATTTTTTGTCATTTACCTATCCATTTTATGATCATTCATTCATTTATTTTATGATTCAAAAGATACAAAATCTGTAATGTAAATTTGTCTTAATTCTCTTTCATTGAGACACATTCCATGTTATGTCCCTTTATTTTTCCATGAGGTGAATATAATTCATTTGAGTTGTTATATAATATATATTCTTATTTTTATAATATTTAATACTTTATTTACGTTTATTCAATTATTGAGTTATGATTCTAGCATTCCAAATTGGTAATGGTTTATAGTTATAGTGACATCGTTTATCAAGACTGTTAATGATTATGATCCTATTGATGATGTATTATAACCCATATCTAATGTACTATATTTAATTTTATTTTCCTATTTATATTGATTTTATATCCATGTAATGGTACAATATTTAAATAATTTGGTACATAATATGATCAAATTTGTTTTTCCATAGACAGGCTTTATAACTCAATCCGTTTAAAGGTTTCTATTGTTTTAAAACCAAGTTTTATAAAAATGATTCCAAAAAATATTCTTCTATTAATATATTATATTAAAAAAAAATTTTCCCATAAATTAAATTTATAAATAAATAGGTTTTTATAATGTAATCTTCTAGTAGTTTCCCGATTATATCACTTTTCTATACATTTTTCAGGGAAAAAGTAATGTTCGGTATGTACGGATTTACCCGTCATCATGACCATTATTCTCATGACTATTCATTTAAACGATTCTAGAGTTTTTTTAAATGTTTTTCCAAATATTCTATACATTCTTTTTTTTATCTTTTATGACATTTTTTCAAAAAAAGTTTTAATATTAAAAATATGTTTTAAATTATTCTTAAAACATCATATATATGCTTTCAAAAATATTATTTTTAAAAAAATATGATTTTTATTATTTAGAGCATTCATAATCAATTTTAAAATTATTGTCCTTGAAAATTGATTTTGATTTTTTATGCCTTCTTTCAATATTTTAAATTTATTTTTAGAGAAAATGTTTTCAATATGTTTTCATGAATCATTTATTAATTTTCAAGGTAAAATGATTTCAAATTAATATTAATATTTTTTTAGGATTTCAAATATTTTCAAATAAAATTTTTTTCAAGTAAGCTTTATGTTTTAAAACCATTTTTTAATAAAGAAAAGATATTTTCCCAATGAAATGTTTTAATATGTATTTCCAAATTAATTTCCCTATATTGAAAATGTATTGGTATTACTCATTCCTTTAACAGATATGATCAAAAGTATACCTTCATATTATTTCCATAAATGGATTATATTTCGATGGCATGATGTTCATGAAATTAATTTCTTATTCCTCGGTTATATGATTATTAAAACCGTTCCACTTCAATGAGTTGTATACTTATGAAAACTACTTATTTCCATGAGTTATGATGTGATGAAATTATTTTGAAACCTATATTTTTCAAAGTATCAGATATTATTAAATGTTTATGAAGCTCATTGCATTTCATGAGTTATTGTAGGATGTCTATGAAACTCATCTCTATTTAATGGTCATGATATGATTAATTTTTTAATCTTCTATAATATGTATACATAAATTTATTATGTGATTATTGGGATCTATATATCACTTCAATGACATAGGTATAGATTTATATCTCTTGGAATAATTATTGGATTCATGTTGATATGCATAATAAATTATGAGAGGATTGGGAATCCTTATATACTATGGGATGGTGGGGAAACCAGATCCCATAAGAGGAAATGACTATAACTGGGGATTGTGGTGTATCCCCCTAATAGGTGTACTCTCTATGAAAATTGATGGTGGGGAAATATGTTTGACTATTTGAAAATGATGAAACCAAATCCACTGTGTGAATACGGTGAAATCAAATCCCTTATGAGGAAAGGACTGTAACTGGGGATGGTGGCGTTTCTTTCCCAAAAGTTATAGTTCCCTTGAAAACCCCTAATAAGTTCTACAACTATTTCTTGACTTATAGGGTATAATATTACATATTTTTATCTATTATGCAATTCCAATTATTACTCCAATGTTATGGTTTAATGGAGTATTATCTTTATTTCATTATAATTAATGACTTATGAATTGTAAACCTTTATTCCATGATTCATGTTTATGTTATGAAAAGTATGATCTAATAATGTAATGATCACAGTCTCATACCATATTTCTCATGTGTATGCTTACATATCTTCTTTTATTAGAATTACTGGGCATCTAATCTACCCATTTTTCATGTTTCCATCCCTTGTTTATGAAGAATTGTTTTTGGATATGATATGTCTATGAGGGGATTTATTCATGGAGAACCTAGTGGAAGATAGTGTAGCTCACTTATGAAATAGAATTTATATACCCCCATTTCCAAAGGAACTGTTCTAAAATTGTCTTTGGGTGTCACTTTTTGTAATGTATTAATTATTTCTTAAAAAAGGAGGTAATGTAAATATATGTTAATATTGGGTTGTAATAGATGATATCGGAGTGAAGGTTTATTCAATCCTTAGAAATAATGATAAGAAAATAGTAGTGAGATATCTATGTATATTTCTATAGATGTATCTTGTGATGTCTCTAAGGGTAAGTTTAAGGATGATTTAATTTTTTGGAAATGAACTAGGAATTATGGTAAAAGAGATAGTGAGTGGTCTCCATAAAATAAATATCTTTTGGGACACTAACACTAGTGAAGAAATAGATTTTTACGTCACCATTTTTTACGTCGGTTATATATAACCGACGTAAAAATGGGGCGAGTAGATTTTTAACATCGGTTATTTTAATAACCGACGTTAAAAATCGTGGCTGTTGGGTTTTTACGTCAGTTATCTTATAACGGACGTAAAAAACCCATGCGTGGGGGGTTTTTTACGTCGGTTATTTTATAACCGACGTAAAAAACCAAAGCGCGGGAGCTCTTTTACGTCGGTTTTAAGATAACCGACGTTATAAAGTTAAAAAACAGTTTATAACGTCGGTTATATAATAATCGACGTTATAAAACATTTAAAAAAATTAAATCCAGTGGACTGTCATTTACGATTTTTTGATTGACAGTCTGCCGGCTCGTCTCTCTCTCGCGCGGTAAACCCTAATCGGCTCGTCGATCGACCTGTATTAAACTCATTTTGCCTTCATTTTTTATCTTCTTCACTCCTCTCGGATCTATTATCTCAACTCGCAACATTCAAGTAAGCCTTCCACGAATTTATTTCGTTCGTTTTTGTTTCGATTCTTGATGTGCTTTTGGTTCATTTTTGAATCTCGTGGATTTTTTTTGTTATTGCAAATGGTTATTATGTCCATTCAACTCGCAACATTTAACTCGCAACACTCAAGTCGCAACACTCAACTCGCAACACTCAACTCGCAACATTCAAGCAGGTGTATTTTGGATACGACTATTTTTAACTCTTATTCTAGATTTTCATTCTGATATACGCTTTACGATTCTATAGTACAATGAAAAAGTAGATTCATTAAAGCTTCTTAAACCACTTATACTTCATCTTTTCTTCTGAAATACGAATCAGTAACAACTCCAATATGATCGCTATATTGATCTATCTGAATACTAGCAACTTCATTACGAGCAACCTCTTAAGTATCTAAATAAATCAATATCTGATAAAAATATTACTATGACCATGAGAACATAGATATTTGAATTCACAACCATTCAAATTATTTAATAATTTAGAAAGAATAATTAATTTTAAAACATTGAGGATTAGCTTCAGTAAAATCTGAAAAATAATGGGTGGTATTGTAACGTTCCATTCTTCCAGCAACATTATTATTTCCTACATAGCTGGAATGTGTCTTCCTGGATGAAGATTGGTAGTACATATTTTCTTAAAATCATATTTTCAATATGATTGTCCAGAAAATGATTTTCATGAATGAAATTGGACCAGGTACAATCGGTAATACCTATCCTTAAAATTTCATTCAACATTCTTACATCATAATTTTTTTTCAAAAAATATGATTTTTAGAACTCCTAGATCAGAAAACCATCGTCTGTTTTCATCTGCATTCATAAAAATATCAATTCATACCTATTACAATCAAATATTTCATTCTGGACTCATGGTGAGTCTGATAATACATTTCTTCTTTCAGTCATCTCCTAAAAATGATGGACCCTTTCATGCAAAGTGTATCTAATTTCTTGAATACGATGGTATGTCCGATTTTCAACAAAACCAAGTGAGGTGATTTCTTTTATTATTAATAATTCATAAAAAATTATAATACCTAAATATTATTATCGGCCTTTTCAGATTTTTCATTATAAAAAAGGTAAAGGGTACTTTCTTTTCATTCTCAAGTTAAATTATATTTTTTTTAAAGGTCTTTTCTATCTAGGTAGAAATAATTTAACGATAATTAGATTGAATTAGGTATATTATCTTATCTTACCATCCAAACAAATTTTTATTTATTAATAATTATTATTTTTTGTAAAAACAATTATGACCCCCTTTTCATTTTTGTTAGTTAATTGATCTACGAAAGTGTTATAAATGATTTGATGATCACGATTCACCCATATATATGGTTAGTCATTATGTGACATTTGGGTCCATAATATCCTTCTAATCCATTCGACAATGCATTATATATCATAGATCAATATGGGATACAGATTTTTATACCATGTACAATGTGTTATGTGATGTGTCTCGTAATAAATATTATAATAAATTATAGGAAAGGTGATTAACATATCCCAATATGAGGTGAATGAAACTATGGTTTCCCTTGACATATGTTACGACTTATATGATTATGTTTGTGCCACACTCTTATGTTATTCCACATACCAATGTTGTGATCTTGTGAATAAGATTTTTTAAATCATTTTCCCACTATCATATAAATCTTGTCTTATGTTATGCTAAAATTGTTATACTTGGACTCAGGTCTTATGATCTATGATTATATAGAACTGTTTCACTTATCTTTTTGATCATGTGCTTTGTGTATGCTCTTATACCCCCATGGATATCTTTTTATGAGATTAGATATTATATTTATATATATCATGGGTACCCATAATGAGTATCATAAATCAAAACTTTTATTATTTTCATTCCCTAAGTTATAAAAATAAGTATTATGTAGGATGATTCAAAAATTTAATCTGTGAGATGAGTTGTTTTATGTGTGAAACCCAAGCTAAACATATTTGTATTTTTTTATTGGTATTACATATATATAGTTCGACATATACTTTTTTTACATTACCACTATATTAAAATTACTTTTTCAAAAGAAATATTAATGTCCTTAGATTATATATCGGATAAAAAGGATATAGTAATTATAATATATAATCAGAATGATCAGATAATATGAAAATATTATTAAACATAAAACAAATGGTCTATATTCATATTTCTAACATGACACTTACGATGTATAGCTATTTGGTGTTGGGTACTTATGAAAACTACTACTACTTTCAAGATTTTGGCACTTGAAAGTGTTGAGTACATTAGATCATAATGATTGAACAACAAGCATGAATAACACATGTTATATGATCCATTAGGTATTCCTATATTTTAACATGTTTATTAGAATATTGGCATTAGATTATTATAAATGTGTATCATCTGATCATATTCACTTATTCCAGATAAAAATCATTTTGTTTATGTTTTATTGATGTATATTTTATTTGGAGAATCATTAGGCGTCATGGTTTTCTTTGATTCAATGAAATTTAAAACTGTTATATCTAACTATATTTTGTTTTATAAATAATATTCAAGCATATTTTTTTAAATACCTATAGATTTGTTTTATATTTTAAATTGTTTTACATTCAAATTATGATTTTTTATATAAACATGTATTTGTCTTATCTTAAAAATATATATTTTTTGTTCATATTTGTTATAGTTAATAATGAGTCGAAGTTGGATTACGGCACATCGAATGAGAAATGAATTTGAGGAAGGTGTTGATGCCTTTTAGGAATTTGCAAAACGAAATGTTCCATGTAGTGACATTTTTTTCTGTCCATGCCTGAAATGTTTGAATATGAAGAAGTTGAAAAGTAGAGAGATAAAAGATCATCTGATATGTCATGGTTTTAATCCGAGTTACAGCCCTTGGATTTGGCATGGTGAAACTGGACGGAATGTCACTGATGATGATTCGCAAGATGGTAACTCCGATGGAATTGATGAAATGATTCGCGATATTGTAGCAGAACAAATTGAGATAGAACCGACAGTTGCACGTCTATATGGTGATGCTGAAAAACCATTATATCCCAGTTGTACAGATTTTACGGTTTTGTCGATAGTGTTAAGATTGATTAACCTGAAGGCGAAGCATGGATGGAGTGACAGAAGTTTTACAGAGCTTCTACAATTGATGAAAGACATTCTTCCAAAAGATAACGATCTTCCAGATTCGCATTACAAAGCCAAGAAAATATTATGCCCGATGGGATTGGGATACAAGAAAATACATGGCTGTCCGAATGACTGCATTATATATAGGAAGGAATATGAATGTCTGTCAGAGTGTCCAAAATGTGGGACATCAAGGTATAAGGTGAAAGAAAAATTACAGGTTGATGTAGAGATTACAAAGCTCCCTTCAAAGGTATTTTGGAATCTTCCTATAATTAATCATTTCAAACGTTTATTTTCTAATTCACATGATGCAAAAAGGTTAATATTGCATGTTGAAGAGCGGGTATGTGATGGAAAGATACGTCATCCAGCTGATTGTCCAGAATGGAAGAAAATTGATGCGCAGTATTCTATATTTGGAAATGAAATAAGAAATCTGAGACTAGGGTTGTGCACAGATGGAATGAATCCATACCGAACACTCAGTAGAACACATAGTTCATGGCCTGTTTTATTGGTAATTTACAACCTCTCTCCTGAAGTTTGTATGAAGCTCAAATATGTCATGTTGAGTACAATGATCTCTGGTCCAAAGCAAACTGGTAATGATGTTGATGTTTACTTGTCACCGTTGATTGATGATTTGAAACGGTTATGGGCTGATGGTATTAGGGTGTATGATTCATATAAAATGGAATATTTTCAACTGCATGCAGTGCTTCTATTCACTATAAATGACTTCCCAGTGTATGGAAAATTGTCTGGATACAGTGTTAAAGGGAATAAAACATGTCCAATTTGCGAACAACAGACGTCCTATTGTCAATTGCATCATGGGAGGAAAACAGTGTACATGGGTCATCGAATGTTTTTGCCTATGGAACACCCTTATAGAAGACTAAAAAAGGCATTTAATGGCTCAGAATAATTTGATACTTCTCCAAAACCTTTATCCCCTGATCTGTATTTTGAGAGGGTGAAAAACCTTGACGTGACATTGGGAAAGACACAGAAATCTGGTAATGATAGACATATTATGAAGAAAAGGTCAATTTTTTTGAGCTACCATATTGGAGGTATCATGAAGTGAAACATAATATTGATTTCATGCACGTGGAGAAGAATATCTGTGATTCTTTGATTGGAACATTGTTAGATATTAAAGGAAAGACTAAAGATGGGTTGAATGAAAGATTAGACTTACTATCAATGGGAATACGTTTGGAGTTAGCTCCCACTCCTAAAGGAAGATGAACATTTTTCCCCCGGATTGTCATACATTATCGAAGAGGGAGAAAATTAGCTTCTGTCAGTGTCTTCATGATACCAAAGTTCCTCAAGGTTATTCTTCTAATGTAAAAAATTTTGTCTCATTGAAGGACTTGAAGTTGATAGGTATGAAATCACATGATTGTCACGTCATGATGGAAAAAATTCTACCAGTTGCATTGCGTGGAATATTTCCCATTCGTGTCAGAAAGACTATAATGAAGTTGTGTTATTTTTTCAATTCAATTTGTAAGAAGGCGATTGATGTAAATGATTTGAACATTTTGGAAAAGGATGCAATTTTTATACTTTGTCAATTGGAAATGTATTTTCCTCCAACTTTTTTTGATATAATGGTGCATTTAATGATTCATCTGGTTCGAGAAATAAAGCTTTGTGGACCTGTATATATTCGTTGAATGTATCCTTTTGAAAGGTATATGAAAATATTAAAGGGGTATGTTAAAAATCTATATCGACCTGAATCCTCCATTATTGAAAAATATATTTCTGAGGAGGTAGCAGAGTTTTCTACGAGGTACTTGGATGCGGCACAACACATAGGTTTGCCTCCATCTCTCCATGAACGAGTTAATAATGAGGGAAAGGGGATTCGCGGATTGAAAATCAAATCATTGTCAGCTGAACAGATGAAGAAGTTAGAATCATACATCTTGAATAACATAGCTGATGATCAACCATATATCACATTGCCTATTAATTAGTTGAAACAATGTCATCCAAAGGAGAAAGAAATGTGGATTTTGAATGAGCACAACAAAACTTTTTTGTCATGGATTAAAAAGACTTTGCTTGGTAGATCAGATGTATCAGAGAAATTAAAATGGATAGTGGGTGGTCCATGTTTAAATGTGATAACATGGTCTGGTTATGACATTAATGGTTATACATTTCATACAAAAGCTCAGGACAACAGAAGTGTAGTTCAGAATAGTGGTTATTGGTATTTGCAGAAGCAATGCATTTTTTGAGTGTTAAGGACAAAAACCCCATTTCTGCATCAAATGCATATTATGGAGTGATTGAAGACATATGGGAGTTTGATTACTTTAAAATTAAAGTTCTCGTTTTTAACTGTAAATGGTTTAACGGTAACAAAAATGTCAAACACGATGAATTTGGAATTACACTTGTTAATCTGAATAGATTGGAAGACACAGCTGATTCTTTTATAATGGCAACACATGCAAAACAAATTTTTTATATAGTAGATCAATTAGATATGCAGTGGGCTGTTGTTTTACAAGGGAAAAAACAGTGTGTTGGTGAGGATGAACTTGATGAATATGCTGATTTATGTGAGATCCCTACTTCCATGGAAATATTAACAGAACATAATGACGATCATGTTGAAGACATAGTTTGTGCCATAAGTAACGATCACGACGAAGGAATTTGGGAAAACAATCCATCTGTACATTCCTAAAACTACAGGGAACATATGTTTATTTATTGTTTACATTTATTTTTTCCATAAATGTTAGATATTGTATGTTTTTTATTTATTTAAACATGTTTTAAAATAAAATAAGTATATGTTTTTGTTTGTTTTAAGTTTGTTTAGTTTACTTTATCATGTTTATAACCATTACATGAATTTTAAAATGCTTATTTTTGTTCACTGACAATTTCTTTACCATGTTTACAATGTTTACCAGGTTTACCATTTTTACCATTTTTACCATCTTGACCATCTTGACCATCTTTTCCATCTTTACCATTGTTTAACATGCTTACCATATTACCAATGTTTACTATTATGTAACTTAGTACACTTTTCTATTTTCTGATTACAGTAGTATTAAAATATTTGAATTTTTATATTTGTTCACTGACAATTACTTTACCATGTTTACAATGTTTACCAGGTTTACCATTTTTTCCATTTTTTACCATCTTGACCATCTTGACCATCTTGACCATCTTTTCCATCTTTACCATTGTTTAACATGCTTACCATATTACCAATGTTTACTATTATGAAACCTAGTACACTTTTCTATTTCTTGATTATTGTAGTACTAAAATATTGGAATTTGAATATTTGTGAACTGATGTTTGTTTTTTTGATTTGAAGGATAATGACAGATCATTCAGATGATCAACCACATGATTCTGGAGAGGAGCATATTGCTGGTCATACCTCTGGGGATGAACATTCACATGCTCCTATTACGACAAAGAGTTCAAAGGTTGGTAAACGTGGGTGCACACGTTTACCAAAATTATCACCTGCCCGTACGCAGGATCAGAGGATAGTAGTTGAGTTTGATGATGATGATATTCCTAGAGGTCCGAATGCCAATGATTTTAAGAGTTTTGTTGCAACTCAGTCTAAGACCAAAGAATACATTTTGTATGATGATTGGAGAGGTGTGGATAAAGCGACTATCTCTCAGTTGTGGGAGATGATTTTGGTAAGATCTTTTGTCATTGTTTGACCATTATTTTATTGTTTCTAGTATATATAATATGTTTAACCTCTTCTTTATCAGATGACTTTTGATATTCCTGACACTGGAAGAGTCAGGAAGAAATGCTTATCGTTGGCTGCCAGGAGATGGAGGGATTTCAAATCAACCCTCTCATCTGATTTCATTTATGGTCATAGGATTCATGACAATCCATGTCGTATATATCCTTTTATAGATGAAGGCACATGGAGACAGTTTTTTGAAAGTAGAAAAAAGAGTCATTTCTGGTAAGGGAAATGTAAACTTTTATAAACATTCTTATATAAATGATTTTATTAATGTTTGGTTAATGATTTCTTATTCTTAAATTACAGAAATCAAGGAAAGCTCATCAGGAGATCCAATATAAAAATGTATACCCTCATAGTTTATCTCGGGGATGGTATACATTATTGGAAGAAAAAATGATAGCGGAAAAATTTCAACAACTAAGAGCTGAGTCTTCAAGCTCTGGAGAGGTGGCCCTTCCATCCCCTCCATCTAGACATGAAAAATGGAAGAGAGCTCACAAGGGAAAAAAGGCAATATCTTTCGGAAGAATCGAGAATCGTAGCTGAGAGGATTGTAAGATATCTATTTAATTTATTTAAGTTAACTTTTTTCTTCATATAAGTTTCAATCATTACAAAAATGTTCAATTAATTAATACAGGACTCTCTTGAGGAGCAGAGTTCAGAGGGGATATTTACAACTACTAGGAGGGAAGATATTTTATTTACAACATTGGGAAGGCCCGAACATCCTGGTCGTATAAGTGGATATCCGGCAGGTGTATTAGTAAGAAAAGTGTTTCCACGTTCTTCAACATCTAACACTGAGGGGGTTTATATAAAAAAATAGAATCCTTGGAGGCTGAAGTTCAAAATATTAATGCGACTATGGAAGACAAGATTAGAGAGTCGGTGCAGTCTATGTTTCCAGAAATGAAAATACAATTTCAGACTGCAGCTCCCACTCCCTCACCTCCCCCTACAGACCCCATTATTTATCCTCCACCTCCGCCAGTAGCTCCCACTCCCCCACCTCTGCCTGCAGACCCCATTTTTTATCCTAAGCCTCCGCCGCAGCTTCCTACATATTGCGAGTTGTATATTGATGATTCTCAACATCATATAGTAGCATACGGGTTGGTATATTGTATAGGAGATACAGTTCATCATCAACAATTATAGGTAGAGAATCATAGGGTCACTGTATAGGATATTATAGATAGATCAGCAAGGGTACCAATACCTATAGATGAGGTGGCGACAGTTGGACAGAGTATCAGCCATTTTTTAGTTTGGCCATCCAGACTTCTTCGACTCATTACCATAGAGGTATGAATGTTATATCTTTTATTTTATTGTTTTTATTAAAGTTGTTTTATCATTTGAAAAATACTATAATTCTCAATTTTTTTCACAGGAATACTTCAAAGGTAAGGAAATACTGTATAGACAACAACAAAGACAACATGCTATGACATCAGATACAGATTCCAGTGGTCATGACAGATTGTCAAGATATTCACATGTGTTGTTGAGTTTTTATGAGTTTCCAATGGAATCTCATGTTTGTGGACGAGAAATAAGTGTGGGGATTAAAAAATCTGATATCATGGAGCTTGTTACTGGAGATAAGTTGGGCATCAACGTGGTGAAAATTTTTTCCATGTAAGTCTTAACACCTTTTCCCTGCGTTATATTTATTAAAAATGTATTCTTATATATGTTTTGTATTAGGTATCTTTATAAAATTTGTGAGAGTAATGAAATGACAGAAGTATATGGATTCATGGACCCGCAATTGATTTCCCCTGAAGCATGTTCATTGACTGAGGAACAAAGAATGGTTTATATTGCTGAAAGATTTGAAAAGAATATAATCCAACAATGTTGGATGATGCCTTTTTGTGAGAGGTATGAAACACATTTCTATCAAAGAGTTAATTATCTTTTAACATAAAAAACCACTGACATTAAATTTCCTTTTATCAGTAATCATTGGATGTTAGGGATTTTTTACCCAAGGGAGAAAGCTCTTTATTGGATATGCTCTGTTCATGGTGATGTGAAGGCAAGTTTTAAGAATATATTGGAAAATTAAGTTTCAATTTCTCAATAGTTTTATATATTATAATGAATTTTAAATTTACCCCATTAGTATTATTTTCTAACAGTGCATGGGTCTACTTTCGAAAAAACACAAAGAAAAGAAATGTAAAGATCAAATATGTAAATGTGAAGGTAAATTTCCATTTATAATTTGTACTTTTTGATTTATTACATAAAAATAATATATTGAATTTACACTCATTCAAAACAGAATTGTCATGAACAACAAGGCCTCATCAAATGCGGATATTATATGTTAAGATTTATGTATGAAATAATACCAACTGGGACAGTTGTGAATTTTGACCTGGTACGATTTCCTCTTAAACTTTGCCATAATATTTCAATTTGATTTATTCATTACACACGTTAACTATCTTCTTTTTCATTTGTAGCTTTTTGATGACCCTCAACCCTATACTACTGAAGACATCAAACACGTACAAGTGGAGTGGTCAAATTACTTTACAGGTTTGATTGAATTTTAGTTGTTTGTAATGTAAAATGTAATTTTGAATATTGTCGTTTTAATTGTGTATTTGGTAGTTGTTTAGGTTTGAATTAGTTTTTTTTGAAGTTTACAGTGTAAGTTTTGAATGTTATATAAGTGAATGTTTAATTTTGCTCTACTTCTTTTTTTGGTCTACTTTTGATGGTTCTTCTGGTATGGATTTGGGTCTGTAGGACAGGGGTTCCGAGGGTGTAGGGGAGGGGTTCCAAGGGTGTGGGGGTGTCCAGTGGTCTGGGAGGGCTATTCGGTGGGGTGGGGGGACAGTCCTGGGGGGTGGCAGGGATGTCCAGGGGTGTGGGAAGCCGTTCCAGGGGTGTGGGCGTACTGTCCAGGGGTGGGGGGGTTGTCCAGGGGTGTGGTGGGGGCTGTCAAGTGGGGTGAGGGGGTGAGGAGGTGTTGTTCAGGCGGGTGGGGGGTTGTTGAGGGGTGTTTGGGGGTGTCCGGGGGTCGGGGGCAGTCCACGAGTGTGGTGGGGGCACCAATGGGGTGGCGGAGGGTTGTCCAAGGGGTATACATGAGGGTGGGAGCTCCAATGGGGTGGGGGAGGGCTGTCCAGGGGGTATACATGAGGGTGAGGGCTCCAACGGGGTGGGGGGGGGGGGCTGTCCCTGGGCTATAAATAAGGGTGGATGATGTCTAGTGGGTAAGTTTTATATGTTATCTATGTACATGCTTAATTTTTATGTACTTCTGTTTTTGTGGTACGATTTCTTGATTTGTTTTCTGGTTGATTCTAGGGGAGAGAAGATCACTGCATTCTGTTTAAAAAAAATTGGGTTTATCACGTCAGTTATTTAATAACCGACGTGATAAAATGCCTGGAAAATAGTTTATCACGTCGGTTATTTAATAACTGACATGATAAAAGGTCTGCATAATGGTTTATCACGTCGGTTATTAAATAACCGACGTGATAAAAGTCCTGGAGAATGGTTTATCACGTCGGCTATTTAATAACGGACGTGATAAAGGGCCTGGAGAATGGTTTAGCACGTCGGTTATTGAATAACCGACGTGCTAAACGGCCTGGAAATTGGTTTATCACGTCGGTTATTCAATAACCGACGTGATAAACCGCCTCCCTCCGGTTTATCACGTCGGTTATACAATAACCGACTTCATAAACCCCCCTCCCCCGGTTTTTCACGTTGGGTTTATATGAACCGACGTGATAAACCACGCTCAGCCCGGTTTATCACGTCAGTTCTTATAGAATGGACGTGATAAACCACCATCACCCCAGTTTATCACATCGGTTCTATATGAACCGATGTGATAAACCCCCTCGCCCCTGTTTAGCACGTCGGTTATTCAATAACCGACGTGATAAACCATTATCCAGGCCATTTATCACATCGGTTATTGGATAACCGACATGATAAACCATTCTCCAGGCCCTTTATCACGTCGGTTCTAAAATAACCGACGTGATAAAAATCACGATTTTATGTTTTTGACGTCGGTTTTTAAATAACCGACGTCAAAAACCTTATTTATAACGTCGCACGTATTAACGTCGGCTAGAAACCGACGTAAAAATTTAAAAATAACTGACGTAAAAAACATTTTCTGCACTAGTGTAAATCTAGAAATAGATCTAGAACAGATGTACCAAGGAGTAATAACTTCGGCAAGGTTTGTCATCCATAGCTCGAGTGTAATCTGGTAGAGGATAATGGTATTTACTACACACTAGGTTTGACACTCCCTTGGGAGATGCTTTTCGAAATCACAAACCCTTTACAAAACATCATGAAGTATTTTAGAAAAATTTCATAATTAATATACTAGGTTAAATATAAGGTTTCATAGATAAAATATGGAATCATAATTTACACATCTAATAAGTGCTTTTTCATGATTATATGGTTCATTTCTATGATAATTTTTTATTCCTCAATCATTTATAGTTTTACTAAATGGTTGGATCTATGAGGGACTTGGTAAACATTAAATGTGACAGGAAATTGTTGGATGAGATTTAAAATGATATGGTTATTAGAGTACAGGATATTGTGATCAGACTAGTCGGGTTTGATGGAACGTGATTAACAACATGTACACCAACCAACTTTTACACTCACTAAAGAAAAAAATGAATTAGTTTAGTAATATTTCAGGTAATGGATACCATGACGGAATGAATATTCATTTACCTTTGTGTTAATAATTTGTATAAAATCACATAACTGAATGTATTAGGTGGAAAATAAGATATTTTGAATATCAAAAATAAGGACATGAATAATGTATCATAAAATGAAATATAAAGGTTATGATTAATTAAATGGATGTTAATATTGGTCTCCCAAAGAAATCATCAATTATTATATTCATTATGTTTGGAATGAATGACCATTCTGAAAATTTATGTCATATACAAAAAAAATTTTAATAAGTCAACATTGTGGAATGAGTAATGGTAAAACTACTACTGATGATGATATTAAAGATGAAATGAGATATGAAGGAGGTATTATGTAATATAATGTGGTTTCATTCTTATGGAATATTTATTAATTGGAAATATCAATGTTTTTATGTATTTATCTTGAAGAATTATGTTATATAAATACTAAAATATACATAGACAATCAAGTTAAGGTTTTTTCTATAATGATTTACCAGTTTATGTTGGATGTTTTCGATAGACTAGATATGTGATTTAATGATAAGGTGATGTTTTGGCTCTAGGATGATAACACTTAATATAATAAATATTTAATAAAAATGTTGTAAATATATTTTTTATATTAACATGAAAATTTGATGGTGCTCATTACCATGAATCTAATTAAGTACTTGTTTAGAAGTGGATTATGCTCTCACTGATTAATTTTACAAAAATATTTGGATTTAAGGAAACTATTTATTAATTATTTGTAATATTGAAGAAAGAACATTTTCTAAGAGGATTTCTGGTAATTTATGTTATTACCATGTTTCAAGAATATACGATGAGGGTATTCACAATTATGGAATGTGAAAATGAAGAGATAATATTTGATATATTTTGGATCAATGTTTTGATTGTTTTTTGAAATTTTTATAATGTTTTGAAATTTCATCTTTCATAATGGTTATAAGGTTAACCATTTATATAATGATTAAGAAAATAAAACTAATGATATTTGGGATAATAATGTATTATCTCATAACATACGGATTTAGTAATTTAGGAAAACATTATATAAATTTTTTTTATTGATGGTAACTAATGGGAAATGGGATGAATTACTATAGATCTCATAATCTGTATGTGATTCAAGAATGAATATTTCACATTATCTTTTAGAGAATGTGGTGAAGTGTAAATTGGTCAAGAGATAAAAAAAGGGACATATTTTTCATAAAAAAGGGAATTAATTAAAATAACTATAAATTCCAATGAAAATTATAAACTCAATAGAATGGATCTTGAAACCAAAATGTTTTTCCTAGTACCTTGTTTTCTGAAGAATGAAATGGTCCCATAGATCATCGTAGATTTACGGATTTGTGATTGTTAACTTTCCCCAGACAAAATTCTCTATCACTCTCCTCCATAACATGATAGTAATATTTATATTCCATTTTCATTTTTTCATATACCACCATTGTTATCCAACATGGAAACCAAGATATGAGTTACTTTTGGAATCCATTATGTTTCTAACATTCATTTTTAATGAATTTTTTAGTGTTCATTTTTATGATGTGGGTTTCTGTTGAAATAACATAATAGAATTAAAACAATGATAACCCTGATGAATTTCATGGGTTAAATTAATATCAAGGGGTTTATCATGTAACACCCTATGTTTTTCTGAAGTATTGTATATCGTACTAATTTAAATTTTCTTGATATTTTTCATTTAAATCAAAACAAAATATAGATTGTATTGTATGAAATAACCATGTAATTCAATATTTGCATGGTAAAAAATTTTATAAATTCATTATATGATTCCCAAAATAATTTTTATCTATAAAAAAAAATATTGTCTTGAGTTATATGCAACACTATCAAGTTTGGTGTTACACACGACACCAAGTTTCTACGAAACATAAATTTTTATTATAATTAATTAAATTATACAGTTTTAACCTAGATGATAAATATAATAATGTTAATATAGATAAATAATATTTAAATATTATTAAATATATTTATATAAATGAATCTTAATTATTATAGAACAGATAATTTATGGTAATGTATTTATATGTTTTGGAATATGATTTTCTCAAAAAAAAAACTACTTTTTATATCCTTCTATGAACAATCATTAATTTAATTTTACAATATTTAATGAATTTAATTATATAAAATAAGAATCAATTTTTAATTCATATTTTTTAAATTTTATTATTTTTATGTATTGATATTTTTCTTAAGAGACTTTTTTTTTGGGTGAATATTGAACAAATATTGAATTTTAATTCAAAAATTCTTCTTCGTCTAATTTACTTATACAGTGAAATTATATTTGAAGATGGGTTTAAGGTTTAAATATATCAATTATACATATAGTAATCTAATTATGGTCATTTTATTCATTTTTATATTGGATATATAAAAAAACATAATGAACATTGTAACATTTTAACTTTAAACACTTATGTCTCGACATGTCTGTGAGATTAGCATAAAACATTATTTTTTCACATTTGTGAATTGAATTTAAAAAATTAAACACATAAATTGGTAATCATTATAATATTTATATTATAAAAATATAAACATTATTTTTGGCCAAAAATATTGGTGAATGTGATGAAAATTAAATACATAGATTAAGGTAGAATTAACCATTACAAAGGACTAAATATTAAACATTAGTGACCAAATGACCTTGAGAATTTTGAAAAAAAGGTTTCATGGACTTATTTCATCTAAAAACATGGAAATATTCGTTTTTTATGACTCTTTTTAGGTAAACAAGAGGGCACACCAAACAAGTTTTAAAAAATTCCATGTGTGTGCCCTCTCTCCACTATAAAAGGCCGCCACATTGTTATGTTATTCACATATCTCAAACCACATAGCATCATCCAATACCTACCCAATTAACATCCCAAAATACACACCTTCCTTATTTTTCTTCTATTTGGGGATAAATCCATCCATAGTAGTCCTTTGGTGAAAACCAGAAGGAGTCACCCAAAGAAGAGGTAACATCCTTCCTCAACCTCCTTTACTTTATTTTATTTTTCCACTACCTCAACTACTATTTTTGAATGCATACATATTTATATATTTATCCTCAATAAATTAATATTTTTTTATAGTGAGGGTTATAATTACACTTATATTCTCTTCCCCTTAATGGATAATGAACTTACCAATCTAGTATACGACAAACTACCACCTCAATAAATAATGCTGGTCATAATTACGTTTCCACCTCTCATGGTTGGGAATTATGATAGAAGCACTATTATTATTTTATATATTTGAAATATATGATTAATTTAGGCTTATTTAATTATTATATAACACATATCTTCATAATTTCCCTTTTGTGTAAATATTATAATTTAGTTTGGGAATGTGTAGACTACTGCCTCCACAAAATGATGTGGTTCGTTCACATAGTACATGGGATTTATTAGGGTAGGGTTTAGTGAACTGGTATGATATATATGAAACAATAATTATATTATAATGATACAATATATATACATACATTTCATTTACTTTCATTCATTTAATATTATAATGAAAAATGGGATAAAAATTCATGGATACGTACGACCTACCATATCCATGAACAGTTAATTCCATTTCATATTTATATATTCTATATATTATTATAAATACATATATAATTAATATTTATGGTATTTATATAATGTTTTAAATTCTTGAAATTATTATTTTTTTATGAGGACCAAAAATATAAACAATTAGGCCACAAGTGAAAAACAAAATCGATATTACCCAATGTAAACCCATACCTCAGATTTGTTTATGAGTCAGTAATATAAAGTCATAATAATCAAAACATATTTGGAATTAGATATAATTATATGTTTCTATAAATGGTTTATAATAAAATTATATTTATAAAAAAAAGTTCATCATGAATAAATTCTTTTGAACACTAATTAAGATGATAAAAATAGTATATAAAAGTGGAAGATGGGGTTAAATAAAATTAATTTCACTCATCCACTAAAAAATAGGGCTGAATATCATAGTATGAAATATAATTCTCATAATGAGAGTCACAAATAGTCTCTAATATAATTTGAATCTTATCACAATTGATAATATTAAGGATATATGCATCCACCTTTCATGAAACCATATAATACGATCTGGTAGTCACATTACTGGAGAGATTAGAATAATCATTGTGTTGTATCCTCATTGAGGTAAATTGAGGTGAAACCATAACTATCAGTCATCTATTCCTCCCCACATAAATTTTTTATCCTTATAAGAGGCATTCCCACCACTTCATGATTCCGTAGAAGGGGTACGGACATTCCTCCTTTCATCTTTTCAAGTGTTCCCCCCATTTCTCATATAATTTAGATTAGTGAAATAGCATCAAGATTTCTTGATGACAGTTAACATGTTGTGTTGCATCATTCTGATTGGAGAAATCATCCTGAGAATGATCTGGGGTCATCAATCCTAGTGAACATTAAAGGGAATCCTCAACTGAAGTATCCTCTTTAGAACAATCAACTGAAATATTAGAGGGACCACAATGATCTCTCTCTAGAGACTAATCTACCATTAGTTTTTTTCTTCTAGATTAAAGACACCTATGAATCTGATTTACTGACAATAAAAAACTATCTATATTGGGAACTTACTCCTTATGTGAATCACCATCATGAATGGTGGCTTTGAAAAATATGAATCTTTCATCATTCACTTCCTTCGACAATGATTTGTTGGATGAACTGTCATCACAAATTCCACACATGAATCATTTTTAATACATATCTACAATGAATGGAAAAAATCCATATATAAATTGTAGAAAAGAAGATTTTATCATACTCAACATCAATTTGGATGTTATCAGAAAGATTATAAAGGCTTTTTATGTCAATCAGAGTAGAGTTGATTTCAGCCTCCACTAAAATCCTAGAAATGTGTCCAAATTAGACATCCCCATTCTCATTGCCATGGATTATATGAGTCCCAATTTTCATGCCAATGTCATGAAAATAATAGAATTATAGAGGAACAAATTGAGTCTATCAAGATGTACCCATAAGTGAAAAAATTCATTTATTACAAACGAGACATTAATTTTCAAAGAACATTCATGTAAATAAAGCCATCCATGATTCTAACATAGGATTATATTGCTCCTAGATCAATTATTCAAGTCATATGTAGGTAAAACACCTTGAAAAATAATCCACCAAGATAGATACATTTTCATTTAGAGAAACCCCACAAAAATGAGGTTCTGTGAATCAAATCATCAACCTTCCATGGTTGTGAACCATTAGTTAGAACAATGTGTGCTATCATGGAATTTTTTCCAATTTCCATTCTCTTAAAAAATTCTATATTATTGGCTTCCACATGAGCTGATAAATCCTTAAGAATAATTCTACATGCCCAAGAGTCCTTGAGTAGATCCCAAGAATGGGATCCGTCCAAATTTAGCACTAAAATCGGTTTCTTCACCTCATCAATCAAGGTTTTATGTCCATGAATATCATCACCTTAGGATTGAATATAACACATTTGAGATTCTCGCACCCCACATCCATTGATGTATTCACTACTACTATATCATTCCAATTGATTAGTTTCCTCAAAACACAACACATCTTCACATCGATCCATTATATATCATCAGATCTAGGAACCAACATGGATCAGGGGCTGATTTAGAATAGGATAGAACTATTAGATTATCCACAATCCTAAAGGTGTGATATTTATTGGAATCTCATAGGCCATAGTACACTGATGACAATGGTGACGGGGAGGGAACAACCCATGATGATCTATAGGGATGAAGAACCGATGTGGAAGGAACCACCAATATAGATCCAATAGGATGATGAACCGACAACAAGGTAACCACTAGCGTAGATGTGCCAATATTAAGATGAAGGTCAATGATGTGGATGTGTCAAACCACCATGCATGAGATTAAACCCTAAAAACCAACATCTAGGGATAGGCATCTCTCTGCCTATAGCACCATACTATAAATACACTATGGAATAATATCATTAAACTATATATATTAAAAAATATTTTTCTACGATTATGAGGAGATTCGAGAAATATGGTAAAGGAATTTCATCAATTTTTTTTGAAAGAGTCATGCTTTATTCAGACTAATTTTTATGGGGTGTGTGTATTTCTCTTGTATTTATTCTATTATTCTTATACATAAATTTTTTTTCATTAAAATATTGATTATAATAACTTTATTTCATGGGGATTTTGTTTTAAATGGTAGAAAATCAGTACAATAATATTGTCACAATTTTCTTTCTTTGAGAAAAATTACATCTTATGCATCTATATTATTAACATGAGGTGTATATAATACCTTTGATATTTTATATCGTGAATCTTATTATTATAATGTTATTTTACAAGTAATTTAATTTTATTCTTTCATTTTTTTAATTTCAATGTTAACCAACTGGTAATGGTTTATAGATATGATCTCCGAGTTTATCAAGATAGTTTTTGATTATTCTCCCATTGATGAAATATTATGATACTTCTCTAAATAACACTCATTAGGTTTCATAAACTACGGTAATTTATGTTATAAATAATTAATGGTGCTATTTTTTCCCTCATTGTTACATAAAATGATCATGAATTTGTTTTACAAAAATTCCAACTTTACCTCTCTATTCGGTCAAAAATATATTTTTATTCAAAACCATGTTTTATAAAAATATTCCAATCATGATGTAATTTTATTCAATAGTCATTAAAAAAAATTTACACTTGTTTTAAAATTTTAAACCAATTTTTTAAAAAATTAGAGCTTCTTTATTTTTCAATTGGGACACTTTTCTAAACATTCTACAGTGAGAAATTAATCTTCATCATGTATGGATTTAATATCCATCATGACCATCATTCACATTATGCTTCTTTTAAAATATTTAATTGTTTAATTTATTATGCAATGTTTTTCCTAATATTTTGGAAATTTTTTATTTTAGTGTTATTTTTTATGAAAAACTTTTTCCAAAATATTTTATGTTTAAATAATGTTTCAAATGAGTTTGAAAACATACTTTATAGGTCATTAAAATTTTGTTTTCAATGAACTAAATTTCAATGATTTCAAGCCATATTTATATTTTTTTTCAAAAAAAATTAAATGGATTGTTTTTTAACAGGATTTCATGTTATCATTCTATAATGGAAAAGTATTATAAAATAAGAATGATATAGAATTGTTTTCAATATTATTTTATTAGTTTTCAGGGGAAATGGATTTATAAAATATATCAATACCTCATTCTATGTTTTCATAGTATTTTGGAATAAAAATGATTTCATGATGGAATTATGTTTTAAATTTATTTATTTAAAGTAAAAAGAATATTTTCCATTAGAAATTATTTTCAAAGGATATTTCTAAATAATTTTCCATATAAAATTAATTACATTAATGTTACTCGTACAATTGTTGGAAATAATTCAATGGTTACATTCATATTATTTCAATAAATGGTTTATGTTTTTATGGCTTCATGTTTATGAAACATGTTTGTATTCCACATGATATATGTACATGAAACCCCTTCATCTTCCACTATATTTATGCTAATGAATCCTGATTATTTTAACATGTTACCCAATGATGAAATAATTATAAAACATGTCCATTATATAAGTTAGAATATGATCACATTTTTATGAATCCCATTTAATTTCATGGGTTATGATTGGATGTTTATAAAACCCATTTTTTTGATCATGATACGACAAATTATTTATTATTATGGGGAATATGTATGAATGGTTTAACTATTAAATGGGTGGAACATATATATACATTCAATTAATTGTGAAAAAATTTACACAACATGATATAATGATGGGTATCATGTCAATATACTCAATAAGATTTGGGGATATGGGGAAACCTGATCCATAATGGGAATATGGGGAAACCTAGTCCTTTACAAGGAAAGGACTGTGAATAGTGATGGTGGTGTGTCCCACCCAGTAGGTTAATTCTAAATGATTATGGATGATGCAGAAAGCCGGTCCACTAAGGGTAGATGGGGAGACTCAGTCCACTATGTTAATATTGGGAATCCCAATCACTTTTGAGTAAAGTGTTGTATCTTCGGATGGTGTTGTGTCCAACCTTGTAGTTGTAGTCCCAATTTTGTTTCTAGATAATTTATTGAAATATTTTTTTACATATAGGGAATTATATTACATGTTAATGTGTATAAAACATTTCCATGTCTTCTTCCTATGTTATGAATTCCTGGCTTGTGCTCTTGATTTCATCATAATTCATACCTTATGAACTGCAAACCCTTATTACATTATTCATGTTTTTTATATTCCATGAATGATATTTTAATGTCATTATCACATTCTCATTAAGTTATTCTCATATGTAAGATTATATATCTACCTTAACTACAACTACTGAGCATCTGAGATCAATAATTTTAGTATTTTAATCCCTGAGATATAAATATATATTTAAGATATGATGTGACTATTATGGGTACTAGTCTTGGAGACCCTAGTGAGAGATAATATAGCTCACTCATTTGCAAAAACATATATTTCATTATTTCTAAAGGAACAAACCTAACATTCCAATCTGTGGTTTTTTTTAATGTATTACTTATTCTGAAAAAATGATGGAATTATTATATATCTTATGAAAATGGTATTAAATTTTAAAAAGTAAAAACCATAACTTACATATCAATGATTATAATCTAGTGTCATATCATAAATATTAGTAGTTTAAAAGATAGGAATTATAAGTAAATTGATAAACATGATCCATGATTTCATAAAATTGGAATAAGATACTAAATTTTTGTATATACAATATCATAACAAATCATTTTCATATTTGTAAAGGAACTTCTAGAAAACATATCAAGGAACTCCATGAGAAATCTAAAAATCCTAGGAGGTATATCTGACTATCTATAGTTGAATCACATCCATATAAAAGAATGGGTTCACTACCTAAACTATCTTAGTAGTAACACACCAAAGAACATCATAGTGGAAAAATTCCATAACTAAAGTGTGCACATATCCCATTATAGTCATGTATATCTGATGAGATATAAATATTTACCAATTAAATAGAGGTATATATAGGTGTCTTCATTTAATTAGTATTAACCAAAAAACCTTTCTTGAATATAATTTAACCATCATCCATAGTTATAACATAACCATTTTCATTTCTAATTCATAACCAATGTTACATTATTGAAATCAACAATATGTGATCCCCATGGTCATCAAACATTCATCACATCTTTTCATATTTAATGAAATTGTTTTCATAAAAATTTCTCCTTAACATAACCCATATAAATGAAATGGGTTCCAAAATCATTTAATCATTTCATCGAAGCTTTAACTTAGGAAAAAGTAGGTTTTATAACACTTTTTCATGGCATAACCAATGGATGAAAAACATCTTTCACAAAATTTCTATCATAATAAATAGAAACCATTTGGAAAAATATTTATAATGTTATCCTTTTATCATAAATCTTGTAATGCATAAGTAACATAATAAAATTAAATTATAGATGTAAAATAATTTTCAAATATAAATCCCTTGGAATGTTTCAAAATCAAATTAACCAATATTTGAAAATCACTTTTTTTAAAATAAGCCTTATAAAATATATTGTAAATAATTTTTAATTAAAATAATGTTGATAACTTATAAAGGGAGGTTTAAAAATCAATTAAAACATTTCTGATGAAAAATATCTTTTTCTCCATGGAATGCACTTTTTAAATAAAAAAAAGAAGAAAATAAATTTTATTGAAAATGACCATGAATATTTATAAAGAAATATTAATATAAAATAATGTTTATGAAGGTGGTAAATTCGATTTATTCCATACACATTAAAACAAATATTTAATTCACTTTATTGGTAAATGACAAATAGGAATTTATTTTTAAAAAAATATGATTAATTCCTTTTAAAAAATAAAAAATGAAAAACATGGGGAAAATTTATTTTATAAATAAATTTTTATAAATATCTAAACACATTTTTGAATTCTATTTTGGAATACATGGTTTTGGAATAAAAATGGATTTTGAATGAAAAGATTTATTTTCATAAATACAGAAATTTTGGAATAATGAGTTTGTAAAGGGTGAAAAATAAAGAGTAAGAAATTGTTTTTTATTTATTAACTTAAGGACAGTAATATTTAATATTTTCTTGAGAGATTAGTAAAACAATTATATCATTAGAAACAAAATCATAAAAAATACTTATTAACTCTTAGAGTGTAACATAAAATCATTTCATCTGTTGTCGCATTGAAACATAAGCCCCAAAGAGGAAGATCATTAAATGATTTTGAATATATAATAAGGATAAATAAATGACTTAAGTATAATTATAAAGGTTAATTATATCCATCTCATATAATAATTTTATATTTATAACATAATAATATGACTCAATGAAGAAAAATGATACAAAAATCCCTTACCAATTTGGATACTTTTGAACTGTAATCCCCATTAAAGAGGGATCCTCATGTGGATAAGTAAATACCATTAAATATTTGTAAAGGTATCATAAAATAAATTACTGGGTATTATATACATCACAAATATGAAACACAGTGTAAATATTGAATGTATATCATAATAAATAAATGTGAGGCTAAAATCCCTTAATATAAGTCTCCACATCCATCGCACTTGTTCAAGACTCTAGTATATTAAATATTATTTTATTATTCATCTCCTACAGAAAAAAAATTAAAAATTAAATACCATATATGTTATAATTATGAATTTTGGTTATCCTTTTATTTACAATTCAATGATAATGTAATGTTTTAGGTTATAAATTCTTTTTTTTTCGTAGAGGATTTGATTTATGTATTTTTCGGTCCACTTAGATTTATCATTTCTACAGAATACCCTATTTTATAATAATTAAATAATTAAAATATTTATAAATCAATTATTCTTTTTATACTATTCATGAATGATATATTTTGATAAATTACCATATAATCATACATATGGTATGTCATACGTACTCAAGGGTAATTTTTTTATTTTTGAACAATCATTTTGGAAAGATGGTAAGTAATGAATTATTAATATTTAATGATAATAATATAATAAAAACCATATTATTTTATTAAATAGCCTTATAAGTATCAACCATGTTATTTGTTTAGGAAAAAAGAGTCACAAGGCTTCATTAAGGCACTAGTCCATATGTAGACAAACGACGTTAACATATTTCAGTGAGTGAAAAGCATAAAATAAAATGATTTATTATATCTTAATAATGATTAATATTTCAAAAATATAATAATTATTCCATTTATATCATATATATTCCTTAAATGTATTCATATTATAATCTATGTAATGTATTAGTGGAAATGAATCACATCACATCATGAGGTGGTAGTCCACTGTACACACAATTGTCATTATCGTAACCCTTATGAAATGGAATTTAAAGAGGTATATATTGTATAATGAATAAAAATTAATTAATATATTATAAATATAATATAAATATATATAAATTATATCCATCATCATACCCATACATTAGTTGTGGTAATTAAAAAATGAATGGCATCAATTTGTGAGGTGGTAATCGAGCATACATAAGAATGATGAATCTATAACAAATTTTATTGACATAGTGATGGTTATTGATCATTAACATAACAAAAAAATTATTATTATATTATATATATGTATGTTATTATGACATCATAGTTTAATATAATTTAAAGAGGTGGAGGATGAAAAAAAGTTGTTAAAAAATGATCTCTCTTCTTCGTGTGACCTCATTTGGTTTCCAACAATATCTTTAATAAGATACATTTATACTGAAAATAAGGATTCTAGGATGATATAGTTAAATTTATTAATTCATTTAGAATTTTTATTACTATCCAAAATGGTATTAAAGTGTGAGTAAGAGAGGAGAGGGGAGTCTTTTATAAGTGAGGTGAGAGCACACTTTTAATTCATGAAAAGAAAATGGTGTACCCACGTTTTTCATGTATCAAAAGGGTATGGAATAGTTTAATATCCATAATTAGACATAATATATTCAATATAGGACTATAAAATATATTTTATAATATTTTTAATTTTATTTTAACCATTAACTTTTTAGTTTTACCCATAGTAAACCTATTTTTCCTTAAGAAAGGTAATAAATTTTTACTATATTCACTATACATTTTGGAAAAAATTTAAGTCATATTGATAATATAATATAAATTATTTTGATTAAGAATATTTAAACCATTTTTCTAAAGTAAATTTACTTGATTTTCAAGATTTAATTTTATTTTAATCTTACATACTTGATGGGAAATCATGTCTTCAAAGATAAAATGTTTAAAATATTACATGTTTTAATATCAAAATTCAATTTAAATATGTTTAAAAGGAGCTAAATTGAATTAATAGATATATAACTGAACTAATTTTTCATTAAAACCAATTAAAAATTTATTTAAGTTTATATATAATTTAAAATAAAATGGTGGTTTCAATTAAAAGTAAATAATTTTCTCTTTTGAACAAGAATTTAATCTTAACAGATATTTTTATGAAATCATCACTAAGTTAATGTTGTCATTTTTATTAAAAATATTATTTTATTATATCAATAATATATAATAAAAGTATTAAAATTAATTTTAATACTTGTTTTCAACAAGGAAAAAAATATTTTTATAAAAGTATAGTTTTTAGGCATAATAAGGGATTTATTCTTATACCTTGACAAGAAAACACATAAGATGATTGTTAAAAAGATGATTGAATATACCCTATATATTTTCCATTTTAACAATTAATTAATAGTTCTTTTATTAATTTATATTGATAAAATAGTTTTTTTACTTAAAAATAATTTTTCTAAAAATGTTTTCCATTATAGTAAAATTGTTTTATTTTCATTTTAAATTAAAAATTCAACAATGAATTAATTATATTCAAATTGAATAACCATATATTTTCATATATTAGTTAATAATATTTGTAGCTTCCATTATTATTTCAGGGTGATAAAAATCATTGTAATATCATAATAATACGTAAAAATTCATTTTAACATAGTGTTTCGTGTAACATAAGCTATGATTTGTGTTGCATGTTACTCGCGATAAACCCATTGATTCTTCTAGTGAATGATATAGTCATTTTTTCATGTAAATAAAAATATATAATGTATTAAATTAAATTGAAAAATAATTCAAAAAATATAATGGTGTTACATCATCCATGTTCCTCTTTGCTAAAACATTCGTGGAACACGCCTAAAAATTAATTATGCAGTAGAACAATATCAACAAATAATCCGCGAGAATCTAGATACCATCACACCCCATAATATTTTTATGAATATGTGCCGATATCTATTGATATGTCTTCCCATTTCATGTTACGATAATCCAAGGGATATAACAAACCTATAGGAATAAAATGATATTCCTTCACAAGCTACAAAAATAAAGACGAAGTCACAAGCTCTAAAACTATCCATTTCAATCATTGACCACCAAAACTATGTACTTAATCCACATTTCATCTTAGAGACCTTTGGCTTTAAAAATGTTATTATCTATAAAACCCTTGAAAACACCCCCTTGTATCATCGCAAGAAATAAAATGTTCTCTGTGAACAATTTATTTTTTGTACCATCCTATTTTTATCCCATCATGAAATCATATTAGAAATCAAAAGATCCCTTCACTTATACCTAAGAGTCTCCTCACATTGGATTTTTGACATTCCACATTAAAGAAAACTAAATTTTCATATGAAATAAGAAACCCCCAAATACACCACTAATTCATTTATCTACATTGATTCTAATTACTTCTCCAACCTCTAAGCATCTCTAGAATCATAAAAATTATCATTTCATGACTTCTTTCTAATTATAGTTCCTGAAATTCCCATTAAATGATGTGCAGGATATAAAAAATTCATATTTATAATGAAAATTCATAATCAAACAATTTTTATATTTATTTATCACAGATAAAAAATATAACTCAAAATATTATTACATTTAAAGACCTAAAAATACCCCCCCCCCCCAAATGAGTTAATTTCTCTATATCATCATCACAAACAAAAATGATTCTATCTTCTAGAATGGGGGAATAACATCCTAGGTATATAAGAGATAATCTCTTATGACTTTATCAAAACACATCCAATGATAATATATGAATTGCAACATAATAACTAAAACATCATTCAATTTACTACCATGTACAATACATTAGTGTTTATCAATATCCCCTTAAGGTATTCCAATGACAAATTACACTGACTAGTTAAGATAAAATCTGAGTCCTTCTTAGTTAAAGATATCAACAAGGCCCTAATAAATTATAAATTTTATACTTATTTCATGTATCATCTCATAAGTCCATTTAAGATACAAACATCTACCACATTATTTGGTGCTACCCAAGAAAAAAACTACCTCAATTATTGATGGTTACATTTAAACACACTGTCAGAAACCTCATACTAGAGGAAATGGACCTCTCATATAAAAAACATACACTTCCATAGGATAATAGTGTTAATGAACAATAAAATATTATATGATATGATCTTCATACTACTATTCTGAGTTGGAATAGATCTATTTTTCATTTACATACATGATTATAAAATGCTTCAGGAATTCGTGGAACATTGATTTTATGACCCCTATGAACACTACATGTTATTATATGACATTGACCAATATTACCATGAACTCAATTTTATGATACATGTATATGAATGTGTAATTAGTTATGTCCTCCCCCTTCACCCACAAATAGTGATAAGCAAACAGAATATCGATCATTACAAACGAAATAAATCCATAAAATTGCATAAATGTTTCATTAATCATTGGAAGAAGGTAATGATTTTTTTTACTTGATTCAAACAATGGAATTATACATATTATCTTAGAATCCAATATTCCTTCTTGGAGAATAACACTAGAAAATTCTATGTTGTCCCTATGGGATTGATTAATACATTATCCATTAGATCAGATATCTATATCCTCGAATCCCACAACTTAGAAGGTTTTATCTGATAAATATCATTCAAAACCAGAGAAGGTCCATGATGAAAATATACATGGAACTCAAAATACTATTAAGGTTGGAGTTTTTCAACCACCCCAGGAAAATATATAGAAACAGTACGAAAATACTGGGATCCCCCTCTATCCTAACATCCAATGAATCAATAAAGAATTTTGCCATTCAATAATGAAAGGGATATGTATGTCTACTGACCACCAAATAACCCCACTCACCAATATAAATTGTACACCAAATATCCTCATAAAAGAACTTACCTCTCATATGGATAATACCATACACTAAATAACCATAGTCATGTTGAGTTTGAAACCATATGGTTGAATCTATAGTAAGAGAAGATACCCATGAAAATGATGTGGGCCCATCATCAGTCTATAACCCTAACACTAATCCATCATGTTACAATGTCCTCAGACTAGAATTTTTAACACTATGAATACCCAAATCCTCCTTAAGGTTAGTCCCATTGAAAGGATTAGTTTTGGTAATAAATGGTTTGTGACACCACCGAATAAAATAGGAAACAAATAAGGGTAGAAAACATGTTGATCGAACATGAAGTGATCATTGGTCCCTCTGGTGTTGTTGTCTTCCTTGCATGCAACCAGTCATTAATATCTCCAATAACACCCTACAATAACTGGATCCCAAAATATACTAAGGTAGAAGTCACTAAATATTGAGAACATCATATGGTTGACATCTACTGCACTTCCCCCTTCACAGTAGTGTATATGCCTGTTGTCCTTGTATCTAAAATGACCTCATTGCCTACTACTGTTTAGGTTAACATAGAACCAGAACAAATCCACCATACTAATAATGTTGAACTAGGGGTAATATACACTAATTAATTTCATGTCATGAGAAAACCAATCTGTGTATCCCAATTCCCTTATGAAAATCATGGAATCCAAAATCCCAAGAAGTCTAGAAATGATGATTCTAAGGTCGACTTCATGTCGGTAAAAACATTGATGGTGTTAACATTAGAGATATCACACTAATAACTTATCTCTCCATGGAAACCAAATCATTCCCCCATGGTATTCATCCTCTTAAGTGCATATTCATTATCACATTCTCCTTCTTCCAAACATCTAAAAAAATTATCATCCTGTAAGGAGTCATTTTACACAGGATAGAAGGATGGAGTTCCTCATCTTGATATCGTTATCTGGATTCCTCATTCAAAAAATGATTTGGGGTTATGTTTAAAAGTTTCTTGAATAAGATCTCATGATCCATCATAGAAATACTCCTCAAATTGATATAGGGGTCCTCCTTTATCATCATAATATTCATAGTCAATAAATGGAATTCTGAGTTGAACCCCTTCTTGATGATTACCAACATAAAAATATCCTCCATCCACCAACCATGAAATATTTTCTACCAATGATACCCAAAATTCTACATCTAAGTAACTTTTAAAGGAACACAATACTCGATTGAGGCTATGATCAAACTGATGAATACCTCAATCTCTTCCAACTTGCTCTATTTCTCTAGATCATAGACAGTACCCTAATAGTTCCCCCCAAAGACTTCTTGTGAACGTTGTATAATTTCCTCTAAACATATCAACATTTTCAACCATAGAAACCCACTAGATATCATCTATATTATCCTACTGATCATCCACTACCTGATACATGTATTGATGAAAACAAAGTGGAATATCTAAAATATAGATAAAAATTTCCTTAGATAGTTAGTTGATAATTTTATTAAGATTCGTTTAATTATTCTATTAATCCAAAAACCACAATATTATATAATAATAAATGTAAATCATGATTACTGTAAATTTCTAAGTCTCTACACACTATGTGTTTCCACCCCCACTAAGTTATTAGTAGCATAAATGGCCTTGAATAGGATCATGGGCATCCCTCGTTTCCTATTTCCTAGATAGTCTTCCATAAATCATGTCACATATCAATATCAACTAACACTATTTCCCTGCTATCCAATTCAATACACATGGTGTCTATCTCTAAAATTTATTATATCCCTCAACCAACCCCTTTGATGAAAGTCAATCCTGCCCCTCCCTCTAGAGGTACCCCTCCTAGGATATCAATTATGGATGACAGATATTAACACCTATGTCATTCCGCAAATCAGCCCGGGTAGGGGAAATTTGACGAGGATATAGAAATATCACATAAATTTTAAGAACTGACCACTATAATTTAGAATTACGACATATGAAAATAATGATAAATATTACCCATGGAATAACAAAATAGAATATATCCAAAACCATCTAATAGTGATTCAATTATATAAATAAATACATGTCACAAAATAAATAACCATAAGAAAATTCTCATAGACGTGAATAAAAGGTATACCCAATTTATAATATAAATATTTCAAACACAATCCCTAATGTTATCCTAGAAACCATTCTAGCATATTTTATACATAGGTAGAGTAAATATGTATAATAATTATGATCATACCCAAGTTTGTCATGAAAATGTGAAAAGAGAATTATAATAAACGAGTTAATAAAACACATAACCCATAACTCCAAAAAATAATACTAAGTTAACACATCCTTATAATATAATGATCACCAAACAACAAATCCATGTATAATAACATAATATAAATAATATTTATAAAAGGGAACTCCTCAATATTTTCACTCTAATTTGACGATATCGCACAGTAATGTTTTGCGTCCTGGTCATCCCATATCTTCCATATAGTAAATATTCCTGAATATAATTGAGATGTAACGTTATGTAAAGAACCCCACATGAAAATGGACATCACAACAAATCATATCTCTTCCAATGAAAATGAACACAACACAACACAACTGTCTAGAAAACCCTTGTACCTTCACATTACATTGTATCTCACCCACTGACAGTTGGATTATCACATCAGATCAAATTTCATCACGTGAATAGATACCAAAGACACCACAACATGTCCATAAATAGATTAATAGTGTATCGTGATAATGAATGACATCAACCAATTTCCCCCCCCCCCCTACAATGAATGAATCCCACAATAATAGATCTCATCAAACTTCACCATCATGGTATTTTAATTTTTTCTATCATATCATTTTCATGTCAGTGTCTCATATAAGATAAAGAGGTGATGAGTTGGTTGCTGGACATATATACTCACCTTTGGAATATTGGGAAGAACATCCCAAAAACGTTTTTCTTATTGGATTATGGTTCTCAACATGGGTAGGGTGTTTATATGAATCACATGGAACAAATAATGTGTATATATATATACAATCAATATAAACCTATGGGTAAACTCATTATCTCCAAATAACTCTAACAAACTCCCAAACCTCAAAAAAATTTCCATTTTTTCCACCTATAAATGAAAAACACTACACAATAATATATACGTCATAAGCCACATTCCCTTTTATTCAAGATAATATAATTTCATGATTTCCCATTACCACCCCCTGAGGACCACTACACTACATGAACCAATAATATGGAGGGGAAACACGGTTGTATTGATCTATAGTACAATTGACCAAAGATTATAAGTACCACCCAAACTCACCCATGAAACACTATGTCACAACCAAAACCCATATTCCATAACCACAATGGTAGGTAATCCATATCAATCATCTGGACACTCTCCATAATATATCATCTATAAAGTTGGTAATACCACCAAACATGATCTATAATCCCCTAACCCACAACTAACAAACCCATAATACAAATAATCTACTCCATGGATAAACACAAGACTCCATGCCATAGATCTATTTTAAAAATATATTTCTTATTTTCAATAACTTTTTTCCCTTGGAATCCCTTGGGAACTCCACAAAACACCTCCACCACTAAGCTTCATGAAATCTAATAGGTCAGATGGTATTTTCATTATATTCATCCAATCAAATTTGAATATTTTCAGCATGAGATTTTATAATGAAACATTTATAATAGTTTCTATAATGACATAACCCACAAAGGCCCTATTGTATAGTGGTAGTTTGGGCCAGCACAACCCCAAGCCCACATCACGTAGGCTAGGTGATAATAACTAGAACTGAAATATAAAAATGTAAATTTTTTGATTTTTCATTCTATAACTATATGAATTCACCCAAATATCTTCCTTAAATAAATAATAATTATAATATATAAATAAATAACATATCTACTAAATCATTTACTAAACACCTCTAGGAAAAACATCTGAGTATTGAAGAAAAAAACCATATTGAAAAGAGAAAAAATATACTCTCATCATGATTTAAAGTCCCAACCTAACAAAAAGTAGAATAAAATAATGGTGAGATAGAAAATCTCTTGGTCACCCAGCCCAACCACTCTAAATGTTGAATGAAATGATGTATCCCTAAGCACCAACAAAGTCACCATGGATATGTCCATTGTTTTCATAATATTGGATACACACAGTCAATGTTAATGTAGTGGCGAGTACATGCATACCCTATTAGACACCATAAAAATAGAATAAGGAAAAAATATATATGCAATAGAAGTAGTACAATAACCTCAATGAATCGGTGATAAAAAATATATATATGTGTTCAATATAAAAACATATGTTATAAATTGGGGATTTCTATATCACATGTTATTTTCTGACAAAGAGTTTACTAGTAGCTCAAAAGGCCTATAAGTTTTCATATAAACTCATTTTTTTATCTGATAAAGCTATATAGAGAACACACCTCGCCTCTACTAAACATCCATAGGGGTCAAAATTTCCAATAGATAACCCTCACCATAGTACTATAATGGGATTCTCTTCAGTATATAGTTATAGGACCTGTGTCCTAGTGTAAATGAGGGATGCCACAAAATAGATAGATAGATGACTCTCTCTCTGTTGAGATAAGGGGGTTTCAGTCAAACAGAATATTATCCATGTGCTAGTGTTTCATAGTGGTTCCACTAAGTAGGTATATATAGGGGACCCACACTTTCAAACATCGAAGGGTTCCAATTAGTGGGATGAGCACCAACACCCATGTACATTAGGGCATCCCACTCGGTAAGAATAAATAGAGGACATGTGTTATATTATTGTCAAGGGATTTCAAAATTTATAGAGATGGAATGATCGATAGTATGAGAGTGGGATCCACTCAATGGGTAGAGGAATTATGCCTTAATATTATAGTGGGTTTTAAATGAAACTAGTGTAAAATGTATGTGGAAACCAAAACCCATCTCAGTAGTAGGGTATCCAAACATGTCCTCTCTCTAATTATCTCAATTGATCAGTATCGTAGTCAATCATTTCCAAAAAAATAATCATATTAAAAATATCACAACTTATAAATCAAAATCAATATTAATGCTTTCATAATTTCTTATGTGGTAAAATATTCATGATACTCTACATTTTGGTCAAAATATATGTCCAAAGGAAGGAGATACAGAAGGCTGAAGGTCCTTGGAAATGTAAATAAAATGTAACTAGGGTGATATGGAGAATGAACTCAAATGGCCTCTTATATGATTCCTCACTATATCATGTTTTTATCTGTATGTTGTACTACATTTCAATTATCCCAATTACACGTTGTGTCTCTGCCACCCATGGCCTTTCATTGTTTTATAGTTCATGCATTTTACCTTTGAGTCAGGCATGTGTTCTGTCAGAGTACATGATGTGTCATCCCACAGATATCCTTGGTTATTTGTAACAATAAATTTACATATCCACCCAAGAAATGTCCCATATTGTGTGGACCCATCCACGTGGTGACTGATACTTATCTTTCCCAATATCCTAGATATCCTGTTTGGGGGAATACTGGGTATGTGTTCCTGTAGTACCTGTCATATAGTTTGATTTTATATTTATACCAAAATTCATTCACATGTAGTCTCAATACCATCACCACAATAGTTTCCACCTCTAATTATTCAAATGGTCATAGATATGGGGTCCTCTAAGCCCAATATGTCTTTAAATTCCAGATTCCATCGATATAAACCCCACATTTCTTTTCACATTTCTACACCACCATTTCCATAGCCACTATGAATATTAGATATATAGATATATCACTCAAAAAAAATCATGATCACCCACAAACCCCCATCTTGTATTTAATTTACAATCCAAAATGAATTTGGGGGGTTGGATCGTGCTTGAACCTGTCGAGAAATGTCAAATTGTGGCCCCATGGGCCAATAGTGAAGATCATATATATATATATATATATATATATATATATTGAATGAAATACAGATAACTGATGTTATAAAAATTATTATCCAATAATTATTGTTCATTGACAACATGATTATAGATACAATTAATGTTTTATACGTAAAAAATAATAAAATTATTATAAAATTTATTTTGTCCATTATGGATCATGTGAAGGGTATGAAATCATATGTGAATGCGATGAAATTAATTAATACATAATATAGAAAATTATTATTCTACAAATCACTAGAAAACATGACCTATGTCAATTATGTAATGGTCATTGGTGAGTAATGTGGTCGTCAATATTGATGATGACCTACTGCATTAACTGTCTCTCAATCAACCTTGATCTGATCATTGATCATCATCCAATGTCAACACAACAATGATGTATGTCATAGTCTCATCTCTAATATCATAGGGTTATGTGGCGATCCATATAAAATTTATATTATAGACTATTTAAAGAGTAAATTATGTTTTTTTATATGAATGAAATAATTAAACTAAACAATTAACCCACATAATATACCAACCAATGATTGATTCATCAGAGAATTTGGTGATGACCATGTTTAGTAACCACCAAAGGTAAAACCAATGTTACATATTCAGTTATGATTTTCTATTTATGTTTTGAGATTCATTTACGTAATAATTCTACATTTTCAAGAAATATATCCAATCATGATATAAATATTAATAATTTTACAAAATGAATTATGATATCAGTGTTTATTAGAATCTCATGTCGTCTATACACATGTCTTTGAAAATATTGCTTGATATATTTAATTTTATTACATGTAAAAAAACTAACTCACTAAATTTCCCATACTTTATGGATTTTCAAAATATGAATATAAACAAAAAGGATGAGTAATTGATCCCGCATTTGGTTCTCTCATTGCCGAGAGATCTTCTTCATGCTCCCATGCTTCCACAAAACACATAACAGTGGAATGATACCTATTGGACAGATCCTCTCATTCTAGTCATATATCAACACTAGGTACTCAATAAAGATGTATCTATCCTCAATGTTTAGCTATCCCCACTAGATGATGTGGATAATATCATGAATTTATCTCCTCCACTATGACACCTAGAATATTTCATGTACTCAGTCCATGATTTGGTGTAATTATTGGAAGTATGAAACCTCACTAACCCACATTAAAATATATAATTTCCTAGTTATCCTCAAAAAAATCTGGAATCTCTAACTAAACATACAAAATATTCTTCATTGTGAGGCTCTTAAGAAAGACAATGTCTTTCTACCAAAACTCCTAAGGCCTATGAAGTAAATTTTCATAATATTTATGTCTTCTTTTACATTCCCTTATCCACTTGTGGATCACCTTACCTTCTATTTGATCACATACACCATATATGTCCAAATAATCGATTTATAACCAATCACATTCTAGAATAAGGAATACCTTTAGGGTCTCCTGTATTGGACCCCAAAGGATTCATATTGATTGCTGAGTGTTGTACATTGTTATTATAATAATCTAGCAGTGGAAATTTATTTCCCATATTTGAACTAAGTCTATAACACAATCCCTCAACATATACGCCAACACATGGACAACATTCATAGTATACCCATCATTCTGTGGGAGAAACACCATTCTCATCTACAATTGTGTTATGAATGACTCATGGATAACTCTTTACATCCCAGATGTAAATAGTGAATCATGGTTATAGAAAAACATTAAGGGATCCACAAGGAGATGGATTATATACTGACCAAAAAGATTCCCCAAACACTCCACTAGTCTATTCTCTCTAATTTAAAGGAAGTTCACTGACTAGGTATGTAACATCCATCCCCACACGCATTGTCATGGGAAGAGGAGAACTTTTTACTAGAATTATGTGTCATCCATAAGACACCAAATACCAACAATAAATCTCAAGGGATTGAGGAAAATTTAGGGGTTAATTCTTTATTTTATTATAACAATACCAAAGAAAATTCCAAAAACCAATAAAATATACTATATGATTCATGAGTAGAAAAAATACAAATCAATAAAAAAACAAATGAAATTTTTTTCATTGTTAAAATGGGGATATGAAACTAATACATCTCTAGACACAAAATATGAAAACTATGTATCTCCCACATATCAATAATATCCAACTCTACAAACCATGTCAAAGGTAACAACAATGTATCATTATAAAAGTAAGACACATTTAATTTACCCACCTCTTGATATATACCATTTTAAAATGAACCAAATATAAAAAGTATGGTTGAGTGTAAAATTGAGTAGTATTTCCACAATGACATCTCAAATCTTGAAACTAGTATAAATTTATTAGTTAACTTTATAAATCATTTTACGTAATTTAAAATAGTTTATAACAATCCCAAAAAAATATCTCTACAAAAATAAATTTTCATGTAATGATATAAAACAAACATTTAAAAAGATTTCATAAATTAATTTTGAATACCAATTACACAATTACACACATCCACATAGGTATTACATATTGAAAAGTTTCATACTCAAGAGGGGTATCTTATCAACCTACCATGTCATCACAAGTTAGCCAATACTAAGTGCCCCAATGAAATACACCACTTCCATAGGGTCACACCTATTGAACAAGAACTCACACCAACCATTTATGGAAAAACCCATGCCATTCCATTAAAATAATACATTTATTTTAATAAAAAAATTCTTTAAACATTTTCAATGATAAAAAAACAAAATCCATAAATTTAAATTCCCCATTTTAAAAATCATTTTCAATTCGTTTTTCACAAAACCACCCAATATACATCATTTCAAAGACCCATCACAAAAGTGGTTCACTATAAAGAATCACACAGAAATATCATAGTAAATATTAAGAAAATATATATAATTGAAATGAAAATTTCATTTCTTAATCAAGTGGAGTCAAGAGAAAACCATCCTTCCTTTCAAAATTGGGAGAAAATGAGGAACGACACAACCAAATAAAAAATCATTCTTGATCAACAAAATACATCCTTAGATCCCATTCCATTCGATAAAAATAATCATATATCCACATTATTGACATCAATAAACATATATTTATCCCCAATGGGTTGGATCAATGATTCCAAGGGGAGATTAAGATATCTATGGAAAATGATGAACAGCTATCACTTAACAAAAAATACATTTTACCAATAGACATTGGATCAAAAAAAGATAACTCATGGATTAAAAAGAATGGTCTTACTATACTTGGGAGGAAGTTGAATCGTGTGTTATTTTGATTAAGTGAAAAATAGTGGTTTAAGAGGTAAATTAGATTTCATCCATAAATATTAGTACTAATATTTAATAGTGAATCTTTAGGGTGCACAGTGAGGTAAACTACAAACTAACCATGAAAAATACACTACCTCAAACCACACCTGGATTACATAATCAAACCATACAACAAATACATTATTCCCAACTATCCATCATTCCATGGATTCCCTAGGGTATCAGCATTGTTTGGCTAAACCATGTGCCCCACAGTAAGTATACACAGTGCCCAATTTTTCGATTTTAAATTCTTATAGAGGTGTTGCATAGTTTCTACTAACTTCCCTCCAATTGTGTACCTCCATAAAATCCTCCATCAAGTTAAAAAACCCATATAAACAACCCTAAACTCAACCCACACTTTATATATACTTAAAAACAAGAATAATTGGCCATGTACCTTAAACTGAGGGGTATAAATTATTCCCACCACTGGTTTTTAAATTCCCAGAATATAGAATATCCCCTTTTTACATATTATTTTAGGTCATTGTTCAACCAGTTAATTATAATGCTCCAATAAAAAAATTTATAATGCTCCAATATTTCCTCTTATATCTGGCCATGTCACCATAAAGATGAACTAGACCAATGTTTTTCCCACATAAGATTCATTCTTTCCTATCCATAATTTATACCAACATATTTTCCAATGAGGCGTCGAACACTAGGTCAATGAGACCCCATAGAATCACATGGTTGGGATGAGGTTGCTAATTCGTCAATTGATATACATGAAAAATATTACGCCCATAATCGAACCATAGTGAAAAATAAAATCAATATTTCACGTCACTAAACACTTCATGTTTCTCAAAAGGTCCAGTGTACTAAATAGATCACTTTAACAACTTCCAAAAAGCATTATTCCCATGTATTCGAGTGAATATAATGAATATATGACTACTAAATATAATGTACAATGGTTTTTGATGATGATACACATATGATTTCTAATGATTCTAAGTGTTCCCTATTGACATTCTAATAAACTAAATCCTCTCTGTTTTCTTCTATATATTTCATGGCACAAAAGGTGAATTCCCCCTATTTTGACCATCAATGTGGACAATAACATGGAAACACATATAATGATTCAAAAGAGTCCATATGTATTGAATCATGATACCTATTTTTTATGATGTCTCCACTAATTGTTTGTGATCTTCACTCTATACACCAAAATCCATTACATAATAACTTTTCATGTAATCCAATAATTGGATCATCATATTATATTATTCATCCATTCATGGATAATAATTCAATCTCATAGTAAATTATTTACCAAAGGCCCTGTACAAGAATTTCATGAAATGAGAAAAAAAACCGTGGAAGTCAGTCAGATACTATCTAAACCGGTACTCTATGCCTTTTATAAAATTCTCCAATAATTATTTTTAACAAGTGTTCTACCATATTGGATTCATAAATTGGGATGATGTTTTATTAGGTTCCCCTATCACCATATGTAAACATTTTCTTCAGCCTTCTTTGGTATAATTTTTACAATATCCATAGCTATATTTTTTCAATTCTTCAAGGGGATTAGTAAAGACTGTAACATACCATCTAGTCATTGGTGCTCTAATTAGACCTACTGAAAGGTGATGAATCTAACTACAAACGTATCCACATTTATTTTCATTACAATACACTCAAATTTTTATTTCAGTTCCTTAAAAATATTTTATTCACAAATAAAACACCAATTTAGAATTGTGGTAATGATTATGAATTAGTTTCTTGAAAAAATATGGTACAACCTCACGATCCCCAAAACAATATATATATATATATATGATACAACTTCTATCTTATAATTTTCTCCCCATAATTGCATTATGAAAACATAATAAATCATTCATAATCATATGTATAAGTCAAATTCACATTATTAACCTAATCAGAAATAAATAAAACTGGGAAGAAAATAGCAATGTCACGCTTATTTGTATAATCCAGGTACATGAATGATATGATAGCTATCTACTACCACTCTCCATAGCCTCTTTCTCCTACTGAATATATGTCTTTATAATTAATTAATTACCCAAATAGTTTATGTTACCGAGTAAATCCAATAATTAAATTCAAAACAATGTAATATACTCCATCTATAACCATTTTATTAGATTCAATTATATTTGAGAGAAAAAATATCCAGCTCATATGATCCATAAACGTTGTAAATTTATCACCAATAATGTAATGACACATTTTCATCAAATCATATACTACTGTATCTAAATAGAAATTATGTGTTTCATAGTTCTTCTTTTGAAGCTATAAATGACATGATCCATTATCTATAACATGATATCCCTAAATGAAAAAAACGTTGTAACATTGATCTTGTGGCATCACAATACAAAGCATTTCCTTGAACTTATACCATACTTATCAAGATCAGTGGTGATGAAAGGGGATATTTATGCTCTTTAAAATATTTATGAAATTATTCATTCCAATGGAATATAGAATTTTTTAACAAAGCTATAATTTGTGAATCTAGTCCTAATAATTTATAAACTAAACATCACTAATAACTAGACATTTCAAGGAAACTATTTATCACAAATTCATTCATTGGAATATTCCAATAGATCACAACGTATATCGTTTATAGATCCACCGAAACACATTTCTCCAATATAACAGGGACACGGTACATTCAACGTTTATCCAAAATAACCAATAAAATGTTTGAAAAAAAGTTGAATATCATACAAGATACCTAACATTATAACTGGTGTTTTTTATCCTCATTTTTTCCCTAGAATACCCTCAAATGTCGTCCACCGACACCACAATAAAAGAATATATATACCATTGAAATATCTTATTAATCAATTCAATGATGATAGAATGTTCATTTATAAGACCAAAATTCATAACAACATACTTGTAGTGTCCACGTACACTTTTTAAATATTTATTTATAATATCCCCATTTAGATCTCATAGTTGGTGATATACATATCACAAATCAATTTTAGAGAACTAATAGGCTATTCCAAATTGATTTAATACGTCATCAATTCATAGAAAAGTATATTGATTCAATATTGTAACATTTTTATGAGTTTGATAATATACACAAATCCTTATCATTCCATCCTACTTATTCAAAAAGAAAATTGGTCCTTCCTATGGAGATATACTCTGTCCAAATAAAACCATTACTTTTCAACCATTCTGATTTGATATTATATTCTATTATTTTTTTTCATGTGATAAGACTTATGTGATATTGTATTATTATTTTATAATATATTATTTAGAAACTCCACTTCTCATTTTGGGTGGAAACCAAAAAACATTACAAGAAAAAACAATAAGAAAATGATAAAGAAAATTGAAATTTTTATTCATGATATCATCCATATATACCAAGAACAGTGATTCTAACTAGTATGCGATATTTCCAACTATTTGTTCCAACAATCATGGTATACATTACATTAAATTACAATCCCCTATAAAGTGATTTTCAATGCAATTTTAAGTTGTAAAAATAATCCTTCAGGTATAGTGTTGATGCAATCTTTGAATATTGTTAATAAATCCCTACCGAGGAATATGTGTGAGAAATCCACATAAATAATTGAGAAACCCCAAATAAATCCATCCTCTTTGATAGATAGAGAATAATATTTCAAAATAAAGGATAAACTTTTAGATTGGGAAATAGGGTTTCAACGCATCAAAACTGAAGGATATCATCTCAACATGCCATCCGAGAAGATAAACAGTGAAACATTAACTAAAAAAATGGGAAACAACTATATGAAAAAAATATTATATTTGGGTAAAATTAAAAATAATCATACCAATCATCATTGAATATTCATATTTATTATCTATGATCATTTTATTAGCACCATATAATATCTTTCTCATTTTACCATAATCTTGATTTCCTTGTTTATATTTCTCTAGTTGAGGAGTCATTCTATTCCTTGAAACACCAAGTCATGCTCAGTTTTGTGGACAATAATTATTTTACTAATATTATCACATCAATGAATATAATGATATAGAATCTAGAAATGTGTCCCCAACATGAGAACATAAATCCCTATGATAATTTCACCGATGATTATCTAACTGTTTTCATTTGTTAAAAGATCTAGGAGGTGTCATAGAATCTCATTTAATATTCTCAAGAGAACCAAACTGGAAGAATCCTAACATACATGTTATATTTGGAGGAAGGATCGTTGATCTGGTGGTCTAATTCTAATTCAAAAACACAAATGGAAAATACATTTCTAATTTATTCTTATTCACATCAATAGATTTCTCATGACTTCCCATATGCATCAACATGATTCCTCCAATAGTATTACAGAACATGTCTCTTCCATCCATCATTTCTCTATTCATTTTTGTTGTGAAATATTTTTTATAAAGGACGTAAATCATTGAGTGAATTTATTATTTTAACCCCCAATCAAAAATGATTTCCCTGAAGAAAAAACTTACAGAAACAACATGGAAAATGAATACTAAATTCATAAATTTATCCACATACTCAACTAATGAGTTATTCTCCTACATCAAACTAAAAAATTATATTGTTCTTTGAAATTGGAATCTCTGAGGAGTAAATTTTTTTTTTGAAATTCTTCAAAATCCTCACATATGATGCCTTTGACTAATTTATCATGAAAATAAAAATCCCAACACTTGTGATAAAGATCATCCAGCATATACATTGCAAACATCACCTTCGGCTTAGCTAGTGTTATAAAAAGATTTTATATTTGATTCATCGTATTTATCAACACTAATTCTTTTTTTTTTGAATTTTAATCAACCCAAAATATTGTTCAATTCTGATTTTGTATCGAAACTTAATGATCCTATTTCCTTGGTTCATCCCTTTTTTGCTTCTATCCACTTCTTTAAATACATGGAAAATATTATAGACCAACTATTGGTTAACATTTGGCCCTGGTGAAGCCACATTCATAGAAACATCTTCTTTTTGGTTTGAACAACACCTACCATGTATCATTTTGTATAACCAAAACAAAACTCCATTTAGTTTAACTCTCTATCAATTAAGGGATTAGAAATTTCAGATTCACCCCATGACACGTATCACATTAGGATTTCCAAAATTAAATAAGATTTCCTTTCAATTTTTTAAAAAATTCTACAATTCGTCTTAAAAATGAACCATTTTGAACTATTTTAAAAAACAAACAAATTTTCACATATCAAAAAAAAATACTCAATATTAATTGTGCACTTCATGTGTAAATTAATTACTATCAATTCATTTCATGGACTTTTAATCAGCTAAATGCATGATAATTAGGTAACAACTCCTAGAACGTGTTTTAAAAACCTCAAGTACCCAACTCCCTAGAAATAAAAATTTATAATTAAATTGGTTAGCTACAAATTTTTATTCTCCAAATAGAGAATTATGAAAATTGTATATCTTTAAAACTAAGTCCTGTAATGGACTAAATAAGAATTATTTCCAACTCTAGGACAACAAAGTAGTACAATTTGTAACATCCCTCCCCTCACTAATTATCTTCGAGAAGGAGAATATAGGTTTCTAGCCTTTGGTGAAATCTCCAAGACATTGAATGCTTTCAATAAAACATAAGGTTTTCATAATTTTTGGTCTATAACATTTCCTTTGAAGATAAAAAACTATTCCTCAAGAAAAAAACCAATGAATTCCAAATTATAAATCATGGCTACAAAAATTACAAACCAAACCAATACAAAACAAAAAAATAATATAAGGTTTCAAAGTGGAATCCCAAACCAAAAAAACTAAATACACTATGGGAAACAATTAAGTATCTCCCAACCATATTCGATCTCCATCTCAACAACCTATTTTTACGGTAATCACGACCCATCACTAATTAACTATGATACCATTAATTTACATATTTCACAATATATAACATCAAAAACCACACCAAGGTTCCCAAGAATGGATTGAGGATAAAACTTTTGATTTCCCAATGAGATTCCAAATCAAGCCATTTGGGTAAAATATTTTAGAACATTCTATAAAATAGTTTATTTCATTTTAAACATTTTATATCAATTCCAAAAATTCCTTATACTAAAATAGTTTTCCCATGGTTGGAAGTAAAATAATCATTTAAAGACAATTATAAATTATATTTGTCATACCCATTTGACACATCCACATATGTACACATTCATGCCCAGCTGACAGTTCCATACTCACTAGTATTTTATCATCTACATACGATGTCATTATACGGTATCCAATATCTGGTGCCTCAATAAAACACACCCTATATTGATAGATACGTCTAACACAACTGAACTCACACCTACCAAGTATGCTGAAACTCATTCAAATACATTTCATTAAAACATTTCATTTGTTTAAATTAAACATATAAAAAGTTTCCATGATAGAAGAAAATCCATAATTCTAATATTAAGATTTTAAAATTATCATCACCACATTTTTCAAAATACAACCCTATTTCTATCATTTCATAAAACCATCACTAAAGGGGTTTTCCATCAAGAATCACACATCAATTTCAAAATAAATTTCAACAAATTTTATCAATTTGAATCCAATCAATTATGTTTCAGTAAAAAATGAGTAGAGATAAAATCCTCTTACCTCTCATACTTTTGTGAAGATGAAGAACGACACAACAACATTAAAAACATGTCGTGATACTCATAAATCCATCCTTACGTCTCATTATTTTCCATAAAAACATTTATATCTCAACATGAATGATATCACAAAACATAGTTCTATTCCCAAAATATAAATTTTTTGATTCCAATAGGGATAATATAATGACTTATATTAAAAACAATTAATAAAATTACTAATCGGTGAATATATATATTTAATTGGTTTTTTTACTATGAATTGATGTTGCATCGAAATAAAATGTCTCTAAATCCATAGGAGGAAGATAAATTTGATTTATTAGCTAATTAAAAATGATATTTTTTGGAAATAAATCATATTAAATCATTTAATATTTTATCAAAATTTAATAGTTCATGGTTAGGGAGTATGGTTTTGGACAACAAAGTGATAATCATTCATCGTTCAATTCAACAAGCCAGATGTTGGAATGTAGTCTTTTCTATTAAAAAAACATTTTCTGACCATAAAATTCCCCAGTATCCATAATTTCATCATTACTCCATAGAATTATAATGTTTTTTATAGTCCATGTGCCCAATCATGTGCCTTATGGATTCCATCTAATTTCGTTTCATGGATTCCTTAAGGTGGTTCATGGTTTCTTCTAATCATTCTAAAACCGTGTACCTTAAAAATCCAAAAAATGGGAATCTCATGCATAAACTCCCAAAACACAACCAATATTTATATTTATACTACAAAAACATTAATAATGGTTTAGGTACCTAAATCATGGTGTGTGATAATGTAATACATCCAAATATCACTCCGATGACATGGTGACCTCATGCTATCATTGGAATCCCATTAAGAAATTATATAGATATTATATCCCATTTATACTCTAGGATATCAAGATTAAATGTAAATCATATTATAACCTAGTGCTCATCCTTCTCCAACTAGTATTGGAGACACCGATGGATCAAGATGGCTATTATCAACCTCATTTCATCACACTAAAAACTACCACTAAATGTCCATATAATTATTATCTCCTATAATATGTATTTTAAAATGAAAATCATGATAATACCTAATTACATATTATCACGTCATGAACAAAACCACTCAATTTCATTAAAAATGGATGACATTCTTCATTACTTCAGATAATCCATCAGTTGAATCTTAAAATGATATATGGTTTTGAATAACCCCACAAATGATGGGTCCCATTGGAGACTCCCTCACACACTAAATAATTGAAGGAGTCCAAAACATTGATTTAAGATAAGTCACACCAATATCCTCTAATAGGTTCTACTAAAATGAATCCAACTGCTCACAATCCTCCTCAACCATAAGGGAATGGTACTTCTAACTATGGTCATCTACCATCATGTTTTCTTTCCAGATAGTATATACTATCTTGATGTCATTGTTCTATAGAAATTCCCAACATTGTTTCTATATTAGTTTAGTATCTCTCTATGTATTGATATACATGAGACTCTAGTGATATTAGTAAAGACGATATCTCACAATTGAAATTATGTCAAAATATTCATATATTGAACTACCACCACCAACACTAGGTTGATAGATTCATAGTTATTCTCCTTGCATATCAATTTACTCAACCCTTATGTGATCACTAGTTTCATATTCATCAACATTATCATTAGAATAGATCATTATTTATAAAAATATAATGTGTAATATTCATCCTCATCGGGTAGTATAAACACAAAATCACCAATAAATGTCAACCTCAACTACAAAAAGGCTACCTGAAACTTGTTATTTTAGGTAACATATTATCCTTTATATGCCATGGTGTTCAACTGAAATTCTACTTTGGGAAATTTAAGAATGAACTATGTGTAGTACGCTGACATTATATGAATGTTTTTAACCACTAACATGCCATTGGGAAGCTCCCAAGTAATATCTTCATCAATATTTTTCTCAGTCCATAGCTAAACAATTCCTAGAAATGAAATGCCACAAAATGTGAAAATTATTGATCAAATATTAGTAGTTGGACACATTTATGTAAATCTAGTTATCTAGGAGTATGTCTCGGGACATCTGAAAATGTTCTGCATGATCCTCCTCTATCATAGGGTAAATGAGTATGTAAATAATAAAATGCAACCACACATCTATCATTGTACAACTGGACGATCCCCTTCATGAAACTCATAATCACAATGGTGGTATTAATTAAACTATAAGGTATCACTAGGAACCCATTGTATCTATAGTGAGATAATAATATTGCCTCCATAATATCATCCATTATAAACCTTACCTAGTGGTAGTTCGACACAAGATCGATCATTGGGAACTATTTCATGCCCCATAACTAGAAAAAGTTGTCATCAATCCTTTAAAAGGTGTACATGCACTCTATAATTACTGAATTCCATTGAAGATAAACAAAAAAAATATAATAACTCTCAATATTGTGTTTCATAAAAAATTTAGTGATTCCCAAGGAACACGATAGACCTGATGATACATTATATTTGAATGAACTCTAACTATTCCTTTAGCTCCCATTGCTTAATAGGGGTTAGATAACATGTCGCAGAAGATATTGGTTTTTTTAGTGGTGAATGTAATTGAAAATGTTCATATACATAAATGTATGTTGATTGGAAATTTCCATGAAGAAGAATTTCATAATTACCTCCATTACCCAAGGAATCTAGATTCCTCATGTTCCCACTCATGTAAGGGATAAAATCACCAACTGATGGGTGATGAGCTGCAACATATGGCTCATAAAACTCACACACTAAGATTTGATATCTCCATCATTAATAAATTAAAATCTCATCACATTAATCCAAATGAATTTCAAACACCTATGATTATAAATACATTAGAAAAAACCATGGAAAAATATTCCATACTAATGTTGAATTTATAGGGTTGCATTGTTTTGACCAAAAGGTCCCATAAGAAAAGGTATCTTTTAACAACCAACTCACATAGTTTTTAGACAAGTGATGTTAAAGAATTGAACAAAGTTGAAAACTCTAGAAATTGTTAGGATAATGTATTAGAAAGGACCTCTAGATCCCAAACAAGAGATAAAAAAAGAGTGACTAACATCTGTTTTTATAATTATTTAAAAAAAAATTAAAGTACATATATTGTACTTTATATCATATAACATATTTTTGAATTATAATAATTTGTGGACTATAGCATCCACTGGCCCTAACCACCACCTTCATGAGACTGTAGTAAACCACCTTTTGATGAATGTGTTAGTAGCTCATATTATCTCCCTCCTCCAACATCTCCTCCTTGTGGTGAACCACATGCTCCTCTTCTAGTAGCACACCCATCTGGCCTTACTGGACACTCTTTTTGGAAACACATGATCATAGAACATCCTCTTCCTTGTTGTTCAATTCAATTAATAATTTCCCTCTTCCATAAGATGAGTCAAGAAATCATGTTCCACGAGACCTTGCACATATCATCCATAACATTACCCCTCTATAGGAAGAATATTTCTTCTGTATAAACCCAATAGCATCTGCATACATTTCTGGGACAAGTCATGAGTTGGTTTATTATAAATGCACAAACATAAATCAATGGAAATTCACTTATTATAATTATATCATATAGTAAAATCACATGAAATCACAAAACAATAAACTACTAAGTACTATGAGACCTTTAACAATAATGTTATCATTTCTATGATTTGAATTTCGAAAATTAGAAATACATGGTTGCGATCAGTATGTTGTTTGGAGATCGATAGGACAAACTAAATTTTTGGTGAATAGTTACTCTCCCTTATAAATTTTCATGCTACCCTTACGAATGGTAATACGAACCATAAGAATAGTAAATCGTTCCAGGGATTAGGTATCCTTACCAATGGAAGAATTAAAAAAAATCCATATTATAAGTGACAATATTATATAATTATATAATAATGTTGGTATTTTGTGAGTCATGTATATTAAATAAAAATATTTATTATTAGTTTAATAATTTAAAATATTGTATTTTCATAAAATGTATTTATAAATATGTATTTTATTAAATAATTATTATATGATAAAATTACTATGGAATAATTAATTTTTCAAAGTGTTAGAAAGAAAATTTTAATTTTAAAATTGATATTTTACTAGAAAATTATGATTTAAATTTGAAATTTAATTTCACATATTTAAAAACTTATTTTCATAAAATTTTAATGATTTGAAGAATTATACATGTTAAATAATGGAGGTGGTTTGTTTTTTGGGTTTTTTATGAAATACTTGAATATTTGCTGAATAGAAACATACGGTAATATGGAGTACATATATAGTATCTGTTAAATACACTATTTATTGAGTCGTGGATGATATAAGCACCATGGGATCAAAATATCGGGAAAATGTTAATCTGTATTCATAATAATCAATACTATTTCTAGTCATTATCAATATAATAAAATAATTAATAAAATATTGAGAAAACCATCCTCTCCAAACCTATAAAAACCAACCACACCCCTCTTATATTTTCTCCTATCAAGCATCTTCCTAGTCCAAATTGTGCTCAGACTTCTCCCTAATCCCCTCTCCCATGTGAAACATCCCTTGGGACCTTTAAAATACCAAATACACTCCCACAATTAGGGTTTCAATGAATATGTATCCAATATGAAAAATAATCTTTTCATGTCATTTATTTTACTTCATGATCCATTATTTAATTTTTCTTTCCAAACATCCATTTATCCAAATGTTATGATAACTCGAGTACCTTACATGTACTGGAATATTGTTATGATAATAGAATAATTCATCATCGTCTCCCATTTCCCCACCTTTTATCCAATAATTGAAAACACAATCTGAGATCTCTTAATTTCTCAAATTCACTAATGATGATATTTCAAATTCTATTACCATCATAAATTATTTTCATGAACCCATTTGTTGGGTTGGACTAAGAAAAAATATATGTATAATTTATAATTTAATATTATTTTATATTTATTACATTTTATTAATTTATAATGAAAAATGTGTTCAATGTGATTAAAAAAATTGCCAATTAACCAAAACAGTTATCATTATATTATTATATGATGATTAATCTTCACTTCAAATACAAAAATGAATTTTGAAACCAAGTAATCAAATAGAATATTACTAATAACATATAACTCTTATTTTGGAAAACCATTTTCATCATGGATGTTTATACTTACATGAATATTAGTAATCCAATCATGAAAACCAATGAATCAAACAATGAAATTTAAACGGTAAACTAAACAAAAAGGACATATATGAACTTAATAAGGTTATAATAAGTCAATGAATTAAAAAATAGGTTCTATAAATTTTAATTAATGAACTTAATTTGGTTATCTAGTTCATTAAGATCATGTGAAGGACAACTTCATACTTAAGGTAAAAGATACTACCCAAACCTCCATTAGTCCTTTGGGTTTCCCTAACTTTATTTTTTCCCAAATGATGTTATCCTTTATCTTCATTTTAATATTAATTATTATTTAATTATGATCCATAATCATTTATTGATATCCAATCATCACTATATTTGATGTATATATAAGTTATTAAATGATTCCATCCTCAATTTTTCCTTTTAAGCAAGCAATTTTATGGGAACTTCCCAAATTCTTAAGTAGTTCAATGTGAACACAATCATCTATTTTAAACATGAAATTATTTTTTTATAAAAATAGAATTTCTTATGAAAAAATTCTTGGTTCAATTATGTTTTTATATAAAATATTATTCACTTTTATATTTTAATTTATTTTTATTTCATTCCATAAAACCGCACTAAAATATTTTAATGATAAAATTGCTTAAATACTCTTCTTACATGTTGAAATTTCTATTTTACATCAATTAACATGATATAGGATTATTTTTATTTATTAATACCCATTTATGATTTAATTCCTTTTTTTCTTGGACACTTGTTTGATATACCAGTTTATTATAATTTATGACATGATTATGATACCCATTTCTTTCCATGTTTAGCATTATGTTTATGTATTATTGATTATTTATTATTCTATATGTGGAAATAATATTCATGAACATGGTATGATTAGTGTTCCCAGATAGAACTCTCATGCATTGGGTAAACTTGTGTCTCATTAGATGTTTTGTGCATTGGTGTTGGTTGTTAGCATTGAATCATGCTAAAATGTGAAATGGTCTTGGTGGTTAACCTTGATTTGTGATCCCCTATGTGAAACAATCCTTGACTCTTGATAAAGTTATTTTTTATGTTGCAAACAAATTACAATTATTTCATGTTTATATGATTCCATTTTTATATGTTATGATTCTAAATGTTCCATGCCTTTTTATATCTTTATGTCAAGCCTTCTAACTCATGTTATATTGCTTTATTCATATGTTTATTTGTTTACAGGGATTTTTATCTCATTCCTTTATTAATGTTATCCCTTGGATAACATAAAAATATGTGTTATCACTATAAAAGTTATTGGTTTTTATAATGATAATATAATGAAATATTATTTATAGTTCAAAGTTTTTTGTTTTATATACCTAGTCTTGCATGACACTAGTATTTACAATCACTAACTAGTAATATGATGATTTTCTGTGATTAAAATCATGTAATGATTTGTGTGTATATATCTAGGGTCTCTAATAGTTGTATTCAAAGATGCAGTAGTTATTTTTGGAGATTAATAATAGATATTTTTAGTAAGAACCTTAAGAATGAGACAATGTATAAGAAAACATCCGTAAATTTTGATGAGAAATAGTAAGTAGTTTATCAAGAAAATACATCCCTATATAGATAAAAACAAATGGTTGTGGATCTGAAATTGATGTATCCAGGGGTGTAAACCGAAAACACCTCTTTGAGATAAACTCCTTTGAGAAATAGTTCATGACAAAAGGGCTTACTTTACTCTTGGTTTGACACCCTTTGGGGATATTCTTTGGTAAATTCATAAGCTTAGTACGAACCATTATTAAGGGGACAAGGAAAGATCTCATAAGAATATATGTTAGGTAAATGATCAAGGATAACCTATATTAAATTCTAGTAAATCTGACGTTATAATATACTTTTCCATTAAGAGTTTATTATTTTATGTTTAATGTTTCCTTTCATTCTTAATAGATAAGTATTCAATCCCTCTAATTGAACTTTATTTTTAATAGTTAGTGGCGGGAAATAGAAGAACATGTTCCAACAATCAATGTGTTTGGTAATTTAAATATTACCCTAATATTATACCAAACATAATGGGATTTATTGCATAAAACGACACAATAGTACTTGTTCAGTTGGATCATTTTATGAATAATAACATGAATAATGTGTAATTCCATCCTCCATGGAAAGAGAATGTTTTTGTTGAATCCTTCATGAGGAATGGGCCTCCCACGTTTAGTAGAAATTATGATCCCCACTTTATAGAATACTTGATTAACTCCAATGAAAATAAATTCTCTATCCTCAAGTGCTAAAAGGATGAGATGTCGTGATGGAAGTATATAATTTTTTTGTGGAAGATGACCCATGGTTGTCACTGATCAAGAATACGATGTACAAAGAAAAAACTTTATTCCATGGATTGGGCATAATTTAAGATATGTGTTTTCAATTAATATTTTCCCTGAACCCCTTGTCTTAAGATGGAATGTGACTTCCTCATATTTAAGTAGAATGAATATGATTCCATCGGGTCATATGATGGAAACATTATATGGAATACGATATATTACTCTTGATTTTTCATAAACAACAAAGGAATGGTGGATTTCTTCTTTAGTTGACTAATGTAGAGTCTATGAAAAGTTTAAGAGATTCATTACTTGAAAAGTTATGAGGAGATAGTCTATTGTTCCCTCATGTTTTAAATGGGGATTGGAGAACCTCAATAGTCTACTTTATTTTGTGAAAAAAATTAGAAAAATGGATTCTAATATGGGTGGTTCGGAAAATAAATACCATGAAGGAAAGAAGATCAAACATCCCACATGTCATAGTTGAGCGAAGAAGCTTCCTGGAAACTATCTTAAGGGAACCAAGAATTGCGTCAAATGTGATAGAATGTGAAATATTTATGAGAATTGGTTGAGGTATATGAAGAATCACAATAATTTGGATGAATAATTTAAGTTTCATATCAATGGTCAGCCTATACAACAGTTTTAAGACTACAAGGAGCATAAACATTATTTGAACAATTTCTCTAAGCCAAGGGATGTTGGAAGAAATCAAAAACAACCTCCAAGGCCACATATAAGGGCTTATGCAATCACTACTACTATGTTGGATCTGAAAAATGATGCGGTGATAGTTACTCTAGTTATTCATTCAGGAATATTGATCATACTATTTGATTCTGTTTAAATGCATTCTTTCATATCATGCGTGTTTAGTAGAATTATTCAAACACCACCTCAATATTTGGTGGTTGAGTGTTATGAGAGAACGAAAAAATAGGGGAATTACTCCATAAAATGTATATGAATCATCCTCAGTTAACATTTTTGGACTGATCTTCCATGAAAATCTCATCATAATTCCTTTAGGTAAGTTCAATGTTATATTGGAGATGGATTGGCTATCTTTATACAAAGAATGTAACACCCCATGATTTAGAGAATTATTTTTTTTCTAATTATTTTATCATTTTAATATTTTATCATTTCACCTGACATTGGAAATATTTCGTCCTATATATAAATATATATTAAAACACTATGCCAAACATTACATTCACACATAATACCAAATTGGCTTGGGCTAATTAATTATTAATGAAAAATGATTTTATAAATTAGTTTTAAATTAAAAATAGATGAATATTACATGTACTAATTCATTATAATCAATTCCATGTTGATATTTAATATAAAATATTAATATACATTTGAACTTCTTCATATATTAAAACAATGTTATTTCACCCGGTGTGAGAGATTATCACTAATCTTAATCATTCCACATAAATTATTTGAATTTAAATAATTAGATATAAATAATTGAATTCAGTCTAATTTTTAGATTCTAATATGACTATTAAATTTTGATAAAAACTAATTTGTAAAAGTGACAAAAATGAATTTCAACTATTAAAGGAAAATTAAGCTTAATTAGGGACTAAAGCTTAAAATTTTTGGGCCAAATGACATAGACACATGTCCAACACCCATTGTATGTTACTATTTATGAAATAATCCTTAAATTATTAGGTTTTGTTGTTTTTTTAAGACTATTTTATGTAAGAACATGAGCACTCCTAATTTCATTCTAATAAATTCTATGTGAGTCCTTTTCATTCACCATAAAAGGCCCCCACTTCTACTAATTCCTCACACATTCCAAACATTCCAAACCTTTTATGATCCTCCAATATCTACCCATGCAGCTTCCCAACAATCCTACATTCTAAAATGAAGCCTCCCATTGGGAAAAAAATCTATCAATGAAAAACATTGGCCCAAACTAAAAGGATTTTCCCGATTAACAGGCAACGTCTTCTCTCATGCTCTTTTTCATTATTTTACTTCTCAACCCAATACAATCCCTTTATTCCATTATACCATTATAAAACTTGTATCATACATATAATATTATTTTTTATGAAATTTTTCTAACCTAAACTTATAGACACCTCCATCTAATGGATGTTGAACATATTTTCTCTCTGTACAGCGTACAACTGCCTCACGAAACGATGATTGTTAATTTTTTCCATACACCCAATCTTAGTGGCCATTATGACAGAAAATATGTTCATATATTTCATATATTGTATTAATTATATATTTATTCATTTTTACTCTTTTTACAAAACACAAATTATTACAATCCATTTGGTGTTAATACAATAATCTCATTTGAGGAAGTGTGGACTACCACCCCTTAAAGCGATGTGATTTGATCACACACCGCATAAAATGTATTAATGATGGGTTTAATGAACATATATGATATATATGATATATTATTTATAATATAATAATTATATATATATATATATAAATACATATTTATACAGATATCATTTACACACTTTATTTCAATATGACAATAAAAAGGTAAAATAGTGTTCTTACAAGCGTACGACTTACCGTCTCCAGGAATGGTGTATTCTATTATCCACTACATTATGATATATATTATTTTAATATAATTATACTGGATATAAAGGATATTTATATCATTTTATAAATTCTTTAATCAGGATTTAAGTATATGGAGTGATGATATAACAAATTAAGACACATTTGAAGAAAAAGTGAATATTAAGCGAAGTGAAACCTTGACATATGATAATTAACAAGAAATGAATAAAATGTAATAACAAATTAAGATATAGTAATATGTATAAGAATATTATACATTAAAATATTTTAAATAAACTTATATTTATTATACAATAATCTTGTATGATTATGGAGGGAGTCAAGACACAAGGTAAGGTGAATTTCATCTCACTTTTAATTTCTGTGAGATTGCTGACATGTTTGCTACTCTAAACATTTGTGTGGTGTATGTAATTCTCATGGTTTTATCCTATGTATCAAATAATTAAATTAATTGGTATTCAAATTTCCATTTAATTATCCTTCTTTCATAGGGTATATGTTTCAAATGTTACAAAATCTGTAAAAATGTTTTCTCTTTATTTTCCTTATTGGAGACTCATATTTTTTTATCCAACTACAATCATTTTTTAAGTGAAGGTAATTACATTTTACATGACATATTGTGAATCTAAATATTATCATGATATTCTATTCTTCATGTAACTTCCTTTACAAACATGGATAGTATGATCCCCAAGTAACCATGTTTTAATTGTTCATTGAGACAGTCTCTTCGCTTTTCATGATTATTAACGTTTATTCATCTACTGATGAATTATTATGTTCTATATCTCAAGAAAGTCCATGAAATTAATTATCCTATAGTTTTTAATTATATAATCATGTATTTGTACCAAATTTATACTATTTCTCTCATTATATTATTTATAATGTATTTTATGTAGGACAAAATTTTCACTCTCTACAATCGTAAATATATGTTGTCTAAAAATTGATTCAAAGAGTATTATAAAACTCCCCTATAATATCTAAATTAAATTTTTACCATGTTTTATTTTAAAAATATCCTAAATGGAATCTTCTTATTTCTTTTCCAGAAAGGAATCATTCAATCCATTTTACCGTGCAAAAGGCATTTTTATTTGAGCTCGTATGAAATATACGAGTTTACCCATCACCATTTCCTCAAATATCCCTTCACATTTTTTAAAGGATGATATTTATGAAATTTATTATTAGTATTTTTCATGGAAAAATATATTCAAAATTTTTTCCTGATTATTTTATATGTTTCCCTGAAAAATTGTTTCAAAATATTTTCAAGATATCAATAAATGTTTTCAATGTTTTTCAAATAAATGATTTTTAAAACATTTTAAATATTTATTTAAATGTTTTCAAATTATTATAAAATAAATTATTTTTAAAAAGTTTTCAAGACTTCTTTAATGGATTTAAAATTATTTTCAATTAAATTATTTTCAATTCGTTTTCAATCAGTCATTAATGGTTTTAATGGTATTATCAATGAAATTATTTTCAAATATTTTTCAACCATTCATTTAATTTTTACAATGTTTCTTCATAGAAAATCGTTTTTTTAATGTTTTGTAGCTTATTAAATAATATTTCATTGAAAAATGATTTAAAAATGATTTCAAGTATTATTTTATGTTTTCAAATCTTTTTTCAATAATATTTATTTTCAAATGTATTGCTGAATTAAAAGACCATTTTCAATTAAGAATGTGTATTCTCCTTATGTAATATATTTGAAAGATATTTAAAAATTATTTTCCATCTAAGATGCCATCTATTGATGTTACTCATGAATTTAAAGGAAATGATCTAAATGTTCCATTCATATCCTTTCTATGAATGGGTTATGCCTTATGCCATGGTATTTATGAAACCCATTTCTCTTTCATTGGTTATACGAGAATTCAACATTCTTCTCATTCAAGGGTTATATGATTTTCAAACACTCTTATTTTCATGGTTATGATCATGATGAAAATAATATGAAACCTATCTCCTTCCATAGGTTATGATATGTTTACATGTTTATGATACCAATTTCATTTAATGGGGAATGATATGTTTATTTATGATCATGTGGTATATGTATGTATGATTTCTTTATGTGATGGGTGTAACCTATATCTCCCTATAATTCATTATGTTATGATTTATATCTCATGAAATATATAGGTATGGAATGTGGGTTTACTTGGTTTAGTAATACAGGTCTCAAATGAATGTTTAATTAGTTTAGGAATATATGGATGTTATGAGGGTTTACGCGGTTCAGTAATACAAGGCTGGAACAAGGGTTTACATGGTCGAGTAATAATGTGATAGAAAAAGGGTTTACTAGGTTCAGTAAAATAGGCCCAGAATTAGGGTTTACATGGTTCAATAATATAGAGCTAGAATGTGTGTTTACTCAGTTAAATAATACAGGGCTAGATTGAGGTTTTATTAAGTTCAATAATACAAGTCTGGAAGGAGGGTATACATGGTTCAGTAATATAGGGATGTAGCAGGGGTATACATAGTTCAGTAATACATGGCTTAAATGAGGGTGTACTCATTAATGTAAAATAAGTATGGAATGTGAGTTTTCTCGGTTCAGTAATCTGGGGCTTGAATGAGGGTTTACTCAGTTCAGTAATATAGGGATGGAATAGGGGTTCACCCAATTCAGTAACTGTATTTTTCCACTAATTTGGTCTTGGAATTGATGTCTTCGATACAATGGAAATAGGTATATTCTTATGTGTTTCCCCAATTCCATTTCTTACTCTTATGTAATGATTTAATATCTTTTGTCCTTTACATTCTTTTGATTCATGTCTTAGGAACATAGATGGATTAGTCCATGATCCATGTATATTATCTTTTACATACTGGGTATGATCATTTGTTTTCATGATCATGTTCTCATACCCATATGCTCATGCTTATTCTTTCATGTCTCCCTTAATTACCCTTACTAAGTATTTGAGATCACCCCTTTTTATGTTTTCCTTCTCCAGGTTATGAAGAAAGGATTTAGGTATAAGTATTAAAGGTGGAAATCGTTATTGGAGATTTTGAAGATCATTCACTAGGATATAAGGATTTGTTTCCCTATTTCAAAAGACACTAAATTATCATGTTATTTTAGCATATATTTTTGTAATTTGAAAAATATTAATCTAATATGATGTAATATCCATGTATGTAAATCCCTGTTTACTATAGTTGGAATCAATGGAATGGTTTAATTATCCTCTGGACACTATAATGAGAAAATAATAGTGAGATCACATGGTTAATTTCTAATTATATGTCTAGGGATGAATCTATATATATGTATAAGGATGTTTTATCCTTTTGGAAAATTTCCTGGAATTTTGGTAAATGATAGAGTGAGTGGTTTCCAAGAAATACATCACTTTATAGATACTACAAGTGGATGTGGCTATATCCCAGATGTACCTTGTGGTAAAAACTCTAACATGATTTTCCAAGCATGAATATGGGTAATGTGGAACATGAAAATGGGTCTTACTGCACACCTGGTTTGACACTCCACAGGGACATGTTTTTGGAATTCACAAACTCATCATGAACCATCATAAAAGATGTAAATATATGTTTGTTATGAATAACCTAGGTTAAACCAAATGTGTCATAAATTATGGAAAGTTTCAAGATTTAGACATCTGATAAGTAACACATTTCAGGACAATGTGTTTTTCGGCTATGAAATGTAATGCTTACACTATGCTTTTTGTTTTAGTCAATGGGGGGAACCAGAAGGAACCTGATTAATGTCAAATGTGACAGAATATTTTATGATGAGAAGTCATGTGGGATGATTACTAGATTATAATATGTCATGATCACAAATAATAATTTCTAACAAAACATGGTTAAGAATGTTTACCTTAAAAAACTCCAAGACTCACCAAGGAAGATAATTTAGGAGTTCACTAAGAGTTCCGGTAATGGAAACCCCGATGGGAAGAAGAATGAGTTTTCTTTGTGTCCGGAATGTGGATAGAATCACCTAAGTGAATGTCATAGATGAACAAGAATGTAATTTTTTTATGTACAAGAAGGAAAAAAATCATGTGACGGTAAGGTAAAAATGAAGAGTTTGGTTAACAAAATGGATGGGAATTTTGGCATCCCAAATTCATAATCAAATTTTATATGTTTTAAATGTGGAATAAATGGTCATTATGCAACCCAATGTCCAAATATGAATGCTCCTGAAGAAAATATGCAAGGTTTTGTGAGTAATGGTTATATTATGGATAATTACGAGATTACAGATGAAATTTGAAAGGAAAGATGTTTTATTTTTAATGGAATAAGGATGAAGTAGTTGATGTATTCTTTTTATTTTTATTCTACTATTAAGATTGATGAATTATGTATGGATTGTTATGTTTTTGTTTTTACAAAGGATCTACCGGAATATGTTGAATGGTTATAATGGAATAGAAAGGTGGTCTCATGAATGGTAAAATTTTTATTAAGGGAATGTAACCCAGTAACATGTTCTTTATAATAAGATAAAGTCTTATTGATAATAATATGTGGCATATGAATAAGTAAATTGGATTGTATTTATTGACATGGAACTGTTTAAGGACTAGTTGAAGGGTGTTTTTTTCAATCATTGATGAAGTTTACTGTATTATTTATTTGATGAATAAATCCAATATATTTATGAATGAGGAATCGTGCATTCTTTCGTAAAGGATTTATTGAAATTTAGGTAGTTATCATGCTTCGGGAAAAAATATGATGAGGGTATTGACATGATTGGAATGTGACAACCATGATCTATATTTTGTTATATAAGGGAATCAATATTAAGATGATTTTGGAAATTCATTATAATTTTTTGGGTTTTCATCATTTGTATGGGTTATATGGTTAACCATGTACGAAAATTTTATTTATTATCATAACACATGATAATGAATGCATATTGGATATCTTGTTATAAAAACATGGTGATGATGATAACTGATGAAAGATGGGATGGTATATCCTGGAACTTGTGATCTCTTAGTACTTCATAAATGAAAGAGTAACCTTCTTTTTTTATATACAGACGCATGTTAAGTGGATCCACACACAATAATTGGTGACATTGTCTAGAAACCATGCTATTATATATTTTAATGGAAACTCTTTAACTTTTGGTGAAACTGAAAATGTTGTCATATATCTACACTTTTGATGAATCATAATGTCCCTTAGGTAAATAAAGATTTATGGATTTATGGTTGTTAACTTTCTCATAACCATGTTCTATATCAATCTACATTAGAACATGATGGTGTGGTTTGTCTTCCATATCCTTGTTTTAACGTTTCACCTATGTTCTCCCATATGGAAATATAATTATATAATACATTGGGAAACTGTTATGGTCCCATATTAACCCTTTTAATGTATGTTTTAGTATCTATTTTTTAAATGTGGGTTTCTATGAATGAAACTCCATGTATTAAACCATTGTTAAGCTTGATTAATTTTTATGGAAATTTCATTTTAATAGGGGTAGAATGTAACACCCCATGATTTGGAGAATTAATTTTTCCAATTAAATTAAATTTTAAATATTTTTAATTTCACATGACACTAGAAACAATTATATATATATATATATATATATATATATATTCACACATTATAAAAAACATTAATTTCACTCATAATACAGACTATAATTGTTCTAGACACCTTAAAAACATGGCTTTCGCTACAAGCAACACTGACTTGGTGTACGATGCATGCAACACTGTGTTTCTACGAAATATCTCTTTTTATTGTCTTAATTATTTAAAAATGATAATTATAAACAAGAGATAAATCCATGTAAAATAAATGATAATAACTACTTTTCAAATATTTTCTATGTTTTTTATATATAAGTAAAACATATTGATAGTAAAAGTATGATTTTTGGTAAATTCCATTTTATGTTTAAGAAACAAAATTTTCTCGAATGAACAAATTATAATAATTAAAGTACATTTAGTCACTTTTAAAAATATAATTTGAAAAAATAAACATTATTTTTTTAATTCATAAAATCAATATAAGCTTATGGTTAATTTTTGGAACTTCTCAGAGAAACATCAATTTTTGATGAATAATGAAAAATATTTCTTTTTAGGTAAAATCTTCCTCTTTTTCTAAAAATTTATTAATCCTAAATGATATTATAAATAAATTTAAGGTCATAATATATTAATATTATAAAATATAATTCATTACAATCAATTCCATTTTGATAATGAAAGTAAAATCTTATCAATCTTTTGAACTTTTTCCAACTTATAACCTCTCCATTTTGTCCCTTTTGTGGGATTAACAATAATAATATTTTTGAAACATATATGATTTTAATTTAAATAATCTGACATAAACAACTGAATTATTTCTATTTTTTATAGTCTTGTAATACCATGTTATTTTTTGACCAAAATAATAAGTAAAAGTGATTTAAATTAGTCAATACATATAAGGACAAATTAATCTTCATTAGAGACAAAAAAATTAAATTAAGGGGCTTAATGAAAAGAACATTTATCTAAATACCATTTTATATCCATATTTCATCCTTATTTCAATTATTTTTGTCTTTTATTGGTTTGGTAAGACTCTTTTAACGTAAGAACATGTGCACACCTACTTTTTTTCTAATATTATTGTGTGATTCATTTTCCTTATGTATAAAAATCCCCTACCTCTACCCATTCTCCACAACTATCAAACCTTTTATGCTTGTCCAATAGCTGACCAATAATACAAAAAATACCCCCTTAGATATTAAATATTCCATTTGGATAGAAACCCTCTCAAGGTATCCTTTTGTCACAAACCAAATGGAGTAACCTGGTCAAGAGGTAACATCTTCTCTCAGGATCCTTTCCATTATTTTTCATCTCCACCCCTCTAGTATATTTATTCCATTATTGATTTAAGATTATTATAATAAATATATGAGGATTTTTTATGCTATTTTTATGAGCTACACATAAACCAACCTCAATCTAATGTATGTTTAACATAATGTTTCTGTGTTTTGAAAACTATTACCTCGTCAAACTATGACTATTGATTTTTTCCTTACCACCAATCATAGTGACCATTATGATGGAAACTATGTTTATATATGTCAAGTATTTTGTAAATTATGTATTTTAGATTCTGTGTTTCTTTTAAAACACTTATCTTTTTACCTACCATTTTGTGTTAATACGATAATATCGTTTGAGGAAATGTGGACTACCAGCCCCACAAAACGATGTCATTCGTTTACACACCACATATAATATATAAAGGATGGGTTTAATGAACTTATTTGTTATATATGATATATTAATGATAGTGTGACAATTATATATATAAATATATATACATATATATACATATATCATTTACATACATTCTTTCAATAAGATAATAAAAGCAGAATAAAACATCCATGCGTACGTTGAGATGACTATCTCCCTGAATGGTTTAGTCCATTACATACTTCATTAAGCTATAAAATATTATAATATTTTTACACAGAATATGATTTATATTTATATGATGTTCAACCTTCTAGAATAATGATATAAGTAAAAGGATCAATAATATAACAAATTAAGACACATGTGACAAACAACGTGAATATTACCTGAAGTGAAACCATGTCATCGGATCATTAAATAGAGTGTAATAAAAATCCATAAAAAATAATATATGGTAATAGAAATAAGAATTATATTTATTAAAATATTTAAAATATACTTATTTTTATTATATAGGGTTCTTTTACATGTACAGTGAGAGTCTTGACACAAGGTAAGGGGAATTTCATCTCACTTTTAGTTTCTTTTAGATTCATGTTATGTCCACCACTCTTTCCTTTATTGTGGTTTATGTATGGATCATGGTTATATCTTATGTATCATATACTTAAATTTATGGGTATTCAACTGTCCATTTAATAATCCTTCATTGTTGGGGTTTATGTATCATAAGATACCAAAAAGGATAAAATGTTTTGTCTCAATTTTCTTTCATTGAGACTCGTGTTTTGTTAAGAACTGAAATTTTATTTCACATTTCATATACTTCTGTTTTACATTCCATATCATGAATATAAATCCTTCCATAATATTATATGATTTGTGTTACATTCTATCATTATATGGGGATTATGATCTCATGGTTCCAAGTTAGAAGTGTTTATTGAGACAATAACATCTCTTTTCGAGATTGATTATGGTTATATTTACCTTGATGAATTCCTATGTTCCATCTCATAATAACATAAATTAATTTAATTATCCTCTGTTTATCCATGATATACTGATGTATTGGTACCATATTTATACATTTTGGTACATAATATAGTTAATAAAGTGTTTTAAGTAAGCCCAACTTTACCCTCTCTTCTTTAAAAAAATATGTTCTCTAAAAAGAGTTTATATGAATATTATAACATTCCCCAAAAATATCTAAAATTAAATTTTACCCTTCTTATTTTAAAAATATATCCAAAAGAATATTTTGTTCACTTTTTGAACATGCAATATTTCCAACCTTTTTATTGTCTAAAAGTATTTTTTAACCTCATACGACATGTATGAATTTACCCACCGTCATTTCTTCAATTATTAATTTTCATTATTAAAAGGTTAATCATTAAGAAAATCTTTTTTTAAAGTGGTTTTCAAGGAAAAATATTTTAAAAATGTTTTAATTCGACTTTTATATGTTATCATGTAAAATGTTTTTTAAGGAATTTTGAAGATTTCATTAATTGTTTGAAATGTATTTTTGAAGAAATGGGTTTTCAAAAAATATTCAGTTTTATTTTAATGGAATTAAAATCATTTTAAAAATAAATAATTTTTAAAGAATTTTCAATATTTCATTATTGGTTTTTAATGGGTTTCCAATGAAATAATATTCAATTAATTTTCAGTCATTTTTTAATGGTTTTTAAATTATTTTCAATGAAATGATTTGAAAATAATTTTAAATCATTCATTAATGGTTTTCAAAGTGTTTTAAATGAATAATATTCTTTTACAAATGATTTCAAGTATTATTTATTTTTTTTCAAATCTATTTTATATGAATATTTTGTTCAAATGGTTCCATGAATTAAAAATCCTTCTTCAAAAAAGAATGGATGTTTTCCTCATGATTTTTTTTGAAATTTATTTCAAAATTGGTTACCATCTAAGATAACATTCATTGATTTTACTCATGCCATCTAGAAAATGATATAAACGTACCATTTGTATCCTTTATATTAATGGTTTATGCTTAATGTTATGGTCTTTAAGAAATCCATTTTTCCTTCATGGGCTATATTTGTATGAAACTCATTTCTCTTTCACAGGTTACATGATTTGGAAACACACATCATTTCATGTTTTGTTTTTATGATGAAATGATTTTGAAACCTATCTCTTTCCAAGGTTATGGTATGTTTACATGCTTATGATATCCATTTCATTTCAAGGGTTATAATATGTTTATTTATGATCTTTTGGAACATGTATTTATTATTTCAATATGTGATGGGTGGGACAAATATCTCTCTCTAATGAATTGGTTAAAGATTTATATCTCATGAGATAAATAGGGGTAGAATGTGGTTTTACTCAGTTTAGTAACATAGGGATAGATTTACGGTTTACTCAGTTCAATAATTCCGGGATGGATTGAGGGTTTACTAGGTTTAGTAATATAGGGAAGGAATTGATGGAGTTTGTGGCCTAAAACCTACTACTTTTTACATTATGATAAACTTGTATTAAAAATATATAATCCCCTCTCGATTTTTCATCTTGTGAGACATTGGATGTGATAATTTCATAAGGATATCTATTATACTAATGCGTAATAACTGATACATACTATTATGATAAGCTGAAAATTCCATAACACTATACTTGAATATATGTTATATGGCCTGATGATGTTATTTGAGGGATAAAAATAATACAGGACATGAGGGGTGATGAATCATAAAACATTGAGTCACTTCCTCATGGTGTATGACCTTGTAATATCTAGGAGGATATTCTAAGAACAAGAATCACTAGTTGAAAATCCATATTTTATAGTGTCATTGGTTGTTCCTATCTGCGGACATGTGTGTTGGTACTTTGAATTTAAAAATATTATTAATGGTTATTACAAATCGCGCACATATATTTGTTGATGAAAAATATAACGAAACAAATTTTGAAGCGAGGTAGGATATCATGGGTGTGTCACGAGTAATAATGCATTAATAGATAATGAAAGAATGGATTTTCCCCTTCTGTTCTATAACTTAAGTAGATATCTAAGTACCTCTGATGGAATTGATATAGGCTAATTAAATCCATGGCCATAGTAATGAATGGGTTTGTTTAATTCTAAAAAGTAAATGAAAGAATAATAAAGCACATTGGTTGTTAACACTAGCATGCGACCCACCTGATTCGATATATCAAGACAAAGTGATTACATTATATGGTAGGCATTCGTAGCAGGTGACACATCTTTGTGGCATAAAATTATTTATCTATTGGTTCCTTGACATGTTTCAAGACTCTAATCTTGGAATTTTCACTGGTTCTACCTAATGACACTATGAAAGAGTCATAGAGGGTCACTGACTATGTGTGTCCATGTATCTCAGTTAATTATTCATTTAACATGTTGAATAAATAATATTCTTAATTATGGTTGAATAATTATTCCAAGATGCCTGATCACATTTATTTCGATACAAGTTATTCGAAATAATTATTGTGTGTGAAATAATATATATATATATATATATATATTATATATATTAGCGTGTAATGTAGTCAAATTTTTTTAAGAAATAAATAGTCACTATTCAAGGTCTAATAAATGGTGTGGGGGAAATAAAAAAAGTACATGATATGTATATTAATATACACACTGTTTAGATTTTATGGGGATCAGTGAGAAATAATATTTTTTATTTAATTAATTAATATTAAGTGTATTTCGATGGGAGAATGGAAATTAATAATAATAGTCAACTATTATTATTAGACCTAGGGTCTTACTATGAATTAAATAAAATGAAATACTGCTTTCAGGTAATTAATTATTTTTTTTATTTGTAATAAAATTACAATAACATTATTCTCATTAGATCTATCCCTTCTTTGTGGGTGTGCACAACAGATCTGCAAAATCCCCCAAGCCATGACATAATTATTTTCCTCCGAGAACGCTCCCATGTTACACCAGAGATCCTCCTCCACCAGATCGTAGAGTACACTTTGGAAGCGGCTCTCAAGGTGATTTAAGGAAGACACAACAATTGAAGGCTCTTTCATGATAGCACCCTAAGATCCCATCAGTGATTTAAAGAGATACATGGAACACATGCGGATCATGGTTAGAGGAATACTACACTTGGATTATGTGAAAAAATGACAAATCAAATCAGATCATGACCAGAAACATCAACAAAGAGAAAATTTCATCAAGGTAATATGTTCCATTTAATTAAATTAATTATAACCAACAAATTATAATCCTTTGTATGGTTCTAGGATCTCCATATTTCCTTTTCATTCTTCGTTCTATTCTGATGATCTGGCATTTTATTATCACGATGGATCTATGTTTGATCATTGGTAATGGAAAAAGTAATGTTGGGTATACCCATCCATATAATTTCACTCTGCCTAGAACCTAAATGTGTTATTAGAGCAGTCATATCCGAGATTATAGTTATTTAGTTTTTTGTTGATGATTTACTCATTTAATATATTTTTTCAATTACGGTTAATCATTTTGCAAATCTGAATCAGGAGTCTTGTTCCTCCTCTTACATTTCATGTTCACCTAACAAAAAAATTATTTTAATTTTGATTAAAATAAAATAGAGTATCTCATCCAGAGGTTCCAAATGTTCCTAGTTATACAACACTAGAATACATGACGAGTATTAGTTAGTACACATAGTGTATTCAAGGTTCAATGCATCAGGTTTGGTGAACCAACCCAGGTCGTGTTTTTGAATTTATCATATCCATTATGAATCCATGTGTTGACTACGAATATATGGCTCAATGTTTCGAGATTACTCATTTTGTAGCCCACAAGACATGACCTCTAGTCCCTTTAGGTTATGGTTGTATCATGTACCCCATACACGACGTTCCAAGTGGGAGACCATGTAACGTGGATAGTACACGGTGTGTGGCCCATTGGAAACGTTGTGTGCACCAATGCTTTCTGAAATACATCTACACATGGTATCCTTTTGTGTGTACATCAGATGGACAGTGAATGATAGTACATGAC